>CM070837.1:28580250-29252750 GCA_036326025.1 Chrosomus eos
AAGTCCTGGAGTTTTGTTCTTGTTTCATTTTGGAAGTTTCATTTTGTTTATTAAATCTATTATCTTTGAAATTCCGTGCCCTCGTCTTCAGTCACCTGCACAGCAACCCTGACAGAACGATCGACCTACAACAAAAGATGGAAGGCTGGAAGCAGGCCTTCATGGGAACCCGGATGGCCGTATTTCGCGGGACCCGTGGAGGTCGTAGAAGGGGAAGTGATCGAGTTCTGGTGGTCCCGAGTCCAGTATGGCCTGAGCCCATCGCATGCCCGCCAAAGCCTGAGCCCATGGCATGCCCGTCAGAGCCTGACCCTTTTGACGACCTACCTGAGCTTCTTCCCCCAGAGCCTTCACAGCTGGTCCCGTCCAGCCTAGTCAAGCCTTCACCGCTGGTCCCGTCCAGTCCAGTCAAGCCTTCACCGCTGGTCCCGTCCAGCCCAATCAAGCCTTCACCGCTGGTCCCGTCCAGCCCAGTCAAGCCTTCACCGCTGGTCCCATCCAGCCCAGTCAAGCCTTCGCCGCTTGTCCCGTCCAGCCCAGTTGAGCCTTCGCCGCTGGTCCCGTCCAGCGTCCAGCCAGAGACCGTCCAGCCAGAGACCGTCCAGCCAGAGACCGTCCAGCCAGAGACCGTTGCCTGCCCACCAGAGTATGAAGCTAGCCCCAAGCCCCCTGATGTACTGGCCCCGTCCAGTTCCGAGTCCCATGATGTGCTGGCCCCGTCCAGTTCCGAGTCCCATGAAGCGCCAGAGCCAGAGCCCGTTGACCCAGCGCCAGAGCCAGAGCCCGTTGACCCAGCGCCAGAGCCAGAGCCCGTTGACCCAGCGCCAGAGCCAGAGCCCGTTGACCCAGAGCCAGAGCCAGAGCCCGTTGACCCAGCGCCAGAGCCAGAGCCCGTTGACCCAGCGCCAGAGCCCGTTGACCCAGCGCCAGAGCCCGTTGACCCAGCGCCAGAGCCCGTTGACCCAGCGCCAGAGCCCGTTGACCCAGCGCCAGAGCCCGTTGACCCAGCGCCAGAGCCCGTTGACCCAGACCCAGAGCCCGTTGACCCAGACCCCGTTGACCCAACGTCCGTTGATGTCAAGTCTGTTCCCGTTCCTGAACCTGTCTTTCTCCCCAAGAAAATTTTGGGGGGGGGCTATACGCCTTCGCCGTGGCCGGCCAAAGATCCACGGAGGCCCGAAAAAATAACACCGCCATGGCCACCCGAAGGGTCTTCACTGCCATGGCCACCCGAAGGGTCCTCACCGCCATGGCCACCCGAAGGGTCCTCACCGCCATGGCCACCTGAAGGGTCTGCACCGCCATGGCCACCTGAAGGGTCCTCACCGCCATGGCCACCTGAAGGGTCTTCACCGCCATGGCCACCTGAAGGGTCTGCACCGCCATGGCCACCTAAAGGGTCCTCACCGCCATGGCCACCTGAAGGGTCCTCACCGCCATGGCCACCTGAAGGGTCTTCACCGCCATGGCCACCTGAAGGGTCTGCACCGCCATGGCCACCTAAAGGGTCCTCACCGCCATGGCCACCTGAAGGGTCTTCACCGCCGTGGCCACCTGAAGAGCCTGCACCGCCATGGACGCCCGAGGGTCCCACAGCTCCGCCCTGGACGCCCGAGGGTCCCACAGCTCCGCCCTGGACGCCCGAGGGTCCCACAGCTCCGCCCTGGACGCCCGAGGGTCCCACAGCTCCGCCCTGGACGCCCGAGGGTCCCACAGCTCCGCCCTGGACGCCCGAGGGTCCCACAGCTCCGCCCTGGACGCCCGAGGGTTCCACAGCTCCGCCCTGGACGCCCGAGGGTCCCACAGCTCCGCCCTGGACGCCCGAGGGTCCGACAGCTCCGCCTTGGTCATGCCCACTGCCAGTTCCGCCATGGCCACACCCACAGCCAGCTCCGCCATGGCCACGCCCACAGCCAGCTCCGCCATGGCCACGCCCGCAGCCTGCTCCGCCATGGCCACGCCCGCAGCCTGCTCTGCCCTGGCCACGCCCACAGCCTGCTCCGTCGTGGCCACGCCCACAGCCTGCACCGTCGTGGCCACGCCCACAGCCTGCACCGTCGTGGCCACGCCCACAGCCTGCACCATCGTGGCCACGCCCACAGCCTGCTCCGCCCTGGAGGCTTCCTGGACCTGCACCATGCCCTCGTCAGCCTCCAGGGCGCCCACCCTCCCACCCCTTTGGATGTTATACGGCGCGAGGTCGCGCCTTCGGGGAGGGGGGAGGTACTGTAACAATTCAATGTGTTTGAGTTCTGTTTTTGTGATCTTGGTTTCCCCTGTCTTTGTGGTTTTTGGTTTAGCCCTGTTAAGTTTTCCCGCTCCTCGTTTGTGTTCAGTTTTATCACCTGTGTTCAGTTAATCATTCAATCATTCCTTGTGTATTTAAGCCCTGTGTTTTCTCCCAGTGTTTGTCGATCGTCGTCTATGTATGGTTGTGTGTAAACCTTGAAGTCCTGGAGTTTTGTTCTTGTTTCATTTTGGAAGTTTCATTTTGTTTATTAAATCTATTATCTTTGAAATCCGTGCCCTCGTCTTCAGTCACCTGCACAGCAACCCTGACATTTTGTTTGAAGAACATTATTGTTTTGTAAATATTTATTTAATGTACAAATATTATTTAATTATGTTAACAATGACGTGCAAAATGATGAGACCATTTTAAAATCGTTTTTGCTTTAGTTTGTTTCTGTTTTGTTTGAAGAACAATGTTATTTTGTAAATATTTGTAAAATTTGTGCACTTTATTTATTTTTGTTTGAAGATCTTTATTTTTATTTAAATATTTAATTTGAATGTATAAAGATGATTTAATATCAACAATGACTTGAAAAATTAGACATTTGTGCACTTGGGATCCTTAGTTGTTTTTTGTTTGTAATAATTTTGATTTATTTAAATGTAGTTAAATTCCTTTTTATTTTGTTGTTTTGTTTTCGTTTCGTTGCATTTCGTAGTTTGTTTTGTTTTGTGTCGTTTCGTTTCGTCTATTTGTATTTGATGATTTCCATTTTTGTTTCGTCCAGATGTTCTGATATGACTTGTTATCTTTACTTATAAACACCTCGACATTGTTTCTGCACAGCCTCTTGCTTGCTTTGCTGGTCAATGTGGGCAAAACCTGACCCACACAAACACCAGCAATTGTAAGAAGGTCAAACTGGGTTATACCTCAGAGTCTGATCTGATCTGCATCTGAATCATCACCTCTCTCAGTTAAAGTGGAGGGCTCTAAAGGAGGGTCGGGGTTTTGTAATGTATTGTGCACTTTTCAAACAGCAAGACCTAATGCAGACTGACAGGCCAGTTAGCAGACGAGACCTGCGCTACGAGCCAGACATGAATAAAGCCCACAATGAGACTCCAATAAAGACGGAGGAGTATAAAACACACACACACACACACACACACACACACAAACACACACACACACACACACACACACGAGCACTCAGAGAAAGTGAGCTCCCATTGATTATTTTGGCGAAGAAGACCCACAGTCATAAAACAGCTGTGATACAGTAAGTGTTATACACAGTATATGAGCTAGCTTTAAACGCAGCCATGTCTATTTTAGTGGATGTTGCCCACATATGAAAAAAAATACAGGAGAAATAGGCCTACATCACGATAGCAATTTGTAGTTACAAGCTTCTTCAGAAAACAAGCACATTGCTTACAGAGAAAAATGATGGGTTAAAAATAACACAACTTGGGTTGTTTTATAACCCAACCACTGGATCAAATACTGCACCAGACCAACAGTAGTTAATTTGACCCAGCAAGATGGGTTGGTCATTTTTTAACCCAACAGATTAGTTAAATATTCTACCCAAATGTTGGGTCAAATTAAATACAATTATGGGTTGATTCAACTACATATTTGTTATATAGTGTACCCAAATGCTGGGTAAAATTAACGCATTTGCCATATTAATTCTAACACATTACAGTACAATTTAAGAAAATAAACTGCAATAGACTTATTTAGACGAGCGCTTGGTGTGTGGACTCTGGTGACGATGTGATGACGTTCGAAGCACAAACAACCCACGTGCTGGGTCAACCGATGTATGTTGGGTTGATGGATTTAACTCAATGCATGAGTTGCACAAAATAACTTAAATTCCATATAAATAACCCATAAAGGGTCAAATATTTCATAACCCAGTGGTTGGGTTGATGAAATAACCCAGCTGTTTTTAGTATGTACTTACTTTACTGAGTATTCTGTAATTAGTTTGAAACATTTATGTAAAGTGTGACAGCTATTATTTGATTAAAACTATTGAGTTCTACAGTGCACATCACAAAAAAGGGGTAGACAGTCTAATGGAGGCAGGATAATACAAAAGGCCTACTTTAATTGTATTAATCCCAGAGGTGCACTTTAGCGCAGGCAAACACAACACTGAAGCAGACACTAAGACATTGAAGTGAAGACCTAAAAAGCATTTGGTAAATTAAAAGAGTAATACATCTTATAAAACATGCCGTGTAATGTACACTGAGGTATTAATATGTGTAATATTCAATGCAATCTTGAACCCACAATTCAGAATCCTGCCGGAAGTAGGTCATCAAGTTAATTTTTGCCTGGTACTTTTATGAGTTTGAGTTTGAGCTACTTTCATGTAGCTTAAACAGTAGAGCGATGCCGCTTTAACGCCAAGATCATGGGTTTGATTCCCAGGTAAAGAAAGAATTGATAAGGATGTAAGGGTGTACCTAGAAATGCAATGTAAGTCACTTTGGATAAAAGCCAAATGCAAATGAATACTGAATTTGGACATACTTCTTTGGTCTCATACCGTTTTTAGGGAAGTATGCAATTTTGGATGCAGCCTAAACAATTTATGAGTGAGTCATTGAACGATTTGTTCAACCACTTTGTTCAAAACACAGAATTACTAAGGAAGAAAATACTGCTATGGTGCTTGGTGTTGCAGATGTTCTGATGTGTCTTTGTTTGGAAGTGTTTTCTTTGATAAAAATAGACAAAGCAGCAAGTAATATTTGATTTTGATTTCATCAAATCAAATCAAATCAAGTATTCAATCTACAATTTAAGGAGACCAGCTGGCTTGCCTTTTTACATGTTTGATGTATATGTGCTATATGGGGCAAGTTGTCACAATGTGAACCATTTATGAAGCACCAAAAAAGGCATGATGCAACAAATATGTGTAACGTACAAGTGTAAGAGTAACGTACAAAAAGTCAAACAATTGGTTTAAACAACAGAACAGATATTGTAAATATTTTATATTAGGCAAATCACAAATCACAAACTGAAATAGTTGTGTCAACAACCTGGTATATATATATATAGCCTACATACAAAAATATCATAGCCTACTGTAATTTTAGTTTGGAGGTTAAAGTTATTGTTCGTCCATGGAATGAAAAAAAAGATAATTGCTACTTTTTATCTCAGAATTCTGACTTTTTTTTCAGAATTGTGAGATATTTGGAATTGCTGAAAAAGAGTCAAAATTGTGAGATAAAGTCGCAAAAAAATAAAAAAAGTCAGAAGTGTGAGATATAAAGGGACAATTGCCTTTTTTATTCTATATTCCGTGGCAAAAACAAGCTTCCATAGAAACCAATATACAAAACCACTGCAAGAGAAATGCCATTTCTGTAACTAGACTTTCAACCCCAAACCTTAAAGCTCTTGAGAGCCACTGTATAAAGCCACTCCGCTCTCCCCTATATGTAGGCTAAAAGCAGGGCCGTCGCCAGAACATATAGAATGGGGGGGCATTTCATTTTCATGGGGGGGCACACTTTTTATGATGTACAAAACAGACAGTCACAAAAACAATAACATCCCCTATTTAGTCTAATATAACTGAAATAGACCAAATTCTATATTTAAACAACACCAAAACACAAAATATTAAGTTTCTGATCATAGGCGGAGGGTGAACCAACACCATGAGGATATGCGCTTCCCCTTTAAAAACATTTACTAGCTGTATGCAGGATTTGGCATGGCAGAAAGCTCGCAAAGAGCGCCTATTTTATTATCTTCAAATGTTAAGGAAACCTGTTCAAATGAAGGAGTTTTTTTCTCTCTCTCTCTCGCTAAATCTCTCAGAACTGGGCCGGTTAATTTTCCATTGGGCGGCCCAACACGACGAATAGCATGATTTCTCCAGTGGGTGGCGCTGATCGGGCTCGCGCAGATGGAGGGATGAGTCTCATCATCACATGGTCCATCCATATGCCCGGAGAAAGTGAGCGATCATCGCAGTCTCCGCGCTCTCGAAACTCAATCAGAGAGTAGGCGGCGGTGTACAGCAGATGAACTGAGAGCAGAAGAGCAGCCATGATAGTGAGCCCGAGCCTGCAGCTGTGTGAACTGGAGGAGAGCTGAGGAGTAGAAGTCTCTTCTCTTCTCCTCTCTTCTCTTCTCTTCTCGCTGAGGATGGCAGGGATGCTGCGCGCCGCATCACTCTCTCCGGCTCTGTGAAACAAACGCACGGTGAGCGCGCTTTATCTTCCCTCACTGACCCTGTCATTACATGTCGAACTTTGAGGGGGGTTTGTCCGTCGTTTGGACGCGTTTTAAGTGTTTGGCTTGGTGGGTTGTTGAGCAGAAGTTTGCGAGACTCTTATTATGTTTGTCTCTTTATATAACTAACGTTCTGTATAGCCTAGTTTGGGTTTAGTCACTAGACATGATTTCGGTATAGCCTCGGTCAGTGTAAAATGCGATTAAGGCTGTGCTGAGGTCTTTTTCTGGAGACTCGAGATCATTGAATGGAATTTCAGAGCTCATATCGATGTTCTTATTGATTCAGTATTTTCTTGAGAGAGGGGTGATGAAGGGGAAGATACTGAGAGTGAATGAATAAGGTAAAGATGGTTTGAAGTGTGTCCTCTTGAATGAATGTTCAGGGTGAAATTATGCTCTTCTTTTGCTAAAAAACTACTACCAAAAAGTACCTATTTTGTGTGGATATGATACCATGGTTCTATCAAGTTTTTTTGGTGGGTGGAGTACCACCATCATTTATTGGATATGCCCCATTGATTTTTTGGGTGTACCATTTGTTTTCTGTGAATGTATACCATGGTTCTTCCATGCTTTTTGGAATAATTTTGAGTATTTCCATGGTTTTATGTATATTTACCACGGTAATGCCATGTATTACAATCCCTTTCAAAAAAGTAGGCTACTGTGATGGCATGCTACAGTGATGCTTTGAAATATTTATATTAACTAATAATATTTGATATGTTACTCCATAGTAATTAGAATACAAAACATGTCCAAAATACAATGGTAGTACCATAGTACCCTGTTTTTATAGGTATACTGTATTTTTGGACAAATATGATACTGAATATGGTCATCTTCTAGTAGAATGGTATATACAGTATCTATATAAATATCTGATGGCATTACTATACTGTCAAATGTTGTGGTTTGATGTAGTTAGTGTTATTACAGTGTGTTTAATTTAATGTTTTTGCACCTGTGATGAAGCAGCTCTTTTCGTAGTGTCTTCATTCTGAGAGCAGAATTAATGTTGTGTGATCCCTAAGTATTCAGTTATTCCAGACCCAGCGGGGCAGACTAAGAAAGTGACTTAACACCAAGAGCTTATGCCCCCCCACCCCACCCCCAGCGCACGCTGACCGAGAAACTGCAAGAGTCTGTCCAATACAGTGAATATGGATGAATGAAATCCTCTTACACTGCAGCTCAAACTCACAGTGTGTGAGTGTATGAGAGAGATATGCTCTCTACTGAGGGTTTACTGACTGATGAACTGTCTTTTGCACCTTATATAATGAAAATTAAAGCAGCAAAATATTTCCAGTCATCAGCAGATAAAAATATTAGTGTCTGATAAAGAAGTTGTATTGTTATTGGCTAGAAGAAAAAAAGTTTGTCCAAAGGGCTAGGACAGAAATCAACCGTTCACATTCATAGTTTGGGCAGTCTTTCAAATGTAAATTTTGTTATCATACCCACCCTCATGTCACTCAATACAAAGATTTATTATTAAAATATCAAACCTGATGGCTTTTAAGTTAACCTGCAATTTTGCTTTATTAAAGAAATAATAATTTATCATGTAATACATATTAATATAATTAAATATCAATATATTTAACATGATTAAATAATAATATTATTATTAACAATTATTATTATTATTACTATTATTATTGATATTTCACAAGATATAATTTTTTATTTAATATAGCAAAATTACAGTTGAACAGATTATTGATTAATATTACTGATTATTACTATTATTATTATATCAGGTCAGGATTTTGACCCAGGCTACCTTTCTCTCCGATCAAAAACTAGACAAACATGTAAAAAAAATGAAGCTGTACGTTATAAACACTTTTTTTCTTTGTTTATGTTTTTGCTTTGCATAGGGCACCATGTAAGCCAGCACTGCCACTCGCACATCCTCCAAAAAAAAAAAAAAAATTATAATATAAATTTGAAAAAGGTGCATGACAGGCCCTGTACAAATACCCTTCTTTCACACATATGCAATTAAGCCCACGTGTAAAATAAACCGCAAACACATCAAGACATTCAAAATGGCCCTTTAAGGCCCACCAGCAGCTCTCCTGTTCTGTTGCTTGACTCTTAATATATTAAACATGCCACATCCTTACAGACAGGCTTTTTTAACCACATGACCAACCTCGTCTGTGTTGTGTGACGTGACAGACCGTCATACTGTCGAGCAGGATGCAAAACCTGCTCTCTGGGTTAAACTAAAGGTGCACGAATGGGTCAGTTTGTTCTCTATGTATGCTTTCTGTGTAGGCGCTGTGGGTTTAATATGCACGCCATGCACTCTTGCTACTGCTGATGTCAAAGTAGATTCAGGATCAAGTAACACTCGTAAGCTTCTGTATCTTAAGACAGATATGAGCTGAAGTGAGAGAGAGAGAAGAGAGAGAGAGAGAGAGAGAGAGAGAGAGAGAGAGAGAGAGAGAGAGAGAGAGGAGAGTCCCTATGGATTGGAGTGGAATATGTGTGACGGTGGGTGGAGGGAGGGTTTAGGGCACCAGACGCACTGACTGTATGAAAATCCCTTAATAATTAACACTATACGCATTGCAAGAGGAGGTGTACAAACGAATGGAAACCCGTACGTGACAGTTACGCAGGGTGGTCAACATGTTTTCTGGAACGGATGAACTGTACTGAGAAGTGTTGGGGGATCTCCCAAAATGAATGAAACATGAAGCTCTTCTTTAAGGTTCTTCAGTGTGACAACTTGTTTGCCAAAAAATAAAACCTCATGTCGTTCCAAACCAGTACGACAACATCAAAGTTCACCTCATCTGTTTGGTTATGAACAGTCTTCCAAATCTCTTATTTTTGTTCCACAGAACTGTTTTTTGGGTGAACTAACCCTTATCTAACCCTTAACCCTTAACTAGACTACACTGTTGAGCTTGAGGTGGGTTGTTACGAAGGACATTCAACATCTGAAGGTTCCTTGTAGTGTAAATATTCAGAACCAAAACCGTACTTTTTAATGTCAGCTGTTTTTTGCCATACAAGGTTTATAGTCTGAAACAACAATGAAACCGTTTTAAAAATATCTTCTTTCGTACAGGTTTGACATTTCATGAGGATGAATGTGTTATTTAAGTACCATTGAGATACTATTATAGTTTTTAAAAAATATTTTGAATTAGATTTTACTCTTGTACTTTCAGTTTTGATTTTAAATGTAGATACATTTGTTGTAATTTTATTGTGTTTTTTGTCATTTTTAATTGTTTTTTATGACTAGTTTTTATGAATTATGAATTATTTCAGTTTTTGGTTAAGGTATTTTAGTACATAATGTTAAATTTAATGAAAATGTTAAATGTTGCTTTGGCAACTAGCTGGAGTTTTGTTTCTATTTATTTGAAGTAACAATTTCGGTTTTGCTTTTATTGATAACCCTGAGGTGAATAAATGATGTCATAGTTTTAAACACTCTAAAAATTATTCAGGAGACCATAACCATAACTTAAATTTATTTAATTTAACCTTTTAAGTTGCAAACATTTTGTTGAGCGCTGTTGACATAAATATGTTGATCATTACATTAACTCAATATTGTGTGTAATTTAAACTCAAATTTCTGCTTTAATTTTAATTCTTTAAAAATTAAGTTGCAGTAACTTAACGAAATTGTCTTGATAACTTTGGAAACTGGGCAAATAGGACTGGATCTTGAGAATAAATGTTGAAATTAAGTGTTATTTTATGTGCTTTTCAGTGAAGGGAAAAAGCTGCTAGTGTTTATTGCTGTTATGTTTGACATATAAAAGCGTTCCGGTTATGCTATTAATCATTTAAAACCATATTAAAGCCCTTTTATGCTGAAATAGTTCTTTGTGTTTGGGTTTGTGCTCAACATTAAATCGAAATTGACCATATTTACCTTCTTCATGCACGCTTCTGGTCTTATTGGGAATAACTCATTATGCTATTTATTTTTATAAAAAGAAAAACCGCTTGTCTTCATGAATGTAGACCTGGAAGTAAACGTGTTGAATGATTTACTCTCGTTTTCATAAAACCTAAAAAGCAATTTTCTAATCAGCAAAAATAGGCTTCCACAAGCCAAAAAAACGTCTCAGGTTACTATTGTAACCATAGTTCCCTGAGAAACAGGGAACGAGACGATGCGTCGAACGACACGGTGGGAACGCCTCTTGCGTGATTGCGTCTGAAGCATCTATGCCAACTAGTCCAATGGAATGAGAGAATGAGCGTCACGGGCGGGTGACGTCATAAACCCAGGAAAGGATAAGAGCACTTCCGCTGCTCGCCGGCATTTAGCTTCGACAGTTGCCGAAGCAAGCCGATCGCAGGGACGCAGGAAGTATGGCAGGGGGACGCATCGTCTCGTTCCCTGTTTCTCAGGGAACTATGGTTACAATAGTAACCTGAGACGTTCCCTTTATCGAAAAAGGGAACTTCGAGATGCGTCGAACGACACGGTGGGAACGAGAATACCCAACCCGCCATAATTACAAGTACCTGAGTGTCAGTCTGTTGATCTAAGCACTCAGCACCTGAGAACCTGGGGCAGCATCCAGGTCCAAACTGTAAAATCTCACGAATGTGAGCGGAGAGGACCAGCCCGCCGCATCACAAACATCTTGAAGAGATACCCCCTGCAATATGGCTTTAGAAGCCGCCATACTCCTGGTCGAGTGAGCTCGGACCACCAAAGGACAAGGCTGGCCCGAGTACTCGTATGCCAGTGAAATAGCCTCGACTATCCACTTACTGACTGTCTGTTTGGAAGCAGGAAGACCTTTCTTAGGTGATCCAAAGCAAATCAGTAATTGGTCGGACTTCCTGATTGAGGATGTCCGACGTACATACGTGTCCAATGCTCGCACTGGACACAAGAGGTGCAGTCTTTCCTGGTCCGCAGCTGCAAAAGGAGGACAGAAAGCCTGCAGCACAATAGGCCTCGGAGTCAAGGTTGGAACCTTAGGGACGTATCCCTGTTTTGGATATAGGAACGCCTTGACCATCCCCGGTGCAAATTCAAGGCAGGTGGGGGAGACCGAAAGAGCCTGAAGGTCACCAACTCTCTTTAGGGACGAAATAGCTAGCAGAAAGAAGTCTTGAAAGTAAGGAACTTTTCTGAGACCGAATCTAAGGGCTCGAATGGAGCCCTAGACAGGCCTACTAGAACTACAGTCAAATCCCAAGCTGGCACCTTAGTGCGAATTGCAGGCCTCAGCCTCAAAGTGCCACGAAGGAAACGTGTAATCAGGGGTCTCGACCCAAAGATATACCTCCCACCATGGTATGGTAAGCCGCAATGGCTGCCACGTAAACTTTTAGTGTGGAAGGACATAGACCTGACACAAAGCGCTCCTGCAGGAACTCGATTACTGTGTTGACAGAACAATTAACCGGATCCCACTGATGTCGGTGACACCATAAGGAGAAAACTCTCCATTTAAGCGCATACAGTTTCCTCGTAGCTGGAGCTCTGGAGCTTAGGATGGTCTCAACAGCCTCAGCTGAAAGACCACTATCTATAAGTTGGGCCCCCTCAGAGGCCAAACCCAAAGATTCCACATGTCTGGTCGAGGGTGAAATATTGTGCCCCCGGCCTGAGACAGAAGGTCCCTCCTCAAAGGGATCTCCAATGGAGGCCCGTCTAGCAGAAGGATCAGGTCCGCAAACCAGATCCGACTTGGCCAGCGTGGTGCTACTAGCAGTAGGCTTATTCCATACCGACGGACCCTCTCCAGAACTCCTGGGAGCAGAGCAACAGGGGGAAAGGCGTACAGACGTAGCCTCGGCCACGTCTGCACCATGGCGTCCAGCCCCAGGGGGGCTGGGTGCGTCAGAGAATACCAGAGAGGACAGTGCGTCGTGTTCTGAGACGCGAACAGATCCACCTCTGCCTGACCATATGCCTCCCAGATTTTCTCCACCGCCTCGGGGTGGAGTCTCCAATCCCCTGGCCTCAGCTCCTGCCTCGACAGGATGTCTGCTCCTATATTCTGGTCCCCAGGAATATACACTGCCCTCAGAGAGAGTACCTTCCCCAGAGACCACAGGAGGATCTGGTGCGCCAGTTTGCAAAGCGGACGCGAGCGCAGACCCCCCTGGCGGTTCAGATAAGAGACCACTGGTGTGTTGTCTGTTCGAACGAGCACATGATGGCCTCTTAGGTCCGGAAGGAAATGTCTCAACGCATTGAAGACGGCCATCATCTCCAGGCAATTTATGTGCCAAGAAAGATGATGGCTTTTCCACAGACCCTGAACCGAGCGGCCTTCCATTACCGCTCCCCAGCCGGTGAGAGAAGCATCTGTCGAGATCACTACTCGATGGCAAAGAGCTCCCAACACCGGACCCTGGGTTAAGAACCAGAATTTACATATAACTAAGGCACGAAAGCATCGCCGCGTGCCTTGATATGCAAAGTGGGTTTCCCCTCGGGGAGAACCTTCTGGTCCTGAGCCAGCACTGTAAAGGTCTCATGTACAGCATGCCAAAAGGAATTCCGTTGGACGCTGCTGCCAGTAGACCCAACAGTCTCTCGAACTGTTTTACAGTGCGTGACTGGCCTAGCCTCAGCTCTTCTGTGGCTGTTAGGATAATAAATCCCATACCACACCAAGGAAAGTGGTTCTCTGTACTGGAGAAAGTACACTCTTCTTGGCATTGAGCCTCAACCCCAACATCTCTATATGAGCGAGAACGACACCTCAGTGCCGAACCGCCAACTGCTCTGATTCCGCTAGAATCAGCCAGTCGATATAATTCAGAATGCGTATGCCCTGAAGCCTGAGAGGGGCTAAAGCTGCATCCATGCATTTCGTGAACGTGCGGGGTGACAAAGCTAGGCCGAAAGGAAGAACCCGATATTGGTATTCTTTGCCCCTGAAAGAAAACCTCAGGAACTTCCTGTGCTGAGGGAGGATGGAGATATGGAAGTATGCATCCTTTAGATCTATCGTGACGAACCAGTCCTCGGATCTGATTTGGGTCACGATCTGTTTGAGGGTCAGCTAACTTGAACTTTAGTTTCTGAACTGACCGAATAAACAGGCGAAGATCTAAAAGGGACGCAACCCTCCATCCTTTTTTGGAACAATGAAATAATGGCTGTAAAAAACCCGACTCTCTGACGGGTGAGTACACCTGTTCTATAGCTTCTTTGCTAACAGGGCCTTTACTTCTTGTCCCATTACCAAGCCTGCTCGGATGCACCACTGTGGGCAGCACCCCGCTGTAATGAGGAGGACGAGAGCCAAACTGGATTCTGTATCCCTTCTCTACAAACTGCAGGACCCAATGAGAAATATTCGGCAGAAGCATCCACGCTGCCAGAAAATTTACTAAGGGAACCAGCCCCTCGAGGCTGGTCTCTGGTGTTACTGAGGGAGCCAATTCTGGAGCCTGAAACATAATGGCAGGAACTACCTGACCTGACTACTCAAAAGCCCCCCTCAGAGGGCGCGAAACCAATGCTGTACCGCAGCATAGCATCAGTGACTCGCTGGAGACCGCTGCGCCCTGAAGCGCCGGAGGTGGCAGGGTTGGCAGGAGGGTCTCGTGAGGACCCGAAATGGAACGGGCACCGTGAAATGAGGTGTACACCACTCTACTTCGGTCGGGGCTGTCCTCACAGGCCTGATGCCTAAGCATCAGGACCTTTTTTTTTTTTTTTTTTTTTAACCGAAGCTTTCTTCGCCTGAAGAACGGTCCTCAGATCCGGCTTAGGCTTAGGCGACTTCGGTTGAGAGGGTTGCGTCTGTCTCCAGTATCTACATGGAGGAACACGAGACGCAGCACTCTCTTTCTGTGCACATAATATGATGAACTCGACGGCTGGGGCTGCTCACGCCCAGCAGCCCCAGGGGGGCTGGACACAGCGAGGGAGAAACCTTATTATATATATTTTTTTATATATATATATATCTTATCACCTAACAACGACCGCATGGAATGCGTCGCCGAAGAGACCCGAAGGCTCAAATTTCGCTATATCCAGAACCCCAGCAGATCGGCCTGATAAGCCTGGAGCATTATAATATAGATTTCTATAAACATTCTCCAGCTGACCTGCTGCCGTATAAGCTTTACCCATAAAACCAAAGTAGTTCTGCTTAAACCTACGCGCTGCCTCGGCAAACGCGAGATCCCAGCCACAGAATCTTATTTTTGCAAAATACACTCGAAATCTAAGCGGTGCTCGCAAACGCGAGATCCGAGCTAGATTCTGATTACAACATTAAACCTACACGCTGCCTCGCAAACGCGAGATTCTTTAGTATAGGCTTATGAGCAAAGCAGAGACTTAAATGATGATACTGGACCAGGTGAAAAAATAGCATTTTCCTATTTTTATTTCTGTTCAGCCTGGGGCATCATATCATAACCGTAATCTTTCAACCCTCTAATCTTGAATAAACATTTAACACGAGGGCTGAAAGTAGTGAAAAATACGGTTTATTCCATAATTTAAATATTCAGTGTGTAAATCAGGGAAAAAATGGAAGCCTCGTGGTGGAGATAATGTGATAGAAATAAGAAAACGCTCGTCAAGTTTCTTAGGACGAGCGTTCCTTTTTCTCAGCTGGCCATTAAATATTTAATTTACTAACAGCACGGGACAAAACCTCCACCAGTTCATCATATACTGGAAAAATAGATGGCGAATCTAATTCAACAGTGTGTGTGCTTGCTTTCACTTTCAATATTCTCAACACAAACCTCCTCGGAGGAAGAAATGAAGGAAAAAAGGGCTCTCTCTCCCCGAGCGGAAGAAACCGCAGAGCGTGCTTCCAACACCGGGGAGATAGAGCTGGATCTTCCGGGCAAGGAAGAAGAAAAGGCCCTCGGACCGTTCTCCCACCCCTCCAAAAGATCCTTTTGCGATCCCCAGGAATGCATTCTCCGCGCCGCCTCGGCAAACGCGGGTCCTGTCATCCCGTGAGAATCGCGAGCCTGCCACTATCATACAGAGTGACAGGCGAGAGCAGAGCATGCTAATCTGGTAGTTTCACTTTCACAATGTTAGCACTCAGCATGCTCTTACTCTCAAACAAAATGCCACAAAGCTGTGTGTGTCCCCACCCGTTTAAATAAACGCGGGCACTGGGCAGGGAGGAACACACTGTTTGTACATTTGTTTCGCCATAACGTTTCCGACAATATTGTAACAGACAACAATAAATAGACAGAGACAGTTTGACACAGATCGCTTGCTGAGGCAACAGAAGCTAAATGCCGGCGAGCAGCGGAAGTGCTCTTATCCTTTCCTGGTTCATGACGTCACCCGCCCGTGACGCTCATTCTCTCATTCCATTGGACTAGTTGGCATAGATGCTTCAGACGCAATCACGCAAGAGGCGTTCCCACCGTGTCGTTCGACGCATCTCGAAGTTCCCTTTTTCGATAAAGGGAACCCTTATTTTCTGCCATTTAGAATCCATTTTTCATAAGAGTCTATTGGTTTCTGGGTTTTTAGAGCACCAGTACACAGATGGTTTTCTTTCTGAAACTTTTTGAAAAACTTCTCCTGTGGTGTCAGGCTGCAAAACCCTTTCTGAACCCTTTCTTTTAAGAGTGCGACCGTGTTATTATTCACACCTGAATAGGAAAATGACCTGCATGCGTTTGGTTCACAGACATCATCTTCTGTCTGAGAGGCGATGACCCGAGGAACGGCCCTCTCATTTCTCTCTTTCCACCGTGGATGACAGAAAGTGAGATTCATGTTGCTATTCCTCTCCTCCAGGCAGACAGGATCTCCCTGTCTCTCTCTATCTCTCTCTATCCCTCTCTCTCTATTTCTCATCACTGGCTATCATATGGTCAGGAAATAGGAGTGGGCTGCACCAAACTCAATAGGCATTTAAGCACTTAGGAGTATTTCGGGGCCTGTTGTGATACGCATTAGACTAACAGGCTTCATCCATAACACTACACAATATTGATTCATTTCCTCAGGGCAAAGGGCATAATAGCCTTTATCTATTTTCACTCCTTATCACCCTTGTTGCCTAATCACTTTGACTGTTCGCTGCCATTAAAGTGCTTAAATGCCAACCCCATAATCTCCGAAGGGTAGCAGAAATCTGTCAATAAAGGTATAAAGCATTTGTGTCAATAGAATGGCGTGAATTTGACATTGGTGTGATGTAACCGCGACATGGATTTAGGTTAGTAACATTTCGTGGAAGAGGTCAACGCAGCCACCCGTTTGCGATTAGCATTGATAGTTCCCATTACTGAAGTATGTGTGTTGTTGTGGTGCTCCGTAATATGAATATTAAAGGGTACATATCATGAAAATCGGACTTTTACTGTGTTTAAAGGAGAACTCCGGCGCAAAATGAAATTTGGTCTAATTACACATTGTTACCTAGTCAACCGTTATCTGAGATTTGTTTGCATGATTATCGAATGTAAATAGTTTTATCTCAGTTTACAGTTTAGCCTATAACACTAGTATAACGCTAGTATATAGGGCATAGAGTAATGACAAATAAAAATCGCTAGTTAATACCACTAACAAGGCTCAAAATAGCCCAACACTAACACGGTAGCATAATCAGGGTCCCTACATACAAACCGAAGCATTGAGAACGTTGTAAGTGTACAGACAGTTTAATAAGAAGATATTTTATAAAGACAGTCGACTTCACGAAAACAGACAGGAGCCATCTTTGGAAAACAGTCTCGAGCAATCGAACCACGAACGCCGAGCCAAGTGCGCTGGTGAGATGTGAACGAGCCAGTTGTTGTGATAAGGTGGCTCGGCATTCGTGGTTCGATTGCTCGAGACTGTTTTCCAAAGATGGCTCCTGTCTGTTTTCGTGAAGTTGACTGTATGTATAAAATATCTTCTTATTAAACTGCCTGTACACTTACAACGTTCTCAATGCTTCGGTTTGTATGTAGGGGCCCTGATTATGCTACCGTGTTAGTGTTGGGCTATTTTGAGCCTTGTTAGTGGTATTAACTAGCGATTTTTATTTGTCATTACTCTATGCCCCATATACTAGTGTTATACTAGTGTTATAGGCTAAAATGTTTTTAGAGATAAAACTATTTACATTCGATAATCATGAAAACAAATCTCAGATAACGGTTGACTAGGTAACAATGTGTAATTAGACCAAATTTCATTTTGCGCCGGAGTTCTCCTTTAAGTGCTATAATCGGGTCCCCGGTGCATCTACCAACCCAGAAAACGTGAAAAGTGGCAACCCAGTAAGTTTGATTTGGTAAGCCTTTCTCTGCAAGCACGGCACCACCATTTGGTTTTCAAGCGACAACAGTGTAACCAGTTCTAACACAATGGCAAAAGTTGGAAATTGTTCTGTCATTGGCTGCACAGACGAGCACAGCCAATAAAGGGACACAAAAAAACAGTGTGTTTTTGCTCACACCCAAAAAGTGGTCTATAAACAATTATCTGTGGGGTATTTTGAGCTGAAATTTCACAGACACATTCTGGGGACACCATAGATTGATATTACGTCTTGTAAAAAGGGGCATAATATGTCACCTTTAACTAGAAGAGGAAACGGTGGAGCTGTGTAGAGAGAGACAGGACACGTACAGATGGTTTTCTGTCCAAGTCCAAGTGAAGGAACTTATGTGGTCGCGGCTAATGCGTATTGACCTATTTTTCTGAGGATGGTCTGAGATCAGCTTTCCTGGTTTGTAGTCGGTGTAACTCACTACAGTAGTGCACAACAGGAAAAGTGCAGCGTGTATGTTGAGCTGCAGAGCATCCGCCTAGAAAACACAGCCACAGATCTGAGATAGAGGTAAAAACTGAAAGAGATGAAGAGATTTTGGTGGTTGTGGAACATGGTTGACAAGGCCAAAAACTTGTTCTCAACTGACCTTGCTTCAGGACTGAGAATTATACTGGATATCAAGTACAAAATGTTACTTCACACATGCAGATGAAAATGTTTGGCCAATATATTCCAAAAGCATGTTTTTGCTGTGGTGGCAACAAATCTCATTACTTCTAGGGGGCGCTAGGGGACACATTGACATTTAGGGTCCAAATTTACTAAACAAGGCGAATTAGTGTGAGAGCATAATCCCACAAAAGTGCAGATGGGAGTGGAAAGTTCTGCGCGTGATCTACTGACGACACGCAAATTAAAGAACACAAGATTCAGCCGGATAATTTCCATTATGACCAACACAATCTTAGCCTGACTACATCAGACTTCATACTTCCGCTCAATTTCATTTCGCTTCTGTACTTAGTCTGAGACATCGACATGTCTCTCAGTTTTCCACCGGCCTGAAAACAGCCGGCCAATCAACGAACAGAGTGCGGGCTGAGAGCCGTGACGTAGCCGCTAAGCTAAGTTTGAGATTGGGGAAATCGAAAACGACCACGGATATAGAGACAAGAAATGCAATTCGCTCTATTGTGGAGAATATTCCTGGCATTTCCAAACTGAAGGACGAACAAGAAGAGTGTGTATTAAACATTTTGAATGGAGGTGATGTCGTGGCCCTACTCCCGACCGGTTTTGGTAAAAGTTTAATTTATCAAATATTGCCGATCATCAGCGAGAAACTGGGGGGGGGCCAAAGGCCGGAAAGTTGGCTGCAAATATTTTCCTGTTTCTCTGTACTGTCAAATATTAGTTTAGAGGCCCCGATTGTGCCGTGGATGTGTAGATTTACATCACATAATCTACAAAAGCCGTTGACAGCCATGTTCACTCCGGTATTTCGCACAATGGTTTCGTTTTCGCATTATAATGTGTTTACAGTGGAAGTTCGATGCGGCTGAGCTGGCGCATAACACACGTCATAACCAAACCATGATGCCATGCCAGACTCTGTCTATGAAGCAAAGCGAAGTAGCAAAGTTTGGTATTACCAGGCTAACACAATCTACCAAGAGCAGCGCAAAATTAGCGTCTGGTTTAAGACATGCTATTTTGGGGGGCGTTAAATAATGGTGCAAATACCAGTAAATTGACGAGCTCAAACCTTAGTAAATCACCTTGCATGATTCATTTAAATACTCTCCTCCCATAAATTTTGTGTCTGAAAAGGAAACTCCTATAAATGCATATAAGGTCAGGTGCAAAATTAACCCTGTCCATGCCCTTTCAGCGCTAATTTTGTAAATCTTTTGCAGCGTCTTTTTGCAGTAGTTTTTAATGCCAAAAGTGGGTTTGCCCTCAGATGCTCACTGGAGCAAGATGTTGATGTATTCAACAAGATTTTGTCTACAAAATCATGAATAATGAATGTGTATCGGGTGTGTTTTTGCTTTATGTTTTTATTTAAAGGTACACCATGTAACTATTAGCCCTCTAGCAGTTAAAAAACAAAACTGCATGCATTTTGCAGAAGAACGTTATGCTTCGGCTCTGCGTAACAGTGCAGATGAATATAGATAATGCTTTACAATGAACTCTGTTAGAGAGCTACATATGGCAATTCATGTTTTAATAATATACCTTACTCACCTGTTGAGTTATACAAACGCATCTCGCGTCACTTTCACAACCAAAAAGCCAAGCCGATGTTGATTCTGGTTTTATTACGAGCTCTGTTGTGTTTTCTGTTTACCAGCAGACTCTCCTCTGTTCAGCGTTTGTTTAAAACAGATGATTCCCCGGAGGTTGGAGATTTAACTGATCCATGTCAATCTTTCTCGTTGACATGGAGTGACGTATCCTAATTTTTCTGTGAAAACCATCCCGACAGGTCTAAAATATAAAAACTTAGAATAGGTTTACCATAGTGAACCAGGGTAAGACAAATTATTTTTTTTACATATCCTATAGAAGCTGCAGTTAAGGGTCAGTTCACCCCAAAGAGGATTGATGAAAAAACAATCTGCCTTAAATTTTTAAGTACAATCAACTTTGATGTTTCAGTAATTTCAATTTAAATTACATTAAACTGACTTTAATAAATTAGTTGAATCTTGTATAACATAAAAAAAGTTTGTTTGATGAACAATACCAATACCATC
Organism: Chrosomus eos; assembly: GCA_036326025.1. NCBI lineage: Eukaryota > Metazoa > Chordata > Actinopteri > Cypriniformes > Leuciscidae > Chrosomus > Chrosomus eos. The sequence continues at coordinate 28,600,764 of CM070837.1, forward strand.
AATGTTTGTTTCACTGACATGCCCCCCAAAAAGCTTTCCTACTGAGTTTAATACTCATAATAATTACGACTTTGAAATGATGTTTATGTGTTGTTCGACTCGTAAATCTTTCTGACATGACTTGAATGTGCCATAACTAACTTACACAGCAAGATTTTCTGCAAACTGTTGCTGTGCCATGACAGAAGATGACCTGAAAGAGAAAACTGACCATACTTTACATCACCGCTCCTTTAGTACCTTTAGTAACCATTGCAGAAAATAACTTTTTGCTACTGTTCCCATTAAGTTATAAAAACATTATTTTTGAATTGTCTCTGAATGTTCAAAACGGCCAGCTTTTTAAATGTTTTAAAAACATTTTTTCTTGGTTATTGGAACATTAATGCAACATTCAATTTGATCATTTTGCAGATGTAATGGAATACGTTGGTTACTTTTGAATGTTCTCTAAATGTTCTGAAGTAGCCACATTAAAGTAGTTCACTTTTAAAAAAAATTTGCTGATAATTTACTCACCCCCATGTCATCCAAGATGTCCACGTCTTTCTTTCTTCAGTCGAAAAGAAATTAAGGTTTTTGATGAAAACATTCCAGGATTTTCTCCATATAATGGACTTCAATGGCAACCAAACGGTTCAAGGTCCAAAAGACAGTTTCAGTGCAGCTTCAAATGGCTTTAAATGATATCAGACGATGAATAAGGGTCTTATCTAGCAAAACCATCGGTCATTTAAAAAATAAATAACAAAGTTTAAGTTTTATTAGCACAAATGCTCGCCTTGCTCTGTTCTGTGATGAGCGTTCGTGACTGTCCTGTTCGAACTCATTCATTAAAATTAACAAATCTTTTTTCAGTCATGACTCGAAGGGTCCTAGATAAGACCTTATTCATCGTCTGGAGTCGTTTAAAGCCCTTTGAAGCTGCACTGAAACTGTCTTTTGGACCTTGAACCGTTTGGTTGCCAATGAAGTCCATTATATGGAGAAAATCCTGGAATGTTTTCATCAAAAACCTTAATTTCTTTTCGACCGAAGAAAGACGTGGACATCTTGGATGACATGGGGGTGAGTAAATTATCAGCAAAAGTTTTTTTAAAAGTGAACTAATCCTTTAATGAAGTGTTAGATAAAAAACACTCCATGAACGATGCATAAATAATGTTTTGGTGCTTACATTTTAAGAACATTATTGACTTTAAATGAAAATTTTCTTGTCAGAACATTAGTCAAAGTTCTGAGAAACATTCCCAGTTAGTTGAGTATCTGCGTTATAAATTGTGGTCTAACATATTTTGTTATGCAATGACATTAACATAAACAATGAGCGTTTGCATCCACATTGTGTGTAGAGAATGTTACAGGCCTTACATCGAGCAAGAAGACATGCACCTCTTATAACTTGGATGATCCCTACACATATGTCAGTTTCTGAAGACCATGGATAGCAGACATTATGGCGACCCCTTATATGTAAACGCTGTATTACTATTACTGAGATGTTCCGCTCACCAATGTGTGCCAAAACAACAGGATGTATGAAAACAGACTTTAAATGCAGTTGAATGGAACCATGGAGACCGAGATCAAGACATTGCATTGTTTATTTATAGTTTATTTACAATCACATAATCTCTGTGTCGTCGCCCTGGCAAACGGCAACTGCATCCTTATCAAAACAACACCTACACGTTGTTGCGAGTCGCAACAGTCTGCAGTTTGCCAGGAGGTGAAAGAGTGAGACGGTATATAGGAAATCAGTTGTGGTAGTTCAAAGAAGCTGTGGTCTTACAAACGAAGAGCATGCAGGAACGCGCTCACACACACACACACACTCTTACTGTGCTGTCCTCTTTTACCAGTGTGTCATATTAAGCAACGGCAGACACCAGTGCAAGTCTATTTTTAGCAAGTGCCTGCAAGACGCAAGCAGATATGTTAAAATGCTGCTCAGCTGTGTAGCGCTGTTAGCTTTGCATAGCTATCTTATGCTCAAGATTTTGAATGGTAATAGGAATATGTTTGAAATGTGCCTATTTTTATGCACTTGCAGAATGTGCAGACTGGAGGGTCAATGTTAGTCGTTCTGCTAGTGTCTGATGATGCTGAGGACACATTTCATGAAAACTGCACAATTTGGTGTCCTGTTACTTTAAAATAAAGCATTAAAGCAACACTATGTAACATTGTTTACCTTAAAATAATGTTTCCAAAATCGTATCAGTGGTTCATCAAGTCGTAACAGGGTGAAAGGCACTTCTGCCATGCCTGACGTGGTCTGTATCGCTTTTACTGGCACTATGTAACTTCGGGGTTCGGGTAGGAACCCGACCACAAAAAGAACTACAGAATTCGACTGCTTTACGTCAAGCGCTACAATAGTAATGATTTAGTTTTTCTTCGTTTCTGTTGTCACAATACATAATCCTTTCATGAAATCATGTAACATACTCTACCTTGTCTGTGGACATCGTTCATTCTAAAGCCGGTGCTGGATAAACAGCGAGCGTGCGTGCGACGGTAGACTAAATTATTTACGACAGCGGCAATGGACAATTTTGTTTCCAACCAGTAGGGCGACCGAAGAGGAAAAGTTACTTGGTGTTACTTTAAATGCTATGTTTTCTATATATATATATATATATATATATATATATATATATATATATATATATATAAGTCAAACCAAAAATAACACCAGATATAATTGTTGATATTTATTTACTAGTGGGTGCAGGACACTATAGTTCATTTATGTAACTGAGGATAGCAAAATAAAGTGAACTGTGACATACTATACCCAGAAATTATTTTACCAGTAAAATGTATGATTACTGAAATGATCTGTTTTTAAGGCTTGTCAGTAAACGCCCACTTTTATGATTGCCTAACGTTTCTGCATAGGAAAAAGTATCAACGGCGGCCACTCATTATTGGACATGAGTAAGTGTCCATATAAAACCTTAATTTACAGACAGTGCATTATGAAATCATTTATTTATGGTTTGTGATGTGCTGTCAGATCCAATAAAGCTGATTGATTCATCTGTGAACTCTCCATTACACTGTGCCTTTTTTACAAAACAATCTGCAGTCAAATGCTCAGAACAAACATATAATCCTCTGACGTGATCCAGGACGCCATCAAATACATTTCTATTCATTACTACAATTCGACTGGTTTATGTACCAAACATGTGTAATATTTAGCTCTGGCACACATTTTTTTTACATTCTTTAAAACCGTGGAACAAATATTGTAGTGTTGACTGCATTCATCAAGCTCAAAAATACAGCCATGTAATCAAGTTATTAAAATAAAAATGCTCAATGTAATATTAGTCTTATTTGATTGGGATATATGTTTATTAATAACTATAATCCAGCATTTGGTCCCAAATTAGCTAGCCCCCTCTGAGTGACATGTTAATCGGCTAAACCGTCATCCCTGTTACGTACTCATCCTGCCATAGGGTCCATGTCATTTTAATGCAGAGATTCAAATTGTACTCCAAGTCCAAAATTTTAGAAATGAATAGAAAATCAAACAGCTACATAAAATATTTAGCTTGAGTGGTCAAGTGGTCAAGCACCTTTTTTAAGTATCCCTCCTCTTTATTTGTCAGTTTTGAGTCATGTTTTACACCCTATTCGGAGACTGAGCCTAATATAGCTGCAAGATATTAGACTCTCAAAGAAGCTCTTTCATTCCCTAGTATAGCAGGTGAGGCTTTTACTAAAGTCACTGGAGGATGAGAGGGCTCTATTTCTGGAGTTTTCTTTGTTGAATTAATTTTGTTTATTTATGCATGCACCTCCACATGAAAGCATCCCGCGGTCCCTAGTGGAACTGATGAGTTGTGGAATGAGAGGCGTTTTAGCTCTCTCTCTCTCTCTCTCTCTCTCTCTCTCTCTCTCTCTCTCTCTCTCTCTCTCTCTCTCTCTCTCTCTCTCTCTCTCTCTCTCTCTCTCTCTCTCTCTCTGTCTGATTCACTTCTCTCACTTCTTCTGTTCTTTGGACCCGTTTTTCCTTCTGTCTTCCTTTGCTGATGAATGGAAAGGTCACTAAAGCATTCATTCCCCGTGTGGTTGTGTTTTATTGAACGTGATGAATAGATTTGTGTCGTATCGATTTCTCTGATCAATAGGTAGAGTGTTCTGAGAACTACAGAGGACTCTAATGATTGTTAGTAACCCAATTAGCTGCAAAAACCAGATTATGAATTATTCATGCCGTTATGCTTGCCTGCCATATCAAAAATAAACTAAACACATTATTATCAACCTGATTAGTGGTGAGCAAGGTCAATGAATGTCAGTTTTCATTTATTAGTTTCATGACTTAGAATGTGGCTCAACCTTCATCATTTTTTGCGCTATACAGCAAATTCTGTCTATCCAATTAGTGAGTTTACACAAAGTCACTTTAAAGGGATAGTTCATCCAAAAAAGAAAATTCTGTCAGTAATTACTCACCCTCATGCGATTCCAAACCTGTAAGACTTTCGATCATCTTCAGAACACAAATGAAGATCTTTTGATGAAATATGAGAGCTTTCTGTCCCTCCATTGACAGCTACACAACTACCGCTTTCAAGGCCCAGAAAGGTAGTTAAGACATCATTAAAGTAATCCATTAAAGCAATGTAAGTGCTTTGTTTGAGCAAAAAATAAAAAAAATTACCACTTTATTTACAAAATTTTAAATCATCAGAGCACCACATCACATGCGTGTTATGTTGATGTAAGAGCAGATGTTGTTGTGTGAACATGTGTTGGAGATTAATATTTTGTAAATAAAGTGGTCAATTATGTTTTTTGCGCAAAAAAAGCACTGTCGCTTCATAAAATTGAGGTTAAACCACTGGAGCCAACCAATGGAGGGACGGTAGGTGCGTAGACTGTCAATGGAGGGAAGGATATCTCTCAGATTTCATCACAAAGATCTTCATTTGTTTTCCGAAGATGAACGAAAGTCTTACAGGTTTGGAACAACATCAGGTCGACTGAATTTTCATTTTTGGGTGAACTATCCCTTTAAAGCAACACTATGTAACATTGTTTACCTTAAAATAATGTTTCCAAAATCTATCAGTGGTTCATCAAGTCGTAACAGGGTGAAAGGCACTTCTGCCATCGCCTGACGGGGTCTGTGTCGCTTTTACTGGCACTATGTAACTTCGGGGTTTCGGGTAGGAACCCGACCACAAAAAGAACTACAAAATTCGACTGCTTTACGTCAAGCGCTACAATAGTCATTATTTCGTTTTTCTTCGTTTCTGATGTCGCAATACATCATCCTTTCATGAAATCATGTAACATACTCTACCTTGTCTGTGGACATCGTTCGTTCTAAAGCCGGTGCTGGGTAAACAGCGAGCGCGCGTGCGACGGTAGGCTAAATTATTTACGACAGCGGCAATGGACAATTTCGTTTCCAACCAGTAGGGCGACCGAAGAGGAAAAGTTACTTAGTGTTACTTTAAGGCAAGTCACTTCAATTGGCGGCCATCTTTGAAACGCCTCTGCTGCAGTCAGTCATGCAAGTACAGCTCTTATCTCTTTGAATAGGAAAACATCAAATTCTCCAAAACTGTTCACCACACTCAAGAGTAAATTTCATTTTTGAAATCACCTATGAAATCTGGCAACAACTGTCTTGTAAATTTCAGTTCTAAATGCTCAAATCATGACAAAAAAATGGCTGGAACGGCCAATGCGCATGTGCAGTCTTTAGCGCACGTCTCAGAACAGCGGAGCTTCTGACGGCAGCTGCACTGACACCATGATTTTACCAATTGGCGATTGGCTCTTTTATTTAGAAGGCGGGACTTATTCCACCATATTTCGCATTGCACTAAAGTCTTTGGTTTGCATCACTTGTAAGGGAAATACTATGTCAAATGAAACTTTTATTGAAATAGTCCTGACTTTTAATCTGTAATGTATCTCATTAACATTGAAAAGGAGGTGTATTTGCACTGAACAAATAGCAATGGCTTAATTTACATATGTAAATTCCATTGCATTTAGCAGCTGCTGTTGCTGAATTGCGGATGATTAGTGAATAAGACGAAATGCCACATGTAACGGTTTAGTGCATTTGCCCCAGAGTGAGAGGAGAGGTTAAGGAAAGATAGATGGACAGATTCAGCGGGGACTACATTTTTCATAACTCTGTCAGGCGTAAACCTGCCATGGCTTTCAAGCAGCATAAAATCAATAGTGCACCATTAACCTGCGATTGCACCGGTTCACTCCACCGCTGCCCCTCATAGTTCATGACCACATGTGAACACCTCACACAGCTGTGAAAAAGACAAATAGATGGAGAGCACTTTATGTACAGTGACTAATAGAAGAACATCAGAGATACAGTAATTTTGTATTCTACACTTGTTAGTTCCAAATTGCTCTGAGATTGAATAATATATGTTTTGAAATCACACATTACAGTGAAAAAAGATCTTAAAGGATAATGTGGGTTATACATCTTAAAGCTACACTGTGTAACTTTTTTAGTTTATTCTTAGCTAAAAACACTTAGTTCTTATAAAAATATATGTGCTCATTAATGTATATTTACTTCGTTCAAGTAATAAAGTATTCTCGTGAGTGTATAATATGCCATTGAAAATACATACGGGTAAGGGGTTCTAATGTCGGTCGCCATGTTGCCCCTCCATCTTGAAAGTACATTAGCCAAAGAGGGACATACAGCTTCGCCTTTCGCGTTTTAACACTCGATGGCACCGTGTCGAATGTGGACGAGGTCGAACTGGAAGCCATGTTAATCTTGGACTACATTGGCCACCGTAGGAGTTAAAACGAAATCGAAATTGAGGAGAACAGAAACTAATATTCACTGGATGGTCATATACCTTTTCACCGCTAGATGGGGGTAAAAATCACACAGTGTAGCTTTAATATATAAAATATATTATAATATATATGTATATAGTTTTTTTATGGATTTGTTTATTTGACCTTTTGACAAAATATTTTAAAAATTATAAAAGTTTGCATAGGTTTTGTATCATATTTGATACATCAGTTGCTGATATTTATATGGAGAAAAAATAAGATGAAATTCTGATAACTTGTTAAATCATGCTTATATGTTTTTTTAATATTAAATTAAGCGATCTTCTTGAGATTGTAGAAAGGCGCAATATAAAATAAACATTATTTTAATCATTGAGACTTATAACAGTATAGAAGACTAGCATAAAATGCATATAAATATCAGTTGTCAATATCTCCTAAAATATGTTTTATTAAGATGATAAATGCTTAGTTTTATGATCAAATCGCTGTAGTTTTGAGGTCAAAACATATAATGGGATTCGAGTCCGAAATTTTACGTTGGCTATGCCCCCAAATTCAAGATAAGTGCGATAAAAATGCCCTAGCACGATTAAGCTAGATCTATTATTATAAATTGTCAATTTGCATATTTATATTTAGCGTACAGTAGATTTGCTTACATTGCGTTACGTTAACATGTGGTTTGCAGCGTTGAGCATTATAACCAATCACACACGTTTCTGTTGAGCTTGTGGATGCAATGTCCAGAGGCATTTTGGTTTGTCAAGAGATCAGCAAATATGTATGTGTGCGCACTCATTGACTGAATTCTCTCACCATCATCATCATCATCATCATAAACAATAAAGTGCAGACAAGAGATTCATTTTGCCATGACAGCTTCAGTGAAAGTGCATAACTCACATTAGACTGAAGTCATGGATGCTTTCTTTATGTAATTTATTCCCAGTTTGAATAACCATCTTGTTATTCATGCTGCCGAAATAACCAAATTTCGTCTTGTTTTTCTAATCCGTTAAAAGCAATAAACAAATTCATAAATGGTTCTTAGCTTGTTTCGTCTGTAACCAGAATATGTAAAAAATAAAAAAGAGCAACTTTACAGCAAAGCTGAAATAAATTGTATTGAACCTGGAATATTTCTTTAAGACAAATGAGAAGTCTTTATAAAGTAATGCACTTACAATTGAAGTCTATGGGGCAAGTACAGTAGGTTTAGCGGTTTTAAACCAGAAATATGAACCCCGTAGCTCTTATTTAAATTGTTCAATTAATAAATGTGTTTTTTGATCTGTTGTATAAATCATCCTTTCACTCAAAGACACTTCTAGACATGCATAAAATCATCCGGAATATGCTTTTTCTAGAACAAGGCTCATTATAAAAAATCCAAATCTTTTTGAGGGTTGAGGTTTAATGGATTTTTAGTGGGGGATTATTAAAGAAGCTCCCTTTGTCTTTTTGCTGCATACTGTACACTTCAAGCGTCTCACACGGCTGTTATATATTATTCATGTGAGAATTATGTAACGTGCTTTCGTTGTGAAATGTCATGAAGATTCAGAGGAGTTTGTTCAGCATCAGGTTCACAGATCTGATCGTGGACGGAAAAGACAGTTGCACTTTATAGTGCCATAGACAATCAACCGTCACTCTGCTTTGTTCTCCTGCTGGAAGAAGCTCTGTGGAGCGCTGAAAGGCCCTCGTGTGTTTTATGCGTTTGATCACGATGTGTCCCGGTTGCAGTGGTGTGTGTGGGCGTGGGTTCGTGCGCTGATGTGGAGGCAGGGTGGAGGTTGCCTGCACCTTTGCAGAAGAAGGTGGAAAGTGGGTGAGTCATCCAAAATTAAACCACAACAGCAAGAGTGGATTTGTGCGCTGTGGGGCCGCGTCTGCACACACACACACACACACACACACACACACACACACACACACACACACACACACACACACACACACACACACACACACACACACACACACACACACACACACACACACACACACACACACACACACACACACATGCCCGATGATGCAGGTTAATTAATGATTAACCTGCCATTTGATGGAGTAATGAGATGCCGTTTGTCTAAATTAAGATTTTTTTTTCATTCACTACTCAAAATTACAAAACAGGTCCGACGCCTGTCCGACTAACCCCAGATTAGTCAAACAAATGGTGTAAAATTAATTGTAAATTTTTTTTAAATAATTGTGTGTGATTCAAAAGTACTTTTTTATTCATAACTATCCTATTTAAAACGAAGGACGGCAAACTGATACAGAAAGTTTTTTAAATGCTATTTTAAACTTTCTTTTTCAAATAGGATTTCTTCAAATACTTAAAATTCTCAATATTATTCTTAATATTAAAATGTACAATTTTAATATATATATTTATAATGTTTTTGTTTATATATGGATATTTATTAAATGCTATATTATATCAATATATATGCAAATATTTAAATTATTTTATATAAAATGTATAAAAAATTACAAAAAGTAATGAATATATATATATAATTAAAAATATATATATATATATATATATATATATATATATTAAAACTTACAACATATTTGTATATGTATATAAAAATTACAGAAAATAATACACACAGTATATTTATATTAACACTTACAAAAATAATTGTATATGTATATAAAAAAGTATGTATATATATATATACATTTAATTAAATATATTATATTACCGTTAATTCTTTTTGTATGTTTTAATATACATATATATATATATATTAGACTTTTATGTAATATTTATATATATATATATATATATATATATATATACATATAGAATTTTATGTATATATATACATATAGAATTTTATGTAATATAAATAATATAAACTAAAAAATTACATGTAGTTTTTATTAAAAAATTATTTATTTGTGTGTATGTGTGTGTGTGTATATATATATATATATATATATATATATATACATTTTATTTTTTATTAAAGCTACACTATGTAACTTTTTTAGTTTATTCTTAGCTAAAAACACTTAGTTTTTTCAAAAATATATGTGCTCATTAATGTATATTTACTTCGTTCAAGTAATAAAGTATTCTCGTGAGTGTATAATATGCCATTGAAAATACATACGGGTAAGGGGTTCTAATGTCGGTCGCCATGTTGCCCCTCCATCTTGAAAGTACATTAGCCAAAGAGGGACATACCCGTTAATTCAAGCTTCGCCTTTCGCGTTTTAACACTCGATGGCACCGTGTCGAATGTGGACGAGGTCGAACTGGAAGCCATGTTAATCTTGGACTACATTGGCCTCCGTAGGAGTTAAAACGAAATCGGAATTGAGAGGAACAGAAACTAATATTCACTGGATGGTCATATACCTTTTCAGCACTAGATGGGGGTAAAAATCACACAGGTGGTAATGGCGCAGTGGATAAGACACATGCCTTTGGTGTGAGAGACCGGGGTTCGAATCCACTGTGAGACACCAATGTGTCCCTGAGCAAGACCTTAACCCCTAATTGCTCCAGAGGCGTGCGACCTCTGAAATATAGCAATTGTAAGTCGCTTGGATAAAAGCGTGAGCTAAATATGTAAGTTGAAAGGATTTTTAATCCACTCTTTGAGAAGTGAATGAATCGTTCACCATCATCAAGTTTTTGTTTCTCAGAGGTCATCTTATCGTCTTCATATCTCAAAGCTGAGAGTAGAGGAAACTGCGGTCAGCTTCTGAGATGACCCTGTCAGAGTCCCAGACCAGACCAGAAGACACGCTGGGGCCGCTGGCTCTCTGACGCTGGAGTCCACAGAGCGTGTGCTGCTCAAGACATGTGTCGCCGTGCAAAAGAGCAGGACACAAAACAACATAAAAATGAGTAAAAGAGTGTTTGTAGCAAGGGATTGGTTATTGCCGCCTGCATGTATGACTGTTTTAGCACTCAAATTGCTTCCCGACGTCTGAGCTGTCCTCAGGGAAATATGGGACGCAGAATCAGCGTGTGAAGAGCGGACACTGAGCCGGCTGATGGATTGGATTGTGAGATGTGTCTCTTTGTCTCTTTTTTTTGAAGGGGGATGCAGTTTGTGTGTGTGTGAGTGTGACCACTAACGTTTATAAAGCAATATGAGTTTCTGAACCCCCAGAGGTGCTGTCAGGCTGTGAAAAATGTTGTTAAGTCTCAAGCACACCAGTGAGACCAGCAGGTTCTGGACGAGCATCTCTCAGGTTAAAGGATTAGTTCACTCACAACTCAAAGTTCATTTACTCTTCCTTATGTTTTCCCAAGCCCATAAGACTTTCATTCATTCTTTGAAACACAAATGAAAATTTTCTGACTCTCCATTGGAAATTTTCCACCAAATCTTTCACATTGTAAAAGTAATGACCATTTTCGACACCTTTTATGGTGATTATGAATCCTCTTTGAAACATGAAAGCTTCAGTACCTGTTCTTTGTAATTCGCCTACATGGAAAAGAGCGACTGGTACAATTCTTCAAAATCCTCATTTTGACAGCACTCCCGAACTTGGTGAAATAGGCTATGTAGAAGCAAAGATCTGGGTTGCGTGTCTAACCTCAAGAAGGACCAATAGCAGGAAAATGATCACGACAGTTTTTATCACCCCTATTCCCTTGAGAAATGCAACCAAATCATAGGTTTTTCTAGGGCGTCTGTCTCTTAAGTCTCTTAAGGGCTTTTCTCTATGGAAAAATATTTGCTAAATACATAATTGATTCAGTAAGGATGCATTTAATTGATTTCAAGACAAGAGATTTATAACGTTAAAAAAAAAATGTTGTTATGAATCTGTTAATCAAAGAATACTGAAAAAAGACATTGTTTCCACAAAAATATGAAGCGATTTTTTCAACATTGATTATAATAAGATATGTTTATTAAGCAGCAAATCAGCATATTAGAATGGTTTCTGAAGGATCGTGTGACACTTACTGTAAAAAAAAGTTGCTGACTTAAATTATTTTAGTGCAATCAACGTCATTTCAACTTAAATAACATTAAACTGACAAAGTAGTTGAATATACATTATATTGAATCTACTATAATTATTATTACTAACTTATTTTGATGATTTAAAGCAATGTAAAAACATACGATCTCATAACTTATTGATCTTTTTTTACAGTGCTGAAGACTGGAGTAATGATGCTGAAAATTCAACTTTGATCACAGGAATACATTATATTTTCAAAACAGTTATTTAAAATTGTAATAATATTCCACAATATTACTCTGTTTTTACTGTATTTTTGATCAAATAAATGCAGGCTTGATTATAAGAGGCTTCTTTCAAAAACATGAAAATCCTCTTACTGACCCCAGAATGGTAGTTTAAAAATGTGCTTGCCTCATTTATTGGCTGTTAAGCGTCTCAAAGAAAACTAGTCAGCCCTCGAATATTGTGCGAAAATTGGATGGCATGAACCTTGCAAACGTTGCCAGATTCAGCGACTCTGTCTTTTTTTTAAGCGTTTAATGTTGCAGCCTCTGACAGCTTGTAAACAGAACTTTATTTCCCGGAGGACTGATAAAAACCTGTGCACCCTGACTCCTGGAAATGGCATCCAGCCAGTCAGTTAGATGTGTGCGATCTGAAGCCGGTCAGATATGGCATCGTGTGTCTAATGTGACCAAATGCTTATTTTCCACATTTTATACAGCTTTCGTGTGATCAAACCCTTTGCACTATTTGGCACAGGTGTTTAAAACACTGCGTTCTGGATTAATGTGCTTCTGATAATCCCAATCCCATAACTCCCCAACCCGGAAGCAAGCAGTGAGCCTACAAGAGATCAGAGCATGATGGATGATGTAGTCCCAAATCTGATGCGCTTCCGGCTTCTCTTACCCATTTTCTGAGAGCTGGGTTTCTCTTGTCTCACAGCAGTTGTGTGTATAGAGGACAGGCAATGAATTATTAAATGTGCAGTGTTTGAGCAGAAATAGAAACCTGCCTTCAGAAGTGTGAAAATATTGCTCATCAACAGGGAAAAGGGGACGGGATTCATCGTTGTGTGTTAAAGAAACTCTGTGTGTGCTGTTTATATACTTGTGTAAAAGATTCTTGACAATTATCTATTTATCCATCAACTGATTGGTCACATCTCAATACGTTTAACATATGCATATCATCAATGTATTATTTATTTATTTTAAATGTAATTTATATATATATATTTTTTAAAGATTTTAACATTTATTTTGTTCTATTTAATTTACTTTTTCAATTTAAAATGTAATTTCTACATTTAAATGTTGTAATTTTACTTAAAATTAATTAATTTAGTTTAATTAAAAAAATATGAAGTTTACCTGTATTCTTTTATATTTTGCATTTTAAATTTAAACTTCTAACTTCAAATGAATTTATTTCCAGCTTATAATTTTACAATGTTAATTTTAAAATGTATTTTTGCTTTTTATTTTAAAATAAAAAATAAGTTGATTTTATTTTTTACTTTTATTAGAGATACTTTTAAAAGTGAACATGAAACTATTGCTTTTTTATTTTTATTTCTTTCTGCACATTTTCATTTTAGAATTCTTATTTTAAGCTTAATATTATATTATTTGTTTAAAATGTAATTTATTTTTGCTTTTATTTTAAGATATTTTTTTTAACTTACCCTTTATAAGACAAAGATATGTGAACAGAATACTTGTTTTTTCCTTTTTAAATTTATTTTGACAAGATTAAAATGTATTTTTGCTTTTCATTTTAAAATAAAAAATCTAAATCATTTTCTTTTCTACTTTTAAAAATATTTTAAATATTAAAAAAAAATTCAAACGTATTCATTTATTTCTAAACTTGCAAGACAAGTTTAGAATGTATTTTTTTTTCTTTTCATTTTAAAAAATAAAAAATGTAAGTACATATAATTTGAAAAGTTTTTTTTTTGTTTTTTTTTATTTTATTTTATTTTATTTGTTATTTATTGATACATTTATTTTATCCAAACAAAGGAAACTAGAAACAGGTGAACATAATGAACTAATCAATGAGTAACCGTAGCAACTAATTAACAACAGGGACTAAGCACAGAAAGAAAACAAAGGAACAAAGAAAACACAAACGTAACATAATTCGTTACATGTACATTTAATTTAATTTTAAACTTAAAATCTTGTTTATGGTCAATTTTTACATTTAAAATGCCATTTATTTTGGCTTTTTAATTTGAAAATTGATCATTTAGTATGATTTATTTTCGCTTTTGATTAGAGATAGGCAAATATGATGGGACTTGAACCTTCGTCAGTCGTATGAGCACCACAGCTCATCACGTCAACCACCACACCACATCTCCAACTGATATTGTTTTTCTTCTACTAATAAACACTTGACACACAGAATGTGCTGATGGATGGAGTTTAAACCACAGATGACAATACACCGCGTTTTCTTCACATACTGGTGTGTTGTAAAGTGGAAAAGCCCTCTCCCTGTGGCTGTTACTCGGAGATGTAATGATGCCGAGCGGTCAGGATCCCAAACAGGACTGGGACAGACAATCAGAGATTAGTCTGGGATCAAAGTGATTGCCACCGCTCACAGCTTACTCAGCACTGACGCTGAAGCATAGGGAAGGGATTTGTCACTCTCACGCTCAACATGCTTCAAACGAGGCCTGTGATGGAGAGAGAAGCAACATTTCCATGCTTTTGACTTTCCCACAGCCTGAAATAGCATTACGGAGAAGCCTTGGTGAAGCAGCACGTTGACTAGTTTAGAGTTAAGATGCTTTATGTGAAGTTAAGCACTGAAATAATTTTAATCTGCTCGGAGCAGACGTACATTAGGACATGCGGAGACAAATTCAGTCAGCATCGTAAAATCCCTTTTGAGTGTTTAGTGTGTTATGAGAAGCCCTCGAGTGTTTACTGATAAAACCCTGTAGTGACTGTAAACTTCAAAGAGCTGAAGACCTCAACAAAGGTCGTTTTACAGTATAAGAAGTTCTCAATGCCAAAAAACTTACGCCATGGGTGTTCGCTAGTGTTTGGGATGTCAAGATACAAATCCATTTTCCAAACCGCTTGTGCAATGTAGGGTTTTTCCCCTATCATTTTTAAATATGATGATTTGCTGCTCAAGAAACATTTATTATTATTAACAATGTTGACAATGCACTGTAAAAAAAGTTAAACTCATTATTTTGAGTTATCTTTTGCATGGGTTTTTTTAGTTTAACTAACTTATTTCGATAAGTTGAGGACAAGAAAACTTAAAATTTCTTGTTGTCTGGACAATCTAGTTAAAAAAATAAGTTGAAATAACTAAATTGCTAAAATATTTTTTACAGTGTGGTTGTGCTGCTTCAAATGTTTTGGAAATCATGATACTTTTTTTTTTTTTTTTTGATGAAAAGAAGGTTTAAAAGAACAGCATTTCTTTGAAAAAAAAAAAAAAATTCTTGAGCATCAGATCATCATATTAGAATGATTTCTAAAGGATCATGTGACTGAAACCTGGAGTAATAATGCTGAATTTTAAAGTTGGCTGCACACTTTTTTCTCTGGCGCATTAGGTCTAGAGAACATCATTTTTTTAGCGGTCATACAAGCATTCAAAATAAGTATCTTCTTAATAGAGTATGTGATTTCAGACATAGCCTCTGTTTCAATGAAGCCCCTCCTTCTGAAAAGCACACTGTGCTCTGATTGGTCAGCAGGACCAGTGTGTTGTGATTGGTTAGCCGTTTCAGGTCTCTTTTGGAAATGTCACTTATCTTAACATACGAGTTTCAACACAATACTAACTCAACTCAACCAGGCCTCACCTTTTTTTTTTTTTGCGTATGTCTAGGGCATCAATTATTTAAAAGAGAAATATTGTCACATGTTCATTCCTGGAAGAAAGCATTGTAGGCGTTTCCGGGAGTTCAGAAACAGTGTTATTGATATAGAGAATACCTCCATTTGCACTTTGTACTTTGTAACTTTGCAGACCTTTTTCACACTCAAAGAGAAACATTACACACAAAGAGAGTCGAGCATGTAAAAAAGCATAATAGATCCTCTTTAAAGTAACACTATGTAGTTTTTCAACCTTCATAATATATTTCCAAGACCCTTGTGATGGTACATCGACTTAAAATAAGTTAAATGACACATCTGCCATAGCCTGACGGGGTCTGTATCGCTTTTACTGGCACTATTTTACTGGCACCCGACCACAAAAAGAACTACAAAATTCGACTGCTTTACGTCAAGCGCTACAATAGTCATTATTTCGTTTTTCTTCGTTTCTGATGTCGCAATACATCATCCTTTCATGAAATCATGTAACATACTCTACCTTGTCTGTGGACATCGTTCATTCTAAAGCCGGTGCTGGATAAACAGCGAGCGCGCGTGCGACGGTAGACTAAATTATTTACGACAGCGGCAATGGACAATTTCGTTTCCAACCAGTAGGGCGACCGAAGAGGAAAAGTTACTTGGTGTTACTTAAAAGGCGCTCTAAGCGATGTCGGGTGACGTCACTTCTTGTTGACGTTTAAAGTATTGTCAAACAAAACGGAGGCTAGCGAGACCCTCCCTCCTCCTCTTCCGCGTACTAACCCCCCAAACCCCACCCCCAAATCCTTCTTGTCGGTTATTGGCTGGAACAGTTTGTTATGTTTCGTGGTGCGGGTTAGCCCAGTTTGTTTTTGTTGCTGTTTGTGGAGCCTGGGGTGTTTGCAGAGACCGCGTCTTTTTACAGTGTGTTCAGGGGACAGGCAGCTAGCGGATAGTGAGGAGATGTTTGCTGTATGTGACAAAAAATGTTTTGGCATAAAAAACGTGTGACATTGCTTAGAGCACCTTTAATGCATAGTATATGGTTTGTTTAAATCTCTATAGCTAAGCAGTAATGATAGTGAAGCTTGCTGGCAGGAGAAACCATGTCCTTTAACTGCTGCCAGCTTGCTGAAATCTGTTGATACAGTCAGTGTAAACACACACACACACGGTCTTGGTGTGCAAAACCGTCACATTGCACTGGTCAATCCTGTCCGAACGTCAACCACAGTGTTCTGAAAAAGTGTCCAGATGGTCCTCCACAGTGTAAACCCACAGGCCATGGTTCAGGGAAGATGTTAAATGGCTCTCCTGTCTGAGAAATACCCAACAGCAACGACTCACCCAGTTCTGAAATGTCGGGGTCAGTCGGGGACTTGTTCTGCAGTCTCTCTGAGGAGATGGATTGAGGGGTTTTCCGCTCTCATAATGAGATTTATCCGCATGGTGAGCCGAAAGATGGAGAGAGGGATGAGGAAAGTATGAAGAGCAGCAGGAGGCTGAACTCCCTCATTCTCACGAGGATGTTTTGATGGAGTTTAGCTGTCGCATTAGCATGACTAGCGAGTTGTTGAGTGCGTGTGACGCGGTGCCCGTGATTCAACAGCGGCTCTGAAATAGGAAGAACTTTGAGACGAACATTTACTGTCACACACTACAGCTCTGTTACAGAGCCTCAGAAGAGCCTTTACTGTATATATAGGCCAAATATAATCTCTGAAGAAAGCTAACCGTTAGCATGACAGTTGTTCGGCTAGTGCGGGATCAGATCACCTCTATGGATGTAACCTGTTCTGTTAGCATTTGTTCACATGTTTTTGAGCCAACCACCTAATTACTATGGAGCCACAGAAAAATAATTTCATAATAACAGCGCTGATTGGCTAATGACACCACAATAATAAACACAAGAAGTTTACGCTAATCAGTGTCTCTTTGCTCTTTTACTTATTACTTATGTATTTGTTTTTATTTCACTTTTAGTTTTAGATTTTATTTATTTTAAGTTAGTCATTTTAGAGCTTCGATTTATTTCAGTTAGTTACCAAGGCAACATTTCTAATTTATTTCATCTTTTATTTTTAATTTTATTTTTAGCTTCATTTCAATTAACAAAAATGTTTTTAATAGTTTTAGTTTCAGTTGTAAGTTTACCATAACAACCATGATGCTAACTTTTGCATTTCTATTCCTTATGCTGACTTTTTGGGGTGTACTAGATTATGTTTTAATGCTTGAATGTTCAAAAAACGCATTATTTCTCACATATTTTACACTATTACAGCAACTCTTTCCCCGGTCTGTCTCGAACGCGTCGTTAGTTCGTGTTTTGATGAAGCCACTCCTTCCGAAATATGAAATGTGCTGTGATTGGTTAGCTGGCTCAGTGTGTTGTGATTGGCAGCGCTTAGTGCGTGTTTGGGAAATGTCCCGCCCCTCCATAACTGTGAGTTCTGGGGCCTGTTTCAGAAAGGAGGTTAAGTGAAAACTCTGAGTATGTTAACCCTGAAATGAGGGAAACTCTGGGTTCTCTTACGAGAGGTTCTCTCGTATTGCGTAAGCTAGCTTACGCTACGGGAAAGATTCCATCTTTCTGAGAAATTGAAGCCAAAAATTATCCTATAATTTTGTATCCATTGTCAACGCAGTTCAGCTGCAGCAGACCATGAGAAGGCTAGCTAGCCGCTCATTGGTTCGCTCACGGAGAACTGCTTAAGCCTATGAGGGAGCGCGGATGAACCCGCGACCAATGAGAGTCTGACTCGCTCTCCCTACGTCACCGCCCCCGAAGCGGGCGTGGACGAGGCTATAAATACCCCGAATAGGCTGAATAAAATCTGATTTTTCATCCTTCAGCGACGCACCTGCATCTGCTGATCCTGAGAGAGAAGCCGCCGTCGTTTGAAAAGGCACCTTCTAGCGAGCGTTTGGGAGACTGAGGAAGCCGGCCGTCTTCGCCACCTTCAGCCGTCCTGTGAGCTAGCGCCATCCGACGGATTGTATCCTTTATACAAAATGCTTCCTATATATTGTTGTATCTAAAAGAGCGAGCGTCTTTTTCAAGATGTCTCGTAAATTTTCTGGCGGCTTTTGCCGCGCTCCCCTCGAGGCTGGGGACCGCCACCTCTTCTGCGCTCTCTGCCTCGGATTGGAGCACGCCGATCTCGCCCCCGCTGTGGCGGCTGCGAGCTCTGCGAAACTATGCCATTGTTGACCCCGCGGGCTCGACTTCGGCCACTAAGATGCTTCCGTGCCGCCTCTGACTTCGCCGCGGAGAAAGAAACGCCGCTCTCAGAGGCCGCCGGACCCCCAGCCGGAAGCGTTCATCCCGCCGGAGCCTCTCGCTCCCGCTCTCCATCTCCGCCGCTTCCGGACATACAGCTGCCGCCGAGTGGCCGCTCTGTTGCCTCCGTTGACGCCGCGGACACCAAGGAGACATGTTCGCTTCTCGCTTCAGACGGTGAGGATTGGTCCGATTCTCACGCCTCCTCGGCCCGAGAATCAACCGGGACCCGCGCAGCTACTTCCACCAGCGTTCGACTCCCGCCGCTAAACGGGCTGCGCCCTTTCTGCCTGATCTGCACGCAGAACTCACGAAGTCCTGGAACGCCCCGCTCTCTGCTAGAACTCGCTCTGACTCTTCCACCCCGCGTCGCGTTGTGGACGGAGCCGCAGAGAAGGGCTTTATCTCCATTTTCCCTGTAGAGGACCTGGTCGCCGCACGTCTATGCCGCCCTCCGCGAGATGGCGCTCATCACCTGTGCTACCCGCTAAAGCCTGCAGTCCGACTTCAAGCTTTCAGCCGCCGGCCAAGCAGCTTCTGCACCCCATGTCTACTACAGAGTGAGCTACTTCGTGAATGGGACGAGAGCGGGGGAAAAAATCCCCCTTCAGTCGCGGATTGAGGATTTCCTGCGAATTTTGTTCTGCCTCGTCGCGCTAGCTCCTCTGCAGGCCGCTCACGTGACCAGCCTCCTGCACGAGCCCCACCCTAGCGCCTAGCTAAACACAGTCAGACTTCTCAGCGACACCAGGGCGGCCGCCCTCGCTCGCTCTGACAGCCGCCACAGACCGCCGCCTCCCCGGGGGCCTCGGCAGAGGATCGCGCTGAAAACTGATTACTCGAAGTCTGCCTAGCGTGGTTGAGAAAAAGACGGCGCTCTCCCGCCGCGGCCGGATCGCCGTCAAAGTTTCGCCCTCTGTTAGTCCCCGCTCACGCGGCTACTACAGCAGTGTACCCCGCCATTACCAAGCCGGTATCCCTTCCCGCTTGCATGAGCACAAACGCCGTGTTTACGGCGTCCCAGAGAAATCTCAAAAAGAGCGTAAAAGCCTCTTGTGTAGAAAATGTGCCCACAACACTGTGTTCACTCATACACAAAACGCCGTGTTTACGGCGTCCCAGAGAAATCTCAAAAAGAGCGTAAAAGCCTCTTGTGTAGAAAATGTGCCCACAACACTGTGTTCACTCATACACAAAACGCCGTGTTTACGGCGTCCCAGAGAAATCTCAAAAGAGAGTAAAAGCCTCTTGTGTAGAAAATGTGCCCACAACACTGTGTTCACTCATACACAAAGACACTCCTGTTCCCGTGTCTCACACAGGGTCCACTCTCATAAAGCGGTCCCAACCCGCTCGAGTTTCAGAGTACATAAGCGCGCCCACGAACCCGTGCGCGCGTCCCACCTCTGTTACACGGTCCATAAACTTGTGTAGAGAATGTGCCCACAACACTGTGTTCACTCATACACAAAGACACTCCAGTTCCCCTGTCTCACACAGAGTCCACTCTCATAATGCGGGCCAAGCCCGCTCGAGTCTCAGAGTGTATAAGCGCGCCCACAAGCCCTGTGCGCGTCTTACTTCTGTTCACTCTGTTACAGGGCCCATAAACTCCCCTCCGAGTGTACGTCCCGCTGTTGTAAACACTATCAGCGCGCTCACGCAGCCCGCGAAGTGCAGCGACGGGGACCATGTAGCCATTTACCCCCTAGCGTCACGCTTAAAAGCGTGGGAAGCAGTGGGTGTTAAACACAATAAAGCTAGGCTATCGCTTACAGTTTTGCCGCCGCCCTCCTCGCTTCCGAGCGCGGCTAGAAACTACTGTGAACCCAGAAGCAGTGACGCGCTGCTCCGTTCAGAGATAGCAATTCTGTTGTGCAAAAAGGCTATAGAGAGGGTGCCTCTGGCTATGAGCGAGTCGGGGTTTTACGGCCGTTATTTTCTTGTCCCCAAGAAAGACGGCGGTCTCAGACCAATATTAGACCTCAGATCGCTGAACAAAGTTCTCATGAAGAGACCGTTCAAAATGCTCACTATCAGAAAACTCCTCGCGCACGTGCGCCAGGGGGACTGGTTCATATCACTAGATCTGAAAGATGCATACTTTCAGATCCAGATAAATCCCCTTCACAGGCCATTCTTACGTTTCGCCTCGAAGGCCAGGTTTATCAATACACCGCCCTACCGTTCGGCCTATCCCTAGCACCCCGTACGTTCACGAAGTGCATGGACACGGCGCTCGCCCCCCTGCGGAGTCAGGTTCACTACTTGGACGACTGGCTGATTTTGGCACAATCTCAGAGAGAGTTACTGTCTCATCGTACAGTTCTCCTCGACCATCTGAAAGTTTTGGGCCTCTCTGTCAACTGGACAAAGAGCGTACTACAACCCAGTCAGACTATCTCCTTCTTGGGTATAGAGCTGGACTCGGTCACGATGACGGCGCGTCTGTCAACGCAGCGCGCGCACCGTGTGCAGCGTTTCGCCGCATCTTTTCAGATGAACAGACTCACGCCTTTGAAAACATTTCAGAGAGCGTTGGGCTGTATGGCCTCAGCCTCCGCGGTGCTCCAGCTGGGGTTACTGCGCATGCGCCCGCTTCAGCTTTGGTTGAGGAGCCGTGTGTCTCACCGAGCGTGGACCACGGGCCACCAGCTGATAAAAGTAACGCAGACCTGTATCACAGCTCTGCAGCCATGGTCAGTGGTAGAATGGTTTCAGCGGGGCGTTTCCATGGGGACAGTTTCACGCCGAAAAGTCATCTCGACAGACGCCTCCAACACGGGTTGGGGAGCGGTCTGCGAGGGCTCACCGGCCTTCGGCCCCGGTCAGCTCAAGAGAGCCTCCTACACATAAACTGTTTGGAGAGGTTGGCGGTCGAGAACGCGCTCATGCGCTTTCTCCCGCGCATTCAGGGCCACCACGTGCTGATCCGTTCGGACAATATAGCCGTGGTCTCTTATATAAACCGTCAGGGCGGAGTCAGATCCAGGAATCTTTTCCAGCTGACAGAACGCATCTTAGTTTGGTCTCAGTGTCACCTGCTCTCGCTCAGGGCGACGCACGTGCCGGGACATCTGAACGACGGTCCAGACAGCCTGTCCAGGAACCCCATCCCCCCCGGGGAATGGTCCTGCATCCTCTTACAGTCCAGAAACTGTGGCGTCTATTCGGCAGAGCAGAGGTGGACCTCTTTGCCTCGGCGGAGAACACCCACTGCCCAATATTTTTCTCAAGGAGCGAGGACGCGCTAGCCCAAACCTGGCCCAGCCGCCCGCTTTATGCCTTCCCTCCGGTCTCTCTGTTACCACAGGTGCTTCAGAGAATCAGAGAAGTGCAGCACTCGGTGCTCCTCATAGCCCCGCACTGGGAGGGTCAGACTTGGTTTCCGGAGCTCACGCAGCTGTCACAGACAGCGCCGTGGCCCATTCCAGTCAGAGCAGATCTCCTCTCCCAAGCTCGCGGCTCGATCTGGCATCCCCACCCAGAGCGCTGGGCGCTTCACGCTTGGGTGATCAACAACTACCCGTTGCTTTGCCAGAGGGAATGTTAAACACGATCATACAGGCTAGAGCGGCTTCTACCAGAAGGCTCTATGCGTCAAAATGGTCTGTGTTCTCGAAGTGGTGCACAGATAGGGGTCTGGACCCGCGGTTATGCGAGGTTCCCTCCTTACTAAATTTTCTCCAAGAGATGCTGGACAAGGGCAGATCCCCGTCCACTCTTAAGGTATATGTGGCAGCCGTCGCGGCATTTGCTGAACCCCGACGCGGCCAGTCACTGGGCAAAGACGGGCTGGTAGTCCGCTTCCTCAGGGGAGCTAGAAGGATGAATCCCCCGCGCCCCCCTTCGGTGCCGATTTGGGACCTTTCCATAGTTCTTGATGCTATGAAAGCTCCCCCATTCGAACCGCTAACCACCGTGGACCTAAAGTACCTGTCGCTAAAGACCGTTTTTTTTACTCGCGCTCGCGTCAGTAAAACGGGTGGGAGACCTGCACGCGCTGTCGACCAGCGCGTCCTGTCTTGAGTTTGGACCTAATGACTCATTAGTCGTTCTCAAACCTAGGCATGGCTATGTTCCCAAGGCGTTTGGCACCCCGTTCAGGGCACAAGTTATATCCCTATCGGCTCTGCCTGCTTCCGATAGCGAATCAGATTCTAATCTCCTATGCCCGGTCAGGGCTCTGAGATTATATGTCACTCGCACAGCTCCGATCAGACGATCCGAGCAGCTTTTTGTTTCGTTCGGCGGGCGCACCAGGGGGTTGGCCGCCTCGAAACAGTCCCTACCCAGATGGATTGTTGATGCCATTGCAGCAGCATACGCATCGAAAGACCTGCCATGCCCTCTGGGCATCAGGGCTCATTCCACTAGAGGCATGGCCTCATCGTGGGCATGGTCCAGTGGGATTTCCATTCACGACATTTGCGTGGCAGCGGGATGGGCTTCCCCCTCCACCTTTGTCAGATTTTACAATCTGGAAGTACCCGCTTTGCAGGCTAAACTACTAGCAGTCTAGTATGTTTCAGCTCTTCTGGTTGAGCTGCACTATAGGGGGTTAATTCACACAGACCGAGTTCGCTCTGTCCCTCTCTTTTATGTGCTTATGTACTACACAATAACCGGCCCGCTCCGATGGCCGTTTGTCACAGATACATATATTCATTCCCACTTTCGGTGTTCCCCGGGATGCCCCGCGGGACTAATAGTGGATGCTTAGCACGCACGGCGTTGACAATGGGTTCCCGTAGCGTAAGCTAGCTTACGCAATACGAGAGAACCTCTCGTAAGAGAACGAATCGGTTACCTAACGTAACCTCGGTTCTCTCTAGATGAGGGAACGAGTATTGCGTTCCTGGCCGTGCTTGTGCTACTGGCGATGTTCGCTTCAGAATTGAAAAAACCAGATTTTATTCAGCCTATTCGGGGTATTTATAGCCTCGTCCACGCCCGCTTCGGGGGCGGTGACGTAGGGAGAGCGAGTCAGACTCTCATTGGTCGCGGGTTCATCCGCGCTCCCTCATAGGCTTAAGCAGTTCTCCGTGAGCGAACCAATGAGCGGCTAGCTAGCCTTCTCATGGTCTGCTGCAGCTGAACTGCGTTGACAATGGATACAAAATTATAGGATAATTTTTGGCTTCAATTTCTCAGAAAGATGGAATCTTTCCCGTAGCGTAAGCTAGCTTACGCAATACTCGTTCCCTCATCTAGAGAGAACCGAGGTTACGTTAGGTAACCGATTCGTTTTCCGTTTCAGAAAGGGAGGTAAGTCAAACCCGAGAAAGCAGAGTAAGTCAAGCCTGTTTCTGAAAGAGAGGTAACTTATACTCACATTTTAAATTAGTTACTTTTTTACTTGAGTAGATTTTTAGACTGGTATTTTTACTTGCACTTAAGTAAAAATGTATCAAAGTAATACCGGTAGTAGCCTACTTTAGGTTGAATAACATTCTTCCAGTTTCACCTCTGATATTATAACAGTAAGTTACTCTTAAATAGTTATGAATTATTAACTACAAATGACATATTCAACAGTGAAATTAGATTTATGTAATAATTGCTATCTTTAGAAAGTATTGGTCTACATATTACTAATTACGAAATCATATATCAATCTCAACTACTTGAACAATTCAAGGAGAGACAAGAAACTGCACTTTTAATGCTTTCAAATTAACAATATACAATTGCATGAATTTATTTTTAAGTGTGTAGAGGGAGAAGGTTACATAAAAAATATACCTTTTAAAAATGTATGTTAAATCCACTATAGTTTTATACTGAATTGGTCTATAGTCTATGCAGTAGCCTATTAAATGTAATTGCATCATATTTATTTTAAATTACAGAAGAATTAGGAGTAATCCCTTTAATTAAATTACAACATTTAGATTACTTGGTAATTAATTACACCCAACACCTCTTTTTGTCTGGCGCTGTTGCCATGGTGACTCATAATATCTGCGCTCCATTGATAATGGCTTTTTATAGTTGTGGTGCACGCGCTTAACTCAGAGTCAGTCAACTCAGAGTTGATTGAACCAACTAATTTCACCTGTTCTGTAACCGAAAACTCCCATCTC
The DNA here is from genome assembly GCA_036326025.1 of Chrosomus eos. NCBI lineage: Eukaryota > Metazoa > Chordata > Actinopteri > Cypriniformes > Leuciscidae > Chrosomus > Chrosomus eos. Next base: position 28,625,774 of record CM070837.1, read on the forward strand.
AGGGTAAGTCAACTCAGAGTTCAAGTTTTAACTCAGAGTTGGTTGAACCTCCTTATTGAAACAGGCCCCTGCTCTAGTGTAAATAAAGGATGGCATCAATTTCAAACCAATTCAAGCCCAATTCAGACCCTGACAATTTTAACAAAGAAGAGGATCATGCAGAACGGATTTTACTGTACGTTTCAGAGTGGTGTGTTTTTTGTAATTTTCTCATACATTATACGAGTAATCAATCACTAAACCATGGTTAACTTTTCTAAGGAGCGAAAGCTTAAGAAAGCAACAGAAACAAGCTTTTCTCCATAAAATGTGCAGCACACAGATAAACGTTGGGGTCATAATCTTCAGGAACAGTGTTTGTCTAAGTTTGTCCACCTGAAGGTCAAACAAAAGAGTTTTGGAAACGTGGAAAAAACATTCTCTCTTTGACATAGCGACAACACCGTCTTCTCTAATGCAGCTCAGCCAAGCCTCATCCCCTTTTTTGTGTATTCCGTGGGCGGGATTATTTAAATGAGGAACATTGTGACTTCATAAGATCCGGAAAATCGTGTTGTAGTCCAAGCGAGCCGTTTGTTGTAGTTCTTGGAAAGTGGATTCTGTTCAATAAAATATCTCCCTTTACAGTGCACGTTGAACTTTGTAAACTTGCAGATCTTTTTTTATGCTCAAACAGCAACATTACACACTAACTACAGTTGAAAAAGTGGAAAAGCATGGTTACGGTTATGCTAATTAAACCGAATTGAGCATCAGTCCTGTTTATTTCTCTAGCATATCATGCGTAAAACCTGTTGTCCCAAAAATATGCACACAACTGAATGTTTACAGTGTCGTGCGATTAGACTCGGGTTGGGGCAAACTCATCACATTCAGCTCGTGAATTCCTGGCCACAATTAAGGAAATTGTGGCAGGTCTGTAATCCTGCGGCGAGAGTTGAAAGAAGCTTTGGGTCGTTCCACGGGCCATTAGAGGATGATGGGAGGACAGGTTTGGGCAGGGAGGGAACAGCTCGTCTGCTGCATAAATTTGATTACAATGAGTGAGTGTGCGCATATTTGTATGATGGGATTTAGATTGCATTCAACTACATTTTTGCAAAACTCCAAAAACATACCAGCAGTTTCCAGCTGAAATAAACACTGGAGGCAGTACAACTTGTATTCCTTTTCCACAAATTATCGATTAATAAAGTCTTATTTTTGCGTCATTCCCTCCACAATACGAAGTTTTGACCTCAAAACACTTTTATCATGTAGTTCTTGATTTGTAAACTAATACATTTTGACATTTGCATCACATTACCAGCTCAATATGTGAGTCTTTTTTCTGTCGTAGTAAACTTGCTCAGAAGCTCATCTGGTGCAGAACTGTACTTGCGATGGAGAGCGATCATGATAAAAGAGCTCAAAGACTTGGTTGCTTCAGAAAATGCGTTTTTATCTCGCATTAACCTTTTAGTACTACTCACCAAATACAATACTCACAACAACTTCACGTTCAACTCTTTCGGATAAAACTGAGCATGCTTTTAGCGCCACTCACTGGACATTTCAATTTTGAAAGTGTTGTGAAATGAGCACAAAGCACGTAATATAATTTTGCTGAAATATCGCCACAGGCATGCTTTTCCAATGAGCCTGGGTGGCAGAAACTATGTACATGGCAATGCACATTTGCTATAATGAGACTTGTGTCATTGAGAAATATTGTAGTTGATTTCCATCTAAATAGAGTCATTTTTTTTATAGGTCAAACCTTTTTTTTTTGTTTCTGGTTGTATTTCTTTAAATGACGCATTTAAGCTGCTGAAAGTGCAGGTTGAGGCATAAAGAAAGCTTTTCTTCTGTGGTAATTCAGAAAAAATGCACATTGCCTTGCGACACATTGCACACTTGCCATTTCCTCTGTGCAGAGAAATTCGCTGCTACACGCACTTAGATTAAAGTGTGTGTGCACATATATGTTGCGTTTGTGCGTTCATCAGCGCTGCCATGGTGAGAGGCGGGAACAACAGAGATGTATGAATTGTTGCTAAAGAAACCTTCCCATTGGGAAGCACTAAACAACACACTCCTCTAAATACTTGCCCTGTTTAAAGACTCGTCCGAAGCCTTATTCTATCTGTCGGGATTCTACGCCTCCATTTATTTCAGTAGCCTAGTCTCCCCGCTTTCTTTCCTTTCGTCGTTTGGCTGCAGATGTTGCAGGATCTCAGCCGCTCTCTCTGGATCCGACTGAATATTTAGGAAATGTGCTGACAGCAGCATGAGACGGAGGAGAGAGGGAGGGAGGGATGAATTTTTGGGATGGTATAAGGATGCAATAATATCTTTGAGAACAGCGTTTATCTCACACCCGGGCTTGTTTTATAAAGCAGGCACACACATGCACGCAAGTCACAACCACCATCATAAAAATGGTGGCTTTTGCTTTCCTTAGTCGGTCTTTTGTCATATCCCGCTCTCTCTTTCTCAGTCTAATCCTAAGCTTTGGCCACATTTCTCCTCTGGCTGCATGCGTGTTGTTTTGTGTGTGTGTGTTCAGAGGGGAAAGCTCAGGCCATCTTGAAAAATTGATATTTGATCTCATGTGTAAAGGAGAGCAATGAGTCCAGCTAGCTTCACTCCAAACATCATCACTGCTCTCTTTACTGCATGATGTATGTGTTTAACAACATAGACACAATGATGGATTTCTTCATATGCTGGCATTTTTTATGACATGATGACAAATGTCAGGACCAGGTGCTGTTTTATAGAAAAATAGTGGAAAAATTTTAGTATTTCATCATCTTGATGGGTTTTTTTTTTTTTTTTTTTTTTTTTGAGAGAGAGAGAGAGACTAAATTGTCATGCTGTATACATACAGTATACTACTGTTCAAAAGTTTGGGGTTGGTAAGATTTTATTTTAAAATGTAATTTATTCCTGTGATCAAAGCTGAATTTTCAGCATCTCTATTCTTCAGTGTCACTTCAGAAATCATTCTATCTGTAATATGATGATTTGATGCTCAAGAAACGGTATAGTGTACATAGCCTATTTTGATTATATGTGATTTTGTCACATAATAACACATAACACAAACTGCTTGTTGCTAAAGAAGCTTTTTGCATTGCATCTGATTAGGACAAAGTATAATATCACACAATTCATTTACTACTTATGTAGTTGCCCTGCTATTTTAGATAACAACTTGATGCCTTTATTATAGAATATGTTGCACTAATTGTTTATATACCGACCCTGTTTATTCTATTGTCCAGAAAACTTGTATGCTATTAAAAATGTTATTTCTATGTGTATTTAATGTGTAATTTGTATAATTTTATGTGTAACTATATCTTGCACCTTCACTTTATCTTGGCCAGTTCGCCGTTTCCATTGAGAACGTGTTCTTTACATGCTCACCTGGTTAAATAATGGTTAAATAAATAAAAAACTACTTATAAACCAAACCATATATCTGAATGTCCATGTACCATGGTATTTACGTGGTAAATACCATATAAGAATACCTTCAAAGAATACCATACCATATATTCAAAAAACATAGTAAGTGAACTCTCTTTACTCATGTTGCATTAAATCATCATAGGAAGCTGTGTGAGAGCATCATATATTACACAGTGACTTTATGTATTTATCTTCATGATGACTGACGCTAAAGCTTTGCAATGGTTAGCTTAGCTTTGCCTGTATGCCTCAGCAACTAATATTAAACTTCAGATTTAATCCCCGGCATCACTGTACACAGAGACAGATTAAATGGCAGCCATGTCTGTCACTGATGTATCCAAGCAATACGAAGGTGTGATTCGAGACACATTTAGCTAGCGTTAAAAGCAACTGGCAACAGAGAAAGGCTACTTTTAAAAAAAATAAAAATAATTTGAGTTAGAAAGTTGCTGAATGTATAAAAAAAAGTTAAGCTTTTCAGTTTTCTTCTTGCTTTAGGTAGAGTATGTTGGTCATAGTAGCATGTGAGCTGCATGGGGTAAAATAAATAAATGCATGCAGTGCTAAAAAAGATAAAACATCTGAATAATTAATGCTTGCTCCAAACCATAAACTTCCAAAGCTACAAAAACAGCACTTTCACACAATTACCACACAGTTTATATGTTAAATGTTTACTTGTTGTTTATTAATGTTTAAACTAGCCTAATATTTATTAATGTGAATTTTCATTTAAAGTGCATCTAGTATGCTTCTTTGGATATTAGCTACCTTTCATGTAGTGTGTAATATGGTTGGTTGTGACACAACATACTGGGTCATCTGACCAATCAGAGTAGAGTAGACCAATCACAACAGACTGGGTCATCTGACTAATCAGAGCAGAGTAGACCAATCACAACAGACTGGGTCATCTGACCAATCAGAGCAGAGTAAACCAATCACAACAGACTGGGTCATCTGACCAATCAGAGCAGAGTAGACCAATCACAACAGACTGGGCCATCTGACCAATCAGAGCAGAGTAGACCAATCACAACAGACTGGGCCATCTGACCAATCAGAGCAGAGTAAACCAATCACAACAGACTGGGTCATCTGACCAATCAGAGCAGAGTAAACCAATCACAACAGACTGGGACAACTGACCAATCAGAGCAGAGTAAACCAATCACAACAGACTGGGCCATCTGACCAATCAGAGCAGAGTAGACCAATCACAACAGACTGGGTCATCTGACCAATCAGAGCAGAGTAAACCAATCACAACAGACTGGGTCATCTGACCAATCAGAGCAGAGTAGACCAATCACAACAGACTGGGACAACTGACCAATCAGAGCAGAGTAAACCAATCACAACAGACTGGGCCATCTGACCAATCAGAGCAGAGTAAACCAATCACAACAGACTGGGTCATCTGACCAATCAGAGCAGAGTAGACCAATCACAACAGACTGGGCCATCTGACCAATCAGAGCAGAGTAGACCAATCACAACAGACTGGGCCATCTGACAATCAGAGCAGAGTAACCAATCACAACAGACTGGGCCATCTGCCAATCAGAGCAGAGTAGACCAATCACAACAGACTGGGCCATCTGACCAATCAGAGCAGAGTAAACCAATCACAACAGACTGGGCATCTGACCAATCAGAGCAGAGTAACCAATCACAACAGACTGGGCCATCTGACCAATCAGAGCAGAGTAGAACCAATCACAACAGACTGGGTCATCTGACTAATCAGAGCAGAGTAGACCAATCACAACAGACTGGGCCATCTGACCAATCAGAGCAGAGTAAACCAATCACAACAGACTGGGTCATCTGACCAATCAAGCAGTAGCATAAAGCTGGTCTCAGAAATAGAGAGGGACATGACAAAACTGTTTCCAGACACTGATAAAAGAGTGATGCGTGCAATATTATAGTAACAGTTACAAGTGGTTTGACCAGTAAGAGCAGAGTAGACCAATCACAACAGACTGGGTCATCTGACCAATCAGAGCAGAGTAGACCAATCACAACAGACTGGGTCATCTGACCAATCAGAGCAGAGTAGACCAATCACAACAGACTGGGTCATCTGATCAATAACAGCAGAGTAAGCTCTCAGAAAGGAGGGGGACATTGAACAAACTGTTTCAGACACTGTGAGAAAAGAGGTGATGCGGTGCATATTATTAGAAAGTTAAAGTGTTTTGACCTAGTAAACTTGTTGTTGGAAACCTTAAAAAAAAACTTAGGAAACTTTAAAATAGCATAATAATGGCACTTTAACAGTTTCACATTATGCGGGACATCTTTATCAGGCAATGAGTTGTCAGTCCATCGGCAAGATGTCAATAAATAAGTTTCTTGCTTTACTATAAAATATTGACATGCCTTGAGCCTGTTTAGAAGTCTTTTTTCTGTTATCTCTCTCTGTCTGCAGGTGCCCTGGACGAGCCGTACGGCAGGACCTGTGTGTTTGTGTGTGTCCGCAGCTCAGTGGAATGTTTTCAGATCTCCCCAAGGTGCTGATACTGGGGGCCATCGCAGCGGCCTCTGCCTTCGTGGTCACCATCCTTATCGTCTTGGTGTGTGTGGGGTGTCAGAGGTGAGTGAATGCACACACAGACTGCAAACACCTTTTACCTGTGATTCTAGGGTGGAGAACCAGTTGTTCATCATATTCCATATTGTAAAGGGGTCATGAACTGCATTGTTTTATAATGTTTCCTGGGCTGCACTTATAATGTTAGTATGAATTTATAAATAAAAGGCATTTTTCCTTCCCGGATTTTATCCCTCTGGTTTGAGTCTGCTGTGAGACTTCAATGTAAATGCTGACATGTGATTGGCTGACATCTTCGCAAATTACATGTGGAAATCTCTCGAAAACGTTTAGCACGTTTTTACTATTACAGCTCTCAAGATTAACTAATCTTGAAGTGTTGATTATAGCATTATATTTATATATATGGCGTTATATTTAGATTGTGGCAATGAAAGGCTGCAGTGATAATCATTGTTGTGCGCATGAATGCAGTGATCTCATCTTTGCAACTCAATTCATGCACACTAATGAATGATTTCATCATAACTAACAGGGCAAACACAATCTAAATAAGAGATTCTTATGATTATAACACGAGTTTTGGTGAGAGTCCAGAACTCACTCACTGATAAACCCGCACTATTTGATTGCAGCTCTAGTGATTGTAAAGGGAGCGTTCTTTGTTCGCTTTCTATATTAGTTTAAATAACATTATTTTCATCCTACGAAGAGAAACAATGTGAAGTCACTGATTTGATTTACTGACACATTTCATGTTAACTGATGTTTACATCTTTCCACTTGTAAATTTTCAAAGAAGGCGGAGCCTCAGAGTCACACCTACCTACACATCGCCACGGACCGATGTTAGTTCAAAGATGTTTTCCAGCTGGACAACTTTTCCAGAAAGTTTGCTTTAGCAGGTTGTTTCGAACTTCCAAAACAAACTTTGGCTTGATTTCATTCGAAATGACATCATACCAGTTCATTCTTCGGTTATGCTTCAACCAGGGCCTTTATGCTGCATCCAAATTATGTGTAAACGCACCTTATCCGAGACTTTAAATAGGATTTTCTGTTACAATCTGAAATATCTCATCATGTGGCAACTGCTGAGTAGGAGCAATAAGAACTGAATTTCTTATTTCCACATGTTCCTCCTCAAAAGTACTGAAGAATCAATAATTGAAGGATCGTTAAGGAACTGGAATTTGTTAAGAGCAATCAAAAACCAAACCAGGATTCTTATAAATTCCCATCCATAACGCTTCATTCCTGAGCTGTTTGTTCATTTGCACATAAAAGTGTTTCTGCACAGACGCGCCCCACTCATGTGTCAAAAGAATGCGTCGGCTTCTTAAAAACTCTCCCCCACTCTTGTGTCAGGGCACATCCTCCTCTTTTTCTTTAGTTCTATCTCTCTTACTGTCTCTATCTCTCCTTTCCCGCTGTGGAGCGACTTGATGAATGCTAATATCACTCCTTCAGCAGATTGCGTGCCCTCTGTAGGAGCCGTTTCGCTGGGAAGTTAAGCTCTGCGTCGGATGCTCGTTTGTGACAAAGACTTTTGCTTCGAGATATTACAAGGAACGAAACCCTCCAACAAATCAGTTTCACATACTCTCAGGCATTGTTCTATTTCTGTTTTGTGTAACGTTTCACAGAAACGAAGAATGGGGACTAGACTCTTTTGTTGCATTTTCACCACAAAGTCATGTTTTTGCTTTACTGCAAAACAACTTGCTCTGAATTGTTAGAGCATGGGAATACAGGCTAACTGTACAGAAGCCAAGTGTGTTTGTTTTAGTGTCATTCCAACGGTAAAAATAGAGGTACACTAAATACGACTGAAAATTTGTGCTGGCATTGCAGGAAAGTCAACAGATGCGTAATGGAAAACGCACACTGAGCTCATTGTTCTGAGATATACAAATTATGATTGAGTAAAACCCCTTTCTCAGAATTTGTGTTCCATCTCATTTCATTGCATAGTTAAAGGGATAGTTCACCTAAAAATTTCTTCCTCATTTACTCACCCTCATGTTGTTCCAAACTATATGACTTTCTTCTGTGGAACACAAAAGGAGATATTTTGAATAATGTTCAAGCTGCTCTTTTCTATACAATGAAAGCCATCAAATATAAAGTACCATAAAACATACTACTCATACACTACATTCTGCAGCTCTTAAATATAATCTCACCAGGTTTGATGTCAAAGACGTCAAACGCCATTCATTCTTGCATGTTTTTATCCAATGCCAGGTTGGAAATGGAGGGGAAGATTATTTTTTACCAAGTAATTACTTAAATTTAGCAAATAAATATTTCAAATTGACCCTTGTTCACATCATATTACCTCAGAACAGTGTTTTTATTGTTAACTAAAACTATTACAAATATTTTTTGGTAAATATATCTAAATTAACATCAAATATAAATATTAGATTAACATAAAAACTTAAAAAAAGAATAAACATGTTGCCCTGGAAACTTAATGAAATAAGTTGAAGTACTAAAATTACTTAACCTAAAACTAAAATAAAAATAAATTAAAGATTGTAATTCAGTTTATATAATGTGGGAGGTTCAAAACAGAAAAAAAAAAAACAATAAAATGACAAGCACATAACAAACAAATTTACTAAAACTAGAACGAAAATTAAACCTGAAAATAGAAAATAAAAGCTAATCCAATATATTAATAAATACTATAATAGTATATATAAAAAATACTAAAATACCACTTCTTCTGAAGACTTGACTGCACCAGCTCATTTGAAAAAACTAAAACATAAAAAACTACTTTAAAAGCACTTTTTATATGGTAAATTCTTCATTATGTATTCAACATGGATTAATAAAACATGTAAATACAAATATATTTCATCTCACTTAATTAACCATGTATTTGCTGCTGACCTTCTATGATCCATTTCAACCAATTCATTTAAACTTTCCATAATGACTTTAGTTATAGGTTCACATTTGTGTTTCATGTTTTTGTTTTTATTGCTGAAGTAATAGTGTTGAACTTTCTTGTCCTGTCCTGTACTCTTCTGTGATCCAGAATGGTTTGTTTGAGCTGCATCCTCTACTGTACAGGTGTGAATTAGCATTTCCTTCTTTTATTAAAAAACAATCAAGCAAACCCATGCAGGTGAGCAAAAGTAACACAAAAGTAACGTATTTTTCCATAAAAAATAAGTAATGCAATTAGTTACTTTTTTAAGTAGTAGCACAATATTGTAACACATTACTTTTACAAGGAACTTTCCCCAACACTGATTGTAGTTTTTTTCTTTTTCGCTTTTTTGTGTTGAGTTAAAATTAATTTTGTGAAAATCAACATTGTGCCTTTAAATTGAGCTTAACTTGTGCTGAACCTGGAAGATGCCTTTAAAACATGGCTATGCTAATGCTGTATTTATGATTGCATACGCAGACTGCAGCTGTTATTTTGCTGCGTGAGGCTTTGCAGTATGTTCATTCTGCAAATCATGTGTGTGTAGACACAGGGTCACTAAAACCGAGTTGCAAACGTGTCCCTCCGGCCTCCTGCGTTCTGACCTTCACAGGAGAATAGAGCGATACAGCCCTTGCAAATACAAAAAAACAGCTAACACTGTCATTACGGCTGTGACTTCTTAGTTCTATGAGGCATATGCATTACGCTATTTTACTTTTTTAACGTCTTATCTATTCATCCATAAATGCCGTCTTCCTTCCCATAGTTTAAGGGTGTAAAACAGAGAGAGGAGAGAAAATCCTCTTGTTTCACAGATTCGCGTAAGTGTGAGAGATGTGCGTAGCAGTGGATGTTAAAAATGGGGTGAGAGTGAGAAGAACCAAAAGGTGTGTGTGAGAGAAAAGTGTGTATTTCGCAGGCTGTTGGATTGGTGGAGTGAGAGAAGCTATAATTGATGTCACACCTGGTGTGTGTAGGGAATGAGAGGAGAAGAAAAGCAAGGGAGGAGGGATCGTCAGGGTTACCTATCCATCCTCTCGCTCTCTCTTCCTCCACCACACCTGCATCACATCTAGTCCCTCATGATTACATCATCCCAGCCCTGCCAACCCCACAGAGAGCCATTACAAACACTCGCTCTAGTGGAATTTTACTTCCTGGCATATTCAAGAGCGCACAAAAGCTCAGTTACAAAAGCCAGCGAGCTGCATGTCTATAGTCTACTAAAGAAGCAGCTTTCTAGAGGCTAATGCACACTTGACTTGACGACAGACGCCAATGTAAACAATCATTTTACAATCATTTAAAAATGGTTCCAATTACATTATGAAAACGATATTTCTGAATGTTTCATTATTTTCTATTATTCAAATATTAAAGTTAAAAAGTAAAAATGAATGGGAAAAAACACTGGAACTGAGCCTGGAAAAAGTTGATGATCACTGTTGTGCTCTACAATTTCACGTCACACAGCAAAAACATTAAAAGGCACACACAGATATTCATTGGTGAACTAAATATATTTGTAATAATTTTCGCTCTTGATTTGCCCTCCATCTTGGATGTGTTACAAAATGAGGTATCTTAGAAGGCAACATGATGTGCCCTATTATAACGATCTGAGCGCATGGTCTAAAGCGCACGGGCAAGTGCGATTAGGGCGTGTCCGAATCCACTTTTGCTAGTTTAACGATGGGAAACTAAAACGATGGGTCTAAAAGGGTTGTTTTGGGCATATAAACCAATCAGAGTCTCATCTCCCATTCCCTTTAAAAACCAGTTGCGCTCTACATGGCAGAATTTGCGAGCGGAAAAACTGACCGCTTCTCTAGTAAGGAATTGGATCTGCTCCGTTAAAGGAAGGTTAAAGCACGCAAGTAGACCATCTATGAGACAATACGCGCGTTGTGGAGCCTTGTATTACTAACGCGCTCTTTAAATAACAAAAAAAAATATTGCGAGATTGTCTTTAGACCAGGTTGGTCAATAGTGCAGTCTATTTCAGTTGCCTCAAAATAACATCGCACCAACAATGCGCCTGAACACACCTCGTTTTCAGACCAGCACGCCCATGGGCGCACAACTGGGCACAAATGCATTTGCAATTTAAACAACGTGGCGCAGGACGTAAAAATGATAACTGCGTTGGGTTGAAACTAGCAAAAAACACTTGTGTCGCGCCTGGTGCCGCAGAGCTTGTGTCACTCTGGACGTCATTGAAGGTGCCTTAAAATACTATTGCGATATACTCATAGGATGTTCCAATCATTAAAAACTTTCTTTGAATGTATGTTGTATCTTATGTTGTCCTCACAAAAAGTGTGTCTCATTTTGTCTGCAGAAAAAGCAAGAGCAAACATGGCCAAGCCAACGGAGGGGGTCAGAAATTGGAAACAGTGAGTGCAAATAAGTATAAATGAACACACACACACAATATTCACACAGTCTAATTATGGACATGGATGTACATACGCATTATGATAATGTTTTGTATCACAGGCTGCGCTGCGCCAGTCCAAGCTGAACTCAATGAGTAAATCTGACACCCGCCTGCATGACATGCACAGGCTGCCCTGCAACGCCAACGGTGAGAGAGACAGAGAGTATTAACTGCTCTTTATGACACATGTACACACAGACTCATTTACCACACACACACACACGCATATATGAACTGGCAGATGCACGTGCGTGCAAAGGCTGACGTCTCCAGAGGCTTGTGATGGTAAGATGTTTACTAGTTCATGTTCCCACTTTCCACTGCCACAAACGTGTGATCTGCAAGGCTGAGAAAGACAGTTTGCAAGCTATAGACGGAGAACACACACGTCTCAAAGCCTTATATACACCAGCTTCTGAATGCTCAGCTCCATTAAAGGGAGACTCTACTGGTTTGGTTTTTCATATTAAAATATGTTATTCCCTTAACTAAGACGAGTTGATATACCTCTCTCGTCTCAAGTGCTTGGGAGCACTTGCTATAGTATTCTGCCATACAATATAGTTATCCATTTTACACGCTTAAAAGCGCAACGTTTTATTTTGTGTCACCGTCTTGGTGGAGTTACACTACTCTAGTAACTGTATTTAAATAGGGAAAACGTGGAGGTGTTTGGTCGCTTCTCTTCTTGGCACGTATTGAATGAACAGGCTGAGATAAGATCTAACAAAGGTTCGCGGCAAGACAGCGATTTAGTGCACGCACTGAGACGAGACAGGTATGTATCAACTCGTCTTAGTTAAGGGAATAACATAGTTTAATATGAAAAACCAGTAGAGTATCCCTTTAAGTGTATACAAATACACAAAATAGGAAGAATAAACAAAGTCCCAATTCTGTTTAGTTCAACATGAAATCAAGACTGCCCCTATTTACTTTCGTAATGCATGCTCCTGGTTGCAATATGCTGTATTCATCAGTCCACATTTTTCCAACTTAACACCCCAGTTCTGTCATGAAACTTAGATGGCGCAGGCTGATGGGTCATTAACTTAACTTCAAGGCACAAGATGGTTCCTGTTGTATTTGCAGCTTAGCATTTACAAAGTTGGTCAGTGTTCGCTGTAACAGTTTGCAGCACACTTTCAAAGTTTTTCTGAAACCTTCCTCTTCCCCCAGCTCCACCTGTATAGATCGACTACAGTTAATTCATATATGCTATTTGTACATTAGTAGAATAGCTTACATGCTAGCAAGTAGCAGTGTGTGGTATGTATTGGCAGTAGCACGTCTCTGTAGATCTGCAGCAGCAGCAGCAGCAATAATCAACAGCAGCAGCAGCGTAGCAGACCAAATACATTGTCACATCCATTACCATGCTAAACTAAAGTTTTCATGCTAGAAATTGCTTCAATTGTGAAATGACCTTCCTTTTTCTGACGATGTCACCAAGACCACAAGTTTCAACGCCAATGTCATGCAAGATCGGCAGTGGTATGCAATGCTAGTATGCTAAACTGTTAGCTTGCTAACTGAAAGCTAACTGAAAATACAACAAAAGGGAAATGTTTCATTTGACCATTTACAGCTTTGGAAAAATCATGTGATTCACAAAAATTCACTTTTTTATTAAACTACGGTAAGTTGCCAGTGAAGTTTTATGTTGGCTTTTAACTCATTTTACTGTATATGCAGGTTTAAAGATATGTAAATTTGTGAGTGTGTTGAAAATACGAGATAATCAAATAGTAATGGTCTGCCCTCTTGTGTTTCCCTGGAGTAATGTCAAATGTGACATTTTTAATGTTTTAAACATTTAATTTTTAAAAAAAATAACCCTTTGTAATATGTGCGTATTCATTATTTTATCTGATATCAATACTCCAGCCTGTCTTTAATCTTAATTCTCTGTTTAATCTTTCCCATCTCTCTTGTCTTAACCTGTGTTATTTGGATTGACAGGCGCCCCTAAGAGCCGGCCGGCCAGCATGGACCTCCTGCTCCTGCATACCCGCCGCTCCAATTCTGACCTCCGACCCAGCCCGGCCCGCCAACTGCCTCGTGTTCCCAACAAACCTGACAGCGAGGAACGTGAGCACACACTACTCCGAAGTTTCCCGCCACGCCTCTCCCACGTCCCACCCACCAGATGACGGCCTGTATGAGAGCGTTGGAATCAAAGGGGCTGAGAAAGCTGCTCCACCTGCTGCCTTTGCCCCGCCGTCAACCAACACGCCCACTCAGCGTCGAGCCCACAGCCCCACGTCCAATGGGAATGGCCAAGGTGGAAGCAGAGGAGGCGTGAGTCAAGAGGCGGTGACGGCAGAATACGCCTCTATACGGAAGGTGAAGAAGCTGGAGCGCGGCAGGAGGGAGGAGGTGGTGGAGGATGGAGAAAGGGAGCACCAGAGCGTGTCCAGCAGCGAGTCCTCCAGCAGCACCTTGCCTAGGAAAACCATGGAACCATTTCACCTACCCAATTTCCCAAAGGTGATGACACAGATCAGCCACACATCCAAAACAGTTATAGTCAGAAACATAAGTTCATAACCAAAAATGGGCGGCAAAATCCCACAGAAACTTGGTCCATGTATGGAGGGGCTTTCGCACCGGGTGGTTAGCCTATAGGAACTCAGTTATAGGTACTAGCCACCAGGGGTGTCCCCCAAGAACTAAATCTTCCCCCTTCGATCATTTTCCTGGTTGCATTCGCACCACCAGTTGGAATAAGTGACGTAAGCCGTCACTTTCGTCCTGTGTGGGACTTTTATTTTGACGGCGCTGAGAACGACTTAGCCACAACCTAAGCACACAGCGCTCCCATTCTCCACCTTCATTACTTTATGGTATGTTTAACAGTCCAATTTAATACGATATTGGATTGAACGGTTAAACAAAGCAAGTAAACGGTATACGAAAATGTATAATAGCGTTTGCCGTGTAATTGATGCCTAATGTCGTTAGCTGAGCAGAAATATATAATCATGTTTTTCTTGGTCCCCTCAAAGTCACGTTTGATTTTCTGATTAGCTTAAAGGTTGAGAAGTGCCTAGACTTCAGCGTCGGGTTATCTATCTCTGTTTTACATGTTCGTGGAGTAAATGTATAGGCTATAAACTGTGTTTTTACAAAGCTTTTTACAAGCTTTTTACAAATGGCAGCTGCCAGTCTTTCACAAGTGTTTGGCCAATTAGTGTAAACTTATGTCTCTGGTAGTTCCTATTGTGCTGGTTTAGATTCTACTCTGAAGTAGAAGCTATATTTAGTCCCCCCCCAAAGGCAAGAACACCCTAGCAAGCAACTAGATCAACTTAGCAACCATAGTAATGCACCAAAAACCCTCTCAGAACAACTTAGCAACCTCATAGCAACACCCTAGCAACCACCCAGAAAACTCCTGCAACCCAATAACTTACTATAACCACAGAGAACAACTTAGTAACTGCTTAGCAATGCCCTAAAAACAATCCTGGGCTGTGTTTCCCAAAAGCAACTACCACAAAATAAGGCAACTTTCCAGAACAACTTAGCAACTGCAAGGCAACGCCCTAGCAACCACATAGTAGTGCACTAACACCTTGCAACAACTTAGCAGCTGCTTAAGTTAGCAACAAAAAAACTGCTTAAGTTATCAACCACCCAAAACACCCCAGCTACCACATAATAAAGCACTACATACTTCCCAGAACAACTTAGCAAACTGCGTGGCAATACCCTAGCAAACACCCCAGAACAACTTTGCAATTGCATAGCAATGCCATGCTAACAACTTAGAACACCCTGGCCTAGCCTACTCTCAATTTCTTCATAAATGTCAGTCTTTCTAATGTTAATGTTCCTGTAGCTCAACTAGTAGAGCATTTAAGCAACGCCAAGGCCATGCATTCTTTTTCCAGGCAATAGACATGAAAAATGTGGCTTTTGTTATAATTGTCTGCCATTTGCACAGATGTAAGTGGCAAGTACTTGAATGCAGAGCCTAGTAGTGCAGTTATATGTTTTGACCACTAGATACTGCTGTTTCATATAAAAATATCCTACATTCACCAAACTGAAGCATTAGCTAAAATCTTCATGACTGATTTGAATGAATGATGACGTTTATAGGGTAAATTATTCTGAATTTTAGATGTTAAATGTTTTAGATTAAAACAGGTTCAAGAAATGAACATTAGCAAGTGTTAAAATGTTGCCCATAATCTAACTCATTTAAAAGTATAAAGCAAGTTGACATAAAATTAAAGATACTTTAAAGATAAAAAAATTGCATAGAAGTGGATGCAATGTCAGTTGTTTTAGCTAATACTCTGTGCTTCTGTTTGCGTTTCACCCATATTCGTGTTGGTCTGTCAGCTGATACCTGTCTGTGCTGTGTGTGGCTTTCAAGGACAGACACGATTTGCAGAGAGCAGAACAGTGTGTGTAAAGATGGTTCCTTTAAAATGGAAAACACTTGATGATCGGATAATGATCCTGTCTTCCTTTAACTCAGCACTGCTCTACTCTTCGTCTGTCTTTGTGTGTGTGTGTGTGTGTTGTGTGTTGTGTGTGTGTGTGTGTGTGTGTGTGTGTGTGTGTGTGTGTGTGTGTGTGTGTGTGTGTGTGTGTGTGTGTGTGTGTGCGCCAGTTGTTTCGAGTTTCAAATCTTCTTTGTCACATGTTTTTTGATTGACAGCTTGTTTACACAGGCATGGTATCGTACAGTATTTGGGGCATACCTGTTTTTCTAAATCTGACGTACAGTAGGCTTACTTTTCAAGCAAAGTTAAATAATATACTGTGTGTGTGTGTGTGTGTGTGTGTGTGTGTGTGTGTGTGTGTGTGTGTGTGTGTGTGTGTGTGTGTGTGTGTGTGTGTGTGTGTGTGTGTGTGTGTGTGTGTGTGTGTGTGTGTGTGTGTGTGTGTGTGTGTGTGTGTGTATTGACCTGCATTATTTCCGAGTCTGCATCTTGAGTAAATATTATTGAAGTTTGTATAAAAGCGATCATGCAGTGCAGTTGTGCAGCACATGTGTCGCTCCAGTGCAGATGATTATGTAAGATTTGTTGGCTGGCTGCCCGTCCCGCCATGTGTTTTTTTTTTTGTTGTTAAAGGCATCAGGGAGGAACCACAGAGAGCAGGTAGGGGCTTCAGCCAGGGAAATAAATAGCAGCAAACACTGTAGCCATTCATCTGCTGCTGGTATTAATCATTCATACAGGAGGTGTGTTTCTTTCCCTCTTTAATCATTGACTCTCTACATATCTGCTCCTGTAATCATTAACTCACAGAACACTTCCATTGTAGAAACAAACACCAATAAGTACGAAATTAAAGGAGCGTTCGGGCATTTCAGACCACAATGAACTTTCTTCTGTGGGACACAAACGGAAGAATGCACTGGCCACAGTTCAGATGACAAAAATTCAGTGTGTCTTATCATCAGCCCCTCGAGGGGATCTGACCAGCCTGTGTGTTCCTCGTGTGTCCAACAGGAGGCGGTCTTCATGGGCAACGGGGAGCAGTACATTTGGAAACCACCAGAAGAGGATGAGATCATCGTGCCAGGGGTTCCTCAGCTTGAGAACGGACACAGCCATCCCACCGCCGTGGAGGTAACGTCTCCCTCGCTATCCCAGCACTGCAGACGGGGTCAGGACATTTCAGTCTAAGTTTGCATGAAGGGATCAGATTGCAGACTTTGACATTTGACCCCTAAAACCCAGGATTCATTCGCATACATTTCGGACCTCTTTGGTCTGACCTTTGTCCATCAATAAAGAGTGTTTTCTGGCACAGGAAGTGAGTGGAATGATGGCGGCAGTCTGATAAATTGTGGTTAGAGAGGAGAGAGAGAAAGTTTGAGCCTTATACACTCCCTCCCCCTCTCCTCTCCTCTCCTCTCCTCTCCTCTCTCTATCGCTGGCTAGGAATGGCATGACTAACTGTCAGGTCAAAGGTCTGTAGACTGCGCTTGTTGAGGACTGTCAGTTCAGGGTTGGTGTGAGGGAAGGAATACGATCACTCTGGGTCAGCCTGTGTTTAATCGGTTTCCTGTGGCCAATCAAAACTTACATACTGGATTCAGTGTTTACAGCAAATGTATTCTGGATCCTATTAGGAACGTGCAAGGACCATTATCACTGAGGGAAAAAATCTTAAATATCCTAATAAACCTCCTAAATATCAACAAGATTTACTAGAAAGGCTAAACTCTGTAAGATAATAGACGACTTGTAAATTACCGGTATACATTACTGTTGAAAAGTTTGGTGTCAGTATGATTGTATGAACAAAAATGATGAACCCAGACAGCAACATAGTGTCGGTCCAGATTCGGCCCACTTCTGATATGTGTTGAATCCACACGTTCTGTACCAGATGTGGGCCGACACTGTTGCTGGCTGGGAATACTTTTATTCAAAAACATTTATAATGTTACAAAAGATTTCTACTTCAAATAAATAGTCCTTAAAAAATTCTATTCATCAAAGAAGCCTGAATAAATGTCCCTGTTTCCACAAAAATATTAAACTCTTTTTATCATTGATAATAATAGGAAATGTGTGTGGATCATCTGAATGATCATGTGACACTGAAGACTGGAGTAATGATGAAAATTCAACTCTGATCACAGGAGGAATAAATGACATTTTAATAGATATTCAAATGGAAAACAGTTCTTTTTAATTATAATAATATTTCAGAATATTAGTGTTTTTACTGTATTTTATTTATCAAATAAATGCAGCCTTGGTGAGCAGAAGAGACTTCTTTTAAAAAATATTACCAACCCCTAACTTTTGAACAATATAGTGTATCTCAAAGTTTTTTTTTGTTTTGTTGCAATTTTAAGTATAAAGTTATCTAAATTTAGTGATATTTATGCTCGATACAAGAAAAATTGTTTTAATTCAAGATATGTCTCTAAATTATTATTATTTATTTATTGCAATGATCACAACAAATCAATAATACATTTAACTTTTGATCTTATAACTTTTAGAATTTGTGGCTTGGGTGGAATGAAATGAACTTTTAAATGTCATTCTATTCATGTTTTGTTCATTAGTAGTGTAACAGTAGCTACACTGAACTCCTTTGGCTCAGATAGAAGTGTTGACTGTTGTAACCGTTAACCTGAAATACACTTCTCCACGCTCTTCTCTGCTCATTCCTTCTCTTGTCCAGACACGCCCAGATTCATGTCACGAGGTGGGTGTGTGAGTGTGAGTGTGTAGGCGTGACACGGCCCACTTCACATAACACATTATACTGAACAAATAACACAACCTTTCTGAACCTCATGATTTTAGATAAAAATGACATACTGTACAATACTGTTTTAAAGATTACTCTTTTTCCTTATTAAAAAACAAAACAAGAAAATTAGTACTTTTATTTAGCAAGGACATGTTAATTTGAAAATGCAAGGGAATGAAGCAATATGAAGGGGAAAGAAAGAAAGAAAGTGAGAGAGCAAGAGGAAGGAGAAAAAAAACTCTCAAGGCTTTCTCAACAGCTGCAGAGAGTTTTGAAACCCCCGTCATTGTGATTTCCTCTCGCTCTGCAAAGCGCTGCACAGCACGGTAAACAATGCTCGACACGGAGGAGAAGAGATCAGAGTGGCACACACACACACACATCGGGAGTCTCGAACAACATCGAACTCAGCGGTTTTCTTGAAATCTGGCTGGTTCAGTCATGCCTGCGTTCAGACGCATTCAATGCCTCCTGCAGATTATCATACTGAACGCTGCACTGTTGTTAGAGGCGTTACAAACACAGTTTGCATGCACAGCTCTATTCATGCCATAACATCTCCTCAGCCTTTACACACGAATGCCATAAAGGTCATTATGTGAGCTGAGTTCTTGACTGGGATTTTACACATGCCATTGAGCTGGGAGTGCTACATGCCATCTAGCAGAGAGAGGGGGCATGTGAGGTTACCAGAGCGCGCACACACACACACACACACACACACACACACACACACACACACACACACACACACACACACACACACACACACACACACACACACACACACACTTGTAATGGACCACATGGACATCTTCCCACCCTTTACCTCCTGTCTGGTTAGCGGTGTTAATGCCGTTTCGGTGGGCTGCTGTGGTGAAAGTTTAACAGGCTTATCTGTAGATTGGGTAACACTTCTGCAGCCAGATAAGAGCGTTTACACTGGTTCTGTCGATCACGGGCCAAAGTGGGTCATGTTTCTGCTGTGTGCAAGCAGAGTCCTGTTACCAACGCATGCCTTCGTCAAAAAAATGTCGTCAAACATAATGTACATAACCTATTATAATGCCTGGCTGAAGATGTATGTGTTAACTCTTAACTGTCCTGTTGCCTTTTACTTTTAGTTTGCTAAGCAATTGTCACTATTACTATTGATCAAACCTAAATCTGAGAATTAAAGGATAATTCCGGTATTTAGCACTTTGAGTCTATTTTCTAGTTTATTTTGGATGAACTAGAGTCACTATTTAGAAATTTTGACGATGGGTCCTGTCTCAACTTTTTGACTATTTTAGGATCGCCTCTGACCGCTTCAGAGTGGCTGTCTACGAGCATACTGAAACTGTCCTTAAAACAACCTTAACGTTCGTTTTCAAAACTGTGACACTCACCGAGTGGTTAGTGGTGTTCGTTGATGATTAAAAACAAATATATCGGCGCAATGTATGCTTTCAATCCGTGTTATTTACTATAGTAGAACTATATTTTCAGATTCCTCACAACCGCGTATAAACTTCCGCTGGATATTTGAGTCTGAAGCGTTAGCACACTCCCGACCACTTGATGGCGACAACCACTTTGCCGCAGTTGCTCTGCTCACGCTAGCCTTACTGAGAGACGGAGAACCGAGCGGAAAGACTACATCAAATGTAAACAGACCACCTTTCGGTATCCGGTAGCGCAGTAATATTAACGAGACAATAAGTCCTTCAACAGATATCAATGGGATTTTAAAAAAATGGCAAATAAAACACGACAGAAACTGTATTTCGCTACGCTACTTGTTTTGGAACATCAACGAACACCACTAACCACTCGGTGAGTGTCACAGTTTTGAAAACGAACGTTAAGGGTTGTTTTAAGGACAGGTTTCAGTATGCTCGTAGACTCTGAAGCGCTCAGAGGCGATTCTAAAATAGTCAAAAAGTCGAGACAGGACCCATCGTCAACATTTCTAAGTCCACCACTCTAGTTCATCCAAAACAAACTAGAAAATAGACTCAAAGTGCTAAATACCGGAATAATCCTTTAAACTTTGACGTGGGACTTGTCCTGTAGCATTTGTGCTACGCTCATGAATGAGACCTCAAATCATTATATATAGATTATATTCTAAGGCTACATGTGGCCCAAATCTGATTTTTTATTTTGCTCTTAGAGATCTGTTTTTCTCATGACAGTGTGAACAGCTCAAACCGCATGGAATCTGATCTTTTCCATTCCGATTTGTGTACCATATGTGCTACTAAATCCGATACCGCGACCGCAGTCTGACTTCAGTCACTCAAGATAACAATTCTGTGCTCATGGGAGTCAGATTTTACATACCTGACGTTATAAAAAACAGTAGTCAGTGAAGGACAGTGATGTGTCAGAGCTCATAAGTATTACAGTTACAGCTCTATAAGCAAATCATGAGGGCTCATATCATAAATGTTTAAATACTCTGCTCTCTTCTTTTGTATCCTCTTCTTTGTTTTGTATATTGCCTGTGCATAAATCAGCTGGCTTCGGTTGCAGATCACACTATAAATAAACGTGTTATCATTTATTTTAATGTCCTCCATGTTTATTTCCACATGACAACATGCTGTTTGACGTCTTTTTATCATTCTTTTGCGCATGCGGGTCAGTTCAGGACCATGATCTGTTCCAAGCGGCAACCTTCCTGTCTCTCTTGAATCTTAAGTGACTTAAACTGCAATTCATCGACTGGCCGCTAGAGACAGGCTCCAAAGGAGAGTCAATCCCATGTTAATTTGCCCAACTTTACAGCAGAAAAACAAAATTTGTTTACAGCCTGGTGCAAAAAGTGGTTTTGGTCTATATAGCTAATTTTTTATAACTCATCCGTTCAAATTATACTAAGCCTTAAAGTTCTGCATAATTAAGGGCGTGGCCACTTGAGTGACAGGTGGATTGCCGCTGATGTCACTAAGTAGACTTTTGTCTGCTATCTGTTAACGTTACATCACCTCAGCTAATCCCTCTTTGCCCATTTTTGCTTATCTGAGAGTGACGTGCTGCCAAGATGGCGACGGCTGGCTCTGCCCACTTTGGGCTTCAAAAATGCTCTTCAGAAACCTACGGGTGACATCACTGACACTACGTTCATATTTTTTTACGGTCTATGTTCACACTGGAATCTAATATTTGCCACATTTAAAACAACAATGTGAACTGTTATAAAAAAAAGTCATATCTGAGCAATAAATCGGAATTGAGCACTAAGGCTTGTGTGAGCCTAAGTGATCAATTTTCACCTGAAAAAACAGATAAAAATCCCATAGAGTTGCTGGTGATGAACAAACATCTTCTTATAGAAGCCACTTAGAACACTGTAGTAGTCGTCTTGCAAATTCTGCGCTCTGAAATCGGTGCGCTTCATGTTTTTTGATAAGTCCTTCAGCACTCTAACTGTAACTTGAGATTCTGCTCCACAGGACTGCTGTTGTTACGAAATCCACTTTGGCACAGCTGATCTTTTGCACACTCTTGAGTGTTTCTCATTCTGCCGTTCTCTCTCTCTCTGTCCTCAGATCTCTGACATGTACTCTACTGTTTGTAAGACCCTGAAGAGGAGACACCAGCAGGGTCAGAGCCAGGAGGAGAGCAGGCCGATGGCCTCTGCTGCGCCCCAGGAAGAGGACAGGGGTGCCGAGGGCTGGCCCGCTGCCGGAGCCACAGGGGAAGAGGCGTGGGGGAGGACGGCCCCCAGGAGGAGCCCTGCTACGAACCTGTGGGAGAGAAGACGTGGCCCCGGGGCCTGGCGGTGGAGTCAGACCCGGCTTACGCCACCATCGATTCCCACCGGAAAAGGGAGAAGCTGGCCAGCAACACGCTGAAGCCCAAAAAGAAGCCCACCCAGGGTCCGGGCAGAGCCATGACCTGCGAGAACTTTTACGAGACAATCGGAGATGTGAAGCAGGGAGCAAACGCAGCGAGCACCACCACTATCTTTACATTTAACGACGGCATGGAAATGTACGTTACGGGGCTATAAAAAACAGCCTGACTTAAACCGTCAAAGAGGGGAAAAAAAACTGCAGCCCTCTTGTTCTGTCAAATGAAAAGATACACACAGCTTACAGCTGCCAAACACATGCAAACCTACAGTACATAACCAGATGACCAATGTATATTTATTGGAGAGCAACTCTCACGCAGACTAAAACAACACTGAATTGGCTGAACCAGGCCTGCAGACGGGTGGTTTTTTTAGCATGCTCACCAAATCCAGGGATCTAAACCGTTTTTTTTTTTTTCGCCATGCTACAGCAGTCGCTACACTGCAAAAAAAGAAAGAAAAGATTTTTCCCTTGTTTTTCAGGAAAATACCTTAACATTCTTAAATCATGAAACATTTATTTGAGAAGCAAAATGACATTAGATATAAAGTCTAGTTTTCTGAACAGAAAAACATCAAAATTAAGTGACTTTATGCTTGAAACAACAAAAGTAATGAAAGTTCACAAAGTAATTTCGGGAGGAGAGAACCCATCTAATCTTTTAATGAACTGCCGGAGCATACAGCACCCGCTCACCTTGCTCTGGCATCAGCTGCTTTGGCATCTCTCCACCTCCACAACTCCACCAACACAATTTAGGCATCTTGCGGACAGCAAGCCCAATACGCTTAACCTTATTACCTTAAAGATTACATAGTACAAAAGGAACTCGTGAAGTTTATTTCTCTTAAATAATCTCGTTTACTCTCTTACCCCATTGGCAGATATTGTTTCTTGTTCTAAGTATAATCTCACTTAGTTTCAAGATTTCAAGTTTTCCCTTTCTGATGCAAAATTTATGGGAGGAGAGTTTTTGAATGAACAATGTACTGTGATTTACTCAGAATTGAGAAATAGTCAACTCTCTGGTTTATGCGCCATTTTTTAACGCCCAAAAAAAGCACGTCCTAACCCATTTGCTGTAGGAGGGGCGTGGTAAAAGAGGGATCATTTTCTCCTCAAGCAAACAGGACAATCCAAGAACGGATATGAGAATCAAAACACGGCACATACTAGACTTTGCAACGAGTGACTGGATAAACAGGGCTTATATAGGCAGAGTTAATAAGGGTAATGGGAAACAGGTGGCAGTAATCAGAACATAATGAGTCCTGGCAAAGGTTTATGGGAAATGTAGTTCATGATGGAATGGCAAAGGACTAGGGAATGTCGTCTGGTGGTAATCAAGAGCACTTCAATGGAAATACGCTGCTACGTCTGTGTTCTTTAGTTTGCACATTGTCAGTAGATCATTTGTCATTTCCACTCCCATCTGTGTTTTTATGGAATTTTTCTCTCACATTAAATTGCCCTGGGGTGTGTTTCCCATTCAACGGCATAACTCGCTGCTTAACTACCATAGTGCATTGCATCGTTGAAGAAATCAACTAGCTAGTCACAACTTTTTCCCGAATTCATTTTGTTGCAAATTTGTCCCAATTTTTATAAATGTATTGTTGCAATGACCACATTGGTTAATGATGTCACGCAGGTGGTGGAGTAATAACTTCTTTTAATGAATCCGCTTAAAGGAACACTCCACCGTTTTTTGAAATAGGGCTTATTCATATTCTTTCCTACATTTAGATAGGTGTGCAAATGCATTTTTGTCTCAGTGCATGCATTGTTTTACTTTGACAGGGTCGGTGCTAGCTTAGCTTAGCACAATGAATGGAATCCTTTGTTGCCAGCTAGCATGTCCTGAGTAAAAGTGATAAAAATTTTTTAAAAAACCCACATAATTACTTCTTGTGGCCTGCGTATTCACAACGAGTACAAATGCGCTGCAGATTAACACTAGGCGATTTCCTAGGCAGATATTGACTTGGGACTTTATTAGGGGGAAGCACAGGCGAAGCACTGCTACTTGGGCGCAGAGATATCACGCAACACATGAAATCCCAAGTAGCAGTGCTTCACCTGTGCTTCCCCCTAATAAAGTCCCAACTCAATATCTGCCTAGGAAATCGCCTAGTGTTAATCTGCAGCGCTATTTGTACTCGTTGTGAATACACAGGCCACAAGAACTAATTACGTGTTTTAAAAAAAAGAAAATTATCACTTTTACTCAGGACATGCTAGCTGGCAACAAAGGATTCCATTCATTGTGCTAAGCTAAGCTAGTGCCGACCCTGTCAAACTAAAACAATGTATGCACTGAGAGAAAAATGCATTTGCACACCTATCTAAATGTAGGAAAGAATGTGAATAAGCCCTATTTCAAAAAACGGTGGAGTGTTCCTTTAAGATCGAACTAATGCAAAATTCTTTTGCTCTAAATTACAAACATGGCATCTGAGGACTAATTTTTCCCAGTTATTTTGTTTTATGACGAACGAAAAGACATGTAAATTACATTTGTATATATTCAAAAGAAAATATATAGATTGTACTGAATGTCAGCTTGCTTATTTTGCTTACATGTCATGCTAACAAGAAACTGTTTCTTTTGTTTCATTGTTGACGAGAGCTGTCGTTCCAACTACACAATTTTAGTTGGACCTATGGTTTCGGGAAACACATTGAGGGGAAAATGACTCATTGAACAAAGCTGAAAACGACGTAGCTTGCGACCATAGTTGGCTAGCGATGCTATCGGGAAACACACCAATGTTTGGTAAATCTGACCATTAATATCTTAAGTAATTTTGCTTCTCAAGAAAATGTATCCTGTTAATAAATAATGAGTAACAAAAATATTTTTTTGCAGTGTAATGGTAGTTTACTGCAGGGTTAAACTCAATATGACTGTATGTCTTACTGTAGCACACGAGAGTTTGGATGTGATTAAATCAAATCAGGATGTACACACTGTCGCACTGCCGTGTGAGCTCTACCTGCAGATTAACACAGGGATCACATGAGACGTCAGCTTAACCCCCCTTCGCTCTGAAAACACACCTGACTGGTTCTCTCAGCTTGAGACTGGCGGCCAGCATCACAGTGTTAGTTTAGCTGAAACAGAATACCGAGTTAACTTCTCTTTTTTTCCCACCTTAAACATTATGTATGCGAAGTGACAGTTTAGGTGGTGTACATACAGTATGTGTG
This sequence comes from Chrosomus eos, assembly GCA_036326025.1. NCBI lineage: Eukaryota > Metazoa > Chordata > Actinopteri > Cypriniformes > Leuciscidae > Chrosomus > Chrosomus eos. The sequence continues at coordinate 28,651,486 of CM070837.1, forward strand.
GTCATTTTTCAATACGCACGTAACTTACAGTCAGGCTCAGGCGGAATCTGCAGATATATATTTGCACTGATCTTGGAGAAGAATCTGCACAATTGTGTTTAAAATTAGTTTAACAAAGCTACCTGGTTTACTGAATGCATTACATACAACTATTAAACTTTACAATACTTTTCTACATACACCAGCGTTCAAAAGTTTGGGCTCTGTACGTTTTTTTAAATGGTTTTCAAAGAAGTCTCTTATGCTGAGCAAGCATTATTTGATCAAAATTACAGTAAAAACAGTATAACAATTTAAAAGTATTTTCTATATTAATTTATAATGTAATGTTTTCTGTGATGACAGTGCTTCTGAAAATTTCAACAGCCATTCATTTTTGAGGAAACAAGTTTATTAAGGGTTCTTTGATTAATGGAAAATTTAAAGAAACAGCATTTATTTAAAATAGAACATTAACTGTATTCATTTATGTACTTACCTCCAACTTTTGAATGGTAATGTGTATATATATATAAAATAAAAAAAAAAACTCCAAAATACTTGATATACAAACACTTTTGCAGAGCTTTCCATGGAGTTTTGCGGGTGCAGATTCCGTGTGGGCCTTCTTAAAAGTTAGTTCACTTTATGACTGTGCAAGTGCATTAGCTCTTCAATTTCTTTCGTTTTTTTTGTTATTTTGTCTATAGCATGCCACTTCTGCTCAATATTTGGATGTCAGGTAGTTTTAGTGATATGCCACTCGTTTCTCGCAAGATTAGATTTTTTTTTCTTTCATTTTGCAGTATTAACAGAACGGAAAGTAGAAAAAAAAAAGCAAAACAAGATTTTCTCGGGATGCCTCAGCCTAGCTAGTTAACATGTCATTTTCAATGGCCATTGTTAACATCGGAGTTTATGAGGCTTGTAGCGTCAGCGTGCTGGAACATTGCGGTGTGAGAGTACAGAGGGCAATAAAGGCTTCTAGTTTGGCCGGGGCCGCTCTCCATCCACCGCTCTCAGGTCAGTGCGAGCCAGCACTGCTCCCCGGCTCACTGGGCCTCCGACTGGCTTATCCGCCAGCAGCATTTCATGCGACAGTGTCCAAGGAAAACACAGCACAAGGCTTACGGTTGCTAGTAAATGTCTTTTGGAAGGACGTCTCATATTCTGGGCTGTCTGTGCGACTTGATCCTATTGTAAACAATGCCTTTCCCACATGCATTATGGGAGCTTGGATTAGGATCGGGGAAAATAATAGCACAATGGAGCAACCTCTGCAAGGGGAAACCATTTGAGATGATGATCCCAGAAGACTTCCAAGGCCCATCAGCATGAAATAAAACAACTCGAATGCATGGTTGGTGATTTTACTACACTGCATATATAGATCATTAAAGTCTGTTGGACTAGGGCTACAGGAAAGGATTTTGGGATTCGAGGCGGCCAAATTATCAGCTCAGGGATGGATAGATAAGAGTTCATTAAGGATAAATAACCAAGATGCTGTCCTCATTCATGTCACACGCAACCTCTGGTGAGAAACGTTGGGTTTGTCATGTCCGTTTTAATATATACTCAGATGAAAGATTTTTATGGCACTCTATTTTCTTATAAAATTGTATTGGTTAACTCCACTTGTAGCAACTTGTTCAAAAAGCTACTATCACTGCCATTCACGTGTTCCACTGTTCTGTTCAAGTAGGCTGCAACTCTTTCCTTGCTTGCGATGCATGCTTCTAAAAACAAAAGATCTCGTTTTTTTGCTTTATTCCTCTCTGGTGCATCAAATATACTGTATAAGTCATACCCGTGCCTCACACTATAAGACAGTGCCAAAAAAACATGGAACACCGGTCATCAAACGGGAAGAAGAGACACAACAGGCTGCTGAGAGGCTATGGATCGTCTCAGGGAGCACAAAGCACATATCTGGTCCAGGACTCGTCCAAAACAGTGGGGATCTGGTCTCACAGCCACTGTAGGCCCTCCCTGCTGTTATTAGCATGTGTCCTTGAGACTTGCCATTTTGAGGGAGGAAGTGTGCTCCACTTTAGCTTTGGCTTGGCGGTTCCTCCCACTTCTGAATCTGTCCTTCTAGCACAAGGCTGGCTTTGTATAGTGGGGCGGATCGGTGCTTTTGATGTTGATGTTCTGAGAGAGTCGGCGAGAAGCGATCGTCCAGATCGTCATTGTCGAAAACGAGGGTGTGATTTGTACAGATTGCACAAGGGTTTACTGGTTTTCCAATTGTTTGTTCTTTTAAGGGGCAGAGAAATGACAGGCCTGAAGTATGATATTTATTGGCAAGTGTGTAAATAAAATAGCTATTAAAAATCCATCTGCTAGCGTTAAACAATGACATACGTTGACGTGATGCTTCTCGTTCACCCGACCATTTATGGTTCAACAAAAATGGACATTCTACCATACTGAAACAGACCAAATCGCATGTATATAGAGCATACAGCAATGCAACATAACTATATTATGAAAAGAAAAGCTGATGTTTTAAAAAGCAATGAAAGGTTTCTACTTCTGCTGTTTAGGTTGTATGTTGTGAAGTGTGTACATAGTAACACTGCTTCCCCAGCATATGTCCTTGGCTTAACTGAGTTGATGTGTGGTCCACCCAAAGTGTAACACAGAGTATGGTGTATAAAAAAATATCTGTTTAGTAATATTCTGTGCAAAAGATTGTAATGTTTTCTATAAAAAAAAATCATTCATATAAATATTTGTTTTTACTTTTTTAATAAAGTTGCACCTTATGACTGGTTGTGTGCCGATTATTCTACTCTAATATAGCATATGTGGTATCTTTGGAGAATGAGCTTTTGAAAAGGCTTGTTGATGGGTTTATAAGGTGGGAGAACATATTTCCCGGGTTTCACAGACAAGGTTTAAGGCTAGTCCTAGTCTAAAATCCTCATGTCGTTCCAAACTTTCTTTCATCTTGGAAACTCAAATGAAGATATTTTTTAATGAAATCCGAGTCATTTCTGTCCCTCCATTGACAGCTACGCAACTGACACTTTGACACTTCAAAAAACTCAAAGAGATTGTAAAACTAATCCATATGAATTGAGTTTAGTCCACATTTTCTGAAGAGACTTGATCACTTTATATGACGAACAGATTTAATTTAGGCTTTTATTTACATTTAAACATTGATCAGCAAACATCAACAGAAGCTCAACTGAAGGCACGAGAAAGATTGTAAGCAATTGATTTCAAGCAAGCGGAATGATAGTTTAACCAGTGAACAGATTAAGACATGTCCGATTAGGAAACACTTAATTAGGAGAAAATATAAATAAAGTGAGGGGAAAAAAATAAACACTTTATTTTACTTTTTAAACCAGCTTGACGCATAAAAGTGGTAGTTGTTTAGCTGTCAATGGAGGGACAGAAAACTCTGATTTAATCAAAAAGATCTTCATTTGTGTTCCGAAGATGAAAAAAAGTCTTGGGGGTTTGTTACAACATGAGGGTGAGAATAATTAATGACCGAATTTTCATTTTTGGATGAATTATCCCTTTAACTGAAAGCAGATTGCACTGACATATCTTAAATTAACTCAGTGCCAATGTTTTGACACAAGGTGCACACCAGTAATGTTTTTTGAAAATGCTTGTTAAATATTGCATAAATACAGACATTTGTAGAAGTAACAAAGGTTCACAAAGATATTTTAACATTTCAGGTTGGTGGTTTTATAGCCAATGCTGAAAAAAATGCTAGACTGGTTGGCTTGTCTTAGTTGGTTTAAGATGGTCTGAACAGGGTGAAAAGTGCCAAAAAGCCCTCTAAACACAGCCTGATATGCCAACTAAAACCAGCAAACCGTTTAGCTGGTTTGAAGTGTAGTGTGTGTGTGTGTGGGGTGTGTTGTGTGTGTGTTGTGTGTGTGTGTGTGTGTGTTTTAGCAGAGAAGCTAGCGCGGATACTCTTTAAAAGTATTTCCCACTCATGTTTGTATTATTTTGCGTTAGAAGAGTGAATATTTTCCTTATTTGTATCCCGCAAATAGACATTCAAACTGAGAAACAATTCGTTTTAAAAGTGCGTCAATTTTTACCGGGGCTTTTTTCCTCTTCCTCTCTGTTTGCACCGGCCGGCAAACCATCGAGACACACCCCCTAAACCCTCGAAAATATTCACTCCGAGGTTTGCCGAACGACCAATCAGCTGCAGGTCTGCGATGGCCGCGTGCCTAAATAGAATGTTTATGTATGTCGAGAGCCAATCAGAATCAATGAGGGGAGTGGCCGAGCGAATCTCGCCTGGCTGCACGCGCAGGCTAGAGTGGGCGTGGCGTCTGGTTCGGCGAGAGAGAAAAGCAAAACAATCATTTTTATCCCCTTTTACCGGCTGCTTTTAGGGTCCGTAGTGAAATACACTCTCGACAGGGAGTCGTAGTCCACACAGTACTGTTAAATGCATATTATCCCACTCAGCACTAAAGTCTACAGAAAGCTGGTGATCTTGTGAAGTCACATTTGATCCAGGTTGAAAATGACTTCCAAACGGCTTCTCGAGCAGCCTCGAGCCGGCGACAGCACGCGCGAGCCTGTCACCGGGAAAGCGATGCATGAAGGTGCTTTCAGGAATTTTGACAAGGAAATCTCTCCGAATGGACATTACTTTACCTCAACGAGAGAGATGCACTACATTCATAAGAAAGTAAGTGATGCGTACTCAAGTTTTTGCATACTTATTTTGACAGTTTGTTGCATTTATAAACGACTGTCGGCAATTATGATGGAGTTTTACGATGGCAGCTCTACTTTTCGCTTTAAACTCAAGTTTGCATGGAAAAATTGCTTGTGAAGTAATTGCAATTTAATTTCATCGTTATTACTGTCGTCGACGTTAATATCGCAAGGCGTTAACTGTGTTTGCACGGTTTAAGATGGCGACTTAACTTGCATGTTCAAAGTTTACACGAAAAGAAAACAGGGGGTTGGGTTGGTACGTTTAACTGATTCACCCCTCCCCCATAGTGTATCTAACGCGAGCTGAAGCCGGTGGAAGGGTTTGTTTTTACAGGAACACCGTTTGTTTTTTTCTCTCAACGTCTCATGGTGACTTTCTAGGATTTTTACTGATCGAAAAAAATGTGTTTTTAATGCACTTACGTTGTGTTTTAGGAAAAGAAAGTAGTTTATTGTAGTCATGGTTTATGCATTGCTTATGGATTATTGGATGAAGTAACGATATGTGTCGTTCTGTTCCTTCGAACGCTCGAGCGTTCACTTTAGAACGGCGTTTAATTTCGCTCTGTTCAGTGTAGGAGTTCGAGACACGCCCCCTTCTACGATGACGCGTCATATAATTTATGAACGTGCACTTGATGGATAATGAGCTGTGCAGGCAATGCAACCCTGCAACAAATTCATGACTGCAATGTTTTGTTATACCATCAACTGACAGGATGCTTCATAAATTCAGATTTAATCTTGTCCCTAGATTTTAGAGCATATTCAGTATTGAAGTTTTGTTGCTTTTGTCAGCTTTGAGGATCATAAATAAACTTTTAGCATATATCAGTGGTTCTCAACCTCTTTGACCTCTTTTTATGAACACAAACTGGTAGTATTAATAAGCAGTGAACTAAAGAAGTCATATATATAATACCAAATCATTTTGTGATTCCAAAGGTTTCAAGATCTGTATGTTTATCAATATCAATAAACTTGATTTTAGTTTACATGTTGATTTTATGTTTTTTTAAGCATATTAATTTAGATCAGAGCTAGATTATTTAGATTTCAATAATAGTAACGTATTCATTTAAATGCTTTTGAGTATTTTTTTCCCCCCAGGAAAATGGACCAAAAAGTTTGATGACTCATCTTGAACTGTCCAAATTTTGGAATTGATATTTTTCCTGGAAAGAGAATGTCTCTATTACCACCTGTTACCTAAAATAGCAATAGCAAATCATGGTTAACTTTTGGCATTTTAAAAAAGGGACAATCCCTTCAATACTTCCCGTTCTAACTTTCTGTTTAGAGATCAACACAGAGGGAAAACTATTCTTGTCCTCAAGTCTTTAATATCCTAAACACCCATCCTAAATAAATATAAGGACAAATTATAATACTATGTTCCAGTCTCAGTCTCTTTGGACCCATGTGCTATCTGGTAAAGCAGAAGTATATCTCTCTTCTCTTCTTCTTCTTCTTCTCAGTTTGCATGTGGCAGAGAAGAGGACGAACAGAGCTCAGGTGGGGTCCTTAAATATGGCTGTCCTGCTCATCACCTGATCCTGAATGGCATCAGGCTACAAGACCAAACTCACACTGAGGCTCTGAGCCCAGGAGGTCTCCTTCCATCTCCCGAAACACCACACCCGCACACGTCCTCCATCATCCCCGTCCCACATGACAGGTCAGTTCTCATCCCATCACTACAGAGAGCATTGTGCAGATTGACACAGTTTGGGTGATGTAGTTAATATTAATGCACATAGATATAGTATGAAATTCAATGTGTTTTGTATGCAAATACAATACTAGTCAAAGGTTTTTACTTAAATATTCTTTACTTAAATGCCTCTCGTTCCAGAAGTATATTTTGATGGACTGTGATAGATTGAACTCTGTTAGAATTCTTTATTTTTCAGTTGACTCGTATGAAAATATTTTTAATTATGTAAGACTAGATCAAGTTTGTCTAAGATTTAAATTTAAAAAACTATTTTAATCTCTTTCTCGCCATGAATATTGCTGGGGTAGCTGGCATGGCGTTAAACTATAAACAAACAAACAAACTTAAATGTTATATATACATAATTGTGTATAACGGTTTTTATGAAACTAAAATAATTAATATTATTCAAAAAAAGTATCAATTATATATTAATAATTAATTAATTAATATATTATTAATAGATAAGTTGGACCAGAGAAGGAATGTGAACTGTGATTTCCTTCCCAGAATGCACCTCATGAAGTTGATTTAGTAAATATATTTTCACATTTTCTAGTCACTTCCTACTTCCCAAACTTCTATTTATGTTTTTTAATAGTTTTGATGTCTTTTAGATTATTCCAAAAATGATGGCTGATTATTATAATAGAGCAAATAGCGTCAAAATAGCTTGCGGAGAACGCAGACTCCCATGAAGCATGGCAAATGACGTAAATTATGACGTAAAAAATCTCGCTATGCTGGCAAAATACTTAAATATTTGGGTGTGTGTATATATTATACACACACACACACACACACACACACACACACACACACACACACACACACACACACACACACACACACACACACACACACACACACACTTCTCACACTCCAGGGCAAAAAAAAAAAAAAAAAAATCTACCAAGGCAAAATATTTAATGGTCTTAAAGGGATACTCCACTTTTTTTGGAAATAGGCTCATTTTACAACTCCCTCAGAGTTAAACGGTTGAGTTTTACCGTTTTCCATTCCATTCAGACGATTTTCTGATATTTAGAAGAATATCAGTAACCAGACAGTGTCTGGTCTCATTGACTTCCATAGTAGGAAAAAAATATACTATGGGAGTCAATGAGACCAGAAACTGTCTGGTTACTGATATTCTTCTAAATATCAGAAAATCGGCTGAATGGATTCAAAAACGGTAAAACTCAACTGTTTAACTCTGGGGGAGTTGTAAAATGAGCCTATTTCCAAAAAAAGTGGAGTATCCCTTTAATCATTTTAATAACAAATCACTGTTCAGAAAATTTGCACAAATTGCACAAATACTTTATTAGCATATACTATATTAGCACGGAATAGCCTTCCCAACTTGCAGACAGCTTTTTTACCGGAAGAGGAGTCAGTGTTGTTCCACTCAATGTTAATGGCTTCAAACAGTTGTTTGAGTTATGAGTTGTTAAAAAAAGTCTCCCAGTTTCACTATTGGGTTCAAATCTGGTTTCTGACCAGGCCAAACGATGAGCCTGATGGACTCGTTCTGAAGCCACTTCTTGGTTGTCTTTTGCAATTTGGGCAGGAGCATTATCTTGATGAAAAATAACATCTGATCGTTCCTCTTTAGATAACAGCTTTTCAATTGTGGGAAGCAAATCATTCTGCAATATTCTCTTGTGCTTCAAAGCATTAAATGACTTTTCACAGTGAAGTAGCTCACCATTGCCAGCAGCTAAAAAGACTCCCTACACAATGACACAGTCTCTTCTTTCATGCTTCATTTATTATTATATTTCTCAGCAGATTTCCAAAGACACTGCTCTTGAGCATCACCATGAAACTTGTGTTTCATTGATTCATCAGTTTACACACAGCTCTGCTTAAACCACTCTGAATCAAATATTCTGCCAAAAACTTTCAAAGTCGTCATGAAATCGAAATTGACAGTCAGTGTTTTTGCAACCTTCATTTTTGGCGTGTTTATAAAGAATGTCTGTTCAATTCCTCTTTTGTTGCGTTCTTTCCCGCTGTTTATTTGTTATTTTCTTTACCGTTTGTTGTCTTTTGAACTCTCATTCGCTCATTCTCACAATTTTTTTGTTTCTTAGATCATAATGTGAATAGTATAACATTCTATCATCATTTAGCTTTTAGTCAATGTGGTTGCGTGGGATGCTTTTCAGAAAGTGAATTGACAATGTATTTGTCTGTGTTTATCTAAATGCGCTGATATGGCAAGTTCAGGCAAATTACTGCGAGTTTATTTACAAAGAGGCTTTTATAATGCTCCCTGAATTTATGACTTACTTAGTCCTAACACTCGCTTTTGAACAGGTTTCCTGAAGACTCCCCCTGTCTGTCATTGGTTACCTAAACAGTTAGCCCCGCCCCAAACTCACGTCATTGGTTGAGCTGTTGCTGTGTTGGGCTGGTCAGGATACTTACACACAGAGCATATTAAACTGGGACAGAAGAAAGTATTTAACACATAAAAACAATACACATTACCTTTAATTTGCATTTTCATATTTTCTAAAATGAGTTTAAATGGATTTATTGTCCCACTGTTGCTTTGTTTTTCTACATTATGTCAATGTGGCCTAGATTTTAATTTTAAATGATACCTGGAGCTCATCCTCCCTAAGGGTTTGGAAATTTATGCAAACCTCTCAGATATACATGCAAATGGCTTGTCCCTTCACGGTAGTTTTACAGTGAGAAAAGCTGATGTTTGTCAGATAAACCCAAACACAAGCTTTACCTGTTGCATTTTCATGAGCCCTCCATAACTCTTTTATTCACCTGCGGCTTTCTTTCGCTGCTATACATCTGTCTCTTTGCTGTCTTTTATGTGTGTTAATACGTGTTTGGCAAGTACCTCAAGGTTTTATGCATCCAAAACTTTAGGGAGAAGAAGAAATTACAGTACCTAACTGTACATATTTTAATTGTTAATCATGCATATTAACATGTTCAATTAATTGTCTGCAATTAGTCAAAAAAAAAAAGTGGAAAGTGACACTTATTTACCAATATCATGACTCTAATGGCCTTTTGCTTTTAAATTTACACAAAACACTAGCGCATTTTCGTCAAAATCTTTATGAAATGAAATAAATTGTTTTTGAAATCAGCCTGTTTCATTGTATGTATGACAATGTATGATAATAATAACAGATTTTCTTTTCACCATTGAAATAAATCTCAGTATGTAGTATATATGCTCACGCTGAGGTGTTTCTCTAGAGTGAAGGAACTGCAACACCTTTTGCAAATGTGTTTTATATCTAGACCAGGACTTGGAAAATTAGACATTGTTCATGTTTCTTATGCAAGCTTCTCAGCGATTCAAATCTGGGACTCACACAGATGTAGTGCACTGAGCAAATACTTAAATAATTTAGAGTGCTTGTGCTTGCATGTTTGTATGTGTGTTCATGAGATAAGGACTGGTGACCGTGCACTTCATGAGTACCTCTACACGCATTAGTCTTTCATTGACATGTCCGGGCTTGTCTGAGAAATCAGTAAAAAGTCTCTGCTTTACACTGTGGTTGATAGGTCACACTGGCAGCAAGTCTACGCTTGAATCTATTCATTTCTTATCAGCATTCAGTAAGCTGAAAGACAAAAGTCAAGGTGGAGGGTAGAAAGTCCAGCAAATCGAAAACCCTCGCTTTTTTTATTTTCAATGTCTTGTATCTACTTGTGCAGCTCATAGAAAGAAAATGTAGTAAAAAGGTGAAGTCAGCAAATTGAGGTTTCATGTAAACAAGTCCAGTCATGTGGTCATCTCGGTCTTGGACGGCATTCAGAAAGAACAATGAACTTCCTGTACATCCGTAATTGCACAATTCCTTTATAACAGAAGAAATTCCCAGTTCTTCTCATACTATCTGTCCTGTATCAGTTATAGTTTGTTAAAAAAAAAATTATGCTTTTTCTGGTGGATTTTTAAAGTATGGATAACTGTAAGCTTTTGCTGTCAATATTGTCCTTAAAGGTACAATATGCAGGATTTTTCGCCACCAGGGGTCTCTAACCTCTTACAATAACAAAGGCGTATATTGATGACGTATATTCCGCATTAAGCGTAATTATGGATCTTGTCGTGAATACATTGATGTTTTTAACATGACTGTGGTATGAAGCACGGCACGATTGCTAGATGTATTATACCAGCGCCACACGCAACGCGAGTCCCGCGGATATAAAGGAATAAGGACATTTCAATCTACCGAACTACACGCAAGTGCTGAATTAATACTCACAAAGGTCAGTTTATTAGACGAATTAAACTTGAGGTAACGTAGCACTGTTTCACTTGCTCTAACAGTTACACTATCACACTAAACTGCATTTGAGTGTGTTGAATGTTGTTAGTTGGGTTGTTTGTTGGCTGTATGAGACTAAGTAAGCTAGATCAACATTAGAATAACATACAGATCATATTCTAACATTTCATCATGTTGAACTAAATAACATTGATTAGTTTTATGTACATTTGCTCACCTGTTTAAGTACATGCAGCACTTGCGTCTCTGTCAAGTGGAAGTTAGTCGCGGACGTGGAGCTCTCGGCATCTCGAAAGATGTTGATCTTCGTTTTAGTTCTCTTTTTGTCTCAAAGTCTGCTTGCAATAGTTCATAATGTTTGAACAAAATAACAACAGCATGAGCGTCCTGCTGGGCATAACAGGCATAACCCAGATGTCAACATCTGTCGCCATGGTTACTATAGCCAGTACGAGGTCAAACCTGGTGGAAGTCGGGGGTAACGCAGATATGACGCATTGACTGGCGACTCCTCACCCCTGCTCACACGCCCCGTTTCCTTGGTTAAAAGCGCAATTTTCTCACGATTTACAAATATTTGGAAACATTTGGGATATTGTAAGTCATCAACTAAACAAAATATATAACATTGGCCTACTGGTTTTTGGTATTTTACTGCAAATATCCTACATATTGTACCTTTAACCTGTAATATAGAAAGGGGACTTAATATATTTTTGAAAAATGGTGAGTGATGTTTACTAAAATAGAAAGTATGCCAAAATGTGTGTAGTGTGCAGCACACTACTATATCCCATAATGCCATGCAATTTAATTGCATGTTGTTTTACTTATCAGAGGATCCTTAAAAAAAGTTTTACGGTTCCACTAAAATTATTAAGCAGCAAAACTGCTTTCTACATTGATAATAATACGAATTTTCCTTTTAACACCAAATCAACATATTAGAATGACATAATGCAATACAGTAATATTTCACAATATTTTTTTTTTTATCAAATAAGAGAGTAATGACTAAAAGGCACTAACTCAAATGCTCCACCCAGATATAAAAGCTGCTGTCAGTTAATGAACAGATTTGACGGATAAACTCATGGATCATTGGACTCTTGTCATGTCAAAAGTGATTTGTCAGTTTTATGGATGTCTCCATCTTTGACATTACTTTGGGCACTGTCGTTATGGTTGGTTACTGGTAAGAGAATACGTGCTTGGCTCCCTTGTACGTTCACACAGACAGTATTCGAGACGCTACTGTAAGTTTCTGTGTAGACAAGACATTTCAAGACTATAAGTAATAATTCACCCACACCTATAAGTAAATGTGGTTTTCCATCCCAAAATATCCTCATATATTTTACCATGCTATAAATGCCCCTTTTTGGGTGGAAGCAAAAGCACACTGTTTTTGTGCTGTAGCCTGTGGTGTGTATGTAAATTATCCACATGACACATGTTACCATGAACGAGTGTATTTTGTTTAAAGAAAAGCACAAAGAAGCAGAATGGCACAGCATATATTCGCCTCCGTCATTCTCCCCACGAATGCAAGGCTTGAGGAAACCCCAAACATGGGTCTAAGTAAAGTAACGTACACCCAGACCATTACAGCGGACCCTTCCCATAAGCCCCTCTGAATCGGGAACTCATTCTAGTGGACAAGATGCATGAACATCCAGCTTGTATTAAAGGGCACCTATTATGGCATTTAAAATGTTCCTAATGTTGTTCTGGGAGTCCCCAACAACAGTTTTACATGCATCAATGACAAAAAACACTTTTGTTGTCTTATAATATGCATTTATTTTTACCTGATTTGCTCACCAACTCCCTAATGATTCGTTTCAACGACTCATTTTTCCAAACCCCTCCTTTGCGTGACGCTAATCGGCGGTGATTAGTCAGATGACCCAGTCAGTTATTGTTTGTTAGCCCAATGCATAAACATATTGATGAAGCACTGCAGTACTACAATACGCTCTATTCTTTATGACAACTCCAATTACAGCAACAAACATTCACATATTTAAAAAAAATTGACATTGGAGACCTAGACCTAGAAGCTGCGCTGAGCGTAACTTACACACACACACACACTTACTGCGCCTTCCCTCCTCGCGCCCCGACGCTACAAAACCCATAAAAGCAACAATTATTAATAATACTTACAGGTTGTGATTCGGAGGAGGACGCTGATCCATATACACTGGGTACTGAGCCCTCCTTCAGGAACAACCGGCTTGCGATCCACATTTGAATTCATTTATGTTTTTGAATGATTCGTCATTAAAATGATGAGAACACAACACAAGGTTCGGCTATACTGTTGTGGTATCGTTGCAAATATGAACTCGAACCACTGATTCTTCACATGCTCGTCCCTGGGCAATGAAAACAAAGTGGCTGAACTATCTTTGCATTGTAGAACATCGACATGATGCTATTCAGCTGAAGTATTTGTGTTCTAGACTTCAAGTTTACACTTCCGTCTGCGCGCGCAGTAACTGGGTATCGTATCTACGTCACTACCAAACAGCTAATGACTCGTTTCAAAAACAATTCATTTCATAGACTCTGAGTCGACTCTCACTTTTGAAAGACAATAACTTTATATACGGTGCACTTTCAGATATAAATCTTTGCAGGATGTTTTCATTCCCTTAGAGCTATATTCCACACTACATGAACAGTCATTTTCAAAAATACATATAGGGGCTCTTTAATGTTAATCAACCTAAAAATGCACTTGTGCACTTGCTTTGAAAAGACGTTGTGACGTTTGTCGTGTATTTAAATTCTCTTCTCTGATAACGTGTTTACTGGCGTGAGGGCGACCTGTCACTCACATGAGATCCACCAATAGCAAACCACAACCATCCAATCAATTCTCCACAGACAAAACAAGTCCCGCCCTTACTTTTTTCTTGTTCAAGAAGCCGTTTCACTCATATATTTGTCAGAACAGGAAAGAAAAGACTATCGCATCAGTTCTTCGGATATTTGATATGACGATATTTGATGATTACTCGGACAGAGTTTTGGAGAGACTGTAGACTGTAAAACGCGCAGTTGAGAGTTGTGTTTTTTTATGTGTGAATTATGATAAATATGTTCTTTTTCACACTAAATTCCCATGTTAAATCAACTATAGCATTGTTTTCTGAAGAGGTCTGACACCACAGCATCTACAGTTCCTGCTGACTGACTTTGTCACGCTGACACCTCTCAATGGGTCATGACCTCCGCTCTCAGAGTCTTTGGGAGGGGTTAAAGGTCGCCTCGTATAAGAGACACAAGAATGACTCACGTTCGTGTCAACAGCACGTACCTCACGTCCTGTTCAGAAACCAAGAGATGAGCAGGAGCCAGGCGTTCCTTCATCCATCTATAACTCACTAACAGCGTTCCTTCGGCTTGTCCAAGCACACAAAGCATATCAGAACGATAGACGCCCTGTGCCTCAATTTGATACGTTTGCTGTAATTAACTTCTATTATGACTCGTGTTGATATTATCAGAAGCCACAACAGTAACGCGTGCTCATCATGGCTCATGTTACGTAGCAGAGGATGAGTCTATGAAACTGAAGAGAGGAACCAAAACTTTCAGCTGATACTTGAAGGGACGCGCTTCAGATATCTGCAGTAAAATTGGCTGCTTTGTTCTGCTTGTGGCAAAGAGAAACAAAAGATTGGGGACTCAACGTATTTTTAGTTCATTCTTTTTTCTTTACTGAGAAATACCTATGCCTCTTATACACCTGGGTTTAAAGTCAATGAAATCAACCTTATTTACTTTCTTAATCCACGTTGATTCTTTGATTGCATGTTACTCTATGAGTTTTTTTTGTCTTTGTAATCTAATTAAATATGTAATAACTTTCTCTTCCTCTCAAATGACTTTCCTTCACTTCTGACATCATTCAGGCCACACTGTTAGAAAAAGTTTCGGCTGTTTTTCTATACAGAACCCATAGGGGTTCTTGACTCAATTTTAAAGAACATCTTAAAGTGTAGCTTCTCCTATTTTCAACCTGAAAATCTGTATTGTTACAATAGCCGCGTTTCCACTGCCGGGCCAGGGCCGGGCCAGAGCTAACAGCGAGCCGAGCCGAGCCCGTGGCCTCGGGCCTCAAGCACCGGGCTCGCGTTTCCACTGCCGGGCCAGTAGCCCTGCAGCGCTGCCCTAAACCCGGCCCCAACACGCCTTTCTGGATCAAACGTCATACAATACAATACAACCCAACCCATATCAGCGGGTATTATGAATTTATTTATAATAGGAAGTAGGGATGTCCCGATCAGGTTTTTTTGCCCTCGAGTCCGAGTCTTTTGATTTTGAGTATCTACCGATACCGAGTCGTCCCGATCTAATACTTCTATATTAGGCTACATTAAAAAAAAAGAATAAAGAAGAGCAAAAAAAAACAGATCTAGGATGTTCCTTATTTGTTATTTAATTCACCTTATTTTAAGATTCAAAAACTCTGTTAACAAACAGAGCACTTCTGTGAGGTAGCTTGAACAATCAAGTAATAAATAACATAAATTATTCACTTTTGGACTTTAGTGCAACAGTAAATATATGAAAAAAAAGTCTAATATAAAAACAAATAGCACCTCAACTTTAAAATAGCAGGCATGTAAACAAATAAAAAAATAAGTATATAAAAAAATTATGAGAATATACATTAGGGGTGTAACGGTTCACAAAATTCACGGTTCAGTTCGATACGATACAGTGGTGTCATGATTCGGTATGTTTTCAATACAGTAAAAAGAAAGAAATGCCTGAGAAATGTCCTATTTGTTAAAAGAAAAAATATTTTTAAATAAGTTTGAGCTTTCCTACATCTTGAAACTTTCAGGTTTAAAAATGGGGGCAATCTTTGAAGGATGAACAAATAATGTTTTGGTCATCACATTTAAATATATTTATATATATAATATTTAGATAATATTTGAGTTTTGAAGTGCTGGGAAAAGATGTGTGAAGTACTTGAAAGCATTTCACTATTCCAGGCAAACTTTCATGGCTACA
Organism: Chrosomus eos; assembly: GCA_036326025.1. Lineage (NCBI taxonomy): Eukaryota > Metazoa > Chordata > Actinopteri > Cypriniformes > Leuciscidae > Chrosomus > Chrosomus eos. The sequence goes on from CM070837.1 coordinate 28,667,227, forward strand.
GTTAGTGTTACTATATTAAATCCATGGTGAATGTTGCTGATCTGTGTACTTAAAGCCTATAACTAGATTATTCACGGCACAATGTTTCTCCTGGTTTCCACGTCAGTGCTATATATAGAGATCTGCGGTTAATAACGGAGAAATTTGAATGCTTCTCATTAGATCTCGCAGCGATGTTATTACTTTAGTGGCGAATTCAAATGCTTTATTGACTGGATCTCTAATAGCGCTGTGTAGTAACAGTGTCGCTTGATCAAGATCGACTCGCGCTGCACAGATGTTGCTGGTCTGAACTGATAAACGGTCCATACAAGCACAATATAATCGTAGCGCAGTTTCGTTCCGCTTTCATTACGTTCGTCATTTGATGTTGCGCAACGATGTGGTGTTGTTCACGTTCACGCCAGCGCGGATTTTGTCGGCAGAAAAATGATCCAAGGACCTGGTTTGGTTTGTATGCGTACACCCCTAATATACATCTATACCCGAGTCCTGATCGGGAAGTTACGTCCGATTCCGATCGAGTCTGAAACCACGTGATCGGGCCCGATTTCCGATCACTTGATCGGATCGGGACATCCCTAATAGGAAGATAGCGTGTATATTAACTCACCGGCCGTGGCTGCAATAGTGTCCCGATTGTCTCGCGATTGTCTCGCGAGTGGACGGTGCTGGGTCACCGTACATCAAGTAGAACCATGGAAAGTCCCTTCTCTGAGCTTCGCTTTGTCCATTGTGCGTTTTAATCGCCTTGTACAATATACTGCACACGCGACTTGTTTATTTTTCCTGAACTTGAAGCGTTGCTCGCTGAATGCTTAGCTTAGAAAGTTCAGCATCGATGCATTTTATAACGTCCTCGTTTCTTCATACGCCGTCATTCTTCTGCCCAAATGCTCAGAAGAGCTTTGGTATCTTCGACAGACCAGTACAGGCGATTCTCCATTTCAAACAGCGATTATTTTTCGCGATATAAAACAGTGAAATGTGCATCTTGCTTCAGATCATAACGTTCCATAACACCGATAAACTCCGCCTTTTACCTTGAGCACGCCTCTAGCCCGAGCTGGCCCGCTTTGGCCCAAGGTATTCGACGGGCCAGAAATCCTGGCCGTTGGCCCCGAGGAAGCCCCGCTCAAGCCCCGGAAGTGACAGTGGAAACGCGACTGGCCCTGGCACGCACTAGCACGGCTCGGCCCTGGCCCGGCAGTGGAAACGCGGCTAATGTCAGTAGTGAACAATGTTTGCTCATTCTCTGTGTTTGGTTTATTTGTCAGCAAATGTCCACCGCATCCAGCTTTGAAAACTATAGATTATTCCGCATTTTTGTATCCCGCCCAAGAGGATTATTAATAGAACAGTTAATGTAAGGTAGGTTTATCTATGAAAATCATAATTTGCCTACTCTTTAAACATCATTATGGTAAAAATGGAACAATACGGCAACAGCTTTCTTAAGTGTACGTGATTATGTTTTGCTTCGAGCAGAACAGACGGAACGACAGTTTCTTTCAGTTTTTCCCGTCCGTTTGGCCTATAACACACTGTTTGTGGTCATCCAGTTTGAAATGTTGACTACACACACTGAGGTTTTTCAGATGTTCAGTTGCGGCGTATTCTCCGTCTTAATGATTTTTTGCAGCCTTTAGCCACTGTCTACAATGCGCTGGATTCTTCACTGGAAAGCAAAAATAACTCTTTTAATTCTTGCACTTAGGAACAAGAAGTCGACACCCTTATAAGTTTGCTAAGAAGTATTTCCTACTAAAGCAAGGCAGTATTTGACTCTGGTCAAGCATATCCAATATTATTCAACTTTATTATAACAGGGTACCCAGACCGAGATCTCTTTTTCAGCTGAGCCCTGTGAAATATACAATATCACACAATAAAAAGAAATACATACACAATGAAGACATCCAAATCAACAAAAACAATCACAAACACACAAGACATCCTATAAATCCTCCAATACATTTTTAAATTGGGCCAGGGACACAAGATTGTTCATCTGAAGTTTGATCTGCAATTTATTCCATATATAGGGCAAAATAACTAAATGCAGACCTACCCAGTTCTGTTAAGATTGATGGGGTCTTTAATGTAATCCACCTTTGGGATCTTGTTAAAATATTTGTACGTCTAATAAAAAGCAAAGAAGATATATAACGAGGTAATTGTAAAAGAAGAGCTTTGTAAAATAAAAGTAAAGCATGTTTCTCACATCTCACAGGCAAGAGAGGTCCATCCCACGTGTTGGTATAAAATACAGTGATGAGTTTTATAGTTATCACCAGTGATAAACCTAATTGCACAGTGATATATAACATCCAAAGGTTTTAATGTAGCAGTAGAGGCGTGCATATAAATGATGTCACTATAATCTAAAACAGACATAAAAGTGGCCTGAATAATTTGTCTTCTATGAAGAGATGACAAACAAGCCCTGTTTCTATAAAGAAACCCCATTTTGATTTTTAGCTTTTTACTAAGTTCTGTAATATGCTTTTTAAAAGAAAGCCTATCATCTAACCATACACCTAGATATTTATATTCGGAGACCTGTTCAATTGGAGTACCATCCAGTACAAAAGTATTTATTAAGGAAAGTTTTGTCTTAGAAAAAAAAACATAAAATTTGTTTTCTTAGCATTTAAAACCAATTTAAGTTTTAAAAGAGATCTCTGTAAAATCTTAAAATCAGATTCCAACATCGTTAAGGCTTGCTCTGCTGATGGGGCAATAGCGTACAACACAGTATCATCTGCATAAAAAAGAATTTGACATTTTCTAATACCATCACCAATATTGTTTATATACAATGAAAACAACAATGGACCAATCACTGAACCTTGAGGCACCCCTTTTAGTAATGCTAATGGCTCTGACTTAACCCCATCAACCAAGATGGCTTGAGTATGATCTGACTATTAGATGGCAATGTACCCAGTGCATAGGTGTTGAAGTTTTCCAACCTATTTGGCAAAAGGATAGACTTTGGATTTTCTCTGTTTTCAATAGTCAGGGACCAACTATTTATTACCTCCCCCTCCCCACCTTTCTACTGTATAGGCAACTAAGTTTTATTGAAAGCCTATTTTGCCAGCGGTGAAGTACTTCTTTAAGGCAAAAAGGTTCTATATAAGGGGTAATGTATTAAAATATTGCATAATGTTTAACAAATTAATTTTCTCTAGTGATAAAGTAGCCTATGTTTACAAGCTGCTTAATTCATACAATTTAATGCAAATTTTGAAAATGAATTAAAACAACTGATGAAGCGCCTGACAGAACCCTTTGGTGTTCTATATATAACCTTTTCTTCTAAGAGTGCACTGGGGTGGTTGGATAATGTTAATCAAGCGACATAATACACAAATCTAGGCATTCAGTCTTATCACAATATTATCAGGAAAAAAACGTCCATTCTTTTTTTGTGTTTTATATACTGATTCACTTGGAAATATTTTACATGACGGAGGTAAAATGAGTTTCGAAAAGCATTTCACATTGTGTTTAACATTCATGTCTGATCATAAATGCTCAGTCAATGCAGACTGCTGTTTACACCAATGAATGCCTCTCTAGTGACCACATGTGATCAGATTTCGTCATGATTGATTTTATAGGGAAGGGTCTCTGATTTCATGACTGTAGCAAATTATGTCAGTCATACCGAACATATTCCAAGAGGTCTTGCATGACGTGTATATCTGAGCTTTACCAACAAATTTTTTCTCTCTCCATTTTTCAGTTCAGACAGTTGTCTTATTTGAATAACATCATCTTTGCCGTCATGATCTAACACTCACTTAAAGTTAATCTTTCAATACACTAATAATTTAATAACACTTAAATGTAATTTAAAAATGAATATCAGTTTTTCATGATGTACTTCGTGACGCATAAATTAGTTTGTAGCTTTTAAAATTGTGTATTTTAGAGTTTTTTTAGTGCTTTGATTTATTTATTTTTCACATGTTTATTGTCCGTCCAATGAAAATGATTATTGGCTTATCAGTATCAATAACCAAAATACTTATAGCATATTGCAGTTATTCTTCTATAGCAGCTTAATTTGTATAAAATCATTTTACAGTTAACAATGCAACTAGCATCTATAAGGAGCTCCTGATGGTCAAACCCAAGTAACACTTATCCTGACTTCAGAAAAAAAATGTTTTTACCCTCAATATAAAACTATATGGAAATGTTTTATGGGGACTTTCCATAGACACAATGATTGTTATACTGTACAAACTGTATATTCTATACCTACCCTAACCCTACCACTAAACCGATTACCCATCACAGAAAACTTTCTGCGTTTTCAGATTTTCAAAAAACATCACTTAGTATGATTTATAAGTTGTTTTTCTCATGGGAACCAAAAAATGTCCCCACAAGAACAAGGATTTTGGATATTGCCATCTTCGTGGGGACATTTTGTCCCCATAATGTAGGGTTTACCAGGACACACACACACACACACACCAAAAAAAGAAGTTGATCTTTAATTCAGAAGCTAATCTGCAATCACTTGACACTTGATCACTTGATCTGCAAACGTTGGGTCACCGTTTATATAATAATGTATAATTAATGCTGCCCAAGCGAATCACTCAGTACATTTAAAGCAGTATTTTCTGGTGCTGAATTTACCAAAAGCAGGAATCTTTTATGGTCCAAAATGAGGATGTAGCCACAGTTGTGAAATTTCTGGCAGACATAAATTCAGGTGCTGAATTTACCAAATGCAGAGTTGAAGCTTTTATGGTCCAGACTCAGAATAAGGCTGTAGCCACAGTTGTGAATTTTCTGGCAGACATAATTTCAGCACCAGACGCCTGGTCTGACCCAAAACATCAGCGTGGTTTGTCCAATCCACATGGAAAGAGAGCTTGCAAGAAAAAACAACAGAACTGAAAACAAGTTTGTTTTTTGTACCAGACCTAAACTCCTGTCGAGGAATGCTGGTTGTGGACTCGTTGTTTGTCTGTAGGGAAGACGAAGAGCCAGTTAATCAAATGTTTTTACTGGCTGCACTGCCTCGATTGCCCTAAGCTATGCTGTTTACTTTCGTTGATTATAGTTTTCATTTGTTATTTTGCTCATATTTTGCTCGTCATTATAGCTACTTTGCAGATTGTGGTGTGCCGCACAGAGTGAAGAAATTCTGTCTTCGTCTATATCCAACAGCTTGTGCGTATATTTTGCTCCTTGGCACGGATCATCATTTTATGGAAGTTGTTGATGAGCGTTTCTTATGTGTTTGATCAAGAGGTGCACAGAATATGTTTGACTGATATTTAACCTTATGAAATTAGTCTATGATATGCGACTTTACTGATTTTACTGCGCTCTGACCAGCTGTAAGTTGTCATCGCTTGATGATTCTTGGCCTTCAATAGAAACTCAGAAACTGGAGGAAAGCACCGTTGAGGCCCTCTCTCTTTACCATTCACACACCCACATCTTACATAATCTTTCGCAGTAACCAATATTATAGTTAGACGAATTCCCAACTTCTTCTTGGGAATAAACGTCAGCCTACTCTGATTTCTAAGAACAGCTGGATCTGTCCCTTTTTCTGTCAGTTCCCCCTTTTCCAGATGAATCTTTCATGCTTCCAGCAACCTCCGCATAAAGAGCCTGTCCGGTTTCACTTAGCTTCTCCATGATGCTCAGGAAATCATGTGCTCTTTGATATGTTTAGTCTTTGACAAATATTGTAGAAAATTGATAAGATCTCAGTATTTTCATACTTTATCCTCAACTCTGTCTTTGCTGCAGTGACCCAGTGGCCGCTGCTCTTTGCTCCGGGTCATGGCACCAGATCCAGCTCTAAATCCGTACAATATGAGAGCCCCGTTTCCGGATCAAGGCTGCTTCGCTGCTCTCATTCACTCAAACCCATACACTCGCACAAAATTGAAACAATTTATGCTCTTAAAAGCAATCTTCACTGATATAAACAAACATACTTGGTTCATATTACAGGACAATATAGCATTGATTAATGTGTCAGACAATTCTCTTTTGATTTCATATCTACTCCAAAATGGTTTTGGCATGATTAATAATTAATTACGTTAATCTAGGATTGAGGTTTAAATCTTTTATCTCGAGAAATTATTGACATGAACTTTCTTCCAATAGCTGTTCTGCTTTGTTTTTCCCTAAAGGAATCTTTCGGGTCAGTTAACTACATCTGTAGCATAATTACCACAAAGAATAGTTTCAATTAGTCCCTTTCAATTAGCATTTTATTTTATTTACACTATTGCTTAATGGCCTAATATTTGATCTGAAAAGCTGTTTAAATCTTCTCACAGGACAACGTTACGTTATGGGTTTTTTTTCACAATAAAATAATATTAACCCCTGAAGTAGTCAATGATGTAACAGTAATTTGCTCCAATCATTTTTATTGTAAGTACCTCAACCCAGATTTTTGCGTTTTTTTTTTTTTTTTTTTTTTTTTTTTTTTACAAAAAGTATGGACAAGTATAAAAATAATTTTTGTGGTAATCCACATTAGTTTAGCTTATACTGAACCTGGAATATTTTCCTTCACGTTGGTTCTGCTAGCATGGAATATGCATTGTTGTGCTAACTCAGCACTGACCCCCTCACCTTTAAGACTGTGGCCCATTGTCGAGTTTGGAACAAGTCAGAGTGGTTTTGCTGGTTTCCACTTCCACTGTTTGCATTATCTCCTGCCTGTGCGCATTTGCTCTAAACATTAGGCTGCTCTCTTGTGATCCCAGCAAACTACATCATGCACACAAACACGCCTAAATACACACTCTTGCTCTTTGCTGAGTTCCTAGAAAACGTTAGCGGTATTTACGGCCACACCCAGAGTGGTTGATTCAGAGAAGCAGAGTTGCGGCCGCTTTGCCTGAATCACAGGGTCCAAAAAAAAACCCCTGGAGGAAAGCTAGACCACACTGCAGCGTGACTTGCACGCCAGGGCTTTTGATTGAGGGTCAAGGTCTACTGTGTAGGTTGACCAAACTATGAATGAACTATCTATTGTTTACTAAAACCGACAAACTCACTTGTGGATTGGACACTTCACTTTTTCAACATCTTTTCCGCTTTTATTTTATCTTGTAACCACATCACAAAACTCAATATGTCATGGATTAGTGTCTCAACTACAACTTCACATCTGTGTGATATTGTGAAGTTACACAATGCAAAGATTGAAGAAACACGTCTATGCTGCAAATTTGATCAATTTTAGCGCGGTTTCTCTGGACTGTTGATTCAGCAGGGCTTGGCTACTCACTGTGATTACTTGCTTGCCACCATAATCTGTTTTACCACAGTATTATGGGATTGCAATGGCTGAGAGGGCAATCAGGATTTACATGTAGTCAGTGAGCATAGACTCTAGAAGATCAGTGTATGGGCCAAATACAACCATCTGCCTCTGCAGGAGGACATGGGCATAGGATGTAGAAGGACTGGTACTTTGGTACCAAATCAATAGATTTTTACAATCCCTCTTGTACAGAGTATTATGGAAGCTTGTTTCTAAGAATAAAAAGAATAAGAATAAAACATTTTAAAAGATCATTGCGACTTTTTATCTTAACATCTTTATTTCTCAGAATTGCGAGATATAAAGTCAGAATTGCTAGCCTGGCTAACGCCAGACCCAATTCTCGTTCAGACTTGGGTCTGGGAACCACATGTACATTTTCTCGTATTTGAGGCGTGGTTTACGAATGCCCGGCGCCATTTATTGGGTGCTAAGAATGTCTATCAAATGCGCCTGTACATAGCTCACAGCCGAGAGAGAGAGAGAGAGAGAGAGAGAGAGAGAGAGAGAGAGAGAGAGAGAGAGGAGACCCGGTCGGTCTCTCTCTCTGCTCGTTCAGTTAAACATGCGCCCTGTCACATGCGCAGCAGTTCATCTAAGTTACATTACTTACCGATCAAATAAGACTTTGGCGGGACAAAAATTACTAATAAATTTAGGTATCGTGACGTTTTTAATTTCGAGTATCGCGATACTTTTGAAGTATCGGTGCACCGTGCAACACTAATTCTGAGATAGAAAGTCAGAATTGTGAGATAAAAACTCACAATTACCTTTTTTATTTTTTATTCTGTGGTGTATCGACTTGTTTGGCATTTTTTTGTGTGTAGGATTTGAAGCAATTTTCACACAGAAATCGCTAGTGAATTTCACAAATAATCACGAAGAAACGGCAAGAAACACATTGGATTAAATGTGAAAATTTAAAGTACAAATAGTACTGTATTTTCTTGTAAAATGTACTCCAATAATCTTTGAGAAATTGTTGAAGTGTAAAGCCGCTGCTTTTAAGCTCCCATGAGTGTTTGCTTGCATGTGAAGAGCGGTAATGCGGCTGTGCGCATGAATGGTCAAAAGCACTTCTTGGTCAAAATGCTTGTCTTGGCTGGATATTAATGTAAACACAGCCAGTTATGTCATAAGTGAATGTAATCAGATGGTCAATTTTATTTATATAGCACTTTGTACAATAAAAATTGCTTCAGAATAGCTTTACTGTTTCAGTTTCAGAAACCAGTAGTTTCAAGTATATAAAAAAAAACTGAATGTGTGCCTGAGTGTAACAACAATTTGTAGCAAAAAAAAGAGGAAACTATTCACTGCTCTTTAGTGAATAACTTTTAGTTAGCTTTAATACATAATTGTAAAGCTGGGTTAACTCAAAAACAAAGGAGAGCTGGATCCAAATGCAAAGAGTTTATAAAAAAAAAAAAAAAAAAAATTATAATAACAAAAACCAGAATGAGCCTCACCAAACGTACATCCGTGTAGGAGAAGGCTCGGCAAAGAACACAAGAAACACTAGCGTTTAAATGCTAGAGGGGAAATAGGGAAACAAGACACACCTGGGAATGATCACAGAACTAATCAACTAGAAAAACTACAAATGACTACAAAAATGGCACACAGGACAGGAAGCAGGAACAGAAACAAGGTAAAAATGCAAACTAAAAGTCCAATTAACAAAACACAAGAAACGTCAGGGAATACGTAACAATAATATCATATACTACTAAACATGAAGACTATTCTAGTCATTTGAGTATATTTGTTTAATTATATGGCTCTTTCTCGTTATATAAATAATTGAAGACATGCAAATTTGTAAATTTAATTTTGTTAATATTTATTATAATATTAAACTTTTTAAAGTATGTTCAATAGCAGATTTGTTTTTGCTTTGGTATCAAAATTGTTTTTGAGAAATGTACACTCCTGCTGTTATAGTCTGATAATTTGGTATTGTGGGAACTGATTTTCAGTTCTGCGAGGTTTTTTCCAGTGTACTCCATTACTAATGAATTTGTGGTTTTAATAATGCTGTAATATTGTTGGGAAATCCATTTGGGAAATGTTTGGGACTTTTCATTGTGATCCACAGTGAACATGGGGTTTTTTGTTCAATATTTTGTTGTATATTAAATATACTATAACTTTTCATTGGGAAAAGTCCCGCCCGAATCTGGAATGTTATGACCGTAATAATAATAAAAAAAATCCAGGTGATTTTCCCTCTAGAAGCCCAACCATATCATCTCAAGACTCAGATGTCTTGTGTGTTTCTGTCATCAAGTTTTCCACAGATTTGATTTCTTCTTCACTTCCCCAAACTGAGCACAGATCTAAATCTGGATAGTCAGTCTGAAATCAGCATGATGAAAGAGAAGTTTATCGTTCCAGCTGTGCAAATTGATGTTTAAGTATCCTGTTCATTATATGAAATCCATTCATACAATGCCATTCAGCTTCATATGACTGCTGTCATGAATAGCTCTAAGTATTATGAGTAAAACCAGCTATTTTTCCTCTACTCTCGCTCATCTTGTCTTGAGTAAAACTAATGAATGAAATCTGAGTGTAATATCCACAAAAACCCACATTGATTCTTATTGGTGTAATAATAATTCAATAATTCCTTGCAGAACTGAAACCAAATGAGCAATGAACTGTGTGTTTTGTGTGCAGACAAAAGCCCTTCATGTTGATGTTTTTGGAGCTCGTGTTTAGTTCAGAGCTGTATTTACTGTGTGCACAGTTCAGCATAATTGTGTAGCCCAAGAAAGGAAGGTATATATATAGCGAGGAAAGGGAAGTGAAAGAAATGAAAAAAAACTTGCATATTAAATTTTTGCTTGAAATGATAAAATGAAATTAAAATGTGCCACCGCACTGGAAATATATGGTAGGGCCTGGTGTCGAAGTCTGAAGTTTGTTTTAAAGCCCCTGTGTTCATTTTTAAATATATGTACAGATCGAGGTTTTTCTTTTTTGCCATTTGATTCACACATGGCTGTAAATTCACCACCAATATGTGTATCTTAAGAAACAGTTCACGCAAAATGTGTTCATGCTTTTCAACTACAATAATTCATAGTGAGCACATCGGTTATGCAGCAAAAAATGACAACAAAAAAAAAAAAAACATGAAAAAGAGCTTATAAATATTAAAGGGACTATATGCAACTTTTTCCCCAAAATAAACGTAACAATAGCCTTTTTATTTTACCATTTATGACTCAAACATCTCCTGTTGAGCATACTGACACCTTGTCCGCTCACAGTGGGTGCACCTATAAGCCTGTATCCTATTTTTCCTATTTTCTGTCGGGTCGGATTTTTCCCGCGCTGTCTGCGGATGTGACGTCAAGCGCGTTCATGTTAAACGTTTAGATCACTCTGCCACCACCGCTAGTCAGCACTTATCTCAAACAATATATGTATTTGACTGTTCTTACCTCTGTAAACAATGTTGACGTCCTTGCAGCAGATGACTTGTGAAGTGTGTGCACATGATTATTGATTGAGAGCGAGCAGAAAGGAAGTGCAGTTCTGTTTTTTGGCCACAGGTGTCAGTCGCGAGTTTAAATTTCAGAAAAACGCATATAGCCTCTTTAAATTATCATAACACCCAATTCATCAAACAAAATTTCTCCAAAATTCACAAAATATTGCCAATGCAGTCATACCACACACAGTAATAGCTTACATACATAAATGATGAGTAATAGTGGAGAGGATGAGCAGTGATTTATGTCTCATTCATTACTCTTGTTTATTGGAGCTAATGTAAAGATTTTAATAATCAGTGCTTCTTAAACTTTTTGGTCTTTATATAGTCCATACTTATATTCCTAATATTTATCTTCATAAAGGCAACATTGGCTTCCTCCAAAGAGTGTGATTTTGTTGCAGCCACTCCTATTTATATCAGTTTTTGCTACAGACTCAGACATTGTCATTTTACACAAAGAATAAACTCTCTCTCTCTCTCTCTCTCTCTCTCTCTCTCTCTCTCTCTCTCTCTCTCTCTCTCTCTCTCTCTCTCTCCTCTCTCTCTCTCTCTCTCTCTCTCTCTCTTCTCTCTCTCTTCTCTCTCTCTCTCTCTCTGTGGGAAGTGGTGGGTGAGGTTTGCTTAAGGCCTGTTTGTTTGATTAGTTCAGCTGTTTCGTCTCAGATATTTTCATCAGTATTTATTCCTGTACTGTGTTTACACACTTGAACTGTGTCGGCTGGGGACGCTGATCAGGGCCCCAAATAAAAGCAGGATTAGACGGGTTCACAATTTTCCCATATGGATAGATGGAAATTATATTGTGGTCAAATACTAAAACTGTAACACAGAGAACACAAGTTTTCCTTAATATGCAGATGTATTTTGGGTCCATCCATCCGACTTCCGTGCATTTTTATCCATTTTTAACGTCAGCCATGACTGATTTTGATACGTAGTGGCACATGTTCCACTAGCGGAGATGAGAACCAACTATACGTTTATCATAGTTGATAGTTCATTACCTGAGGACCAGAATACAAAATAGTGGTATGCTCTTACTTGTTGTAAGCAATCAGACTTTCTATTTTTGTCTGGCAAATGATAAAAACGTGCAAAAATGGGAGCTTGAGCCCTTTTGACTACCAGTAACACTTCCAACATCCTAACAACATGATAACAACCACTTACACCATAGCAACAGTGAAAACCGATCACACCACATTATTGGCATGCTTACGACCACTTAGTAACTAACTGCATAGCATCGACACTTACAGCCACCCAACAGGCCCTAGAAACGTGCTAACAACTACTTAGAACACCTTAACAACGGCATAGCAACATTCAACAACAACAACAACAACACTCTAGAAGCATACTAACAACCATTTGAAACACCATAGCAACTACACAACAGCAACACTTTTGTTCAACTGCTTACAAACACTCACGTTTCCCCATAACACCCAAACAACATTTCTAACAGCAAATTAGAACAACTTGGCAACACTCACCATCACTCACTACACCCTAGAAACACAAACCCTAGCCGCAAGATAATAATATAGTGCTATCATTTATAAACCTACACTAATGCAGGAGAATACATCAATATGTTTCTAAATATTATGCCAACATTTCATCGCGATTTCAAAATAAAAGTTTAAACCCTCACTCTGAGTTTGCATGTTTGGATTGTCCACATGTTCTTGTTCAAGAAATTACAGCAGCTGTAGTATTTCCATTGTAAATAATTGGCCAGATATTAAAGATTAAGTCAGGGCTGCCAACTTTTGAGTTTAGTTTGGAGTGAGAATTAGGGGGATGTAAAAAAAAATTCTTGCATCACAATAAGGCTCCATCCACACGCGATTTAGTTTAGAAACGGAGAATTAAACGAATACCATCTCCGTCCACACCAGCGTTTTAGCTGCGATCTCCGTCCACATTAAAACGACTGAAAACGCGGATCAGTGACCATTCACCTACACTGGGCATGCGCGTGCCGGTGTAAACACCATTCCTCAGGAACCACAAGTTAAAAATAAAATTATCCACGATGCGCTGGTTCTTCCCGGCTTAACCCAACGCTCCATGTACGGTCGATATGGGGGGGGGGGGTGTGGGGGGGGTTGGAGACGACCACCTTTCAACGCGAAATCAGTAATATAAACATTACAATGACTCCAAAGCTGTTCGGTTAAGGTAAAAAAGTTACTTAGTTCACCTTTAAGCTGGAATGCAATTCATTTGCTCACAGTAACACCGATTTGACTAATTGCAATAGATGCAAATAATAATAATAGCTAAATATTCTTTTTTTTCCCCTACGAAATTGGTTATAAAAATGCTGTCATTATAAAAGGTTTCTAGTGTTTCTAGTTCTAGTGCCATATTTACATGTGTAGTAACTATTTAGTCACTTTATTTGGCCCTCACAAGTAGTGAAATAAGTTCACACAAGCTCAAACACCAGCCGATGTGGGGTTTCCCCTTCGCACTCAGATGGAAACGAGAAACTCAGAGATGGCTTATTACACAGTTGTCTCAAAGGCCGTCAGAAATGTTGCTAAAGCCGCAGCTGGGAGTTATTGCAGTAAAATAACAACAACATCACAGAAACTGTGTTTAAGTTCACGAGGATGTGAGTTCTTGTGTACTGCATACTGCTTCAGTCAGATGAACTACATGTACTGTACTGCACTTTCACACCTTACTGCTGAGTGTGTGTGTGTGTGTGTGTGTGTGTGTGTGTGTGTGTGTTGTGGGGACATCATCTGAGTTGCCAGGTAAGGCATGTCTGAGGAAGCGTGTCTCCTCTCGGAGGTATTAAATGTGACTTGTTTTTGCCCTGTAGTGTGTGGGACTGTTCCTTTGATATTCAGATTCTAATGAAAAACGTTTTACGTACCATGTCCACCCAAACACTCATTTATTCAGTCTTCAGCGGACTCCTCTCAAACTTTGTTTACACAACTTGACAGCCTCCATTTTGTTTGGTTTGCTTCAACACTCAAATAGCAATGGGAGTCTCCCTGACCTCATTGTGCTCAGTCAGCCTGCTGATTAAAAATGTTAATTTTTTTAATTTAAATGTTTTTTTTTTGTCATGCTCTGTGAATGTTTTACCATTATTTTGATGGTGCAGTTCAGAGGCTTCTCAAGTGTGAGGATGTTTCCCTTCAAACTCGTCAAACTAAATGTGAACGTGAGGAAGTGGTGTTGTCATGTGGGTGCAAAGTTTTTTCAGTCTGTGTATCTTTGTCTATTGTTGTTCTGGTTTGATGGTCTTAGTTGGTTTAATAATCAGATTGCTCTCATAGCCTGGTTTTCATTTGGTTTTAATTTGACTAGCTTATTTTTACATTTTAATTTCAAGAAATTTGCCAGGGTGTTACCATGCAGTCAATAGGGAGTTTTTAGTAGTTTTAGCCTGTTGCTAAGGGTGTTACTAGGTTGCTCACATCTCTTTATGCCTCAAATCTCTTTATTCTGGTCCCTTGATGTATACCACCATTCAAAGTTTTAGGGTCAGTAAGATTTAAAAAAAAAAAATAATAATAATATTAATAATACTTTTATTCAGCAAGAATGCATTAAATTGATCAAAAGTGACAGTTGGGATATTTATATTGTAATCAAAGATTCTATTTCGAATAAATGCTGCTCTTTTGAACATTCTATTCATCAAAATATCATAAAAATATGAAGCAGCACAGCTTGTTTGCAACATAATAAGAAATGTTTATTGAGCATCAGATCATCATATTAGAATGATTTCTGGAGGATCATGTGACACTGAAGACTGAAGTAATGATGCTGAAAATTCAGCTTTGATCACAGGAATAAATTAAATTTTAAAATAGAAAACTGCTCTTTGAAATTGTAATAGTGTTTTACAATCTTACTGTGTTTCCCCTGTTTTGTTTGGGGAAATGAGAGTGAAATATGCTACAGTTTTTTATTATGATATAGTATTACATTATTATTAAGTATCTTACATAAGATACTGTATGTGTGAGTGCTTTTTTTTGAGAGAGAGAGAGAGAGAGAGAGAGAGAGAGAGAGAGAGAGAGAGAGAGAGAGAGAGAGAGAGAGAGAGAGAGTTTGGCTCTGTTCTTTGATTTAAAGGCAGTGCAGTTTGTCAGACACACTGTAACTTGCGTAAGAAGGGCTTTTATAAATCACAATGTTGTGTGCTATTAAAGTGTAGGCATCTATCATTCTATTGCTGTACTGTAGCCTTATCCTCTGGTAAACATGGTGTGTGTGTGTGTGTGTGTGTGTGTGTGTGTGTGTGTGTGTGTGTGTGTGTGTGTGTGTGTGTGTGTGTGTGTGTGTGTGTGTGGAAGCAGGGCATTACATAACAGTGTGGTGGAAAACAGGCGGAGACAAACTGGGTGTGCTGGGGGGGGGGGATGTCTATAATTAGAGAATTGCACAGAGAGAGAAAGAGATATGAAAAATAGATGGAAAGGAGAGATAGCAGCACGCTTTGTTGCTGATAGCCAACAACATGTGGAGGAGCTGAAAGACAGAAACGAAAAAAAAAATAGTTCTTCAACTGCAAGAAGAAAAATCTAATTAATCATAACAATTAGGGATTCAATTAACGTAAATTACCATAATCGTTGTTAAAATTAAAGATCAATTAATCGATTAACCATAACCTGTTAAATCTGAAGCGGAAGGTGCTACTAACATTACTTAACAACCACTTGCTTAACCAACACAAAATAGGTGAAGCTTGGCTTTACAGTGAATATAGGGAATATGAACATCACTTAACAAGTGCTTTTAAAATATTAGAAGCGCTCTGTTTTCATCGCGTGAAAAAATAACTACTTTACATGGAAATGTGATCTGTAAAAATGAACGTACATAACTTGTCATGTCTCATTAAACAGTCCCAACTAGCAGAATTCAACAAGCATATTTGTTTCAGTTCGAGACCAAACTATACCAAGTATTTGTACGAATACAGTATACTCTATAAAAAAACTTGAGGCCCTAAATTAAGTGCAATCAACTTGACTGTGTACGTCATTTTTAACTTAAATTACATTACACTGACTTAAAAAATGTGTTGAATCTCATATAACTTAAAATATACAGTTTAAAATGTAAAGGCTTAACTTATTTTGATGAGTTGAAGTAATGTAAAGACATATGTTGTCATGACTTATTGATAATTCTTTTACAATGTATGATGCTTTCGCACCACGTTTTTTGTTTGTAACTTTGCGAAACATTAAACCATAGTAGATCACATATTTAGAGCAGGTGGTCTCGAACAAGCCCAAACACAACATAAGACAATGCATAGATCACGGAGTGGCATGACAGGCTGCTTGGCCACATATTTGCATCTTCATCTAACCGTCGATCTCAGCAGTGTGAGCGGCGACGGGATGTTCGCTGACAGTATATCGCTGCTCACGTATATATCGAACTTCTTTTTACTCCTAAGTGAAGAACGGAGAAACTTTGCCGTGAGTATATCGGGGATGTAATGGATCACATCACACTGCTGGATCTCATCCGTGACTATCCGTCCATCAGCGTTGAGCGAGAGGGGACGGGGGGGGGGAGGAGGTGTCGCTCTCGGGCGAAAGTGAGGGATGGAGTGAAAATGAGGGGTTGAGTGAGAATGAAGGTTCGCAGGGGGAGGGAGACAAATGAAAACACATGTCAGAGAGAGATCATGTATGAAACACTCAGTGCTCACGTGGATCTGCAAACGTTACAGATGTTAACGTGCTTTAGAAATGAATAAAAGAAAACATTGGCCAGCTAGAGGGAGGAATGTGGTTCGCTCTCTAACTCTGCCAAGGTCGTCCGCGGTGGACTTTAGAGCAAGAGACAAACATGCTTCCCACACACTATATTCAAAGGCCTTCCCTGGTTTACGCAACAAGGACTTTCTAAGTAACTTTGCACATGTCAACTTATTCCATTGACACTAATCTAACAGTCTACTAATACTCTATTAAAAGTTATTTGACGTGTATTTACAAAGTTACTTATAGTTAGTAGAATGTCTAAATATCGAAATAAGGTGTAACCAAATGTCTTAACAGGAACTGCTCTCTGGTTACGTTTGCCAGACTTCTTCAATCATTTTTGTCAGCATACACTCTGCGCTTTTTTACAATCAACTGCAGTCTTGCATTCAGATCTGCCTTCATCCAGTCAACAACCAATTAGGGGTGGGGCGGCATGACCAAAATTTGATATCACGATATGAGTAATGTTATTTCACGATCACGACGATATGGTTATTTTTTGTTTAAATAACATTTTTATATAAATATTTTCTACCATTGAAACTTCATAAATCTCATCACCAATTTCATATCACAAAAAAAAAAACGAATACTAGCCCAACTAACATAGGTAAACAAACAAAAAAACACTGTCAAGCTCACTGAAGACAAGTAAAAGGTCAGAGATAAATAAGTAAAATACGAACAAAGAAACTAATTTCAAGCAATAGGGCAAAAATGGTAGCCTTGCATGCCAGACCTACATCAAGATGTTAGTTCTGGGAACTCTCTATTGATATACCTCAATCCGAGGGGCGGGATAAACGTTTGTCTTTCAAAATCCCTCGGCACGCAATAGGATAGCGCTAACCAACCAGAGCAACGAACGGCTGTGGATGAGTGAGTCCCGTGCGTTTTTCCACCAGCGGAGCTAGTTGATATATTAAACTTTTGCCGTATCCGGTCGTAGGGCTGGGCGATATGGACCAAAAGTCATATCCCGATATATTTTGGCTGAATATCGATATACGATATATATCCCGATATTTTTTCCGCAAAGTGAGAGCAAATGTTCAGTCAAAGCCAAATATAGTCTTATTGTATAAATTAAACATTGATTCTTATTAAAGCTACTATTAAAGTTATCAGTCAAGAGCAGTGAGTGATTTCCTGTGTTTTGTTGTTTTATAACATTAAATAGATAGTTCTCCCAAAAATTTGAATTGTCATCATTTACTCTAAGTTGTTTTAAACCTGAATAAGTTTCTTTCTTCTGGTGAAGTTATTTGGAAGAATGTGGGTAACCAAACAGTTAATGTACCCTAGTGATTTCCATAGTACATTTTTCCCTATGGAAGTCAATGGGGACCAGCTACTGTCTGGTTACCCACATTCTTCCAAATATCTTTTGTGTTCAGCACAAGAAATAAATTAATACAGATTTGGAACAACATTACAGTAATTAAATAATGACAACATTTTTATTTCTGGGTGAACTATCCCTTTAAGGACAAGCGCTGCATGTTTACTTTTAAGGCTACTGTCTCTTTAAGACCTGTACGCGACGTGTCTATACACGCATTTGACAAGCAGATTTCTCTCAATTTTCTCAGTTTGCTTTCAGTTTAGACATAACCAACTTTCCTTATGTAAACATTGTGTGTATTTGAGAGTATTAGGAAAATAAGACTTGAAAGATAACTTAGTCCAGTAACCAGGCGCTGTTAGACAGGCTTTTAGTGCATGTGCGCGTCGGGTGTTCGCTGCTGATCAGAACAGCGCATCAGCAGTGAATGACATGTTTAACCGGCAAGGCTTTAAAGCACATGCAAATGTGTCCCGTTCCTCTGCGTTAATATTTGATGTGAGTATCTGTCGCGTTGTACACTAATGCTGTTGAGACGGAGGCGCCAGAACTGCAACTGATAAAATGCACGATATACATATTTCTACAAAAGCATTCAGCAGCTTTCTTGGAGCAAGGATCATAGCACAAATTTGAACTATATCGATATATGCGATATGGTCTAATTCAATATCGCATTTACAAATATATCGATATATTTTTTATATCGATATATCGCCCAGCCCTATCCGGTCGGCAAAACTCCGAACACATCTTCCTTTTTTAAGAATGACTTAAGTGACGTTCTCTTAACTCCAAGTCCTCCAGAGTCGCGGCCAAAGCCGATTCGAAAGACCGCTGCATCTTCATTGTTTTCAAGTAGCAGGGAAATCACCTATGGAAATCACGCGGAACGTCATGAACTGTGCCGTCATTGTGTTAAGCCCGCCCGCCGACTCTATACACGATGTGATTGGCCTGACCAGTTTTTGGTTTTTCCAGCTCAAAAGCCTATGGAGAGTTGCTAGACCACACTGGCAGCGAAATGATTTTCGCGGCCGCTAGTGTGCGTCTAGATTTCTAGGCTACAAAAAGGGGGGCAAAGACACAAATTAATTAGACCTACCTAAAAAACTTCAAGCACTAGAAATAGAAAACTACTATAGAACAAAGATACAAATGAAATAGACCTACCTGAAAACTTCAAGCAATAGATAGGTCTATTTAGAAATACTACATAAAGTAATCAAATGTACAAAAACACTGCATAGTCTTCACTGTGTGGATTAAACATAAATTTATAGTTATTAAAATTACAAAAGCGATTCAGTCAAGAGCAATGCGATGGTTTGATTTAAATTAAATGACAAACAGCAGGAGGTTTATTAGGCTGCTGTCACTTTAAGACTGAATGCACTGATCTAATATAGCCTACTGATACACATGCGCCTACTTCTTCAACTCTTTACATTTACATAAGCGACTGTGTTTACAAGGATGCTCGCAAAGACGGGCGTTTTGACACATACAAGTGTGTATTTGACCATTCAAGCCTACTAATAAGGCGCTGAAAACAACTTGATTCAGTCTCTCAGACAGCACACGCATAGCAGAAGGATTAGTCTTTCGCTGCTTACTGCGCTTGAACGATTTAAAATCACTTGTTTTTAAACTAAAACGCTTAAAAACACATTCAAATAATATGCTTTCGTGACCGTGAGTCCAAAATCTTTACCGGTTGACAGATTTCTACCGGTTAATTGTGTCTACCGGTATATCGCCCATCCCTACATCCAATGCAAAGAACAAAGTCCCTGGACTCCCCACCCAAATTATTTTTCCGATAAGTTGATTCACTCGGATGTACATCACTATAGAGGAAAATATCTGTCGCTACTTCTGTTTCATTGTGCCTTTAAATCCCACAGCCCTACTTTTCTGCTAGGCTTTCAAGGTATTGTGCAAATGCAAGTTTAGTTTGTGTTTACAAACTGAGGGACAAGTCAAAATAATTGAAGTAAATTTTGTCAAATAAGGGTCCTGAATCAAGGGTCAGGACAACATTGTGAAGAAAATTGCAAGTCTGTGTCACAAAAGGGGCTGAAAGTCATCCAACAAACCACAGGAAGAATGATACGTGTGTGTGTTTGTGTGCGGGCTGCTAACTTTAGCATACATGGTCACAATGTTCAGTGCTTATTGTGCACTTTTCTGCAGGCCAGATAGCTTTTCTCTGTCTGGATATCTGCCAATCGGCGTGACATATCTGCTTCCTGAGAACACACTCAACAAAACAGAGACAAAACCAAACGAATGCATGAGGCAGCGCAATGAAAGTAGTGTGATCTACAGTAGGGTCTCCAAAAGTCTGAACAGTTACACTGCCATTCAAACGTTTGGGGTCAGTAAGTGGTTTTTGTTTTTGTTGTTTGTTCTTTTGAACTAAATTTTTTAAATAATAATTCTGCAAGGATGCATTAAATCGATCAATAGTGAAATTCATAACTTTTCAGAAGATTTCCATTTCAAATAAATGCTGTTCTTTTGGACTTTCTATTCATTAAGGAATCTGAAAAAAAGTTTCACAGTTTCCACAAAAATATAACTGTTTTCAACATTAATGATAATAATAAATGTTTCTTGAGCATCAGATCATCATATTAGAATGATTTCTGGAGGATCATGTGACACTGAAGACTGGAGCAATGATGCTGAAAATTAAGCTTTGATCACAGGGATAAATGACATTGTATACACTCACCTAAAGGATTATTAGGAACACCATACTAATACTGTGTTTGACCCCCTTTTGCCTTCAGAACTGCCTTAATTCTACATGGCATTGATTCAACAAGGTGCTGAAAGCATTCTTTAGAAATGTTGGCCCATATTGATAGGATAGCATCTTGCAGTTGATGGAGATTTGTGGGATGCACATCCAGGGCACGAAGCTCCCGTTCCACCACATCCCAAAGATGCTCTATTGGGTTGAGATCTGGTGACTGTGGGGGCCATTTTAGTACAGTGAACTCATTGTCATGTTCAAGAAACCAATTTGAAATGATTCGAGCTTTGTGACATGGTGCATTATCCTGCTGGAAGTAGCCATCAGAGGATGGGTACATGGTGGCCATAAAGAGATGGACATGGTCCAGAAATCAATGCTCGGGTAGCCGTGGCATTTAAACGATGCCCAATTGGCACTAAGGGGCCTAAAGTGTGCCAAGAAAACATCCCCCACACCATTCACCACCACCACCAGCCTGCACAGTGGTAACAAGGCATGATGGATCCATGTTCTCATTCTGTTTTGCCAAATTCTGACTCAACCTTTCTGAATGTTTCAACAGAAATCGAGACTCATCAGACCAGGCAACATTTTTCCAGTCTTCAACTGTTCAATTTTGGTGAGCTCTTGCAAATTGTAGCCTCTTTTTCCTATTTGTAGTGGAGATGAGTGGTACCCGGTGAGGTCTTCTGCTGTTGTAGCCCTTTCCGCCTCAAGGTTGTGCGTGTTGTGGCTTCACAAATGCTTTGCTGCATACCTCGGTTGTAACGAGTGGTTATTTCAGTCAAGTTGCTATTCTATCAGCTTGAATCAGTCGGCCCATTCTCCTCTGACCTCTAGCATCAACAAGGCATTTTCGCCCACAGGACTGCCGCATACTGCATGTTTTTCCCTTTTCATTCTTTGTAAACCCTTGAAATGGTTGTGCGTGAAAATCCCAGTAACTGAGCAGATTGTGAAATACTCAGACCGGCCCGTCTGGCACCAACAACCATGCCACGCTCGAAATTGCTTAAATCACCTTTCTTTCCCATTCTGACATTCAGTTTGGAGTTCAGGAGATTGTCTTGACCAGGACTCACACCCCTAAATGCATTGAAGCAACTGCATGTGATTGGTTGATTAGATAATTACATTAATGAGAAATTGAACAGGTGTTCCTAATAATCCTTTAGGTGAGTATATATATTCACATAGAAAACAGTTATTTTAATTTGTAATAATCCACAATATTACTGGTTTTACTGTATTTTTGAGCAAATAAATGCAGACTTGTAGCCTGGCTGCCAGCCCGAAACCCGCCCAACATTTTTTGGTCGGGAAGTTCGGTCTGGACTCGATCCGTTGAGGAGCTATTATGCCAGATCAAAAATTGTTCGGACCAATCAAATTGTCAGGGCGGGTTTATACGATGATGGACAAATGAGCAACCATAGACATCATATCTATGTGAGCAACGCAACGGTAACGTAACCATCCACGTCATCAGAGCGCTTGGGTTGAATTCATGGCTGCCGCTGGAGAATTGAGTTGTGTATATTCCACTATCGCGTGTGTTCTAGAAGATAGACAGCGCATTCATTTTAGAAGAGGAACAGAGAACCGCGATCAAGGCATTTGCCGATGGAAAGATGTTTTTGCCGTCCTTCCTACGGGATTCGGAAAACGTTTAATCTATCAACTTTAATGTTTCTCTCAACATACGTCACTTACTCCGTTGCTCTGATTGGTTGTAGGTCTATCCAATTGAGTGCAGAGTTTTTTTTTTTCCTGGTTCGGTTGACACACGCCCCATAATCACAGCCCAATGGAGCACTATCAGACTCACATTCTTTCTAATATGAGTATGACGAAGTCAGGCTAGCAGACTTGTGAGGATAAGAGACTTTTTTCAAAATACATTACAAAATCTTACCAACCCCAAACTTTTTGGAGAGTAGTGTATATTAGATTTTCAGTCACGGAGAAAAACGTTTCTCATAGTATGCGTTTCAAATAAACCTCCAGAGTCTAAACTTTCTCAAGCAATTTGAGGATAAGTATCAGCTGTGTGTGTGTGTGTGTTGTGTGTGTGTGTGTGTGTGTGTGTGTGTGTGTGTGTGTGTGTGTGTTGTGTGTGTGTGTGTGTGTGTGTGTGTGTGTGTGTGTGTGTGTGTGTGTGGGGTTGTGTGTGTGTGTGTGTGTGTGTGTGTGCCTTGTTCATGCGGGGTGATGAGTGCTTACCTTGTTTACACAAACACACACAACACACACACACACACACACACACACACACAACACACACACACACACACACACACACACACACACACACACACACACACAACACATCACTCATGAGTTGGTTATAAATAGTGAAGTAACCCACATCCACACACTCCTGTAAACAGACGCTCAGAGAAAGTATGTCAGTCCTCCTCATGGATAAATATTATGTTTGCTATCTGACCACAAACACAGAAGAATCATTCACTTCATATTTCTCATATTCTTTTTAATTGTTTTGCTCTTCTTTCCTGCAGCAACGCTGGTTTAACAAACAGCAGTTCATTCACACACACTGACTCAACAGCCAGAGTCTGTTGCTAATAGTGTCTCACATGTAGCCCAAAAATATTGATGTTTAAAAATGTTTAAAAAAGAATGATGTTAACTTCTATTTATTGCCACTTATTTAGGCTCTTTTTTAACTGAAAATGATGAGATCTAGTGTATGTCTTTCCAGAGATCTACTCTCTCACTCTCTCTCTCTCTCTCTCTCTCTCTCTCTCTCTCTCTCTCTCTCTCTCTCTCTCTCTCTCTCTCTCTCTCTCTCTCTCTCTCTCTCTCTCTCTCTTTCTCTCTCTCTCTCTCTCTCTCAGTTTCTCTCTCAGTTTTTCTTTACTCCAGCCAATAGCAGCTGTTTGTCAGTAATGGAGCTGCTCTCTGGAGTGCTATCAGGCAGGGTCGGTTCTGTTTATTTCAGCTTCTATCAGTGAACATGTGCGGCCAAGCCCTGGTTAGAGAGGAGGAGAAAACACACACACACACACACACACACACACACACACACACACACACACACACACACACACACACACACACACACACACATGTTTGTTTTTGTGACTTATGAGGACATTCCATAGGCGTAATGGTTTTTATACTGGACAAACTATATATTCTATTCCCCTACACTGCCCCTATCCCTAAACCTACCCCTTACAGGAGACATGCTGCATTTTAACATTTTTTTAAAAACATTGTTTTTTATGATTTTTAAGCTGTTTGAAATATGAGGACGCATGCAATGTCCTCATATTTCACGTGTAAGTTGTAATACCAGTGTAATACCCATGTCATTATACACATTTGTGTCCTCATATATCACAAAAACAAGCACACAACATACACACACACACACACACACACACACACACACACACACACACACACACACACACACACACACACACACACACACACACACACACAGCAAGCCAGCAGCGCAGAGACTGAAGCTTGTGGAGACGTGGGAGTTATAGCTGTGCTTCTCACTGCCTGCTCCATCCTGCACACACACGCACACCACACACACACACACAAAACGTTACACATTAACAGACATATTAAGACATAACACAAAAATACACTAATGAAATTTTCTCTCTATACATATACACTCGATCTGTATAAACACACAAACTTTCCAGTGTCCGGAAAGAGTAAGCTTCATCCAAAACACACAGAGTCATTGATAAGTCTGACTATTGAGTATTGACTATGCATTTATATCTGCCAGAAATGACAGCGCTACTTGTCTGATTTATCTAAACACTCGATGGGGTTCTATATAAAACCTGAGTTTTTGATTCAATTTTAAAGAACGCTTTATGTCAAAAATATATCACTTTTTTTCTAGTGATAAAATGTTTTATTTTTATTTTTATTATTATTAATAAAATTTCAGGAAAAGATAAAATAAAAAAATCCATGATGGGAACCCCTAAAATGTTTTATATATGAAATAACTGAAATAACCCTTTGAGGTTCTGTATAACATTTTCTTCTAAGAGTCAATTCAGCAGTTATAACTTTTCAAATAGCCTTTTTGATGCCCACTTTTTGTATTTTGCATAATTCCATCTTATAGAAGTATTTGTATATTTATTTATGGTTTATAAAATTCTCTAATCATTTACTCTCATGTTCTTACTTTCTTCCATAGAGCATAGAACAAAGGTGAATTTTGGAAGGATATCCTGGTTGCTGTTAAGCTTCAAAACAGGCAAAACAGACCCATAGAAAGTGTTCTGTACAACTTAAATAGCTTCTTTGAGGTCGTTTTACTTACCAAACAGAAAACTTCAGTTGTGTTGACAGACCGCCTCTCACCAGAGTCCGCCAAAAAAAATCTGTTTCCAACAAGCCACCACATCACAGCTTTGTAACAACGGCACATAACCAGTGGCGGCGCCAGAGATTTTCGGTTGCAGGTGCTATGGGGATGCTCAAAACTTAATAGACGGTGCTTTGAACTAATTTGCGGCCATCAGGGAGCCGCTATATACGTGAGACTTGGGATGTCTGCAAACGTTCACCGGGCGCCGCGTCCATTGGCCAAAGAAGATCGCCTGTTTGGGCCTCATGTTTTTTTAGACTAAATATATATTTTTTAATTATTCTTTAATACCCTTTTTAACAACATGAAAAAGACTATTCAAACATGACATTAAAATATAAATATAAAAAAATCACAGACATTTCTTGGGGGTGCTGGGCGGGTGCTAAGGCTATTATAGGGGGAGCTACAGCACCACCTAGCTCCCCCCTGGCGCCGCCACTGCACATAACTGTAACACAACACAAACCACAGCTGCTTTTCACAGCTATTATAGAAAAACACAAGCAGAGATGCTCTTTATTCATGATCTTTACTTAATTTCCCCAGGAGTAATGTGACAATAGATGTGTATTTGTTTCAGAGGGAATAGAAACAGGCCCTACGACCAAGCTGTTGCTAAATTCACAGGGACAGGCTAGTTTTTACGGTTTTACAGAGTCCAGTGATTGAATTACTAGCCCTTTTAACTATACAGTCTGTGCTGGTAAATTACCGTTGAGAGATCATGTGTGAACGGGACAGTTTAAAAAATACCAGTAAAGCAGTTCTGGCAATTTCCAAGTTATGAGAAGTTACCGGTAAAATACCGGTAAAAAAACATTACCAGTAAAATACCGGTATGATGCTGTGTGTGAACAGGGAACAGAATTACTGGTATGAGCACTTATGAGATCAGAACACGAATAAATCTCAGTCGGAGTCGTTAAGGTTAGCTCCTTGTTCACACTTGTAGTGTGTCTTTTGATCTGAATTTATACATTAACTGAACATCCTAAACAATGCTGTGAACTGGGCGAAATGTGCTTGGTGTATGTGTGTGTACATATGATGGTATTTTTACCTGCTGAGAACTCGTGAAGAGCTCATAAAACTCGTAAAGGAGTCAAAATAGCGCCAGGAATTTGTCCGTCACACACACACACAAACGATGATCTGCTGCGAGGAGATGGGGATCAAACGCCTGTACCGAACTGTGATGGCAATATAACGACTGAGACGAGAAAAAAACCCTAACCCTTAGGCTCGAATCTTGTGATATCACGTCCTCCATTTGGTTCGTTTAGATGTCCTTGGGTCGATGTTCTGGAAACACACATTTACAGTGTCCGCTTTGCTAATGATCACCGTGATGTAACCAAACTAAATCAATCCCATTATAATCAAGTGTACACAGCTTCATGTGTAAAGAGAGTTGTCTAGTATTGTGTGGCTCTGCTCTCTTAAAATCTAGACACAGTGTTACACAAGCCTGCAGATGTGTTGAATAGAGTGATTAGAGCGTGTGGCTTCATTGATAACAGTTACACACACACACGCTTACATTTGACTGTAGCACTGCGATCTAGGTTCCAGTAAGTCTGATTTATCACACAGTCACACATACACATTCACAGATTTACTAAGTCCCTGTGTGTGTGCGTGTGTGTGTGTGTGTGTGTGTGTGTGTGTGTGTGTGTGTGTGTGTGTGTGTGTGTGTGTGTGTGTGTGTGTGTGTGTGTGTGTGTGCGCGCATGTGTGTGTGTGAATATGGTAAAATATGAATCATACAGCTGAATGTGATAAAGAGCTTTTTCGGGAAAAGCGTGGAGAATCGGGAAGGCAGGAAAGCAGACAGTGTGTGTGTGTGTGTGTGTGTGTGTGTGTGTGTGTGTGTGTGTGTGTGTGTGTGTGTGTGTGTGTGTGTGTGTGTGTGTGTGTGTGTGTGTGTGTGTGTGTGTGTGTGTGTGTGTGTGTGTGTGTGTGTGTGTGTGTGTGTGTGTGTGTGTGTTGTGTGTGTGTGTGTGTGTGTGGGAGGGAAACGTTCAGAGAAAACAGTGCTGTGTTCAAATCTGCTTGAGTCTGTGATATTCTCCCGCTCGCTCTCTTTACCAAATCATTTTTAGTGTGTGGATTTACTTTTTGGTGCTAAATTGGCTAAATAGTCACTAGAAGTTGGCTAAATCTGACTAATTTTATCCAGCATATAAAATATGTTACATATTTTAATCAGCAATAATGCATATTTTTTTTATCTAAAATAAATGCTTTTTGAACTTTTGAACTTTCCATTTATTAATGAATCCTGAAAAATGTATCATGTTTTTTTACAAAAATATTGATAATAATAAGAGTAGCTCATCTTGAGCAGAAAATCATCATATTAGAATGATTTCTGAAGTTTTTATCCTTTATTCTTCAGCTTTATCTAACAACAATAAAAGCATAATCCCCCTGTAGATATAATTGGTACATTTATGTAATTAGTTCAGTTAAACATTAAAAATGACTGCGATTAGTCTAGAGACAATAATTTAGATAGCTAATTAAATGTGTGTGTGTGATGCATTTATTCAGTGTGAATATGTAGGTGTGTTTACAGTTCTGTTTCTGACAGTCTAGATCAAAACACTCACTGGATGTGCCTTATGTCTCTGAGGCTATGAATTTTGGTATTACATAAGAAGATATATATGTATTATATTTGAAAGCAACACACACACACACACACACACACACACACACACACACACACACACACACACACACACACACACACACACACACACACACACAGAGAGTAATATAACCAGCATACTGCCCTCATCTATAATGTGTGTCATTTTCTTCGCCTCTAGAAGCAGTTTCTCCTCTCCTCTTTTCCAAAACTGTGCGGTTTTCTTTCCGCATAAATCTGTCTCTGCCATTTCTCTCTCTTCTCTCTCAAAACGAGGCAAAGCCTTCATATTTTATTTATGTTTCTTATTCTGTCTGCTTCTAATCCACTGCTTGCTTTTCTTTTTTTCTGTTTTCTTCTCCTTTTTTGCAGCGATCGAAAGATTTTTGGAAGTTGACCCAGATAAAGGAAAAAAAGTTTGACAGTCCTGCCAAGTATCTAGGCTTGGCTTTCAGAGCGACTCCAAACCAGTTTGCTCTGGTTGGGCTGGGGGGGGGGATAAAAGCCTGGAATATGAGGGAATACGAGGGAGTGTGAGTGGGATTTTTTTGATTATATAACACAGAGACACAGCTTAGCATTGTGTCGGTTTCTGTTCTTAGATCATTGCCGCTGTGTTCAGGGTGGAGCAGATCAGACAGAGGGAAGATACTCATTACCAGAGCAGCTCCATAACCCTCAAATCTCTAGCATGGTGAAAAAAATTACATAATTACAAATGTTGAAATAGGTAATTGACTTTTAAGGAGTAGGTCACCCAAAAATGAACATTTCATTCATTCACTCATGTTCTGTGGGGAAAATATGTGTCTAGATTATATATATAGAAGTCAAACGATAACTTTGTGAGATGAACATCAGTCAGATATGGACAGGCATGTTTCAGTATTATTTATATAATAATATAGTATATATTTTGAATTAGCTTTTATTTTTATATTTTCAGTTTTTAGTTTAAATGTTAGTTATTTTGTTATGTACTATTATATTAATTTTAGTTTTTTAATACTTATATTTTGCTTTAATGTATTTTAGTTTCAGTTTTATCAATTTAGGTACTTCAACTTAATTGTATTTATTTAAATTAGTTGCCCGAGGCAGCATTTCTAATTTTCATTTTTTTTGTGAAGTTTTTCTTCTAATATTTATATATTTTTAGCTTTATTTCAATTACCAGAAATGAACCGCATTTTTTATTATAACGGGTGCATAATTCAGTAAGCTTGCGCTTTGGAAACCCTTTAGACAACCTTGGAACGGTTCACACAGAACATGTTTTTGCTGGTAAAAATGCAAAACGTAGGTCAGTGGAATGGAAAAAAAGTCTAGAGATGCATTTTTTTTAAAAAAAAATACGATCTGAATACAAGTTTAGTTTTTCATGCTACTAAGTACACTGCAGAATTTCTGGATTGACAACTGTATTTACACGACACCGTTTTCAACTAAAAATGTAAAACTTTTTATGCGTTTTGTCCGTTTGTTGAATTTGAGTTTACTTGACATAAAAGTAGCAATGCAATATTGTTACAACTTCTTTGTCAAGGATACCACAATAAAGTTGCATTAACTTTTTTCCATTGTGGTCCTTGATTTTTTTGGCTTACACGACAACAGGTTTTTGGGTGCCTGAAAATGCAACATTTTGGAAATGGTTTTCAAAGTGCAAGTTCTCCGTGTAAACAACAAAAACGTGAATCTCTGAAGACGATGATGTACATGTCCAGTCTATAGTTTTTCATCGCCATCTAATGGCCTTGCAGCAGTGATCCCTTTGTACAAGAAGTTTCATTATTGCCAATTGACGAGAGACAAATTTATAACATTGTATCACATGTTTAATGTTGTGTAGTTGTGTCTGTTGAACCAACATGCCACTTTTGCATTGGCATCAGTCCCATCATGTACAGTAATCGTATTTAAACATTTGTTAATTTGCATAAATATTTAAATGTAGTGTCTGCTAACACTTACTCCCTCTCTCTCTATTCTCCCACATTTCCTCCCTTTTTTCCCTCTCCTTTTTTACTGCAATCCAATATAACAGCCATCAATCATGCGCTTACTATATAAATACACAGTTCACATTTGAATCTCACCTGTGAGCAAGACACTAAACAGTTAATAGAGCATTTCATTCAACTGCACACTAAATCCTGGTGTTGATTTACAAACACGAGTAAACTCTCTCCCACACACACGCTGAATAAATACAGTTGATAATGGAGCTGTGCTGTGTGGGCATACACCAGAGGCCGAGCGTTAGTGTTTATTACAGCGCTGGAATTTTCCATTACCCGTGATGAGTTCAGCACAGTAGGGAGCTGCGATACGGCAGAGAGAAGTGTTTACTGTGGGAAGAGAGAGAACGCCGCTTAGGCAGAGAGAGAAAGAGAGCGATGCCGGGACTCGCGACCCACCTAACAAATGTGCTGTTTTATGTTGGTGTGAGAGTGCGCTAAATAGGGGTGGGCGATATTGACAAAAATGAATATCTCGATATTTTTTTTCAATATCTCGATATCGATATTCAGACGATATTTTTGCGGGGGGTATTGCATAACTCCTGACACAAATTAAGACAAATACTGAAACTTGAGTCTTATATCTAGTAGAGAAAATGTAATAATAATTATTCTCTCTAGACCAATTCAATTAAGATTATGAGAAATTATTGACATTGCACTCTTTAGCAGTAGCACTTGTGCAATTCTACATATCCCTTTTCCTTAGTTCAGAGGTTCTCCAATGTTTTAGAGTGCCGTACCCCTCTTCCACTTAGACTGCAGGCACAGCTTTTCCATTAAGAGACAGTATTTTGCCCCCTTTAATAAATTTTTCCATTTCATTTTTTACCTTTGTAATACCTTTAAAAAATAAATAATTCCTTAAATAAAAACAATGTTCACTAAATAGGCAATGTTAAAATCGTTTAATATTAATAAAAATATTATAATAAAATCGCCATTAGGTGGCGGTAACTCATTGTCTTTATGTGTGTGAGTTATCGAGTCATTCATTGAATCTCACGGTTCGTTCAAAGCCACAGATTCCGTTGCAAAATAGAGCAATAAGCCCAACATTAGTAAATCACTTAATGTTACCCTTTTGTTTTGTTTTTTTAACTGTTGTATAAAATCAATGTCACATTTGAAATCGTGTGTGGATATTCGGTAAACATTGCATCAACATTAAAAACACTGCCGGAGATCAGCAACCATGCGCGTTGCGCGCTCTCTACACTGCTGAAGAAGCGCGGATGATCTGAAAACACAGACAAGTAAGCTGGAGTTCAGCAATCTTCATTTGAGATTTTCAACTTCAGTTGAAGTGTCGTTCAGTCAGTCTATGTTCTGTCACGAGCCGCTTGCGCTTGCGAACGGCTGCCTGTTAAGGATTTCCTTTAACACCCGGAGTGCTAATGCCCGAATGACGTGCTGGTTGTCCTCAAAACAGTAACACGGCGGTTATCGCTCATATATTTTTTTTTGCCGACGTATAGTTAAGGCGGCACTGCAGGCGTGAGTTGCTTAGGCGGCCGCCTTAGTTTTTTGTTTTCTCTTTAACTTCCTTCAGCTCTTTTCATGTTTGGGGGGTTGGATTGTACAAATTATGAAATATTCGATATCCCAATTTTGCATATCGTCCAGACAACAATTTGGATATTATCGTCTAAACGATATATCGCCCACCCCTAGCGCTAAACATCTGGATGTGCTTGATGTAATTGGTTTTAGCTGATACAGGTCTTTTAAACCTCTTTTCTCTCTCTCTCTTTTAACAGGAGGCCTTCTGGTCATGCTGATAAAGAAGTGATGGCCGCCACCGTCCTGACCACGCTGTCCACCAGCCCGTTGGTGCTCAACCCTTCCTCCAGTGCCTCAGGTTAAACTCCGCTCTGACCCTGTCTACCATGCTAGTGCTCGCCTCCCTGTTAACTGATAGATCCCAGAGCGTTCAGGTTGAGTGGCGGCTTGTCAAATAAACTCTAAATCGCCATAAGTGCCCAAAAGAACTCCTGCTTTCTCAATTTTATTTGATTTATATAGAAAATGGCTTGTGATTTCTGTGCCACTAAACGGAATTGCAAAAATAATGGTTGTTTTCGAACACCATTTCAAACTGATAGTCCCGCCCCAAACTCACGCCATTGGTTGAGCCAGTGTTGCTGGTGAATAGAGTGGTGCAGGTATGACGTCACTTTGTAGGCCAAATGGCAGTTCGTATTACACTGGTTCCCTCGATAAAAACCCAATTGGTTTCTTTCATCGAATTTTGAATTATCTCAAAAAACAAGGTCTGTGATCAACAAAAGTCTATGATAATACATGTTTTGTCAATCAAGATAAATATCACAGATGAACACATCTTTTATGAACTTTAAAGCCTAAATTCAGTAACCAGAAGTGAAAGCTAGGCTATAAATAAACTACACCACAGTCGCTCGACTTCAAAGTCACCATCACTAAGCTTCTGACAATTTCCAGTTTTTATCTAAAAACATTTCCCCAGAAAGTTTGAGTTAGCAATAGTTTATTAGAACGCAATTCCCTATTGTACCTTTAAGACTTCTGGATGTAAATGGCCTCTGTTATGATTAGCTAAACTCAGCACACCAGTGTTCACACACATTAGTTCTTTAGACTAGCTGTTGTAAATGTGACTACAAAATAACGCCATAGCAGTTAACAGGATGTTTTTGCAGATTTGTTTCTACAAAATAGTTTTGCATGAATATAATCATAGGTCTACATGGTCATCGGACTCATATTTAAAAAGAGCAAGAAAAGTCCTGTTTTCAATTTTCTGTCGCCTTTAGCATGATGAAAGGAAGCCCAGACTTGCTTTTGAATGTGTTTGTAAGCACAGTGACTGGTCTGTCCTTCAGCTCAGGGCTTCCAAAACCAAAAGTATGCTGACAGATTTTCAGAAGAAAAGACAATAGACATTGTGCAGCAATAGAAGTGCTTGAGCTCTCGCATTCATGTTTTATTAGACTTTGAATCAAAAACTTGTTTTGTCCTTGAATAAAAATGACACCCTCATGTTGTTCCAAACCCATATGACACAAAAGAAGATGTTTTGAGTAATATAGCGGTTGCTCTTTTCCATGCAGTTAGAATAATTGGGTACTAATGCTTTCAAGCTTCAAAAGCTTTTAATCTCAAGTTTAATCATTGACTTGGAGTCATGAGTCAACTTAAAAAGGATAATTTTGTGAACTGGATCAATGATTGTGTGAAGTGAAGCCAAAGATTGTTCTTTTTTGAAGAGTAGGATTTTTAATGTTAACCCTCTGGGGACCAAGGTGTTTTTGGGGCCCTTGGGATGTTTTGACATGCACTGACATTTGTGCTTTTTCAGTTATTTATAAACATGTTAATGGGAAAGGTGTAAATTCACTCTATATAGCACAAACGGGGCTACCATAATATGTGAGCAACATGTATGTACATGTTTGTATTTTTGAGAGAATATTATTTATGCATGGTTATTGAAAAAACTAAAACTAAAAGTTTCTGAAATAAGGCCACAAAACACATACTAAATATGTGTCCACAAGACTTGTTGTTGTCCCCTAGAGTTTTTGCTTCAAAATGATCTGAAAATCATCCTGCCTAATCATTCACATAACACAATAGATTGATTAAAATTGTGAAAAATATTTTTTTGTTTGCCAAGGCAATATGCGAATGGGCGTCTACGGCCCAGCCCCCTTGTGAATAATTAGTTGGTTCACACCTGAGAAGACAAAGACCTGCATAGTAATGCAGGGTTCTCAAGTTTATCAAAACCTTGGAGTGAGATCACATGCGGTTAGGGGAGGAGTCAAAGGGGAGGAGCCCCAGTGGAGCCCCGCCCATCCCCGCCCCCAAATTTACCCATTGTTCATAATTAACCAGCACAAATTGAAACTATAACAATTGGTAAATCTGATAAATGACAGAGCAATTCATCACATCAAATATGCTCTTTAATGTTATATTTCAAAATTACAAAAATATAACAAATTGCTCCAAACAGTTTGGAAAAACACATCTTTTTGCATTTTCCCCTGACATCATTGAAAAATACAAATGCAATGGCAATGATTAATTTATGTTTGGACCGGATATAAAATATTACCCAGAGCACTCTGCTTTAATACATGTAGCCTTAATGTAACTACTAAAGACTATTAATACAGTATAATATATCATTTAAAATAAAATTTAGAAATGCATCTTCATTCCTTCCCATAGCCACTAACATTTCCCTTAGCCAAAGCTTCTGGCCTGGTTGCAAAGTAGTTGTAGAGTTTTTGACTCCATCAATAATAATGTATACGATATATTAAATGTTCTAGCCTAAAAATGTTAGACGAGCTTTTTTCCAACTTACCTTCTCCATCACGACCTATGATCACGACGTGTGTTCGCGCGGTATTGTTGGTTACCTAGTAACGAACGTAATGTGGCCGAGAATGTGTGTGCGTGTGTTCGCGCCATGTCGCGGTGGCCGAGAATGTTCCGTCAACTTCCGTGTGTTCGCGCATCTATGTTGCCTAGTAACGAACGCCTGGCGCGGCAGGAAACTTCACTTTTGTGTGCCTCGTATATAACGTTATATAAAGCTTGCAGGACAAATTGGTTGGCATTGCCTTTTCAGCGTGAGAAATACACGGTGTGGCGTGTGAGCGTGTGAACTGGTTGAATTGCGTGTGTCTCACGGCCAATGCGTGAGACTTGAGAACCCTGAGTAATGACTGCATAGTAATGAGCCTTTCATTCAGGTGTGAGAAAGAATGCAAGGACCCCAAAGAATGCAAGGACAATATATATATGTATGTATGTATGTATGTATGTATGTATGTATGTATACATATATATATATATATATATATATATATATATATATATATATATATATATATATATATATATATATATATATATATATATATATATATATATATATAAAATCTAAATCTAAATGAAAGTCAAAATCACATTTTTAGTCATACCTGGAAACAAATCTTGTTCAAATAGGTTATATGGGCCATTCTACAGAATTGGTTCAAAGTTAGAGTTGGAAACATCTTGAAAAGAAAATAGTATTTTTGCATAAATGTCTTAGTAGGCCAATACTTTGATCATACATATTTCAAAGTTGAGGATTCATTATTTTGATACAGCTTGCATTGGAACAAACACTATAACATAGTTTATTAGTTGATTAGTTTATTGACAAAACATACTATATATTTAACATATGAGCAGAAACTCCTAACAAAAGCTTATTTGATGTCTATTTTAGTGAAACTAAAGTCAAAACTAGTCAACGAAATGTTGTATTTTATTTCGTATATAACAGTGCGTATCTGTGCGTTCATTTATTCACACACACACACACACACACACACACACACACAACACACACACACACACACACACACACACACACACACACACACACACACACACACACACACACACACACCACAGAAACATGATTCAAATTTAAACAGTATCCTATTGTTGGGTTTACAGACACTAACGTTGGATATCACATTAGAACAAAGCACAAGAATAAAACACTTACACACTTCTCAGCTGGATATGTTGCTCCTCCTCGAAGTGAAAATAAACCAGCACTTGCTAAGGTAATCCAAGGATTGTTACTCATATAGCCACACAAGACACAGTAGATTAATCTGACTAAAAAATATAGTGTGTTTACAGAGTTTATATGGGTGTTAACGCGTCTCAATGTGTTGCTTCAGATCATTAGCGTTTGAATAGCGCGTGCTCTCCGTGGGCGTGTCACATTAGGAAAATAATGAGATGAGAGAAAGATAATTAGAACGGCTGACACGTCTCTCTTTTTATATAGATGACATAAACAGAGAATATTTATTTTAGTTTTGAATCAGATCATTTAAAAGTACAAACTCAAATGATTTAAAATATATATTGCTTATGGCTGGGTGAATAGTATTAGCTGAGTTTTGTGCCGTGCTCCAGAAAAAAAGTTCACGTAGACGGAGAGGCAGAACGCACACCCTGTTTATTTTCTTTATTTTACAAAAGCAAAACACTTTATTTTTATTGTGAGTATACAGAAAAAAAATAGAAACTGAACAGGATCGATTGATGTATAACATGAAAATGAAAGATCAAAATTAACAGAGCAGTTTGAGTTTATTTTGCATTGCTAAAAAGAAAACAGAGCAAAACGCACAGGTGCATTTTTGGTCCCCAGGGGGTTAACTGGACTGTGTTGAAAGCGTTCTTGTATTGCATTTGTTCTGACCTTTTCAGAGATTCTAGAACAAAATGAAAAGAGAGTATTCTTAAGCTGTGTCACTCCACAGTCCCTTACATTTGTGTCTTGGAAGGAACAGGCTGTTTTAATGGATCCCCTGAACTTTTTCCATGGAGGATTTCCCTCTCGTTTGTTGCTTCAGTTATTGAGTTACTCAAATCATCAGCTATCATGTGGTCTTAGCCGACCTTCTCTGGTTTTATACTGTACTATTTTAGTTGGCTAACATTAGGCTACATCAATGATGGATTGTGGATGAACAGTGTATTTATTAATGCTTTATGGTTAATATAGGGGAGATTGGGGTGTCCGTTCAAAAGTTTGGAATCAGTAAGATTGACTATTTTATATTTTTGAACTACACTTAAATTAAACTCTATTTGTGTTATGATTTGGTTCATTCAATATAACGTTTTCAGCTAATCAATTTCACGTATTCATTGTCAATTCCCTTTGTAACCAATACACATCCAAACGAATACACTGTCTCTGCATGCTATGCAAATTCGTATTCTAGCCTTCCGCCTCCCCAGCACCACCTGCCTAGATCTGATACTGTTATGTATTTAGTGTTGGTAACTGGGTTATCGTTTGTTCTCTTATGCTGTAGATGGCGCTGTGTAGCCATGTGTCCTTTGAACATTGAAACAGTAAAAGAAGTGAGTTGTAAGCGTACTCGGTCTCAGTGTGTTATTGTTATTGATAGCTCCTCAGTATATAATGATATTCTGATAAACACAACAGATACGTGGTACTACTGTATTTTTCATCAAATAAATGCAGCAAGAGAGTTTCAAAAACATTATGAATTCTCACTTAGCCCAAACTTTTGATTGGTAGTGTACATAGTATGTCACTTGATCATATACTTATAAAGGGTGTCGCATATACCGCTGTAGAGGTTCAAATAAGACTAAATTTTTCAACTCCATTGATGGAATTTTCCGGCTCTCCGTGTTTTCACTGTTATACGGTAGGGGGCGCTATTACACATCTTCTGAAAGAGTACAGAATCTCCAGATCAAAACACTGGTGAAGAAGAAGCAGAAACAAGCGATATATGTAAGCAGATGCATATGTATATGCATATAAAATAACGCAATCATCAACATTTAACAGCATATAAATCAAAACTGCCTAATGTTACCGAACAAAATATTGACCCAGGAAGAGCTATGTCACAGTGGGTTGCAGGAAGGCAGACAAAGAAGAAGATTATTTCCAATACAATGTTTTAATGATAATTCAGAAGACAGAAAGACATGAAGTCAGAAGACATGGGTGGACGACGATCCCCTGGCAGTGACGGTTGAGATAGTCCGCGAAGCACAGACCCAGAGCTCCCCAGTGCTGACAGACCACGGGTCTGAGGAGGGAGACCAGAGGAAGGAGTCCAGATGGTGACGAGGCTGATGACAACTGGAGGACGACCGACGGAGACAGAGCCGGTGGATCCGCAGGCGCAGACCGAGGGTCGAGGGAGTGGAGCGACATTGTTGGTGCAGGAGACCCAGGCAATGTTGTGGCGACTTGCGTCGTAGTTGGAGCCAGAGTACTCGAGGGCTGAGGTGGAGCCGGTGTAAATGAGGACGGAGGTGATGCCGACGGGAAGGAGGAACCTGCTACAGCCAAAGGGGTGGAGAGACGAAGCGCAACGGATGGACGGCAAGTCCGTGGCGAAAGTGGTGTGACGACTGACTAAGGGGGAGCCGGTGGGACGAGGGAATCTGGAGGAGCCACTAGACTGAGGGTCTCTGGTGGAGGCGAAGTTTGGAGGAGCCAAGGCGGAGCCGACATGTCGGTGGGGCGAGATGGAGTGAAGGGTTCGGAGGCGAAGCCGAAGGATCCTCCAGGATAGGCGAGCCTGCAGCTCGACGTCAATGCAGGAACTCCCGGAGACGGCACAGGGCTGCAAGCGTCCGGCAGCGATGGGACTGGAGGACTGGCTGAGCTCTGTGGTGCTGCCGATGAAACAAGACTTGAGAGAACAAAGGTAATCATGACACAGTTCACACACTGGATAAAGCAAACATTTATTCACAGTTCTCTTTGAGTAATACAGATGATTCAGAGAGCGGGTGGGATAGGGTGGGAGTTGACAAGTCCCCGTCGAAGTCTATCAGCCAGTCCTCCGTCTCAGTTCCCTCGGCCGCTGGTGTCTCGGGCTCACAGCCCTGGTCAGGTCTGCGGGGGGCTCACGTGACTTCTCCGCGGTTGTGAAACAGGCTCTGGGTCCGGCAGTGCTCTGGATGGGGCGCGACGCTCTCCAGACACCTGATGACGGTCTCTTTCCAGTGCAGATCTGTGGTGTCTGGGAGGTCGATAGGATGATGGAAGGTTGCCCCGATCCAGAACAAGGTCTTAAGTGTTTTGTCGTCCAGGGAGCTGGTGACGGCCAAACATAGAATATTCTTGACAAAAGAAAATAAATCATGGCTCTGAGCCTGGGCGATAAACTGGAAGATAATGTCCAATACTAGGTTTAATAATAATCCAGAAGACGGGTAAACCGGCTGAGTAACACACACTTACACACAACGGTGATCGGACAGAGAATGAATGTGAGGGACCAACTTATAGAACACAGCTGACACATATTAACTAACCGAAACAAAAGCACATGATGAACATGAAAACAAACTAAAAGTCCATGATAATGAAACTAGGCTGAACATCATTTGATAAGCTATAGGACTGTGAAGCTTTGGAAGCTCAATGTACTCCATCTATGTTTATTTTTTTATCAATGTTCTGAATGATCCGATCTGGATGTAGTCTTTGACAAAAATGCATTTTTCTTAGCTTTTTTGCTCAAAATGTTTTTCTTTTTTTATGAAACACCCACATTCAAGATTTGATAAAAAATGCATTAAGAAGATAGAATAAAACTGGGTTGGTCTATTCTTTCTTTTGATATATTTTATGTTTAGATATACATACAACAAAATATTCTTGGGGCCTTTAACATTTTGTGAAAATGTAAAACAAAATGCTGGCTTTGGCTGGCAACTGCAACGCTGGCGGGGAAAGAGTTAAAATGACACTGGACATTAGTAAATTAGTGTTTATGTTTGTATAACTATTATTTCTGTCACACATGCTTTTAGTTGAAGGCACATATAGGCCTACTGAAATATTATAATATTTCATTACTCTTGCCTAGAGGACAATTTGAGTAAAAAGTGGCCCAGCTTTCCTTACTTTCCATTACTATTTAATCTAGGACATTGGCCTTGGGATTGGATTTTATGTGTTTTTCATTTTGCATTGTCATTTTTTAATATATTTAATGCAAACACATTGCCCATCTGGGAAATTAAAGACTTATTAACTGTATGCTGGTGGCTGCACAAATAAAAGACAGGAGTCCCTTTCCTCCCCACCAGGACTAAATAAATATGGCCTGCCGGTAGCTCAGTATAGTCTCATGAAGCCTAATGACTAACGGCATAAGGCCTCCTCAAGGCAGCTTGTTCTCGCCAAGACTGTCTGACAGACTTATAAGCGACCAACCACAGTTTAGGTTTATGTGAAATGAATTACACCACAGTAAAACACTCATGTGGCGAAAAAAAATCAAACAATGGTAAATCAATCTTCTTATAGGACTGAAGCAGAAACTACATGCTTAAAAATAAAGGTTCTTCATTGGCATTGATTGTTCAATGAAGAACCTTTAACATCAATGGAACCTTTAAAGTGCATGAAATGTTTTTTATAGCGAAAAAAAGGTTCTTGAGATTATTAAAATGCTTAGTAAGAAAAAAATGGTTCTTTAAGAACTGTTCACTGACAGGTTCTCTGGGGAACCAAGACGTTGTTAAACAGTGACTTAGAGTCAGTGAGTCAAACTGTGTAGGGTCACTTAGATTACAATTCATTCCTGTCGCTTTTGGTGCCCTTGAGCCTAACACTTAACCCTTAAATCATGCTACTTCAGAGAGTCGGTTCCTGTAATTAGTGCACTGTAAGCCACTTTAAATGAAAAACATTTGCTAAACTGCAAGTGCACACTTGCTGGAAGAACCCAGACCATTATCCTAAGAGGTCAAGTGTCTTGAAATGGAGGTAATTTGCCCTTTTGGAGTCATTTAAGATCAGCACAGCTTTAACTGTTGCTCAAGGTTGTGTGACATGTCTTTAAGCATAGTGATTAAGTTCTTTAAATTAGTTTGTTCAGGGTTGTAATTGCTTAAAATCAGCTGGACAGTGTGTCTTATTCTCAACTGTGTATGTATGGTATA
This sequence comes from Chrosomus eos, assembly GCA_036326025.1. Lineage (NCBI taxonomy): Eukaryota > Metazoa > Chordata > Actinopteri > Cypriniformes > Leuciscidae > Chrosomus > Chrosomus eos. Next base: position 28,707,536 of record CM070837.1, read on the forward strand.
TTTTTAGAATTGTGTTTACTTTACAGCCATTATGTTTTTATCACACATCAGTCAAATAGTCATTTAGTAATCTAGGTTCATGTTAAAGGTACACTATGTAAATATTAGCCCTCTAGCAGTTAAAAAACGAAATTGCATGCATTTTGCAGAAGAACATTGTTTTGGTTGTGCTTGTGCTCTGCATGACTGTTCGGATAAATATGTCCCTTCACAATGGATAATGCTTTATAATGAACTCTGTTAGAAAGCTACATATGGCAATTCATATGTTTTAATAATATACCTTACCAAAGTCCTTTTAGGCAAGTCCTGCCACTCGGCCGCCATCTTGGCAACGCCTCCGGGCAGCTATTTCTGAATAACAAGACCAGGCTCCTATCTAAATGAATGGGCAGAGAGTCAGAACTGCAGTTTCACTGGTCACCGGGACATAAAAACTGCATGTATAGAAACAGCAGTAACATATGATAAAAATCGCTGAAAAAGTTGGACGACTTTGCCCCAAAATAAGGTTTAAAACGCCTTTTCCCCCACCGGTTATACTTTTACTGCGCATGCGCAAGAGTTCACACACCAACACGCAGGTCTCTCGCTCTCTCCCTCTCTTCCGTACGTTGCGCGCGCTACACGGTTTGAAGCACACTCGCTCTAGATTCGGGGAGATTTTAACTAATTTGCGGGCATCAGGGAGCCGCTATCAATATGCGGGAGACTTGGGATGTCTGATATTTACACAACGCACACATACAGTACCTTTCAAATCTGCCGCCTTTAGAAACAGTAACGTATTCTCCGCTGTCGCAAACCTCAACTGTGCGCATGCGTCAGAGGAACCAGACGATAGGCTTAAATGTTTCCCGGCTTGACTGTTAAAAGCAGACGATTGGCTGTCAAGCGGGAGGGGCGGGACATGTGCTTACAACCGCCATCTTTGGCGTTACAGGTTTTCCCTATATAGTTCTATTGAGGATTGAGGAAGTGACATGTCTCATATAAATTGTCTCTGACCTTACTCACCTGTTGAGTTATACAAACGCATCTCGCGTCACTTTAACAACTTTTCAAATCCCTCAGTTCTCGCCATCTCCAAAAAGCCAAGCCGATGTTGATTCTGGTTTTATTACGAGCTCTGTTGTGTTTTCTGTTTACCAGCAGACTCTCCTCTGTTCAGCGTTTGTTTAAAACAGATGATTCCCCGGAGGGTGATTTAACTGATCCATGTCAATCTTTCTAGCTCATTGTGACAACTAACTAACCTCTGCCCCTCTCACACAAAATGCGTGTCAAAGTAGCTGGAGCAAGTTTTCTCTATATACTCATATGATGAGACACACACAGGAGCGAGTGACGTATGTACACAAATCTCCCTCAAAAACCATCCTGACACAGGTCTAAAATATAAATACTTATAACAGGCTTACCATAGTGAATCAGGGTAAGACAAAACAGGTTTTGGAAAGATTGATGATGTATTGACTTTTGGAACGATTGATGATGTCATTCTTTAAATTTTGAACAATCAAAAAGTTACACCTTTAATTTGACAAGTTATACCTTTAATTTCTACATTTACTTATACATTTTTAATAATTGTATTATGAACAAACATGAATTAACCATAATCTACACTTTAAAAAACGCTGGGTTAAAAGGTCACTGTGATTTTGACAAGTAATACATGTTCCAGGATCAACATTGTCGATCCTGCGACAACATTCCTGTCCAAAAATTCCTGTCTTAACCCTATCCCTATCCCTAACCCTTTCCATAACTTATCCCTAAAATCAGAGGGAAATGATAGGTGAATAAGAATGGTGTATAAGCCCATAACCCTTGTTGTATGCCTATGCTGTTAACTGTAAACATATCCCTCAAATCTGATTGGTTGATTGGAAAGTTGTTCCACATTAGAACTACTTGGAATTAGTACTACTTGGTGAAATCACATTAACCGGGTTAAAACCTTCATTTACTTCATTCATGAATTAGTATATTTTAAACAGTTTTTAATATGTAGACTATACAATATTGCCTACATTTAAACAAACAACAGGAAGTAATTCAAGTGCAATCGACCAGTCTCTGTTATAGCGTTTCCACCGTAACGGCGCTGGTTCTCGTGACGGAGCTGTAATCGTGTTTGGCGGAGGAACTGCTAACTTCATCTGCTAACTGCTAACGCCCATGATAGATCAAATAAAATATACACAAACCTGTATTCTACTGAAGAAATGCACCAATTGAATGGCTCTGAGAACTCTCTCTTGAAGAGGATACAAAAAGCCTGCGATAAATAACTCAACCGAAGGGTTTTTACATCTGACCCAGGAACTGGGTAACACAAAATATACCCAAACAAAAATAACCCCGCAAAAAACAGTGTTTGGATTGAAAAAAATAACCCAGGATTTGTTTTGTGTATATTAATAAATGCTGCGTAAAATGTAAATCAGTGTTAGTTAGTTGATACCTAACAAACTGACTGATGTTAATTAATTGAACCTTACTTTTAAACACTTTAGTACATTTTACTTTATTTTTTACATTTTAGTACATTTATTTGTGTATTATTGTATTTTAACAAATGAGTTGACAAATGATTCTCATGTAAACACATTTACTGAATAAGTGGGAAATTTCTACATTCATTAGTGTAAACAAGGTCATGTGCTTCAATTTAAAAAAAAACATTTCTTTGACTAAAACTGCCACAGGCAACAAAACATGGTGGGAAAACAATTTCTATCACGCATTAATGAAATAACACAATGGCTTTAGTGTGCCTCTGTTTTCTTCTTCTTCTTTGTGACTAAACAGTATAAAATATTCACAAACAAATCAATACTATTCACACCGGGTCTAAATGACAAATTTCCTGGATTCTGTGAGAGAAAGGATATTTTGGGATATATGTCATGCTCACTTTAACAGAAATTGGACTAGCCTTTAAATAATAATTGCGGTATAGGTTTGGGCTTTGGTAAGATACCAGCCTTATATTAAAGAGGATCAATTATGCTCCTTTACATGTTCAACTTTGTGTGATGTTGCTGTTTGAGCATGAAAAATGTCTGCAAGTTACAAAGCATAAAGTTACTCCTAAGGAAGTTATTCTCTATATCAGTAACATTGAATATTGCCCGTCACAATATTCCTCATATAAATATTTCCCGCCCAAGACATGCGCTAAATAAAGGGGACGAGGCCTGGTTGATTTGAGTTAGTAGTGTGTTGAAACTGTTTTTTGAAGGGGGTTGTTGAGTTTTAATAAGTTGTGTTGTTTTGTCTTTTATTCTATTTTATTTTGTGTTTTCTGGTGTTTTGTTTATTTTCATCTGGTGTTTTGTTTTTTTGTGTTGAATCTGTGGATGTGTTTACTAGGGGTGTTGAAAATTAATCGTTTCTATGATGCATTGCGATGCTTAACGTGAACGATTCTGCATCGATACAGTAATAGACCATAATCGGTTATTGCCGTTAAAGCCTACTAACGTTTCCGACCCTAACGGGTAGGGGTGTAACGATACACAGAATTGACGGTTCGGTTTTCCCACGGTTTTGACATCTCGGTTCAGTTCGATTCGGTTCGGTTTAGAAAGCTAAAAAATTTTTTTTTTTTTTTTTTAAACAGTGGTTTAATGAAAAAATGTTCTTTGTCTTTAAATTAATTTAATTACAATTAAACGTTTCACAAGGATTAAAAAAAAATCTGCTAATGCTGTAAACTATATAGGGAGCCGCACATTACTACAACATTAAAGGTTGTAGCCTAGACTTTTAACCTAAATTCAGATGATATTTATTTTTTAGATATAATAATCAACACACAACACATTGTATGAAAACATGTAAACTGAACATAAGGCAGTTTTGTCATTAACTTGTGTATTTACTCTAATTTGTTATTGAAATATAATAATTTACACAGTTGTCATTTTCATTAAAGATATTTTAAACATACATTAAATAATCAAGATATCATTAACAGGTTAAGTAAAATATAATATATAGGCTAACAGTGCATTTATTTAGTGCAATAGGAACCAGATTCAAGTTGTGGACACTGAATACTTCCCTGTTGAGGTAAATATAATGCTAGTGACAAGCTATGCTGTTTTATTGACGTCTTTCCGTTCTGAAACACTGATTGAGCGATTACACAAGTTATGATGCCTTTCAGTAAGTATACTGCATATTTCAACATTCCTTCAGGTGTCCATTCTGTAACTGAGGAAGAGATGATCGCGTTTACTCACGCTCCGCGCTGCCGCTTGAAATGAGGAGCTTACAGCGATCGGTCACGCCACATCAAAGCGCGCCTAAACGCCATTTATTGTTTGAATTTCGTGATCAAATAGACAGAATTTGAAAGATTACACCTTGCTTATTATCGAAAGTAACAAAACACGGAGCTTGTTATTTGGTGTTAATAGTGGTTAGCAGTGTTCGAACTATACCGTGTCCTTTGGGGGAGCCCACTTGTTTGTTTGTTTTTCCAAGGGGGGGCGTGCTAGTGCACTTGCGCGTGCCAAGAACTGGCGGGATGCGGAATGTGCGGCACTGCGCTATGAAAGCCATTCAATTTAAGAACTTCCAAAGATACATAAAAGCTACATGTGTATGCACTATGCAAGCACTATGCTATATACAGGATTCACCCTATTATACTTTATTGACACAAATTGATAAGTCAAACAGAAAATAGCCATCCACAAAATAGTCTATAAATAAGCTGTCTTTGAGTTCACTAGAAATGACTCATTACTCAATAAATTACTCAGGCTACAGAAGAATACCATAATTCAATAATTCACCATTCAATTAGACCCAAGACATCGAGAGTCACGCAAACCCAACCACAACACAAGATTGGGAATAACATGCCGCCTTACCTTAACACAGAATGGATTTCAAGGACTTCGCGCGCAGATAAATGGCTTCCAACGTTCATATTTTTTCTACGAGTCTTTGAGTTAACATGTACTAAACATGAGTGGTATTTGCACCGCAGCGCCACCACACCTTGATGCTCATGACAAGAATAGCATGTATAGTTATCTGTATTGAAGTGAATTAGGTTTAAATCACCGTCATCCATGAATGAATGATATTTTGCTATTTTACACATAATACTCCACGATGATCACATTACACAAAACTGAAATTGCACGTCAAAATAAAACATTGTCAATATTTTTTGAGACCCCCCAAAATATCACGAATCACGTTTTCAGGGGAGCCCATCTCTTATTAAGGGGAGCCGAGCTCCCCCTAGCTCCCCCGTAGTTCGCACCCTGGTGGTTAGGCTACAAAACTGAATTCGTTGTGTACTGTACACAAGACATGAGGTCCATTGAGCCGGGCTGGGTGGGGCCGGGGTAGCAGGGGGCGGGGGGGGCGTGTTCGGTACGCAATAGATAGAGTCGGTTGGTCAGGGAACGCCCCCGGGAACGCCCCGTCACGTGGTGTGAATTTACCCCGTGGGGGAAAACATTGCCTTGGCGCTCATTGAAATACACGCGACAATCATGCCGAAGAGTTGTTTTGTCGTTTTCTGTACTGCCAATAAAAAGAAAAATTATAAATTGAAGTTCTACAACCAACAAACCCGTTGGTAAAAAAGGTGTGAGCCTCCAGGGATTTGTAAATTTTGAGATTACTGTGTGAGTAGATCCCTAGCTGTGTGGTAGTGGGTGTTAAACTCATATTAGGCAGTGGGCCAGATTACTTCTCTTAGGAAAAATAATTATAGTAATCCTATACGATTTGTATTATAATACTTAATAATTCCTATACGATTTGTATTATAATACTTCTGTGATGTTCTGTAATAGGCCTACCTATAGTTTGTGCCAAAATACTATATTCCTACAGGATTGCTATAATATTTTATCCTAAAATACTAAGATTCCAATGGTTGTTTTTCATAAGGGATGTCTCATTCACATTGGCGTTATCAGCTGAAGATTGGCTTGATAGGCTAATCTCTACGTAATGACCATAGACAGTAAAATAATGACGCCAGCTGTGAACCTGTCAGCACAGTCCCTCGTACTACTGATCACCGTTTTACAAAAGCATTATAGTTAGGAGTGAAGCATACGTATTGGTAAGTGACAAGGTTTTATGGAGTTATAGTGTGCAACATATTTGAGTTATAGGCTAATGTTACCGGTAGCCCGAGATGTCTTACCTGGAGATTCAACCATAACAGAATATATCTCGAAATGACACCTCCGGCCATTTGGTTGGGTCATTGACACAGTTTTTAATTAAATAAGGGCAATCATATCCTATTGCAGTTCATTTTGCAATGTATCGTTGCCGGTCGGCCTCAGAATAAGCCTCACAATAAGACATTTTTGTCATTCAAATACACACGATGCTCATGGCGTTTTCCCCCACGCCGACCACGCCCCCCAACTATGACGCGCAACCGACTGTATGTATGAGAGTATCGCGATTCGAATCGTGTGTTCTGTATCGCGGTTTTTCGGTTCGAATATCGTTACACCCCTACTAACGGGTCAGTGAAACTGTCAAAGCTGTTTTCTTGCTTTTAAAGTTGCTGTGTTCTGTCTTGGGTTGTAGATCTGGCTAGTAAGGGCTGGAAGGAGAGCCTGTCTGCCAGCTACAGCAGCTCCACCAGTGGGAACTGGAGCTGGGACACCAGTGACCAATCGGTGCCCTCCACGCCGTCCCCGCCCCTCTCCAACCATGCCGGCAAGAGCTTCCTGCTTTCCTCCCAGAGTGATGACAACAATGAGGACACAGAGAGTACACACTTCCTGTTTGAGGACCCAATCCCCCGGAAACGAAAGGTAGGGGTCAGGTCACATGAGAAAACTTGTGTGGTTTATCAAGCCTTAGTTACAATGTGGAGTGAATTTACCTTCAGTAATTTAAGAGCTCCTTTAAACACATCAGCTTGGCTCTGGCACAAGAAGTCTTGTCACCTACGTGATGGAGTGTTTTCGTTCCCTCTTTCATTCTCCCCCTTTCAATGTCAGGAAGCCATTAGCCTTTCTGTGTGTGTGGTGTGTGTGTGTGTGTGTGTGTGTGTGTGTGTGTGTGTGTGTGTGTGTGTGTGTGTGTGTGTGTGTGTGTGTGTGTGTGTGTGTGTGTGTGTGTGTGTGTGTGTGTGTGTGTTTGTGTGTGTGAGGAGGAGGAGGGGGGGGGGGGGTCCGTTACAGATCCACTTGACCGCGCTACACACATCTTAACACAAGTTTTTCACACAATTTCCGAGTGCACAATCTTGTATACATGAATCCTGTCATGCCTAAAAGCCTCTTTCTGAAGAAAAGGAGGAAAGTGAAACATGTTTACTCTGAGGATTTTTTCTTTTCTTCTTCTTTTTTTTTTTTTTATACAGACTATTTCTCAATTCTGATGCAATATGTGCAATTCCAGATATTGGACGAAGAAATGAATTTGGCAGAAACAGGACAGAAAAACTTTCCTTAAGTGATATCAGACATTAAAAGTAATATTTTGGTTCAGTTGAGTTCAGTCTAAGTATCTATGGCTGTTCATTAGAACAGAAAATAAGTTTATTTTTAATGTTTATTAAAGAAGTCTCTTATGCTTATCAATGCTGCATGTATGATAAAAATACATTAAAAAAACAGTAAATGTAATTTATTCCTGTGGTCAAATCTAAATTCTCAGCATCATTACTCCAGTCTTCCAGATCCTTCAGAAATCATTCTGATACGATGATTTGATGCTCAAGAAACATTTATTATTATTATCAATGTTGAAAACAGTTGTACTGCTTCATATTTTTGTGGAAACCGTGATACGTTTAAAAGAACAGCATTTAATTGAAATTGAAATCTTTTGTAAAATTATAAATGTCTTTGCTGTCACTTTTGATCCATTTAAAGCATCCTTGCTGAATAAAAGTATTAACCTCTTAAAACCTTTTGAACGACAGTGCAGAAACAAAAATCACATTTACAGCAAGGTACTTGCTATGGAAATTAATAGAGCAAGGCACTGCACTGGAATAACTGTTTAAAAACATACTGTTACAAAAAGACTTCGACTTTCACTATCATTGTTAATATAGGAATGCTTGCTGACCATATCGGTGCAAAGTAATATCCAGTCTTTCAATTCCTGTCTGGACCATCTCAAGTTTGTAAGGAACTTTGCAAGATATAACTTGAAGTGTATCTACAGTAGATAAACAGATGATTACAACCCCACATAATTTTACTTTTGACTTAAAGCTCAAATAAGACATTTTTTGTTGAGAACACATAATATAATTAAAGGATTAGTTCACTTTTAAAAAAACTTTTGCTGATAATTTACTCACCCCCATGTCATCCAAGATGTCCATGTCTTTCTTTCTTCAGTCGAAAAGAAATTAATGTTTTTGATGAAAACATTCCAGGATTTTTCTCCATATAATGGACTTCAATGGGACCCAAACGGTTCAAGGTCCAAATGACAGTTTCAGTGCAGCTTCAAAGGGCTTTAAACGATACCAGACGATGAATAAGGGTCTTATCTAGTGAAACCATTGCTCATTTCAAAAATAAATAAAAAGGTTTACGTTTTATTAGCACACAAATGCTCGCCTTGCTCTGTTCTGTGATGTACGTTCGTGACTCTCCTGTTCGAACTCGTTCATCAAAATGAACAAATATTTTTTGGAGTCATTTCATTCATTCAACGAACGAAATGACTCGAAAAAAGATTCGTTCATTTTGAACGAGTCTTTTTTCGAGTCATTTTGTTCATTCAACAAACAAAATGACTCGAAAAAAGATTTGTTCATTTTGAGATGCAAACGTGCATCACAGAACAGAGCAAGGCGAGCATTTGTGCTAATAAAACTTAAAGTTTTTAATTTATTTTTGAAATGGCCGATGGTTTTGCTAGATAAGACCCTTATTCATCGTCTGGTATTGTTTAAAGCCCTTTGAAGCTGCACTGAAACTGTCATTTGGACCTTGAACCGTTTGGGTCCCATTGAAGTCCATTATAAGGAGAAAAATCCTGGAATGTTTTCATCAAAAACATTAATTTCTTTTCGACTGAAGAAAGAAAGACATGGACATCTTGGATGACATGGGGGTGAGTAAATTATCAGCAAAAGTTTTTTAAAAGTGAACTAATCCTTTAAGTTCTGCTGTGAAAATATCATACAGTATTATACATGTTTGGTATCGTTTGAAATGTCTCAGTGCGACTGGTACAAATGTCTCATTCCCAAAGAAGTAAACCAAAAGGTAATAAAGTTATTAAGAGTTTAGAGATAACTTGCACACAGAGGAGGGTGTGTCTTCCAGGCAAATGGCATTCTGCTCCCAAAAGGTGTAATCTCTGAATGCAAATTCCCATTTTTAGCAAATGTTTCCTTGTGAAAGAAGTCTATATAAAGAAATGCTACAAGAGGCTCAGGGCGATTGGTAACTCAAATTAGCCTGTGTATGCAAAACACTCCGCATCATGTATTTTATAATGTCAGGTTCGCATCTTCTCTATTTATTCCAGAGCATTTGATGTTTTGTATATTTATTATCTTTGAACTGATTATGAAATTGGCATGATAATAAATTGTTGGTAACGCTTCCTTTTACAGTACAGTACTTACAGTGTACTTACCTAGAAAGTACTGGCTAATATATGGTAAGTACATGGAACAGGGGTAGGTTTAGGGGTAGGTTTAGGGTTAGTACTAGTTATTACCCAGTAAATGTAGTTACTAAAATAAGTACATAGTATTTACATGGGTAACTGGACTGTAAAAGGAAGCGTTACCAAATTGTTACGTTTGATTTTATTCCGACTGACTCTGAAATTGTTTTCCCAAGTAAATTACACAAATTATTATGTTACCGCAAGTTTTAGTGACGACTAATATTTGGCACTAATTCAATTGTACGTGGATGCAAAGACAATTTCCTTTTTTTCCAAATTCCAGAAGTGAATTTCCATTTAGAACAGAAAAAGCTCTGTTTTAATTTAATGTTACTTTAGATAAGTGTACGTGGGAAACCACAGCATGGCCAATCCAAAGCTATTATAAGAGAAGTAATGTTGGTCAACTTATATCTGTAATTGGCCATACCTTTACTGAAGTAAACGTTACTTTAATTTGATTGTGTAAGCATGAATGCGACCAATCTCTGGTATATAACCAATTACCTCTGTTTGGTGACCGAAACTGGCGAGATTGTGATCGTGAGACCCGCGTTAAACAAGGCGTGAGGATCTCTGATGGACATAGCTTCCTAATATGAACTGGTAAAATATAAGGAAAGAGTTAAAAGGAATAATCAAACATTCACTCACATTTAATGATGCTCGGATATCATCGAAACCTTTTTCATTTATGGAGTCAGATGAAATAACGAGGTAATACATATGAGAACATGTATTTCATTTAATCTTGTTGTGTTGCATGAAAGGAAAGTAACGCGCAAAGACCTTCACCCGTTCTATCGGGTGCCGCCATTGGGCCGATCTAGACTGGCTTACATTGCTAATGGAAATTCTGTCATAACTTTGATCTCTTAAAATATCCTAACAGGAGCAAATAAGAACACACTGAGAGACCCTACTAAAATTGTTTTTTGTTTTTTTGTCATTTTAATAGAATCCTTAGGGAATTGAATAAGCCCTTTCAGATTATGTTAGAAACCCCTTTAGCCATCCTGTACACAACTAAAATTTAGTCGATTTGTTGAAGACCGAATTCAAAAATAGATAGTAGATAGTAGTAGAGTTGTTTATTTCACGCTGGTGCGCATTACATAATGTTTAATATGGGTTCAGCAGATTTTTGGCTTGAGTTTAACTCTCGTGTGTGTGTGTGTGTGTGTGTGTGTGTGTGTGTGTGTGTGTGTGTGTGTGTGTGTGTGTGTGTGTGTGTGTGTGTGTGTGTGTGTGTGTGTGTGTGTGTGTGTGTGTGTGTGTGTGTGTGTGTGTGTGTGTGTGTGTGTTGTGTGTGTGTGTGTGTGTGTTTGTGTGTGTCATACTGCTAGTGCTTGTCTTAGGCAACAGCGCTGGCTACCTCTTCTATTATTTCAGCTCACCAGAGGCCTCCCTGCATGCCTATATGTCCTGCTATAGCCAATAAAAACCACTGTGAATGAAGGAGACGAGAGAAAAAAACAAAGTTCTTTGAAGCGAACCAAGCCAAATGCTGAGCAGCTGGGTGAAGTGTAACTCAAGAGGACTGGCTGTTCATTCATAAAGACAGATGGAAAGATACACTTCCCAGTCGCTTTTGGTTTATGCTTGTCACATCCTCTCTGACGAGCCTTCGATTGGAAATGTTTCATAGGCTTTTGTGATCTGTGAAAGGGTTAAAATTATCAGCCTTGAGAACAGCCAAGGGCATTTGCATGTTTGTGTGTGTGTGTGTGTGTGTGTTGTGTGTGTGTGTGTGTGTGTGTGTGTGTGTGTGTGTGTGTGTGTGTGTGTGTGTGTGTGTGTGTGTGTGTGTGTGTGTGTGTGGTGTGTGTGTGTGTGTGTGTGTGTGGTGTGTGTGTGTGTGTGTGTGTGTGTGTATGAGCAGACACACACCCACTCATTGACTCAGTGAACAGGTCCAGACATGTTTCAGAGTTTATGTGATCATTTTTTTCTCACAAATTAAAGCTCCTGGTGAGATTTATCAGAAGAAATAATGATAACATAATTTTGGCTCTGTTTGTTCTGGTGTGTCATTGGGTGCAAGGGGGTAAAAGCCGCCTGTGATTTTATTTTTCGTCTGAACCACTAGATGGCACAAAGAATTGCCGTAGCACTTTCCAAAACATCCGCTTTTGATTGCGGGCAGCAGCGCAAAGATTCAGTGCTAATTTGATCTAATGTTTAATGTTTTTAAAATGCTGTAGATTTAAATCTAAAATTATTGAACATGTTTTGAGAGAAAGGTCTTGTTAATGATTTTCAGTTTTGTTCAAGGTAATTAAAGGAACAGTTTTTCAATAATGGAAGAATATGTAAAAGTAAAATATACCCTCTGCTGTTGGGGCTAAAAGACACAATAATTAACATGATAATAAATATCTAAAAGTATATTTAGCATTGTTTACTTTTTAATAATAACATTTTATATATTTATCAATATTTTACTTTTACAAGTGAATATAGTGTATTTTATACGTTTACAAGTAAATATAGTGTATTTTATACGTATAGAAGTGTATAAGACTTGTAAAAATTTTATAAAATATATCTATTTCAAATAAATATTGTTTTGTTGAACTTTATTCATCAAAGAATCCTAAAAAAAAACTTTTTATCACAGTTTCCCAAAAAATATTGCGCAGCACAATTGTTTTCAACATTGATGATAATAATAAGAATGATATCAGAATGATCATGTGACTGAAGACTGTAGTAGTGATGCTGAAAATTCAGATTTACCATCACAGGAATACATTACATTTAAATTGTATTTAATCATTATACTCAATTTTGGCACTTGTTGAGTGTTAACTTTGGACATTGGATATGAAGTAAAAATCGCAGAAAAGTGTGTGAGAGACTGATTCATCGTTTTTAAATCACCTACAGAAACACAGAAATCAAGTATGTTAGATAAACACAGATGAGATTTAGAGCGAGAGGAGAAACAGAGCACACTTGGAGCGCTGGTGAATGTGACAGAACAGCACAGGAGGTGTGAATCTCCCACACATGACACACTCATGCCGTCACATGACAGTGCTGTGTGTGTAATAGTGGTTTGACTGCAGCAGTGAGAAGCCTTTGGGGCAGCAGTGGGCTGAAGGGAATTTCATGAGGGTTATGCAATCAAACCTCTGAATCACTGCAGATAGCGGCCTTCACTGCAAATAGACCAGATCTCTTTTCAAAGATTCACTTACTAATTATTATTCTCTCTTTATTCATTTTTCAAGTAGTTTTATAGCTCTAAGGCAGAACTGTATTGGTTCCTTAGGCATTTCTCAGCCATTTTAAACTTTGTTTTGTAGCCTTAGGTGTGCTGTCTATTTTTTACTTTTATAAGCTTTTTAAGAAATATAAGATTCGAGTTTGAAAATCTCCCATTGACTTGATAAAATAGAAAATATTACAGCAATGATGTCATTGTGAAATTTGCATATGGATTCGTCATTGGCTGCCTTTCAAACTTCCCTAGACCTTTAGCATCTTCGGAAACACTGGCATGTTCTTTATAAAACGTTAATCGTATGTTTGTTTGTTCCAGAACTCCATGAAGGTGATGTTTAAGTGTCTGTGGAAGAACTGTGAAAAAGTCCTCAGCACCTCCTCAGGGATCCAGCGCCACATCCGCACCGTCCACCTCGGGTAAGCGTCAATCAGACAAATCGCGCATGCAATAGATGAACATGTTTGTTCCGCAGTTTAAACATTTACACAAGCAATTTGTCTGCCCAAACTAGACGTGACTCGACTACAAGACGTGACAAAGTCAATCAAAAATCACAGCCAATCAGAAGAGCATGTGGGCTGAGTCTATGCAAGCGCACTGCACTCACAATGAATTCATAAATATTACATCGACTTAACAATGTTAAAAGGAATAGTTCACTCAGAAATTAAAATTCGGTGGTTAATTACTCGCCCTCATGTCGTTCCCAACCGTAACAATTTCGTTCATCTTCGGAACACAAATGAAGATCTTTTTGATGAAATCTAAGAGCTTACTGTCTCTCCATTGACAGCTACACAACTACCATATTGACAGTTCATAAAAATGTATAAAGAGTCAATTTGTCTTGGGCAACAGCGCTGGCTACCTCTTCTATTTTTTCAGCTCACCAGAGGCCTCCCTGCATGCCTATATGTCCTGCTATACGACGAGAGAAAAAAAACAAAGCTCTTTGAAGCAATTGTCAATTGTACTTGATGATAGTGGTCCTGACAGAACTTATGAATTGAGCGGTTTAGTCCAAATTTTCTGAAGAGACAATATTGCTTATATGATGAACAGATTTAATTTAGGATTTTAATAACATAAACATTAAAGAAAACTTGCTGAAGCTCAAACGTGCTGCGTAACACGAGAATGAACCTCATTGGTTCTCGCACCACAAGCGAAAAATGCTTGAGCTTCTGTTTACCACAACTGATGTGTGAGTTAATGAACATGTGAATAAAATTCAATCTGTTTCATCATATAAAGCGATCGAGTCTTCAGAACATTTGAACTAAACCACTCAATTCATATGGATTAGTTTTACAATCTCTTTATGAACTTTTTGAAGCATCAAAGTAGTTGTGTAACTGTCAATGGAGGGACAGAAATCTCTCAGATTTCATCAAAAATATCTTAATTTGTGTCCTGAAGATCAACGAAAGTCTTACAGGTTCGGAACAACATCAGGGTGAGTAAATGATGACAGATTTTTCATTTTTGGGTGAACTATTCCTTTAAAAATACATACTAAGTGTGAAATAATCTTTGTCATAGAATTCACTTGTTTGTTTTATTTTCAAGATCTTAGGAGAATTATCTATTGTCGCTTTCAGTACAAGTATAAAGGGCACGCAAAATGATATTCAAACTCCCATTTAACATAAAAAAGCATAGGATATATTGGCTCTCTTTTTAGTAAATGCAAAGTTAACTTTTAAAGCTTTTGAGGCAGAGATGATTGCGTCCATATGAAGGGCTCAGTTTGTCCGTCAGTCTCTAAGGATGAGGCAGCTCCGAGTGCTCTACCCTTTCTGAGCACCATAACAGGAGGTAGCGAGGGAACCACATTCTGATGGTAGTAGTAAGAGTGTTTTTATAGCCTCTTGTTGCTACCTGACTATCCCATGTAAATCAAGCCTCGGTTATGATGCTGGCACTGCTGCCCCCTGCCTGCTGACGCGTGCACACGAGCACTGAGCCTGCAGTTCCTAAGCTTTAGTATCGTGTGTTTTCAGACGAAATGGAGATTCTGACTACAGCGACGGAGAGGAAGATTTCTACTACTCTGAAATCGAGGTCAACATGGACACTCTTTCGGAGGGGCTGTCCAACCTCACGCCCACCTCTCCTACTACGGCCGGGCCGGCCCCCGTCTTCCCCGTCCTGACTTGTGATGTGTCTCGATCTGAGCCCGCCCGCATGATCCACACCCCACTCAGCCAATCAGCACCGTCGGCGCTGTGTCACATCCGCACTGACCACGCTTACCAGGTAACACCGCGTCTATACATCTTATTGAACACACATTGGAGTGTGTGTGTCATGTAATGGGTTTGAGGTGATGTGATGAAGTCTTCATGCACACTCTCCTTTTGTCAATCTGTATTTACTTTGAGAACATCATATTCTTTCAGATCCGCATGGCTCTGTTTTAGTTATTAATGCAACTCTAATCTCTCACCATCAGGGTCAGAGTCAACAAAGCTTTATTATTATGACTATAAACCCAAAATCAAAAGAAAGAAATACGTACAAAAACTTTGTTTGAAGAATATTAAACCAATGACAATTAATTGCAGTTTAATTATATACTCATTAGGACGTGTCTTAAAGGGATAGTTCTCACCCTAATGTTGTTTCAAACCCATAATATAATTTAATATTTCTGTCCATTCATACTAAACCTTTGACAAAAAGACATTGTAAAAATAATAGTCTTCTAAAAATGATCGCTTTGTATGAGAAACATATGAACGGTGCAAAATTTTGTTTTGGCAATGGATGGGCAAAAATGATAAGAGAATATTAAAAATATCGTTCGTGTGGAACTCTTACATGCTTAGAATTGTTTGGCATTGATTAAATATGACATTTACCTAAACCTGAATTTTGTTGGGTTTATTATTTAAAAAAACATTTGCCAAATCAGTGACAAACCCGAATTCAATATATATTCTTGCAAGTGCACTGTTTAATGGATGTTTAGACGATTTTACAGGACTTTGCATGAGATTCTTAAGAAATTCTGTCCCAAACGGAATGAATGACCTTTCTGAAATCTTTCAAACGTTCAGAGATTTATATATTTGACCTTTGCTCGCGCACCATATTTAGGGCTCTGTTCAATATCAAAGCCAGACTTCTGCATACACATGTGTCTCTTTAATTGCTGGAGTCTATTTTGTTGACGTATTTATGGGTCAGTGTGATGAGGTCAGCGAAGGCCGTGGTTTCAGGACCAGGTTGGATAGGTTGAGTACCAGACCGTCTCATTTCGAATGGCTTGTCATGAGCGAGTCTTTGACGCAGCTCTTCTTGGCTATCGCTGGGTTGTGGTTGTACTTAACACTGTTTTCTCTTCCTCTTTCTGCTGGCTTTGCTAATACCGCCTCTTACACACACTGTTTTTCAGGCTACAACCCCTGTCAGCATTCCCAGCATGCCCTCTGAACCGCCTCACAGTGAGGATAGGATTAGTGTATCCTGGCAGTCGCCCCCTGTCATATATAAAGGGCTACCGGTGAGATGGCTACTTTCTTTCTCTCTCTTTCTTGTTTTCTCACTGTCTCTCTCTCTCAGAGACTCAGTCAACAGCGTTTATCATCTTGTGAAAGACTGAGCTCACTAAACGTTGAAAGGGCAGTGATCCTGTAAGCTAGGTTGAGTCTCATTTGTCACTCCCAGCTTGTCTTTCTCTGTCTCTTGGGGTCTTTCAGAAGTTGCACTTGCATGACTTTTGGTTTCCTGTCTCAGATGCTTTTGCAAAACCCTTCCAAACCCGTTACAGGTTGACAACTGCAGAAATCTTACACTGCCTGGCCAAAAAAAACAAAACCGAGTCGATGTTGGATTTAAATAGGCAAATGCTTAAGAGTCTATGATTGGATCATTATTGCAGTGATTATTATGTTTATAGCATGTTATATATTTGGCAGCAGTTCTTCTAACCCTAATCGATGGAGTGTGTAGCTTTTCGTTTCTTAAACAGCCATGAAGGAAGACACACCATGGCCATATTCCAGGATGATAATGTCAAGGTTCATCAGGCTCAAACTGTGAAAGAATGGTTGGGAGAATGGCATGAAGAATCATTTTCACACAAGATCTTGACCAAAAATGGATGCACGTTTTGATGGAAATAACATCACAACATTTATTTCCATCGAGAGGTGCATCAGTTTTAGGTCAAGATATTTGGATTGACAATGCAAGAGTCCAGCACTCTGTAAAGTCTTTCAAAGACTTTCAGTGAATTTAAGGTCTTGACTCAGAGTGTCAATTCATGTGTGAAAATGATTCTTCATGCTCCTCCCAACCATTCTTTCACAGTTTGAGCCTGATGAATCTTGACATTGTCATCCTGGATTTATGCCCATGTGGTGTCTTCCTACATGGTTGTTTAAGAAATTAAAAAAATCAATTAGGGTTAGAAGACCTGTCGCCAAACACATAACATGCTAGAAACATAATAATCACTGCAATAAAGATCCAATCATAGACTATTAAGCATTTCCCTATTTCAATCCAAACAGACTTCTTTTTTTGTCCGGGCAGTGTAGTTCCTGTCAAAAAACTAGTTATGAAAATATAGGGGCTTTCGCACCGGAGGAACCTTTTCATTGATCCTAGAACTATTGTCGGAAGTACCCGGATTTTGACGTGTTCGGACTGCAGGAACGTTTTAGTTCTTTTGGAGTTACGAATTTTGCTCCTACTTCAGAGTCGGGCCTAACCCAGCACAATAGGAACTACCGGTGATGTTAGAGTACGGCGATTGGCCGAACGCACGCGAAACAGCAGCAACAGCCATTTTTAAAAAAAAAAACAGTTTATAGCCTGAATTACTCCAGAAACTAACTGTACTAACATGAAAAAACAGTGATAGATGGGCCTCTTAACCTTTACGCGGAGGAGAAAATCCAACGCAATCATGAGGGGACCAAGCAAAACATGATTATGTATCTTTAAAAGTGAAAATTTAAAATGCAATTTTTCAATAACATAATAGCGTGAAATCATGAATCTAAACACTCTAGGCTGAGTAAAAAAGAGATGATGAACTTTTATAACCTGGCATTAAATAATTTACTGTTTGAATTGTGTATGTAATTATTACTGTTCAAAAGCTTGGGCTCTATTAATAATTGTATTCTAAATTGATCAAAAGTGCGAGTAAAGACATTTATAATGCTACAAACCATTTCTATTTCAAATAAACGCTGTTCTTTTAAACTTTCAAAGAATCCTGTAAAAAAATGCATCACGGTTTCCACAAAAATACGAAGCAGCACAACTGTCAATATTGATAATAATCAGAAATGTTTCTCGAGTATCAAATCAGCATATTAGAATGATTTCTGAAGTATCAGTTGACACTGAACACTGGAGTAACGATGCTGAAAATTCTTAGGAGTATAATACATAAATATAATAACTCTTTCCCCGGCATCGACTAAAATCGGCAATCTGTGTTTTCACTGTTATACGGTAGGGGGCGCTATTACACATCTTCTGAAAGAGTACAGCATCTCATGATCAAAAACACATGTGAAGAAGAAGCAGAAACAAGTGACAGAAGCATTGCTTACGCACATGTAAAATAATGTGATCATCAGACATTAAACGGCATATAAGTTTTAAACTGCCTAATGTTACTGAATGAAATGTCGACCCAGGACGAGCTCTAGGACTGTGTGCATGAGGGGTGTTGATGGACTCGATCTACTCCATCTATGATTTGATCTTCATTCTGAATCTGATCAGAATGTAGTCTTTGACACAAACGTGATTTTTGCTCAAAATGTTGCTTTTTTATTAAGCTTACCCTCATTCAAGAGTTGATACAAAAAGGATGCATGAAGCTAGAATAAAACGGTTGGTATCAAAAACATTCCGAAATCTTACTAGGCGGTAGACGTGTCAGCTGTGATGTAATTTGGTTGTGCTTTTGTGTAGGACAGATCACCTTTAACATTGCCTTTGCAGGGCCCGATGACTCAAATCCGCACTGTGAGCATCGGAGAGAAGAGACAACCTGTTAACCACACCACTGTCAGCAAAGCACACACCAACAACACCTCCGCTTCCAAAGCCACCACTGGAACCAGGTAACCCGTCCGCCGGGCTCATGCCTGCATGATGATTTTGGAGCCTTGCATCACAGCTAACCCAAACTATGTGAACCATTTCCCCAGGAAACCACGTGGCGAAGCCAAGAAGTGCCGAAAGGTGTACGGCATGGAGAAGAGGGACCTGTGGTGCACAGCGTGCCGTTGGAAGAAGGCCTGCCAACGCTTCACTGACTGAGCTTCATCCTTTAGCCCGCTTCGAAACGTGCTTTTTTATTGCGCCTGTTCCACGGATTGAGCACCGGGGGACTTGATGAGCCGTCTGAGGCGTGTGGCCTTTTAAATGTCACTCATTCCTCCAGGCCACAAGGGGGTGCTCTTTTCCTACCGCTTCCATAGTGGAACAACGAGACTGCTATTCAGAATAAAAACCTGATAAAAAGCAAAAAAGAGGAAAATACTTTGGGGAAAAAAAGCTTATTGGCTTTTGCTGCATTGCATATTAAGGCAAAAACAAGTTACTTTTTTAATAAGTAATCCAGAAATTAAACAATCAAAGCAGATTTTTCAGGCAGTTTATTTTACTTTTATGTTTTTGTGGAATACA
Source organism: Chrosomus eos (assembly GCA_036326025.1). Classification (NCBI taxonomy): domain Eukaryota; kingdom Metazoa; phylum Chordata; class Actinopteri; order Cypriniformes; family Leuciscidae; genus Chrosomus; species Chrosomus eos. Next base: position 28,727,088 of record CM070837.1, read on the forward strand.
GCTAACGATGTTCCATGATTTTAAGTGTGGCAGACTTTATACATAGCAGTTTTTTAACTGTTAGAAACTCTGTAAGCTATTTTGACTGGGTATTGAGTATTTTAAACAGTTCACCCTCTTACGCGGGAATCTCAAAATTCATTCATTTAAGCTTCAAAATCGAACTGTTTCTGGACTCACCGCTTTATTTTGCCTACAAGCACTTTTAACGGCCATGAAAATCATTTAGTTTTCCATTTTAGCATTGGAATCGGCGAATTCGCGTACACGGCGAGCGTTTCCGCTAAATAGTCAAGAACTGTTTCGACACACATTGCTAAAGTAATACCTCTAAACAAGAATGAGCCTTACAGAGAGAGACCTCGGTGTACTTCAGCGCGAGCAGCGCGAGTGCAGGAATGTAAAACGGCCTCTCTCTGCGCTTACGCACCGAAACCATTCTGTCCCTCACAGATCAACTGCCTCTTTATAAGCTATGAGGTTTATTCCTGTCAGTCCACAGTATTAATTCAATGGCAGGCACTTTAACCAGCCACACTTTAGATTTAACCGTCATCCCAACAGGACATCCCAGTCTAATGTGATCCATAAATCAAGTGTTTTCCACACAAACACACATATTGCAGAGTCTTGGTGGCAATTTCGGGGCACATTGTGCTTCCTAAGGAATTATTCGCTTGTCGTTCAGCTTATGGATATTATTCACGTTAAGGAAACGCTTGCTCTGATAACATGTAGATGTCTGCCACTGTGCTTTCTTTTCATATGGAGGTGATCATGTGATGTCTTCGTGTAAACAGAGACCCTCTCAATATGAGCCAAGCAGCTCTGAGCTGTTACACTGCCAAAAATGATTTGCTTTGTATTTTTGTCTTGTTTTCCATTACTGATATCTACAAACTCTTGAATCAAGATATACTTACTTAACCCTCAGATGGTCTTTGGGGTCCACTGGACCCCAAATGACTTTTGCTTGAATTAAAAAATTAAAATTAAAACTTTCTAGATCTACAAAAAAAAAATTAAAATGGAATGTTATCTGTTTTTATGTAGGCGTGACAAAAATAGTCACACTCGTGGTCTTTGGGGTCCATTGGACCCCAAAAAATTAAATTAAATTTTGTAACAGAACAATAGTTTTTTTTTTTACAAATATATTTTTACTCTGTTTATTAATGTTTTTACTCAACATTTGTGCAGTTTTTGGAGGATTCATGATATCTTTTAAATATCTATAAATAAATAAATAAATAATTATTTATTCTTGATTTATTATTGACTCAAAATAGACAAAATTCATCATCAAAATCAGAAATAACGCAGAACACAGACAGAAATGACAGAAATAAAGTGGCACACTTCCAACAATGCAAAAAACATCCACAATCCAAAATTATCATTCTCACACACGGGCACACACACACAAACACACACATATAGAGGAATACAATATACAGGAATACATACAAACTATAAAAACTGTTCTCTTATCATTTGTAAAATAAAATAATCTAAAATGCAGAACCACCGCAAAAATAAATTGGTAACACTAAGACACATTGAAAATGTGCACACACACACACAGGAATACATTTGTAAGGCTATAAAAAAATAAAAGAAATGAGACCAACTATTGTTCTATTGTTCCAAACTATTTTCTTTTTATTATTTTTTTATTATTTTATTTTACAAATATTTTATTTTTACTGCTTTATTTGCTAATTTGTTATTGCTGTTCAGTTTAAATAAATGATCAAATCTTAAGACTCCAACATTTCTCTTTGTAACATGTTGTTCAGGTTTGATTCTAATCATAATGTAACATTATTGAAATACTGTTGTTTTTTTCAGTACAAAAAAAAATGCTAAACTTTGACAAAAAGTATTTTATTTTTGTTATAATTGTGATTTTATAATATTTAGATATGAATCCAACTGAATTTAACTTTAGAAAAATTATATCTTTCAGTAATTCAAATGTATATAGGCCTAGTGGAGCCCTATAGCCATCTAGTGGTTAAAGTGATTTATTACATTATTTTATAAATTTTAACCTGTATTTTCCAAAAAATGGGCAAAAATCTTACATTAAACCTTGTAAAATTATCCATGGTATCCCCTGGAGTGAAAGTTAGAAATCTGGGTCTTTTATAAAGTTTATTTAACATAAAATGCAGTTTTTTTGTAAAAATCCTATTTAAAAAATATTTATTTATTTATTTATAGAAATTTAAAAAAAATCATAAATCCTCCAAAAACTGCACAAATGTTGAGTAAAAACATTAATAAACAGAGTAAAATTATATTTGTTAAAAAAAAAAATATTGTTTTGTTACAAAATTAAATCTTATTGTCTGGGGTCCAATAGACCCCAAAGACCACGAGTGTGACTTTTTTTTGAAGACCATCAGAGGGTTAATAATGGAAATGATGTTATTCTTGAAAAGCAATATTCTTGTTTTAAAGGATTAGTTCACTTTTTAAAAAACTTTTGCTGATATTTTACTCACCCACATGTCATCCAAGATGTCCATGTCTTTCTTTCTTCAGTCGAAAAGAAATTAAGGTTTTTGATGAAGTTCACTCTCCTGTTCGAACTCGTTCATCAAATGAACGAGTCTTTTTTTCGAGTAATTTCGTTCATTTTGTTCGTTGAATGAATGAAATGACTCGAAAAAAGATTCGTTCATTTGATGAACGAGTTCGAACAGGAGAGTCACGAACGCGCATCACAGAACAGAGCAAGGCCAAGGCATAAAACTTTGTTTTTTATTTATTTATTTTAGAAATTACCGATGGTTTTGCTAGATAAGACCCTTATTCATCGTCTGTTGTCGTTTAAAGCCATTTGAAGCTGCACTGAAACTGTCATTTGGACCTTGGACGGTTTGCCTACCAATGAAGTCCATTAGATGGAGAAAAATCCTGGAATGTTTTCTTCAAAAACCTTAATTTCTTTTCGACTGAAGAAAGAAAGACATGGACATCTTGGATGACATGGGGGTGAGTAAATTATCAGCAAAAGTTTTTGAAAAAGTGAACTAATCCTTTAAGCATACACTCACTTGATGTTTTTCAGAAAACATAATGATTAAATTATGTTGCTTCTCAAGTAAATATATCTTGATTTAAAGTGATAGTTACACACTCTCAAGTTGTTCCAAACCTGTGCGAGTTTCTTTGTTCTGTTGAACACTCAAGAAGATATTTTGAAGAATGTTAGTAACCAGACAGTTGACGGCAGCCATTGACTTCCATAATAGGAAAAAAACTCTCTGTCTGGTTACCAACTTTCTTCAAAATATCTTCTTTTGTGTTCAACAGATGAAAGACACTCATACAGGTTTGGAACAACTTGAGGGAGAGTCAATGATGAGGGAATTTTCATTTTCTTAAACTATTTCTTTTAAAATGTTTAGATATTCATACTGGAAAACCAAAATACGGAGTTAAAAAATCCTTTTTTTGCAGTGAAATAAAACACTGATAGTCATTGGACATTTGAATGTGATCTGTATCATTAAAGGGATATTTCACCCCAAAATTAACATTCGGTCATCGTTTAGTGACCCTCATCTCGTTCCAAATCTGTATGATTTTTGTGAAACCTCACATTGGACCCCATTGACTTTCATTGTATGGACAAAAACACCACCGATACATTTTTCGAACTACGTTCTCTTGTGTTTCACTGAAGAAAAATGTTTTGGAATGACAAATTATGAGTGAATTATCCCTTGGAGGATAATAGTTCATTCAATTTTGGGGTGAATGATTCCTTTGAAAAGAAACTCTAATCCAAATCATTTGACATTATTTTCCGCCTTCCAGGTTAAAGATTTAATCTCGTTTGAACTTTTATCAGACAAAACAAAGAAACAACTGGGAAAGTGCCTAATTGCCAAATGACCGAATCTTATCAATCAAAGTATCCAATCACAGCTTAGAGCAGCTTTGTCTTCTCTTTAGTGGTCAGAAAGGAAAGAGTGTTCCTCTCGTGATCGTAACCTTCACTAAGTGCCAATGAGAAGAACAAGAGGGAAAAAATGTAATTGCACTAACTTGTACTGCACAAAACGTATATTTTTGATGTACCGTTTTTATACGCAGAAATTGAAGTTTTTAAAAAAAGCGAAACCGCCGTGCTTCTCTTCATCGGGTCAGGGACGGGGTCTTTCCGCTGACCTCGCAGCTATAAGCTTACGTGGCGGTACTTTACGGCCTCGCGGTTCGTGACGGCGACTGCAGGCCTTCAGCCTCGTTTTTAGGGAACGTCACTGTCTTGATTTATACGAAAAATCCTTTCTCATGTTAAACATTGTTTTTCTTCATAGAAAAAGATCATGGCGCGTCAGACAGTGACGCGTTAAATACGTTTAGAAATGTCAAGACTTTGATAATATAATAGTAAAATCATAAGAGTGAAAATGCCTTTTTTGTTTTGTTTTAGAGTAATGAATATAATATCATTGTATATTTTGGGCTGGGGGGAAAAGAAGCATGAATGAATGTAAAAAAAATCCACAAAATAAAACGCCTATGATCTGAGTTTGTTTTATCTCACACAAACTTCTTTCGGTCTTTTATTTTCTTTCATATCAAGTAGTTAGAACCACTCAGTGTTTTTTCTTTCGTTTTCATTTTCAGTTGGCGCTTGCATCGATGCGTTTTAAACGCGATCATGGTGTATGTATGTATTATTGTGAGGCAGGAGGGACGTTGCTATGTGGATCATTGCGTCTTCCTGCCCTGCACATTCCGATAGATGACTTCGTGTTAGTTCGTCTGAACCTTTATCTCTCTTTTACCCGTTATTCTAACTTCACTGAATGCCTGTTGCTTCTTCAGCCAGGATATTAAGCTAAACAACCAAGAAAATGTGTTAAAAAAAAAAAACTCCACTTACTCTCTTTGTAACTTTCGAAACATTTCAGAGTTCAAAAAGCATCTTTACAATAATCCCGCTATTCAATACAGCTTTAACATAAACGTACATCATACAATTCTTTCTGCCTTGTTTAACCGTTGAGGTCTTGATATTGTGTCAAGCCCTTTCACTCTTTCATTGTTCATTGATTTGATGCATGTCTTGTATCATCTTTGTACTATCTCGCTTTATTGGAGCGATTATTGTTTTTCAGAAGTTGACAGTGACAGTTGAGTGAATGAAAGAGAGGATGGAGGTTTTTCTGGTGTTGACTTTGTTTGGTTGGTTGGTGATGAGAGTGTGATTTCTTGTGGCTGTAATGTGGAGATTGAAATAAACATGGATTTCAGAAAGATGTTTGAGTGGAATTTGATTTTTTCTTTATTTTTGAATGCCAAAAATAATCTCCAGTAAATGGTTCGAACGTCTTGACCAATGTTAAATTTACATAATGTTTCCACAATTACTTACACTACCGTTAAAAAGTTGGGTTGGTAATGTTTTTGAAAGATGTTTCTTATGCTCACTGAGACTGCATTCATTTGATGAAACAGTAAAAACAGTAATATTTTGAAAATATTATGATTTATATCAAGTTTTCTATGTTAATATATTTCTATGTTAATGCTGAATTTTCAGCATCATTACTTCAGTCCTCAGCATCAATCCGTTTATCATTCGTTCAGTCGTTTTTTGATTTCATATTGAAAGTAGAAAAATTAGTAAACGATTTCTTTTTCGTTTTTTTTTTTCGAATTCAGCTTGATTTTTCGTTCCGAAGTAGGGGCGTTTCATTCCCGCCCATGTGTAGAAATTTTATATTCAAGCTGTTCATTTATTTTCCTACCTCAGAACGAAAAATCAAGCTGAGTTCTGTTTTTTTTTATAATAAAAAACGAAAAAGGAACCGTTTTCAAATTTTTCTACTTTCAATATGAAATACAAAAAGACGACTGAATGAATGAATGATACACAGATTAGCGTCACATGATCCTTTAGAAATCCTTCAAACATTCTGATTTTCTGCTCAAGAAAAATGTCTTATCAATGTTGAAAACAGTTGTGCTGCAATTCAGCTTTAACTGAGACTATCATGATCATAATCATTATCATCAATCTGATTGTTTGACCATAAATGCTGGTTACAATGAAAAAAAGTTTCCAGTGTGGTTTAATGAAATCAGTTACCAATTTATGTAACTGAAAAAAGAAACATGTCGTTAAAAAAACTATTTTATAAAACAACTCACTACTCACACACTCCCAACAAATGAATCCTTGAATGAGGTATTAAACATGTACACAAAATCAGCGGTTCCCCATTGATTGACACTACTGCATCTTTAGGGAATATTCAGCACTAATCTCAGATAAACACAGATGCCAGACAGAACAGGAATCATGGGAAGTCAGTGGTATGTGATTCTCCTCCGGTCCAGTGTGTGGTGCTGTAGTTCAGACCAGCAGTGGGTTATCCAGCACTGCTACTCCTGCAGCGACGCCCCCGTCAGCGTGCTCCGTGCTCTTGGTCCTCAGCAGGTGGCCCACACATTCATTAAACACCACGTCTTTGCCTTTCCTGTGTGTGTGAAAAAGATGGAGTGATTTGCTGTGACACTGTGGGCCCTATTTTAACCATCTAAGCACATGGTCTAAAAGGATTGTCCCTATTCTCTTAATGAGTAATGGGTTTGTTCTGGGGTGTAACGTGCAATAAACCAATCCTAAACCAGTTTTATCTCCCATTCCCTTTAAAAGCCAATTGCGCTCAAGCCATGGCGGATTCGCTAATTAAAGCTACACTGTGTAACTTTTTTAGTTTATTCTTAGCTAAAAACACTTAGTTCTTTCAAAAAATATATGTGCTCATTAATGTATATTTATTTCGTTCAAGTAATAAAGTATTCTCGTGAGTGTATAATATGCCATTGAAAATACATACGGGTAAGGGGTTCTAATGTCGGTCGCCATGTTGCCCCTCCATCTTGAAAGTACATTAGCCAAAGAGGGACATACCTGTTAACTTTCGCGTTTTAACTCTCAATGGCACCGTGTCGAGGAGGTCGAACTGGAAGCCATGTTAATCTTGGACTACATTGGCCACCGTAGGAGTTAAAACGAAATCGGAATTGAAAGGAACAGAAACTAATATTCACTGGATGGTCATATACCTTTTCACCGCTAGATAGGGATAAAAATCACACAGTTTAGCTTTAAACAGCAGAATTTGCAAGCGAAAAAACTGAACGCTTCTCTAGCGAGGAAGAGGCTACCTGGTCGTGCTCGAGGTTAAGGTGCGCGAGCAGACCATCTATGGGACAAAGTGTACGCACCTTGTGGACCCGCCAATAGGCGCACATTAGTAACACGCTCTTTAAATGACAAAAAAATATATACTGCGCCATTGACTTTAGACCAGGTTTTTGTTGATCAATGGCATAGTCTATTTCAGTAGCCTCAAAATAGCAACGAGCCAACAATGCGCCTAAACACAACTCGTTTTCAGACCAGCACGCCCATGGGCGCACATATGCATTTGCTATTTAAAGTAACACCAAGTAAATTTTCCTCTTCGGTCGCCCTACTGGTTGGAAACGAAATTGTCCATTGCCGCTGTCGTAAATAATTTAGCCTACCGTCGCACGCACGCTCGCTGTTTACCCAGCACCGGCTTTAGAATAAACGATGTCCACAGACAAGGTAGAGTATGTTACATGATTTCATGAAAGGATGATGTATTGCGACATCAGAAACGAAGAAAAACGAAATAATGACTATTGTAGCGCTTGATGTAAAGCAGTCGAATTTTGTAGTTCTTTTTGTGGTCGGGTTCCTACCCGAAACCCGAAGTTACATAGTGCCAGTAAAAGCGATACAGACCCCGTCAGGCGATGGCAAAAGTGCCTTTCACCCTGTTACGACTTGATGAACCACTGATAAGATTTTGGAAACATTATTTTAAGGTAAACAATGTTACATAGTGTTGCTTTAAACATGGTGCAGGATGTGAAAATGATAACTGCGTCGGGCTGAAACTAGCAAAACAATTGTGTCGCACCTGATGCTGCATTGCGTCAGGTGTATGATAGGGCCCCTGTGTTTTTAAGATGTATGTGTTTTGTTGAAGCACTGATCCCACCTGACATACGCTCCGAACGCTCCCAGTTCACTCAGACAGGAGTTCAGTCTCAGAGGAGCTCCGGGCCGGAGCAGGTAGTTCAGGACCGGGACGGGCTGGATCTTGTCCATCAGGATGTAGGCTGTCCTCTCACTGGAGTTCTTCATGTTCTCCAGCACCTCACAGATCTCACTGCCGTAAATGTTGTTGCCTGCGACATAGGAAACCTCTGAGCAAGTGTTTGTGACATTTCTGCGAGCGAGTACACAGGATATGACTTGTGAATACTCACCTCCTCCCTCCCTCTGAGGTTTCAGCACATACTGATCAGGATTGGCCAAAGCCATCCTTACCGTTTTATCACCGTCCTCTCCCTGTGCAAAGACAGGTCGGCCATTTAAAATCGGTTTCATAAAAATAAAATAAAAAATACTGTTGAGTAGTCAACAGTGGTATTACACCTGCTTCTGACATTCAAACTTTCTCAAAGTTTAGTTCCTAACAAGGTTAGCATATCATTCTAATAAAATAATAATAAAAATAAACTTTTATGTCATTTCTGTACCATTATCTTTCCATAAATCTCTATATTGTAGTGTTGTCAAAATACTCGAATTTATAACTAAACTTCAAAATACGATATCCTGAAGAAAAAGAAAAAAAAAAGATATTTGATACCATGGGGGAAAACTGCCATATGGATATTTTTAATATTATCTCTATGTTTTGTCCATCCACTGACATTCTAGGCAATATTTTCAAGCTACCAAAAGTACATGACACATAATTTTAATCAAAGTCTTGTGAAGAGACGCTTTATATGATGAACAGAATTTAATTTTGACTTTTATTTGCATATAAACATTGATCAATTACCATTACAATTGTCTCACCAAAATGTTTGCTCTCTCAATGTATTTGTTTTTTTACAAAGGGGGGATTTTGTTATAATACTACAGAAATTGATTAATCAAATGTATAATAACATTGGATATTCTTCTTCAATGTTTAAATTAAATGCATATTAGTCCTGCAGTGAGTGATTTTCTCTTTTTCTTTTGTTCTTTGGTGAACATTGATGACAGACAGCAGCGTGTTTATTAGGCCGCTGTCACTTTAAGACAGAATGCACTAATCTAATATACTGACACACATGCGTTTTCTTTCTCAACTGTTTACTTTCACTTAAGACATAACTGACTGTGTTTACATGAATACTCGCCAAAACAGCTATTTTGATATAATTTTTTGTGTATTTGAACGTTAAAGCATAATAAGCTGTGGAAAAGAACTCAATTCGGTACTCATGAGATTTTTGTGAGGCAGTTTTAGGTGTGTGAGCTTTCGGTGTGAGCCTGAAACCTGCGGGACTGAAGTACAGGCTTCGTAACACCAACAATATTTATCGGGACCGAATGAGAGTGAGGGAGAAGAAGGGGGTGTGTCAACTTGCTGTCGGAGTGAACAGAGAGAAAGAAAACGCAGCTGGTCTCGGCGTATCGATACTGCAGAAAATGAGTATTGCAACTGTTTCAGATATTTCAGTATCAATACGTATAGAAAAATCTATATTTTTGACAAGCCTACTATACTGGTTAGAGATGTCAAAAGTACCAATTTCGGTACCAAGTCGGTACTGAAATTTAAAAAATGTGACAATACCAGCATTTCCCTCTAGCATTTAGAGCGCTGTTGAACGGATTCTTAAACACCTCTGATTGGCCATTGTGTTGACACGCTCAAGATATATGTCTGTGATTGGCCAAGGTGTTGACACACACTCAACATGTCTTTGATGTTCTTCACCGAGCGCTTACACAGATGCACACTGGAGAGTTTGAAAGACGGCTGCTTTTAAACGCTCCCGTGTGTGTATCTGTGTAAGCGCTTGAAGAGTGTCAAAGATGTCATTGTTGTTCTTTGCAGCCAATCATAGACATCTATGTTGAGCGCATCAACACAAAAGCCAATCAGAGACATATATGTTGAGCGAGGCAAAACAATGGCCAATCAGAGGTGTTTAAGTAATTGTACAACAGTGCTCAAAATGCTAGAGGGAAATGCTGGTATCGTCATTTTTAAATTTCAGTACTTTTTGACAACACTACTTATATAAGAGTTTGGAGTTGGATCTGATCATAGGGTCTGTCTACGTCTACAGTGTAGCTCCTCTACCATGTCCAGGGTGTACAGCCCAGCGAAAGTGGCCCGAATCTGAGCAACTGCTTCAGGTTCGTCAGGGAAGAAGCGCTCCAGAACCCCCGGCCGGGCCAATTCCTGCTGCACCTTCTTAGTTCCAGCGAGATGGGTACTGATGTCGGGACACTTCACCGCCAGAGAGCGCTCCATCATCAGACGGGCCTCCCAGCTCTGAAACATACGGGTTTGATTCACACACAACATTTAAAACTGATCACACCACATACATCTCTGAGAAGAGGAAAATAAAGCCACGTCCTCACCCGCTCCGAGGAGTAGTTTTGGGGCATGTATCCGTTACGGAAGTAAACAATGGCTATCTCACGGCCATCTCTGCAGGAATTGAAAAATTAGGCCGTTTGTCAGTTGACACAATTTCAATCTTGAAGTAGGAAAAATATGGGTGTAACGATACCCTCATGTCACGATTCGATACATATCACGATACGATATTATTGCGATACTCCAAGCCATGATAAAAGGTTAACAAAAAATGTACTGTTGATTTAAATGCTAAATTTGGTATAACATTGTGGGTGTAAATGCATAGGCTTGGACTTGGTGCTGGTAACCCAATGCACAGGACAAAATTGACACCAGGTTTAAAATATTCATGATTCTGAAATTGAAAATACAGAATTATTTTAGACGAATATAGGCCACTTTTTACTGGTAACATAAGACATTTGGCATTATCAGGAGCCACACATATTCCCCCATTGCATTATTATACATTATAGTCAACATTATATTAGTTTAATGTAGTACTGACACCAAAACTCAGAATTTTTATTTTGGGTGAACTATACACAATACAGATTGTCACTATCCATGATACATATTGCTGCGTTTTTGTATTGCGATATTTTGTGACACGGTATATTGTTACACCCCTAGTTTTGACTAAACATACATTGCTCTCAAGTATTCTACAATGCTAATATTAATGTGTTGGACAGATGAGAAATGTGTGATATTGAATCACAGTCACTCACACAAATAGCCTCTTGCTTTGATCCAGAGATCCGGTTCTGCAAACATCTTCAAACTGTCTTCTTATTACAGGAATATTTCTGTACACATAACACAACAGATCATCACTTTTGCCCCTATAAAAGATGCTTTGCTTCACAAACACCACTAATTAACATGTATTATTAATAACAGGCAGTGGAATACGTATAGATGTTGCTCACGACTGCTACTCAGTACTTACTAATGTAGTTACATAGTAACTAATGAAAAATAACTTGACAATGAATTATGATTATAGCAAACTATCCGACTACATACTGTACCTTTTCCACAGCTCATTCTCTACGTATCGATGATCATAAATATTTCTCTGAACATCCTCGACCAGAAACATAACCACAGCCCTGTAAGGGACAACATCAGTTGTAAGTAAATGCAGAAGAGACTTCCTTCAACAACATTGAAAAGTCTCACCGCCCCCACACTTTCTGTTTGTCCATAATGTCCAACTCAAGGCAGAAAGTTTAACACACCTCTCAGATCCATAGAGCTGCCAGGCCTCAGCCAAACCTCTGGCCAGACCTGCTGCTGGGTTGTTGTCGAGAACACGATCACACTCCTCCGGCAGGTTTGCGACCTTCAGAATGTGTCTTACAGGATTGAGAAACAGCACTGACAATAAACAGCATTCAGTAATAAACCAGTGCATCATTTTAATACACAGTCCTGTAGGGGAGTTACTTTTGAGAGCTGTTCGGAGATTCAATAGACCATTTTACTCAGACTTACCGATGGACATCTGGTGTCCGTGAAGCAAGACCGCCAAAACTTGCGGCAATAGTGTTGATTTCAATCTGCTTTAGAGACGTCCCGCCGCCGGGTCTGTGGTCCAACATGTAATCGGAGCGATTCAGGCCCAGCACTATTGACTTGAGGAAGACATGAGCTATAGTTTAAATATATCTATCTAAAGAACGTGCGCAACTAGGTTATTAATATTACGTTTATACGAACATCTATTATAGAACATGAACAGGGAAGTAAAAGTTTCTAATGTGTAACAGTTAAAATGAATAAATGATTATACCTGGGGTAGATGTTCCTGTTGAACTTGTTTGTATATGCTGAAAAGTCTGGCTGTAAAATCGTCAACTTTGATAGTACTGTTGAAGAATAAATAAATAAATATTATATTGACATATAATACCTCTAGTGGCAGTAGATGGAATTGCAAAATACTAACAGGTTTTAAAAACAAAAAAACTTCCATTGTTTGGACAAACAGATTGTGCCGCCCCAAACTCATTTGCAGAGTCAGTGTCATGATTTCACAATCAGAGCAATATTTTGATTGTTTCTGCATATTAAGATATAAGGAGAACAAGATAGAAGAACACATGACATTAATTTTAAATATCACCATTAAAATGTTAAAGGTGCTATGTGGAACTTTTCTACTAAAATGAATCCTTTTTTTATTGCCTGTGTGTGAAGGGGTTGTAATCACACATTACAATGATCCACTTGTCGAGTTTTGCTATTACCTCTGAAGGCCAATATTCATATTTATATGTGAAGTCTCCGGGTCGGATTTACCGCGAAATCCAATGGATGTGACGTGCATGCGCGCTCCCGAGCCCCTCTCCTTATGGCGCTTTTCCACTGCATGGTACGGTAAGGTTCGGTTCGGTACGGCACGCTTTGGCGCTTTTCCACTGCATGGTACGGTACGGTTCGGTTCGGTACGGCTCACTTGTGGTACTTTTCCACTGCATGGTACGGTACGGTACGGCTCGCTTCGGCGCGCTTTAAATGGTACCTGATCTTTTGAGGTTCCAAGCGTACCGTACCGGTACTAAAATGTGACGTGAAACACTGCAGATCACTGATTGGTCAGACAGACAGAATCGTCACTACCAGCGTCGCTGGATTTGCGACACGAGACACTAAACCCGCTATACAGAGTCATATAACCAGTAGACAACAGCCAACGCGGTAGAACCTGTGTTTTACTTTCTTGAAAAAAAAAGAGATCAAAACTTTAAAAAAGAAATGGCTGAATCGTGGTTGAGGCGCAGACGTTCCTCTCGTTGGTTGCCGAGGAGCGGGGGCAAAACGGAATGAAAAGGTGTTCCAAGTAGCTTAGCTCTTAGCCGCACACGGCTATCACCGGACCTACAAACAGTGTAACGATCAGTCCCACCCACTATGAAGGGGTACTAACTGCAGTGGAAAAGCAACCGCGCTAAAGCGAACCGAACCGTGCCGTACCGAGCAGAGTCGTACCACGCAGTGGAAAAGCGAAGCGAGCCGAACCGTTCCGCGCCGAGTCGAACCGTACCGAGCCGTACCTGCAGTGGAAAAGCGCCATTATATACAGTCTATTGTAGACGGTCAGGGAGTTACGTCCGGTTAAAGGCGCACGTTGTTCGGCTTATATCTCGGTCAATCTTTGATCAATATGCCCAAGACTCGAATCGTTCGTAGTGCTGGACGGGGCCTTTCGAACGAGCCCACCCCGAGGTCCAACTCGCCCGGCTCCCCGAGTTATAGCCGTTTGAAATCGGGGGTCCCAGCGAACGGCGATCCGGTAGGGGGCATCCCCGAGGCCCGCCACTCTAGCGTTCGGGCAAGGGTCCCCCTGGGACCTCCTCCCCCGAATTTGAGCTCTATGGGTCTTTGCGTTCTAGAGATACGAGCGATTTCTTCTGAGATCGTGACGTCAACGGCGTCCGCAATTTTGCAGCGCCCGATGGTTTTCTGCTAATATCTCCGCGAAAACACCACCAAAAATTATGGAACTTATATGGTTCTTTTCAGCTCGACTAGATGGTCACAACGAGCTCGGTGCTCCCGAATCCGTCTAGTATTCGCCGAGATATTTGCGTAATAGACGGTATTGTCTATGAGTACGAGCACGAGCGCTCTTATAAAAATTGGTTGCAATCTGAAACATCACCGCTAGAGGCCGCTAATTGTTACATAGAGCACCTTTAACATTAACATTAGTTAACTACATTAGTTAGCATGAACTAATGAAATGCACTTATACAGCATTTATTATTTTTTGTGAATGTTAATTTCAACATTTACTAATACTTTATTAAAATCTTGTTAACATTAGTTAATGCACTGTGAACTAACATGAACAGACAATGAACAGCTGTATTTTTATTAAAGGGATAGTTCACCCAAAAATTAAAATTCTGTCCTTCTTTCTGTGAGTTCACGAAAGCGCCACGACGCCTGCGCGAGAACTGAGAAGACGACGCAGATGGGTCTCGATGTAGTGTTTAAAATGGTTCTAATGTGTGCATTTGCTGGATATCCGAATCGTGAGAAACCAACGAGAAAACGTAAAAGTGCCTTACGAATGCCGCAAAATGAACGGCTTACTTTTCACACTTTCCCATCAAATGACCGTGAGCGTCATCAGTTCTCGCGCATGCGTCGCGGCGCTCTCGTGAAATTCGCGTCAGAGGCCCACACAGAAGAAAATTAATAGTTGAATAAAGTCGTTATTTTTGTTTTGTTTTTGTGCACAAAAAGTATTCTCGTCGCTTGATAAACTTAAAGGAACAATCCACCGTTTTTTTAAATAGGGCTTATTCACAGCGTCCCCTACATTACAATAGTTTGGCAAAAGCATTTTTTTTCAAAGTGTATGCATTGTCTTAGTTTGGCAGCGCCGACGCTAGCTTAGCTTAGCATAATGAATGGAATCCTATGTTGCCAAATAGCATGTCGTGAGTAAAAGTGATTTAAAAAAAAAAAAAATCGAATTACTTCTTGTGGCCTGTTTATTCACAACGAGTACAAATAGCAGATACTTGGTGCAGGTCAGGTCACACCGATATGTTGACGGAAGTTGGGATATTTCAGGTGTTGCGTGATATGACTGTGCCCAAGTAGCAGTGCTTCGCCTGTGATTCACCCTAATATAGTCCCAAGTCAATATCTGCCTATTTAATCGCCTAGTCTGATTTTGAAATGCTATTAATGGGGCGGCAGTGGCTCAGTGGTTCATGTAGATTGTCTACAAACCGGAAGGTTGGTGGTTCAATCCCCGGATCCACTTGACCAAGTGTCGAGGTGTCCATGAGCAAGACACCTAACCCCAGCTGCTCCCGACGAGCTGGATGGCGCCTTGCATGGCTGCCGTCGCCCGTCGGTGTATGAATGAGAGAGTGAATGGGTGAATGTGAGGCAAATTGTAAAGCGCTTTGGTGGCCATTGGGTCTGTGAAAGCCCTATATAAATGCAGTCCATTTACCATTTACCATTTGTACTCGTTGTGAATAAACAGGCCACAAGAAGTAATTCGGTTTTTATTTATTTATTTATCACTTTTACTCACGACATGCTACTTGGCAACATAGGATTCCATTCATTATGCTAAGCTAGCTTCGGCGCTAACAAACTAAGACAATGCATGCACTTTGAAAAAAATGCTTTTGCCAAACTATTTTAATGTAGGGGACACTGTGAATAAGCCCTATTTTAAAAAACGGTGGAATGATCCTTTAAGGTTGATCCACTGTAGTCACTTGGACTATTTTAACGATGTTTTTACTAACTTTTCTGGACCGGCAGATAAAATTACATAGAAACCGATGAAGTGAGTGAGTGAGCCAGCTCTCAGATTAAGATTCCAAAGATGAACGAAAGTAATTACTGACAGAATTTAAATTTCTAGGTAAAAACTAACTATTTAACTAACGTTAACAAAGGTTAACATAGTTAATATATTAACTAATGTTAACTAATGAACCTTATTGTAAAGTTTAACCATGTACAAAATAAGGCAATAATTAAAATGATACTCAATTAGCAATTAAACCAGGCAAGGCTTCCTAAAAAAAATTGTCAACCACAACTCTTTGGCCTAAAATATTTTCTTGAATTATTAACCTAAAATCATACATTTACATTTTTACGATTCTGTGATGTCAGTAATGCATGAAATGCAGGTAAAAAATGTAATATTTATTATTTTCTAGTGTTTTATATTGATATTCTTTTTTTTTATTTGTTGCGATTTTACATGTTTATGATTGAATTAAGGCATAGATTTATCAACTCACAAATCCCCGGCAGTTCCCTAGTTCAGTAAAACCCAACAATAGAGCAATTGTATCATACCTGGCCAGAGTTTCTTCTAGAAAGGTGGGATCCTGGCTCACTCGGTCCACCAACCGGTTAAAATGTGTCTGTACTGCCAGTGCCTGATGAAAGAGTGCTGTGGGCACCGGTGTGGGAAACAACGTGATCGGTGCATAACTCACCACCTGTCAACAAACACACATTTATTTGGCATGTATGGACACCAGAAGAGCGCTTCAGTCACTCCTGATTCTCTGAGCGAGGGGTTTCTGCTCAGCGGGGCAGAACTAACTCTCCATAATCCAGAAACAAAACACGACCGTAGGACAAACAGAATTCCAGTCGTGTCTGTGAATCAACTGCAAACTCTGTGACGAGATGCCAGTTTGTGTTTCATTGCTAATGCTCATTTGAAATAATCTTTGCCTGTATTTATGGAATAATTGGCTATCTAGGAGTCTTGTTTAGATCTGGGTTAAGTCTACAGTGCCACCTTACATGAACGGGGAAAGAGCCTGTCGCTGCCTTTATAGTGGCATGAGTTTCATTACTTTAGCTCGATTTGCAATGCCCTCTGTGCAGCTTGGATGAATAGTGCTAGTAAATGTCTAAACGACATTTCTTCCAAGCAGATGAAACGATGACGTGCTCTTACATCAGGAGAGTTTGCCGTTTCTTTGGTCCGCATCAACACCCCATGTAAAAGCGCCGTGTCTTTTGCGAGCTCTTCTATATTTTTGATCAGGTTTTCATCTTTCAGGACATCCTCCAGTTTGACAGACATAGCAGAGAATCTGCAATCAGAATGAAACACATTGTAGTCATTATTCATGCCACAGATTTTCACAAGAAATCTGTATTTTTAAGTAAGATACAGACTTTCAGATATATGGTTTTGTTTATTGGAAAGATTATATCATGAAATGATAATATCAATTTTCGTTTATGGGTCAATGACATGACGTGCATATTTGTTGTCCAAGTGCATTAATTCCTTTTTAAATAATTTGATAAATTCATGACATAAATCACTTTATTCTATAAAACCTATTTAGTATGAATTAATTTTCACTGGTAAAAACTGCTAATTTCAAGTATGGGTAGGTTGGAACACTTTTTACATGTCAGATGGTACAACTACAGTTTTGCCTGCCTGACATAAAAACAGTCACAAAACTAATTTAGACACTTTGAAATTGTATTTAACAACTGAAACGTGTTTAAACTGTTCATTACTCAAGAAAAAGCATTACATCCGTTTTGAAAAGTTTTTTTTTTAAATGAAAAAACTTTTTTTAAGCTTCATTTGTCAATGAATCGTATAACGTTATTATTAAACTTCCTTTACTCGGACTTTGTACTGGTGAGAAAAGGGACGTGGCTTTACGGTAGGCAAATCTTTAAGAGACTCGCAGATGAATGAATGAGACTGTATACAATATAACCCGCTACTGCAGTGATGTAATAATCAGAAACCTGTACTCATCATGACAAGGCACAATTCAGTACACTAAATAATGTCAACACTAGCTCGTGTAACTTTATCCGTTGAGTTATGGCATACCTTATGTTCGCGGGACACTCCCGTGGCACAGAAGCTCCTTGTTTACAGTGGGTCTGTATAATATTTAGGCTCAGTTAACCTGCACAGGTTGAGATCATGTGAAGTATAACAGTCGTCTGCTAAGGTGGTGTTGTGTGGTGCTGTTGTTCGGCTCGTACAATGACAGTATCCAATCAGTGAGCAGAACGCTGATGACGCAACTGTCCACGTGCGCGCGCATCACGAAGCTTCTTCTTCTTCAATGTTTTTTAACAGTAGCGTGCATCCTTTATGTTTCAGCATCATACAGATGCGTTGTTTCTTTTTGAACGTGCTGTAAAACAAGAAATGGGACACCAAAAAACAGGATTTAAAAAAACAGGGAAGTCTGGTCATATTTAACAACCCAATCTCTGACATTTAAAGGGGCTGCAACCATTGACGAAGTCGAAAGTGAAACTATGAATTGTACGGAGATCTCCATCAGTTAGATCGATTTACATTAGTAAATAACGCATTTCTGTGGTGCGCTTTTGAAACACTGCTTCATGAAGCCTTCGTTGATATTGTTTTCAGTGTTTTGGAGCGCGGTACAAATATAAGTTATATTACACAGACACTATTTGATGGTTTGTATGTTGTATTTTTGCTTACACTTTTCAAGTGGTTTGTAAAAATTAAAAAAAAAAAAGTTTTTGTTGCATTTACATAAGTTTGGCCAGCAGGGGTCGTGTGGTGTTACGGGGTTTGTTTCATCACTAAAGTGAGCTTGCGTGCATCAGTGATGCTGAGATGATCTAACCACTGGTGCTTAACAACTGTTGCTAGGGTCACCCTAGTGAGTAATATATAACAGAGGCAGAGCTTAAACAAAGAAGTGCAATGCAAATCATTTTTATTCATGAAAATATAAGTGCAATCTGTTAATACACTGATAATAAAATTAGGTTATTATACAAAATGATCTCTTGTGCATTCCATTTGATATGTTTTAAGGTTTAAAAAAAAAAGCTTTTACTTTGTCATGACAAAATCAACCTGTTGTCCAGAACTTGATTTAGGATCCGAAAGATTTAAAATCCAATTTAAACCTGAAAATTATCAGGTTTAGGATTTCCATTACATAAAATCATTAAGATCCTGTGTACTTGTTTTTTTTTAGATCACAAATCAAATAATACATTTTTGTACAGATGTTCTAACAGATGAAGTGATGTTGTAATTCAATCAAGGGGAAAAAAACCTGAAATTCATATTAATGTTTCATATTGCAACTTTTGGAGCCCTTAGCTTAATGTATAGCCAAATATCAAGCAATATGTCTTTTTAAAGAACACTTATGCTGATTTGGAAGCTGATTACACCATTTGTATAGTATTTTTCAGCATTACATATTCTTTAAAAGACTATACAGTGCGGTTGGTGCTAATAACATACACAGCAACACACTCTGTTGCACTACTGTGTGTTTGCGCTTCAGGACATGAATGCACGCACACTTCCCCGAATCACCGCCCTGCATATGGGGCAGTGGCGCAGACTGGCTGCGCAGTCGGTGCAGACGACCAGATGACCACAGGGGATGAAGACCATGGAGACGACTTTGTCCATGCACACCTTACAGGTCCTCTCTTCCTGAAGCTGTCTCAACTGTTCCTCTGGACTCAGATCGGATCGCACTGAAAAACACACAAATACAGTGACATTTCTACTCAACCTGGGTCAATTAAAGGTGCTATATGTAACTTTTCTACTAAAATGAATCCTTTTTTTATTGCCTGTGTGTGAAGGGTTGTAATCACACATTATAATGATCCACTTGTCGAGTTTTGCTATTACGTCTGAAGGCCAGTATTCTATTTCTATGTGAAGTCTCCGGTCGGATTTACAGCGAAATCCAACGGATGTGCGCGCGCTCCCGAGCTTCTCTCCTTATATACAGTCTATTGTATACGTCAGGGAGTTACATCCGGTTAAAGGCGCACGTTTCGCTTATATCTCGGTCAATCTTTGATCAATATTCCCAAGACTCTAATCGTTCGTAGTGCTGGACGGGGCCTTTCGAACGAGCCCACCCCCGAGGTCCAACTCGCCCGGCTCCCCGAGTTATAGCCGTTCGAAATCGGGGGTCCCAGCGAACGGCGATCCGGTAGGGGGCATCCCCGAGGCCCGCACTCTAGCGTTCGGGCAAGGGTCCCCCTGGGACCCCCTCCCCCGAATTTGAGCTCTCTGGGTCTTTGCGTTCCAGAGATACGAGCGATTTCTTCTGAGATCGTGACGTCACCGGCGTCCGCAATTTTGCAGCGCGCCCGATGGTTTTCTGCTAATATCTCCACGAAAACACCACCAAAAACTATGGAACTTATATGGTTCTTTTCAGCTCGACTAGATGGTCACAACGAGCTCGGTGCTCGCCGAATCCGTCTAGTATTCGCGAGATATTTGCGTAATAGACGGTATTGTCTATGAGTTCGAGCATGAGCGCTCTTGTAAAATTTGGTTGCAATCTGAAACATCACCACTAGAGGCCGCTAAAAGTTACATAGAGCACCTTTAAGATGATTGATTGTACGATCTGTTCCATCCCAGAGGCTAGATAGAGAGAAGAAGAAGTAACACACACACACACACACACAGAAACGTTATAAGTGCAATAAGAGCGTGTTAATATGGACCTTTCTCCCGGACTGAGACCGGCGTTCTTGATGTTCTCGGACTCTCCACAGTCTCTGAGGGAACAAACCATCCACACGTTAGAGGAGCGGACGGCACACATCATTTTATTACATTTCTATTTTAATCAACACACATGGCTATCAATATACAGTAATGTGTAAAAGTCTTAGGGACGTTATCATTTTCAGCAAAAAATGGTTTTTAAGCCAGTTATTTATATCTTTAACTTTAGTGTGTCAGTAGAAAATGTCACTTTACATTTCTAAACATTGCTTTTGCCATTAATTGTAATAATCCAGTGAGATTTTTGTATGAGATTATGTCTGACAACAGCCGATATGATCTGATCTCACCATCATCGAGTCTGTCTGTGATTACATGAAGAAACAGAAAAACTGAGACAGACTAAATCCAGAACCAGAAGGCAACGTCTCCAAGACTCTTGAAGAAATCTTGCACATTACTGAAGGTTACATTAAAGTACTAGTTCATGCAATATTTTTTTTTTAACTAAATACATTTAACTAAGTCACTTAAAACCTTACGTATACAAACACAAGGTGTGGGCGGAATGGAAAAGAAGACATTATTTAAAAACATCTTATCTTGTCATTTATTTGACAGTTCAAGCAATGCAATAATCAAATGTGTCCATCTAGCACTTGTTTACATAGAAAAACATTAAAATTAATGTTGTGTGTGTGTGTGTGTGTGTGTGTGTGTGTGTGTACACTTACATTATATAAACTTTTATGTTAGATGTGATTAATCGATTTGACAGCCTTAAAGCTACACTGTGTAACTTTTTTAGTTTATTCTTAGCTAAAAACACTTAGTTCTTTCAAAAATATATGTGCTCATTAATGTATATTTACTTCGTTCAAGTAATATGGGTTCTAATGTCGGTCGCCATGTTGCCCCTCCATCTTGAAAGTACATTAGCCAAAGAGGGACATACCCTTTCGCGTTTTAACACGCGTGGGTTAGCACTCGAACGGCCTAAACGTGAAGCCATGTTAATGTTGGACTACATTGGCCACCGTAGGAGTTAAACCGAAATCGGAATTGAGAGGAACAGAAACTAATATTCACTGGATGGTCATATACCTTTTCACCGCTAGATGGGGGTAAAAATCACACAGTGTAGCTTTAATGTTTTTTTTTCTCTTGGTTATGCAAATTTTAGAGAAAACATTATGCGAAAGTTACTTTTAAATGTTCTCGGAATGGTCAGAAACAAGTAAGTAACATTTAAAAAATGTTAGACAAACATCTGACGTTTCAGAAAAAAAAATGTCTCATGAAGGATGTATAAACGCTCAATCTCGATGCTCTATTAACATTACTGGAGAGAACCTTGCCAGAACGCTCTGAGAACGTTCCCTGTGAGGTTCACTGCCATTATATGGACATCTGCAAGCTGAATATCTTTCTTTATTTCTCCTTTTGTGGTCCAAAAAAGAAAGAAGGGCATGTGGCATTAGAACAACACCAGGGTAAATAGTAAATAATGACTTAATTTTCCTTTTGGGACGAACAATGCCTTTAAAATAATGTAAACATGATGTTAACTTCTTTTAGGTTCTGAAATATAGGTTTGCTCAGTCTTGAATGAGTAAACACCTGGTCTGGGCTCCCCGGTCTGCCTCTCCTCCTCCTCGGCCTGCAGGACGTCGGTCACCAGGTCAGACACTGAGGTGTAGTGTGAGCCGGTCAGTAAGAAGCGGGACTGTACCAGACTCTCCACTAGTGAGCGCTGGAAGCCCATCTGTAGCACCGCCTGCACCACTGGAGACAACATGGCTGCCGCCACTGAGCTCTGCCCACCCAACACCTCTGGCGGCAGGAACACACACATGACAAACAGGTCTTTAAAGGATAATTCCGGTATTTAACACTTTGAGACAATTTTCTAGTTTTTTTTGGATGAAATAGAGTGGTGGACTTAGAAATTTTGACAATGGGTCCTGTCTCGACTTTTTTACTATTTTAGAATCGCCTCTGACCGCTTCAGAGTGGCTGTCTACGAGCATACTGAAACATGTCCTTAAAACAACCCTTAACGTTCGTTTTCAAAACTGTGCAACTCACCGAGTGGTTAGTGGTGTTCGTTGATGATCCAAAACAAGTAGCGTAGCGAAATACAGTTTCTGTCGTGTACCGAAAGGTGTCTGTTTACATTTGGTTGTAGTCTTTCCGCTCGGTTCTCCGTCTCTCAGAAGGCTAGCGTGAGCAGAGCAACTGCGGCAAAGTGGTTGTCGCCATCAAGTGGTCGGGAGTGTGCTAACGCTTCAGACTCAAATATCGAGCGGAAGTTTATACGCGGTTGTGAGGAATCTGAAAATATAGTTCTACTATAGTAAATAACACCGATTGAAAGCATACATTGCGCCGATATATTTGTTTTTAATCATCAACGAACACCACTAACCACTCGGTGAGTTGCACAGTTTTGAGAGCTAATGTTAAGTGTTGTTTTAAGGACAGGTTTCAGTATGCTCGTAGACTCTGAAGCGCTCAGAGGCGATTCTAAAATAGTAAAAAAGTCGAGACAGGACCCATCGTCAAAGTCCACCACTCTAGTTCATCCAAAACAAACTAGAAAATAGACTCAAAGTGTTAAATACCGGAATTATCCTTTAAGGGGGTAGTCATTTGCTTAAAGGGATAGTTCACTTTGAAATTAATTTTTGATATGTTTTAGCTTACCTCAAGGGCATCCAAGATGAAGGTGTCTTTGTTTCCACAGTATTTTCAATTTTGATATTTTTAGGTCAAACCGTTCGACATACACGCGCGAGAGATCACTTCCGGTGCTTTCCGGAAAAGAACGAAGCGCTTGCGACCTCAGATCACTTGGACGTGGCTGTGTTTACAAGAGGTAAAAACGATATAAATACTGTTCGTTTTCTCACACAAACCGCTCGTTTCGTGTCTTAGGCCATCAATGTGTACTTACATTTATGAGTCATTAAATCATGTTTAATTTGGACTTCTCTGTGTATGCTCTTTGAGGTGGACCCCATAGACCTGCATTATATGACTGACAGACAAGAACGGTTTGACCTAAAAATATCAAAATGGAAAATACTGTGGACACAAAGACACCTACATCTTGGATGCCCTTGAGGTAAGCTAAAACATACCAAAAATTAATTTCAAAGTGAACTATCCCTTTAATGCAATAAAATGTAAAAAAAAAAAAAAAAAAAAAAGTATTTTCTTGGTCCTCACAAGTAGAAGTATAAGCAGAGCTTGGGTGTATTCACACTATTAGAATAAAAGGTTCTATACAAAACCTCGAAGGGTTCTGTCAGAAGTAGATTGAATCATTTTATGGATTTAGTTTTAATTTATTCCTTTGGGTTAATACAATTGTATGAATTAAACAGTTTGTAAAGATACTTTATCACTAGAAATTATTTTGAAATAACCCATTAAACATTAAAGTATAATGCAGTCTTTTCTCCTTATATAGAACCCTTCCTTCTAAGAATGAGAGCAAAATATTGCCTCAGGTCATTTATTCTGTGATTTATGCAGAGAATCATTGATTTAAAGCTTCAAAAATCACAAAAGAGTTTAAAAAGAGTTAGGGTGATCATTGTTAGTTGGTGAGGACAGAGAAGAAGAGGAGATAATTTTTCTGGGTGAAAAGAAAATTGTGAGAGACAATAACAACAACACCTGAGGAATAACATAAAATGCATAGCGGCATAAAACACAACCTGTTATTATCCTGCTTATTACACGGCTCTTTGCTCCAAAAATAAATACAGGGAATATTGATTTTTTTATTTCATTGTTTCACTGCAGAGAGACAGAACACGGGTTTCCAGGACAAGCAGTATATAGTTATACTGTGTCATGGACAATGGTTATTGTTTAGAAATATCTGACTGCTGAATGCTGCGAATGACCAATCAGAATCAAGTATCCCAGAAAGCCATGTAATAAACACACATAAGAGTCTGTTTATCCATAGAACACAAGCAGGACGCACAGCAATGAACATTTGACTGGACATTAGAAATGCACACAATCCTTAAAATCGGGGGTTTTCAAACTGAGGCCTGTTTGGACACAGAGAGGCGAGTCGCCATAAATCAGAAAAGTATCAGACCCGTTTGAATTCTGCACAGAATGCTGTTTTAAAGCGATATGGAGGAGATCAGGAGGGGAAACGCTTAGAGATTTAGGAGGAACCTGCGGCTTTACCGAACTCAAAAGGCTCTGGCTGAGCTGTGATATTTAAAAGAAACACTACTTGCTATTTTAAAAAAAGGGAAGGGGCCTTCAGTGGAAATTAAGTCAACACACTAAATAATGTTGCGTGTTTCAAATATGTGGATGAGATGTTGGTGCCTCCATTAACTGTTTGACAAACTAATTTAACCTGCACAAACCCTTAATGGAAACATGCATATGTTTATTACTGCACCACAATCAGTAAAAAATAGTCACGCGTTTTTTAGGCCGAAACATTTTTTGTCACATACAGCAACATCTCCTCACTATCCGCTAGCTGCCTGTCCCCTGAACACACTGTAAAAAGACGCGGTCTCTGCAGACACCCCAGGCTCCACAAACAGCAACAAAAACAAACTGGGCTAACCCGCACCACGAAACATAACAAACTGTTCCAGCCAATAACCGACAAGAAGGGGTTTGGGGGGTTAGTGCGCGGATGAGAAGGAGGGAGGGTCTAGCTAGCCTCCGTTTTGTTTGACAATACTTTAAACGTCAACAAGAATGACGTCACCCCACATTGCTTAGAGCACCTTTAACTATAATGTTTCTATTTTCAAAATTAGGTCATTTTATTTTAGCAAAACCTAGATAGTTCATGAATATTTTTGTGGTTGATTAGGGCTTGCTCAAATAAAGGGGTTGGGAACCACTGATTTAGAGCTTACAGAGCATAAGCAATGCTTCTCTATTGCAAGGTTAATCATTTTCTTAATTACCAAAGCCTTTAAGCACTATCCCAATCACCCAAAATCATGCTGTCCCATCCACCCAAATTGTGTTTTTGTGTTTTTAACTATTTTTTTACTGATTCTGTATCAGCAGTGCATCATATTCGTGTTTCCATCAAAAGTTTGAACAATATAGTAGCTACAACCAATAAGGGCATCCAATTTTGGTTATGTGGTCTCACAGCTAGGGCTCAGCCAAAAAGTTTTTATTTTCACCCATTGGGTGAGAAAATAACCTATACTGTCCCATTCAACCTTATGTCCCAATCACCCTTAATTCACCTACTATATACGTATTTTACCAGAAATAAGAAATAAAAAACAAAGAAGTGGTAGCGTGAGGTTTCTATTTTACCTGAGTTAGGGTACATTTACAAAACAACAATGTAGCCTACTAAAAATGTAGTAAATTTGTTTTTAGCATAAAGACAACGTTGTCAAAATGGTCCTGTTCATACGGATCCGTGTAAAAGACTAAAAATGCTGCATTATTTATGCCAGGCCAGTAGTTGGCGATGACTTTGTAAAGAAACACAACCCGAAAAACCCGGTTTCAAAAGTTGGTGTTTTCAGGCCGTTGTTGTCGTGTATATGAAAAGCCAAAACACAAAAAGTTTTCTGTTTTTAGTTGAAAACGGTGTCGTGTTAACGGCCCTTTAGGGTGTGCATATACATAGCCCTCATTTTGAGTAGTCTCTTGGTCCGTTCTGGTCAGTGTTTAGTAGGTTTGCTTACGCCTGCTTTTTAAAGTAAAAAACCCTACACAAACAAATGTGAAAATAATTTAAGTATTTTACTTATAATTGACTGTTATGTCGAATATCTATTTTGATTTTCAACACAGTGACTGCCATTGTACTTGTAGGAGGATCATCATATTCGGGGGTCCTTAACATTTAAACATTTGAAAACCCCGGCACTGTTACACCTTTAAAAGAATAAATGGCGTGACTCACCTGATGTAATGTTTCCTGCAGTTGATGACAGAGATCCACCCTTTAAAACAAAATAAAACATTTAAAGTCCATGGCAAATTGAGCATAAACTGATGGTTAGAAGCCTCATTATTCCTTACCACTCTCTCATTCATGCTGAAGTAAGACTGCTGAATATTGCTCACATATTCCCGTCCTCTGGATTGAAGCAAATATTCACATCTGTGGAAGCACAAGATAGACCAAATTAATAATGAACATACAAGCACTAAAATCAATAAAACGTCATCCATTCGTGTTTGTGTACATGCCCCTTCAGTACTCATTGATTACATTGTGTTGTACTTATTTTAATGTGGGATAAAAACTTCAGTAGAAGAGAAATAATCCAGGACTCACCGTGGAAACCATTTGGCGTGTTCCTCCCAAGGGTCATCACCTGGTTCCCAGTTCCTCAGACCACCATCACAGAAGAAACACTTCACATTGTCACCATGACCTAAGAAAACGACGATCACTTATTACCATCTTCTACAAAACACTATACTATAGGCTATATAAAGAGAGTAAACTGCCAATTATTTGCCATTTCTATTCAGTTTTGAATTGCAACTTAATGTTCATTATCATTAATACATTTAAAGTAGAATGTTTTATCATTTTAACACACTTGACTTTATTTTAAAGGGATAGTTCACCCAAAAATGAAAACCATGTCATAATTTACTCACCCTTAGGTTGTTCCAAACCTGTATGAATATTATATTGAGCACAAAAGAAGATATTTTGAAGAAGATGCTTAACCAGACAATTGAGTTCCATAGTATTTCCCTCATAATATTTTGCTGCCGTTAGTTGTCTGGTTACCAACATTCATCAAAATATCTTCTTTTGTGTTTAACATAACAAAACTCATACAGGTTTGAAATAACTTGTGGGTGAGTAAATTGTTTGGGTGAACTTTTCCTTTAACACAATTAATTGTATTGTTCTTTAATGAGAGCAAACAATGATATTAGGCTACAATTTTGAATGCATATGATTTGTATAAGGTAAACACTATTGCTTTCAGAATAATGAGCGCGCACGCGCTTAACTGCACCGCGCTCGCGGGCTCTCTAGTTCATTCCCTTCATTCACACTGCGCGCATGACTGCCGTGCGCGTGACTGAGAGCGCAGAAAACAGAAGCAAGCAACGTCCGAATCGAAACCACATACATCCCCACTCATGATTTTCACGTGAAATTTCATTTCAGTTTCATTTCTCAAAACCACATTCATCCTCCTTTTAGTCTGAGACGGACCCGTAAAGAAGAAGCCAGCTCGCGCCAGCGCGTCGGGCTGCACCGCTGCTCCTGTGGGCCAGTTGTGGTAGCTGGACAACCTGGTGTCCTCGGACTCCATCTCCGGGTAGACCGCCTGGTCGGACTGCACCTGCTCGTCCACGGTCAGCCGCTGGAGTTGACTCAACAGCTGCCCATCCACAGAGTCGGACGAGCCCAGCGGAACATTACCCACATCCCTGCCCATCATCAAGCCGCACGTGGAAAAGTGCCTCTCGTGTTCCCCCCACGGAGTGTCTCCATGAACCCAGTGCCTCAGGACCCCATCACAGCAGAAGCACTGCACCGTGTCCCCGTATCCCAGATAGTGAAAGCCAGCCCGGGCCAGCTCAGCGGGGCTCACGGGCGCATCTCTGGGCCAGTTGTGGAAAGTCTGGAGTCTTTCCTCCTCACTGCGCATCCCGAGCCGCTCCCGCGCGCTCCCGCTGCTCTCGCGCTCATGTCCACGGTCTCCCATCATCCCGCTGCTCGCCTTCCATAACGGGCTGTTCAAGTGAGCTCCAGCCCCCTCTCCGCTGGCCATACAGCCTATTATTCCCTATCACAGAGCGCCGTTTACTATAGCACACACTTCCAGAATAAGCAAGCAGTTGTTAAAATGATCTGCCATGTGGCCGAGCACTGAATAGCATAATACAACAGACGCCTTTCATGGTGATTTGCTCTAAGTTTCACATGTTGATGGGTTCATAACCTAACCGGTAACCCCGAAAGTTATGGGTTACGCATTTTAAAATCACCATGAAATTAAAATTGAAAAATATTTCATTTTTTCTGAAATATAGCGGCGTTCATTATAAATTATTTATCCACACTATATTATTATTATTATTATTATTGAATAGCTTATGTCCAGTGTTGTGGGTAAATCATTACTGTAACTTGAGAGTTAGCCTACATAATCAGATTACTTTTTCAAGTAAAGAAACGTAGGCTATTACTTATTCAATTTACAACAAAATATCTAAGTTACTTTTTCGAATAAGTAACGCTAGTTACTTTTTTCACATTTATTGACCGACCGCTCTCCTGTCCCCATGTTGAGAGAAATAAAGTGAGGAGGTGTTGTGTGCGCTGTGTAACCATGATGGTTATTGTAGTTTTAGAATAAATGTGAACATGCAATACTTATCTCACTTGCACGAAAATATTCAGTATTCCTCCAAATGAAAACGCAAAACCTTTATAACTATTGTATGTGCAAAAAAATGACTTTAGGTTAGAAATAAGAGTGTTGAACTTCCTTCTCTTATAGCTCAGGTTATTGTTCTTTAATTCAGAATGGCAGCACAGCTGAAGGGCCTTAACATTTGCCAAAAATAGAGTTTTTTTTGTTGTTATTAAGAAAACAATTAAGCAAGCCCAGCCCATGTGTAAAATAGACATTATATTCTTTTTATAACTGAAATATTTGGACATTTAACAGTTAATTTAACAAGTAATTAATTACATTAAAGATTAAAGCAAAGCTTTTGAAAGTACTTTTTGACTACATCTCCCATAATCCCTCACAGGAAATACGTCATCTGTTGACGCCAAGCATAATGGCGGCTTAGTGAAACGCACAGGCTTCGCAATCGCCTCGATTTTGATCCTTAAAGTGAGTACCTGAATAAAATGTTTTCTATTTTTAATAACAGCACAATTGAACACGTTGTTAATAACTTAGTCTTACCCGTTATAGTATTTTTCTGGTTTCTAGAGATTGTGCTTATTGAAGGTTGCAGGCCATTGCTGTGCCTTCAGTCTGGAGTTAGACGACATTATTAAAACTCCTGTGCGTTTTATCTTCGCAAGATATATTGGACGTGTAATTATACTTGCATAGTTTAGCTGTGTTGTAATGACTGCACAATAAAATGCGACTAAAATTTGACAACATTTCGCCTAAACAGTACAAAATGTAAGCGCGATATATGCCAATTAGTCTTGTATTTACAATCAGTTTCGTTGTAAAGATCAATCAAACATGCGTCACTGGCTGATCATCACAAGGCCTTGCTTTCCTCTTCTTTCCAGATGGCTGGTGACTCTTCTGAGAAGAAGGACTTGGATAGCATAGGGAAGGAGCGGGAGTCCCGTAAGCGCAGTCGTTCTCGCTCCAGGGAACGGGAACGTAAGGGATCTCCCGGCAGAGACCGCAAACGCCACCGGTCCCGTGAACGCAAGCGCTCCCGCAGCAGATCTAAATCTGCAGACCGGTGTGTAGGACTATATACTGTTCTTCAAGTGTGAATGATAATGCATTTGTAATCTAACGCCAACTCTTCTCCTCTGTTTTCAGAGATCGTCGTCTTAAAGACAAAGAAAGAGACAGAGAGAAGGACAGAGACAGGAACCGCAAAGATAGAGAAAGAGACAGAGACAGACGGGACCGGTCCAAGAAATCAAGGTTTGAGTCACGCTTGCTTCACAAACATTTCAGGGCTGAGCAGTAAAGATGTCCAGATGATTGCAAATTGTAACTGTTTTTTATGTATTTAACATTGTTGTTGCAAATTCTGCAGATTTATGTCACCAAGGTTACATTAAACAGTATTTTACCTTAGATAATTTAATTGATACTACAAAAAGTCTCTGTACAAATAGCTGTACAAATCTTAACTCTTTTTCGAATGGGCCTGGGGAAGAAAGTCTTTGTTGAACTGACTGGAATTTATATACACTATATATGAGTATGAACTGCTATTTAAATAAACAAACTATTTCCATGTTAAATCCACCAAATTTCAAAAACTTCCTGGCTCTAATATTTTTTATAAAAAACAAACAAAAAACATAAATAGTGATTAAAGCCAAAATATAAAATGTCATGCATGTATATTGACTCGAGTAATCCACTATTTTGTAGAGGGGGGTCAAAATGACAATTTTCACCTGAGATTTGGAGCCAAATTACAGAAGGGTAAAAATGACATTAAAAAGGTGGCAGCATCATTATTTTATATTTGTACAGATTAAAGGTCTATTAGTTAAATCTGTTGACTTTAACAACTATAACAGTAACGGCACAGAGAAACAATATCGTTAGAATCACTTTCAGATTTTTTGATAAATGATAAAAACATTGACAGCCAATAAGAATCCATTCTGCTTCGCAGACACCTGCAGCATGCACTTTGAATTAACAAGCGTTATCGTTCGCTGATGTGGACGCCGATTTGGGTTCTCTCTATAATTATCGCTCTTGGTGTAAACGAGCCTTAAAATTTAAGGTTACAGATGCTCTTGTTAAACGGGATCTGGTTATTTGCTCTTTTTGGACGTCTGCCAAGTCGCTCATTTCACACACGGCTTGTATTAAACACTTCTGAAAACCTCTTTTACGGCACTGATATACAAACTAGAGAATATAAACAACAAAAAGAGGAATAAAACTATCGCAATGTTTTTTCTTTTGTCATTGTAGCCTACACTAACTATATCAACCCCTATAATAATGGGTGTTTACATTATTTTGTCCAACCCCTGTATGTATATGCATACAATGTTTAGATATTTTAAATATAAAAATAAAAAAACTTCAAATAATGAAAATATTTCACTACTTTGTTATAAAGTGTTTGCTTTTTTCCTCTCAGGAGCACTTCTCCGAAATCCAAGGATTTGAAAATAAAGAGGGATGTGAAAAAAGAGGAAGATGAGGAAGACGAGAAGAAGAAAAAGAAGGTGCCCTATTAGAAGACATTTCAAGTTTGAAAGTTACATATTGTGTACTTTTCTGACTTTGTTTTTAATGCAATCTGCCTGGTTTTTAGGTGCAGCCTCTCTCTCTTGAAGAGCTGCTTGCAAAGAAGAAAGCCGAAGAAGAGGCAGAGGCTAAGGTGAAGAGATTTTATGTATTTATACAAATTACTGCACTCCATTTTATTTTTTTTCACTAAACACATCCTCCTGTTGCAGCCCAAGTTCTTGACCAAAGCGGAGCGAGAAGCCGAAGCCATCAAACGTAGAGAGCAGCAGACAGAGGAGCGCCGCAGACAGGTGGAGGATGAGAGGAAGAAAAGAAGAGTATTTCAGGACATTGGCAGAAAGATGCTTGGTGAGAGGCTAGAACAAATAATAGCATCTGTAGAAACATGGGTATTCTTTTAATATTGGAGTTTTGTAGCTTTTAGTCTGTCTATTAGGTCATCTATATGCTAATGCACTCCTG
The DNA here is from genome assembly GCA_036326025.1 of Chrosomus eos. Taxonomy (NCBI): domain Eukaryota; kingdom Metazoa; phylum Chordata; class Actinopteri; order Cypriniformes; family Leuciscidae; genus Chrosomus; species Chrosomus eos. The sequence continues at coordinate 28,759,043 of CM070837.1, forward strand.
AATGTTGACTATGGCATTTTTGGTCTTTCTCTTTTATTCTTATCATCTTGCTTTGCTTTATCTAACTTGCAGAGGATCCTCAGGAGCGTGAACGAAGGGAACGAAGGGAACGGATGGAAAGAGAAAACAATGGGAATGATGAGGATGATGGACGGCAGAAGATTAGAGAAGAAAAAGACAAAGGAAAAGAGCTGCAGGCCATTAAGGTGATGAGCTGTACACTTTCCTCACGTATTCAGCTGGAGAAAAACTAACCTATCTTTTAGATAGTTTTCTTGGTTGAGAGCAATCTTAAAAGCAAATTAAATTTAAACTAGGGCTGACGATTTAACTAATTTAGTTGGGGGAAAATAACTTGTTAAAATTAATGCATTTAACACACATGATATAATTAAGCAAAATCGCATGGGTAACGAGCGGAATATCACACGAGTGCTGTTTTTGTCCCGAATTTTACAAGTGCAAATGTGATATTGATTTTATACAACAGTTTAATAAATCAAGAACTTAATATTGGGTTATATTTTAGACAGAATATTTTCTGCTTTTGCTCAATTTTGCCAAAGAAAATATTACCTACAAAGCCATAGCAGATCTGCTGTGCGTCTCCGAGCAACACATTAGCTGTTTAATTTCTGAATGAATCCACATTTTGAGCGAATCAATTGGATGAACCACTGATTCAACGGCCCATTCATAAAGAAAGCCATTCATTTCAGTCACTTACTCACCCTCGTGGCTATTGAAGCCTAAAAGGTTATGTAATAAATTCTATGTTGAATCAAATAAAAAATAAAAAAAATTCTAAGCTACTTCTAATGTCTATTTTATGTTTTTCTCATTACACAATAATGATTTTAAATTATCTTTTGGGGGTAATCACTCAGCCAAATTTGATGTGTAATTAGCCACATCGTGTAATTAAGTTGATAAGCTTGAAAGCCCTAATTTATACATGCAGGGTATAGTTAAAAATGTGGAAATACTAGATTAGACTGTGGAAATTACGTAATCTGATTGCCTTGATTGGCAATTAGCAGAATGTGTCCATTAGAGTAAACTGTTACTTAATATGCCTTCGGGAATAAGTAAAGCAATAGTAGACTTCAGAAAAACATTTGTAAATGTTTAGAGCAGTTTCTTCTGTCAGAATATCATCTTTCCATGTATTTTCCTCTGTTCCTGCTGTGCATTAAAGTGGTGGTTATGTGTCTTTTTGATGAATGGTGAATCAATACTTATTTTCTCTTTAGGAGCGCTATCTTGGCGGGATGAAGAAACGGCGGCGTACACGTCATCTGAATGACAGGAAGTTTGTCTTTGAGTGGGATGCGTCTGAAGACACATCAACCGACTACAATCCAATGTGAGTAGTATGCCATGTGACACCTCAAATAACTGCACATGAATGTTTCCACATAAAAGTCCAGATTATTTTGTGTATTTTACCTCATTGCATTTGGTTATGCAATGAGGTTTACATCAGTGTTTGGAATAACGGCGTTTAAAATAACGGCGTTAGGTAACGACGTTAATTTTTCAGTAACGGGGTAATCTAATTAATTACTTTTCCCGTCGTTACAACGCCGTTAACGTTACTGGACGTTAAATGCGATCCGTTCGGAAGTGCATTTTCAGAAGTGCTGGGTACAAACTTGTCAAACTGTGCAGCCTCTCTGCTCAACCCGTAAATAAATCCATCGATCCGTAGTGGTCTAGTGGTAGATTGTTTGCCAAGCGTGTCAGAGGTTATGGGTTCTAATCCACGCTAGAATAGTTTTTTTTTCTCCCGTATCAAAACCGAATATGTTCATCAGTGTTTACAGTCCATATCAAGCAGGGAAACGTTTGTGTGCTTTTTATTTTGTGATTTCACCGGAATGAATAGAAAGTCTCCACAACGGCGATAGATTGAAGAGCGCGCATCCGAGTGAAGACTGCGTGCGGCGCGCGCGCCACAAGAGAACAACTATGCAGCCGCGGCAACGAGCGCTCAGCTTGAGTTCAAAACCAAAACAACGCTAGATCTCTTATTTAATAGTGAACTAAATTAATGCTCTGCTAGTTAACTGGAGATGTTTTATTTATTTGTTTCAAAAAGTGGTGAGTACAAAATGACGCCTATGTGTTACTAGCCTATGTATTGATTGAATAAACTGTGTAATCCGAACGCACCCCTGGCTCACACAGCTAGTGAGGAGCTGGGTTAATAAGTGCAGTGAAGTGAAGTGCAGGATAAATAAACCTCTTGTTGTCTGTCGACCAGGCTTGTGCACAATTCAGAATTTGAATTCAATTTGAATTTATGTCAAAAGCAGGATCTAGAATTACAATTCGAATTTGAATTAAAGCAGAATTGCAATTCAATTCAAATTCAAAGAAATTCATATACATATTTTAAGTGAAGTGTTTAACAATGGAGCTTTACAGTATGTCAGATATGATTGCATTATGCACTTTGTTTTATTTGATTACTTTGAAATGAAAATAACATTGGAACAAATCTAGTTAAACAACATTGAAGGTGTAATTTATTTCAAGAATTTGATCATAATCTATATTTTAGAACTAAATGTATGCAGGGTTGAGAAGTGACTAGTAATGTGTAATTAAATTATATTATTAAATTACAAAATTAATGTAATTGTATTTACTGAGGTAAAATGTGTAATTCAATTAGTTACTAATCAAATTAAAATGAAATTGCATTGATAAAGAAATCCAAATAAAGTAATCCAAACCACATTTATAATGGGTAACTTATAACAGTTAAGCAATTACTTAAATTCTGCTTTAATTCAAATTCGAATTGTAATTCTAGATCCTGCTTTTGACATAAATTCAAATTGAATTCAAATTCTGAATTGTGCACAAGCCTGCTGTCGACGTGCAATAAATATAGAAAGTTATGTACAAACACCTGTCATGTTTTACTCATTTCAACTGACTTGTGAAAACTGCAAAAAAAAAAAAAATTCTTTGACATAATAGCAACTTTTTTTTAACAGTAACGCAAATAGTTACTTTCCCTGGTAACGAGTTACTTTTATTATAGAGTAATTGAGTTACTAACTCAGTTACTTTTTGGAACAAGTAGTGAGTAACTATAACTAATTACTTTTTTAAAGTAACGTTCCCAACACTGGTTTACATATTTATGTAGTATATGTAAGAGGAATTAGCTAACAGCACAAGAACACAGGTTTGACTCTTTCTGTGTTTAGCTATAAAGAAAAGCATCAAGTTCAGTTGTACGGCCGAGGATTCATCGCCGGCATCGACCTCAAGCAGCAGAAGAGAGACCAGTCTCGATTCTACGGAGACCTGATGGAGAAGAGACGGACCCTTGAAGAGAAGGAGCAAGAAGAGTAAGATTCACACATTCAACATATTAGAATGATTTCTGAAGGATTACGTGACACCTGAAGAAAATTAGATTTGAAACTATATTCAAATAGACAAAAGTTTTATATTAATATTTCACAAAATTTATGTTATTTTATTAAAAACACCCAATGACATTGTAGTCACTGACACAATGGAGAGCTAATGCTTCTGTTAGGGAAAATGGGAATTATCATAATCAAAGGTTCACAGTTTTAATGGATATGGCATTAATTTTTATGTATTTCACAGAGTGAGGCTGAAGAAGGTGCGAAAGAAGGAGGCCAAGCAGCGCTGGGATGACCGACACTGGTCTCAGAAGAAGCTGGATGAGATGACGGACAGAGACTGGAGAATTTTCAGAGAGGACTACAGCATCACCACCAAAGGAGGGAAGATCCCTAACCCCATCCGCAACTGGAAGGAGTATTTACTGCCGCCTCACATTCTGGAGGTCATCGAAAAGTGTGGCTATAAGGTCAGTGCGTTTCTGTTTGCTGTGTTTCCAATTCTGCAGATGTTTAAAAATGCTCGTTACATATGACATCCATCCGGGCAATGTATTAAAAATGTTTTCTTCAAATGTTCATTCTTTATTAGGATCCTACACCTATCCAGAGGCAGGCCATTCCTATTGGTCTACAGAACCGCGACATCATTGGTGTGGCCGAGACTGGTAGCGGTAAAACCGCCGCCTTCCTCATTCCCTTGTTGGTCTGGATCACCACTCTACCTAAGATTGACAGGTGAGCTCACTTTTCTCTGTCACACTTTTATATGCCGACACATGTTCTGAGGAATCAATCAAATGAGGAAAATTCTGTGTTTGACTGTAGGATTGAGGACTCTGATCAGGGACCGTATGCCGTAATTCTGGCCCCCACTCGTGAGCTGGCACAGCAGATCGAGGAGGAGACCATTAAATTCGGCAAACCGCTGGGGATCCGGACAGTAGCCGTGATCGGTGGTATATCCAGAGAGGACCAAGGGTTCAAACTCAGGATGGGTTGTGAGGTGAAGAGTAAAATACCTTCCAATAAACAATTTTTACTACCGTATATACCCGAATATAAGACAAGGTTTTTCTTATGGGGGAAAAGGGAGAAAGCAGGGAGAAACAGTAGAGGGCGCCAACACAAGCTCAAGGTAGTGTGGGGCAGGCGCCGCGGTGCGCTTCATAAGAAGAGAAATATGCTAGTTTTGGATGCATTCCGCAGACACTTTGACGGAGCCCGTCAAAACTCAGTTGCGGAAAATGAACGGCGATCTAGTGATCATACTAGGGGGGATGACAAGCCAGCTACAGGTATTGGATGTAGTGGTCAACAAGCCATTCAATAATAATCTGCGCAAGAGGTAGGCTACACTGAGTGGCTCCTGTCAGGCATTCACTCACTGACGGCTACTGGAAATGCAAGGTCTCTCGCTCTCTCTCTCTCTGCCGTGCGCGCGCTACACGGTTTGGTTTGGAGCACATACAGTAGGCTAAGTTCTGTCTGGCATGCGCGGCTCTAGTCAAGATTCCAGGAGATTTTAACTAATTTGCGGGCATCAGGGAGCCGCTATCAATACGCAGGATTTTTATAGGTTATTAATAGAACTGATGCGCACAGTGAACTGAATTGAAAACAAAAACAGCACTGGACAGGGGGCTTAAAATCTGGACTGTCTGGCCAAAATCTGGACGTATGGCCACGCCAACCACAATTACATAGGCTACATAGGCCTGCAAAATTATTGCATTTTTGTGAAAAGGACGGTTATTCATTTGTGTCACTCATTCATTCATTTCTCTCTTCAACTCATTAACAGAGTGCACTTTATTTTGTGACAAATTAATCCAAATATTTAATGAATGGTGTTAAAATGTTTATTTCCCAATGAATTATCACTAGAATTTTCAAATAAAATTATTTTCTGTTGAAAACCAGATTTTTTTCCACAAAAGTCTCTTTCCCCCAAAAATAAGTCTGGAAAATGGGGGGTCGTCTTATTTTCAGGGTCGTCTTATATTCGGGTATATACGGTACCGTAATTCAAATTATTCATAGTATATTTAGTGATCCTAAAATAACACTGGTCAATGTTTATATTTGTAATAGATAACCTCATTGTAGTTGTGGATCTGATGTGTTTTGCTTCCTCATTCTCAGATCGTCATTGCCACACCTGGTCGTTTGATCGACGTGTTGGAAAACCGATACCTCGTCCTGAGCAGGTGCACGTATGTGGTACTGGATGAAGCCGACAGAATGATTGACATGGGCTTTGAACCCGACGTCCAGAAGATCCTGGAGTACATTCCTGTGACTAATCAGAAGCCAGACACAGATGATGCCGAGGACCCGAAAAAATGATGCAGAACTTTTTGGAGGGCAAACACAAATACAGACAGGTAACAGATACTGAGTCATGGATTATGAAATGAAGTCACAATCTCTTGCTTTCTTTAGTTCCTTTTTTCCCTCCTTTAATTTCTTTTCGTTTTTTCAGACGGTCATGTTTACGGCCACTATGCCTCCTGCAGTGGAGCGTTTGGCCAGAAGTTACCTCCGACGGCCTGCGGTGGTGTACATCGGCTCTGCAGGCAAACCTCACGAGAGAGTGGAGCAGAAGGTCATCCTCATGTCCGAGGGTGAAAAGAGGTCAGAGCGCACGTTAACTGTAACCCCTCATATTCAAGTGGAAGTTGTCATCAGAAATGTACTCAACCTTTTCTTCCAAATGTCCTTGTGTGGTAAACAGGAAGAAGTTGCTGGAAGTTTTGGGAAGTGGCTTTGAGCCGCCCATCATCATCTTCGTTAACCAAAAGAAGGGTGTTGATGTGCTGGCCAAGTCTCTGGAGAAGATGGGAGTGAGTACACTGTGTTTATTACTGTCTGTAATTGTTTATAGAAGTAACTTTCAGTCAGTAACTCTAAATCTTTCTTTTCCTCTGTTCTGCAGTACAATGCTTGTACACTTCATGGTGGTAAAGGTCAAGAACAGAGAGAGTTCGCCCTGTCCAACTTGAAGGCTGGAGCTAAGGACATCCTGGTGGCCACAGATGTGGCAGGCAGAGGTATCGACATCCACGACGTCTCCATGGTCCTCAACTACGACATGGCCAAGAACATTGAGGGTGAGTCCAACATAATTTCTGTCACTTTAATCATTATAAACCTTTTCTCCTTTAAAACTGTTGGATTGTTTAGAACTGGGGACTTCCTGTTTCTCGTTCCCATTTTAATTAATCTTTAACTTTGCTTTTCTCAGACTATATCCATCGTATTGGTCGAACGGGTCGTGCTGGAAAGAGTGGTATGGCGATGACCTTCCTGACCAAAGAAGACTCTACTGTGTTCTACGACCTGAAACAAGCCATCTTGGAAAGCCCCGTGTCCACCTGCCCTCCCGAGCTGGCCAATCACCCAGAAGCCCAGCACAAGCCTGGCACCATCCTCACCAAGAAGAGGAGAGAGGAGACCATCTTTGCCTGAGCCGGACCGCTTTACACATGTTGTTTTCTCTCGTGCATTTTGTGACTGCGGTTTCATCTCACCAGATTCTTCATAAGAGAGACCCAGTAAAGCATGGGATCATAATTCACAGTTTTCTGACATACAAATCAGTGAGTGTAGAACTCTTTAATAAAACTGATAGAAATCATCCCTTGACACCATCAGATGGACAGTTGGTAAAATGTAAAGTTTTACAGCACACCTCTTTTGTTTTTTACACATTACGTGTAATTGTGTTTGTGATTTTTAAATTGTGTAAAAATACCGATTCATTAATGCATTTGTAGATACCCCATTTCAGTCAGAGGATGAGTAAAATTGTTCATTCGCTCTGTGGATTAATAATAAAGTCCTTAAGACTGAAAAATGTGTTGTTTGAAGTTACTGAATGAATGGAGGCATTTATATGGCGCTTTTCATATGTACTACTGTACACCCAAAGTGCTTTACAATCATGTCGGGTCTTTATTTGAATATATTTTTCTGGCTTGATGATAGCAGATTGATTGAAATCAGTAATGATAATCTAACATCTAATTACTTTTTTGCCGTAAAGAAGTAACAGAAGATTTTCTTAATAGATTTTACAAGCCAACATGAAACTAGAAGACCAACTTCCTATCTACATCTTCCATCTTAACTCCTTCCTCAGTCCATACGAGCCTCTTTCCAAATATGTACGTTCCAGGTACACTGATTACGCATCACCACGCCACTCTTTCTTTATTTCTAAAACCAAGAAAATGCCCACTATACCAACTATTCCCTGAATAAAAAGAGAACATAAACCAGTCTTTGGGATGAATGAAATATTGAGCATTTTCAATCTTGACTTCTTGTCCTTAGATTGCGCAAATCCAGAATTGAATGGAGACGACCTCCTCTCAATGGCTGTTCCCTAGGCCCACTGCCTGGATACAGTGGGTGTTTCTCATTTGTGCATCCTTGTTTCCTTTCCTCACGTCTCAGCTCCACCCCCTGTAGGATGCGAGGAAAGGCTGCAAGGAAAGAAAATGAGGACGGAGGAATCGAATGAAAGCTTTTTTATACATTGGAATACTTGACCACTAGAGCGTCACTTCACAGCGTCATCATCTACGCTCAAAGGATCTGCCCTTATGTTGTTTATTTAAGAAATTCATAATATAAGAATTTATCTTCTTTCTGCTCCCTTTTGCACATGGGAATTTAAATTATGTTAAGAAGAAAATGAAATGTTTTGTGTTTTTACCATGGAGCAATAAATAAATAACAATAAAGCAAGCTACCCTATTGAAATATGTGAGATGTGTGGTTTATATAAACTGCAAGGGTAAAATATAAATTAAAATGATTGTGACCGATGTGAAGGGGAGGAGAATTGATGCGTTCGTCACGTTTAGTCGATAAAACTCTTCCGCAAAGGATACACCTGTGTATCCTCACTCATAGCTCCTCTGTAAGATTCCTCACTCCTCGATCCTCGCGGTGCAATTAGAGAATTGAGATGTCCTTCAAGATGGCTGAGCTCGATCGGTTTCCGGGTTATAGGATGGAGGACAGAGGAGCGAGGAGACGAGGAGGGATATTGAGAAGCACCCACAGAGTATGAGTTTATTATTTTCACACCAAATGTCCTTTTGAGATCTGCCCTCTTTCCTCCATGTGACCCTGTGGGTGGAGGTGGGAGAATTTCTCTGTGGGGCTCTAGGGGAACTGGTGCCAACTCCACACTTGAACTGGTCATAAGATATCTTTGTGAACAATTCCCATGTTTAATGCCTTCTCTTGGCAGGAGGAGGAGAAAATGACCCCTCTCTTTAAAGGGGGGGACAGCAACAGATGCTCTGCCAGTGCTGTTACCCATCCCTCCATCCTGAACAGAAGGACGGATTAAATTGCCTGCTGTGTCATCCCTTCCTGAGGGTTTGCCGGCCGGTGTCAAGTCACAGCCCATGCGAAGGAAGGCTTTCCTCTTAACTGACTGACCACTCTGAGGAACTTCAAAACCAGGGCGTGCTGGTTGAGGTGCCCAGCAGTGGACTTGTGAGGGAGGCAAGTTTGGAAAGCCTTGCCCTCCTGTTTCCTCAAATCACACTGATGTTGCCTAGCAGTGACTAATGCCCTGAAAAGGGCTTTGGGCTCAATCTGAGCTTTCAAGATGCAGATCCGCAGAATATCTCTTCCGAGAGCGCTGGGTTTAGTGTCCCAGCATCCATTTGCCTCCCCATCTTCTCCATAAGCGAGGAGTGGCATTAAGAGCCCTCACTGCCAGGGCAGAAGAATGATCGATTTTCTGAAAAACTGAGGCTGCTAAGCGTTCAGTGCGTCCTGGCAGTGAAGCTGAGGCAGAGGAAAAGGCTGCCCTGCAGTTAGGGGTTGAGATGATGTGCCACTGACAGCTCAACAGGAGGGGGATTTGACATCCCTTACCCTATTACAGGAACCCTGTGGGAAACGTGCTTATCCCTGAAACTTTACATTTCTGGAATACACGCAGGGATAGCTGGAATTAGCTGTTTAATGCCTGGGGCACGTGACACATTCTCTTGCCGTCAAAAATATCTCTCTGGCTCTGGTTCCCTGGCCCATCTGCTGCAACGGCCAGTCAATGTAGAGTTTTGCCACTGCCCTCTGGCACATTTCGAGTAGGTAGAGCTTCGCCTGGGCTGGGAAGGGGGACGCTTTGCGGGATTTGGCGAGAGGATCGCATCATCACCCACCTCTCCTTCCTCCTCCAATAGACGAGCACTAACTTTGTCATTGTCATCGTCCTCTCTTTCCTCTGTTAGGGTTCTGAAAAGGGGAAGCAGTTTGGGGCAGAAGCCCCAGATGCATGACAGGGGCTGTTTAAACTCCTCCACAGGCAGAGAAGAAAAGCAGGGCTCTCCTTTATTAGCGGTCACAAATCGCAATCTTCTCTCTAGCACCTTTGACTGGAAGAGAGCAGATTGGGGACAGCACTCGGGTTATCCGGAGCTGCCTGAGCGTGTCTCACCCCCAGCCAGGATGAGGATCCTTGCCGGAGATCATTCACCCACATAGACGCAAAGTTTCTGCTTTTGCTTTGCCGTCTTGTAGAACTAGCGGTCGCTATAATAGAGATAACATTGATCGCTTAGGAAGAAGAACCATAGATGAGAATCTGCTGTGACATGTTAATTCTCTTCGTAAATCCCAAGCAAATAAATCACTGTGACAGTGAATAGACCCGCTAAAAAAACAGCGGTTGGTGAGGCACCTTGATGGCTCGTCTATTTACAGTTAAACAACTATTTCCCAAAACAGGCCCTGCTGATAGGATAGCTTCCGATGTGATCTTAATGGGGGAGGAATCACCGGCAGCGGTATATATTAGGGAGGCAGGACTCCCGCATCACTGTCGTGATTGGTGGTGTTATTGGTGCCTCCAGGATCTGTCACAGCCAAAGGTGCTTGAAAATGTTTGAAAGAGAACCAGCAAAATTCAGGAGACATTTTCTTGCTCGTTGTACCAACGAACCCATGCCACTCACATACCATACATGCATGAAAGTAGCCGGATAAACTCTTTTCGATTTAAGGATATGACAAGACAGGCACAGGCCGGCGAGTGACATATGTCTGCAATTTCCCACAAAAACTATCCCGCCCGGCACCCAGTCTAAAATATAAACACTTATAATATGCGTACCATAGTGAACGACAGTAAGGCAATCACACGTTTTGGAAGAAGGCTTGATGTTTTGACTTATTTAATTTTTGGTAATTTTAAAGTAAACACCAAGTAACTTTTCCTCTTCGGTCGCCCTACTGGTTGGAAAAGAAATTGTCCATTGCCGCTGTCGTAAATAATTACGACGCTCGCTGTTTATCCAGCACCGGCTTTAGAATGAACGATGTCCACAGACAAGGTAGAGTATGTTACATGATTTCATGAAAGGATGATGTATTGCGACATCAGAAACGAAGAAAAACGAAATACTGACTATTGTAGCACTTGACGTAAAGCAGTCGAATTTTGTAGTTTTTTTTGTGCACGGGTTCCTACCCGAAACCCGAAGTTACATAGTGCCAGTAAAAGCGATACAGACCCCGTCAGGCTATGGCAGACGAGTCATTTAACTTAATTTAAGTCGATGTACCATCACAAGGGTCTTGGAAATATATTATGAAGGTTGAAAAACTACTTAGTGTTACTTTAACAAAAAAAGTTACATAGTGTACCTTTAACATTTGTTAATGCATTAAGACAGGGGGTCAAACTCGAGAAGTTTAGTTCTAACCCTGCTCCAACTTATCTGTAGTTTTCAAAATAAGCCAGAAAGACTTAGATTAGCTGGATCAGGTGTGTTTAATTAAGGTTGGATCTAAACTTTGCAGGGCTGTAGCCCAGGAACTGGGAGAGTTATAATATTCTCATCATTGCTCTGCTTTCTCAGTTTTGAACTTTCTCTGTAATAATCGGAACGGTGTTGAACATAAGAGCTGTTGGTATTTGACCACAGGGAGGCAGTGTAACTTTGATTTAACAAATTTAAATGCAACATGTACCATATTAGCTCTGGACTACTGCTGACTTTCCAATGCAAGTGACACTTTTCAAATGAACATTGCTTCCTATTCATATCAATAGTAGAACAAACAACAAATCATGAACTTGAATCATGAACAAATTATGACACTTACATAACACATCATGGTAATTAAGCCTATTCAGAATTCTTTCATTTGTATTTGGCTAAATCACTTTTGTATCTCACGTTTCACAATAACTCATTTGACGAGCCCGCCTAAACTAATGAAATGGGTGAGCCTCTTCCTCACAACACATTTAGTTTATTATTAATGACAGGCAGACTCTACAATCATTCTCTACACTCAAGCGAGCCCTGTCCTTAATCTTGCTCACAGCAATATGATAATAGAGAATGATGACTCACATAGGTAAGGTAGGAAATGGGAGCAATATTCTCATGGCCTTATGGCCTGCAACATGGCCTGCTGAAATCGGCCTTTAAAGAATAAGTCCAAGAGCTCCTCTTCTGCCTTATCAGTAAGGCCATTTGTTGCAGCTGGGGCAAAAAGATCCCACAGACAGGTTGTTTTTGTGGATAATCTCAGTCCGATGGGGGAACATTGCTCTTTTTCCATAAAGGCAGTGATTTTGTTGCTGACTTCCAGGATACATGGATAGCCTCCTTGTATAGAAAGGTTTAGACTGTTGAGCAAGTTGAATATATCAGTAAGATATGACATTTTGTCTTCACACTCAAGGTCAGAAAAAACGACATCGCACTTCTGTGTGGTATCGCAGTGTATCATGCCCAGCGTCAATCTCCTTACAAAGTTGTCCAAACATGTTACTGCAGTACTTTTGACTCCACTAAATGAACTGCAGTGATAGTCGTGTTCGAAACAGAGTCCGGTTCAATGCTTTTTACAATCTGTAGCCATAATCTTTGGGTTGACAACCTTTATAACTCCACTTTTTTCGACCTGTTCTTGTCTCACACCATCCATACAAACAGCCACGCATTTTCCCCAGCTTCAGTCACGCTTTAGTTATACAGGAGTCTAAATATTCCTCACTCGTTATCCTGCCAGGCATCTCCTTGTAGAACAGAAAGTCCTCCCAGAAAATCTTCCATTCCTATGGATAGTGAACCAAAAAAATGAATTGAGCCTCACTGGCGATGTCTGTTGATTCGTCCAACTGAACAGAAATGTCAGGTATTACTTACCAGACTCAGAGAGATGACGGTGAACCCAAGTGTAGGTATTTATTGAACACAACACAATGTCAACAGGCGAGTATGAGAAATGTACAGTAGACAGTTTAATGGCAGATTGCAAATGATGAGAATAGACCAAATGTCTTTCACCAGGAAACGGAGGAGCACACACAGAGGATCGTATGAGATGTAGGAGAACACATGTCCAATGGAGGCCAGACGCTGACTGAATGGTGGTGTGTGCTCTTTGTTCTGCTACAGATGCCTGCGGTTTTGGGGTAATCCCGGAACAGATTGAACAGATTAATCTGAGAAAATGTGTTCGGGTCAGCTGGGGCTGAGGGTACAGGTCTCAAAACTATTTGAGAGGTCAGACTAGAGACATTTTCTCTGTATTCTCCAGCCACGTAACACAGACTTAAAGAAGAAAATCAGTTTCTACTGCATTGACAGTCAGGTTTTATGAAAAGCTCAGCAATGAATTCCCCCTTTAATGCCTGCTACATGCTGTGTGATTTTAGCAATCCTTTAATAAGATTATAAATCTTGTCTATAAATCTTGTATAAATCTAAATCTAGTCACTGTATGACATGGATCTAATAAACTTGGGTGCGACATGTATGTAGACTGTACGATGATGACAGCTATTGAATCATAGGCTACGACGCTATTTAGTATAGATGTAGTATAGTAAGTATAGAAGAATAAAACGCCATCATCATGTGCAAGTGGTAAACAAATTAATCAAGATGAATCGCACTTATGGTAGGCCTAATTGTGGTTTTTATGTACACTAAAAAAGAGGAGGAAGCGAAAGAGGAGAATATGGTCGTGGTCACTGCTAGAGAAAAGTAGCCTGACTACGTCAGACTTCCTACTTCCGCTAATTTCATTTCACTCCTGTAGTCAGTCTGAGATAGCAGCCTATCTTTCTGTTTTCCACCGGCCTGAAAACAGCCGGGCCAATCAGCGAACAGAAGGCGGGCTGAAAGCCGTGACGTACTCGCCAAGCGCCGAGTTTAAGAGTTAGGTCAGAGAAATCGAAAACGACCGCGGATAGGGAGACGCGGATGCAATTCGCTCTGTTGTGGAGAATATTCCCGGCATTAGCAAACTGAAGCCTGAACAAGAAGAGTGTGTATTAAACATTTTGAATGGAGGTGATGTTGTGGCCCTACTCCCTTTGGGAAAAGTTTAATTTATCAACTACCGATCGTCAACGAGAAACTGGGGAGCCTTTTGACAGGTCAGTGTCTCCTTTCTTTTCCAGGTCTTAAATACCGTAAAACTTCAAATAATAGCCCGGGCTTTTATTTGCCCAAATCGTCGAACTGCACCGGCTTGTATTTGAGACAGGCGGCTAACGTTATATGAGACAGGCCTTTATAATTTAGTGTTGAGATGTTGTTCATTGAGATGTTGTTCCTAGAGTCTCTAATCTCTAAAAATCTCCAAATGCTCCACGTGAAACTGAGGTGTTCCGACCTTTTACTAGTCGATTGATTTTGATTAATATTTGCGAGGGATAGAGAGCAAGACAGCGCTCGTGTTGTTTGTTTAAAGACGTGATAGTGCGCGCGGCCGGCCGGGGCTCGCTCTCTCTCTCTCTCTCTCTCTCTCTCTCTCTCTCTCTCTCTCTCTCTCTCTCTCTCTCTCTCTGCTTGTTTGCGCCGCCCTGTCAAGAGCAGCAGTCATTCTATTACATCACTCACCGATCAAAAAAGTCGTTTACAGCCATGTTCACTCCGGTATTTCGCTCGCATCATCAAGTGTTTACAGTGGAAGTTCGATCATAGATTTGAGTTCGATGCATGATGTCTGTGGATCGATGCGGCTGTGTCAGCGCATAACATACGTCATGAATAAACTTATCTGATTGGCTTACGGGTAACCAATGATTTTAAACTTCAGAAATCGCCCCCTAGCGAGAGAGAAAACACTTCTCTATTATGCTATGCCAGACTCTGTCTACGAAGCAAAGTGAAGTAGCAGAGTCTGGTATTACCAGGCTAAGAGAAAAGAGGCCAACTTGGCATGGCAATTTTGCAAATGGATCTTGAGGAAAGTAGTTTTAAGTTAGCGCCATGTAGCATTGATTATTATGCCATTTCATGTTGCATTTTTATTGGTTATTCAGTAGACGTGCGTCGTAGCAGCAAACACACTGTGAGATGGTCATGCTAAATTTCTAACACATTCAGAAAACGATCGCAGGATATCTCTAAAACTGCTCACAGGAATGCAATCTATGCAGTAGCTGACTGATGTCAACAAAGTTCTTCAATGCTCATTAGGATATGATGCCATTTGAATACAGATTTCAGTTTATTAACTGCCTGTGCGCCAAGCATAACACATTTCAACAACGGGAGCTGTAAGTATGAGTTCTTGTGGAATTGTGTGTGTTTTCTTACTTTTAGCAATCCATTGAGCCGCCATAAAAGAAGCCTTCTGCTTTCTCTGAAGCTGTGGCCAGTTTCACCATCCATGCTTTCTGATGGATGTATTCCTTGCTTTTTTGAAGTAAAAAAAAAAAACAACTTTTTTTGCCCTTATATTCTGGGTACTTTGTAATTAAATGGCGCTTTAACTGTTCTCAATAAAACCAAACATATAATTTCTCTATTCAGATAGTTTGGGCTTAGCTTCACTTGGTGGAAATTCAAATATTTCTCCATGCTCACCAGTTAGCAGCAGGAACGGTTCGTTGCGTTCTGAGTGAAGAGTTTTTTCTGAGTGAAGTGAGTGAGTAGTTCATCACAGATTGTCGTAATGTTTCTATTGGCCTAAAGTTAAAGGGACTATGTGGAACTTTTTCCCCAAAATAAACGTAACAATAGCCTTTTTATTTGACCATTTATGACTCAAACATCTCCTGTTGAGCATACTGACACCTTGTCCGCTCACAGTAGGCGCACCTATAAGCCTGTATCCTATTTTTCCTATTTTCTGTCGGGTCGGATTTTTCCCGCGCTGTCTGCGGATGTGACGTCAAGCGCGTTCATTAAACGTTTCAGATCACTCTCTGCCACCACCGCTAGTCAGCAAGTAGCCTACACTCGCAAACTTATCTCAAACAATATATGTATTTGACTGTTCTTACCTCTGTAAACATAATGTTGACCTCCTTGCAGGCAGCAGATGACTTGTGAAGTGTGCACGCACGTACGAGCGCTGCAGTGTTGCCAGGTCCGTATGCCTGCACTGTTTCCGCGGGTTGTTTGTGTAGTGCACGGGTTGACGCGATTGTTTTACTCACTGGAACATGATTGTTATCGGGGAAACACCCGGGAACGCTATTTGACTATTTTTTGGCCGTGATTGGGTTAGTTTTGATGAGCAATTGGGCTGGTTTTATTGTGCAGACCTGGCAACCCTGGCTGCGAGAGCGAGCAGAAAGGAAGAGCAGTTCTGTTTTTTGGCCACAGCCTGTGTCAGTCGCAAGTTTAAATGTCAGAAATACGCATATAGGCCCTTTAATGTAGGTGGGAGTAATGAACACAATATGCTTGTTTTATTGGTGCAAATGGTCCCCATATGTAAATATGCAACTTTTATAATACAGCACAATTTAATAATTTATAGCAAATTATTTTCGCAGGTCTATGGGGACCACCATAGAGAAACCTGGATTGCGAGGGCGGGCGGGACTCACTCCGCTTTATTGCGCTTTCTCTAATTCGTAGTAATATGATTGTCGTGGTATATTTAAAGTTAAATTGTTAAGTGTATTAATTATGTGTAAAACGCTCTCTAAAACTCACTTGTATCAGTGTGTTTACATAGAACTACGATGATGTTTGTGCAGCGTCTAACAACATTGTGGTATGATCAGTACTTACAGCACACACAGAACAGCAATGCTAATTTAATGCTAGCTAAAGAACTACTGAATGCACTTTAATATCAAGGTATTTGGATGGGGAGGGATTTACAATTAAGACGCCTAGGTGACAAGTTACAATATTTTAAAAGATTATGATATGAATAATGGGCACTAAATAAGACCAAGAATGTGTATTAAGATGTGGTTGAATATGGTTGACAGCTTTGTAAGACAAAACAACAGTGATGCATAAAACCCTTGCAATGAAATGTGAGCAATGATCAAACAATTTGAGACACAACTGGAGTGTTAAAAGTACATAAAATGTTTTTTTTTGTTGTTTTTTATTATAACTAGTGGCATTTTCTTTAAATAGAAAGCATATACAGCATCAGGCAGGATTCATTTGTCATGTCAGAAAGATGAAGGGGCGAGAGAGAGAGAAAGAGAGTGTGCCTACATCACGTCCGAGGACCAATTATGTGTCCACTGCAGTTATTGTTCTACCTAGTGCATTTATTGCATTACAAAGACATCAAAAAAGAAAACAATAGTGCAATATCTTTTTCTCTACTTACACAGAAGAGGAAGTGTTAATGTTCTAAGGCGTTTTCTTTCCATGTTTGTATTGCATACAGAATCGAAGACAAATGACTAAAATTATACCCATATTGTGCTTAATACCTCAGAAAGAAAAAAAAATCAGCGTTTTATATGTATGCTGTATTGGTCCGCTAGAAAACAATGCAATGTCATAACAGATAAGGGAAAAAACAACGTATCATGTACATTTACATGTATTAAGACATGCAAATTTAAAATAGTAGACCTTATACAGTACGTGTCCCACCAAAGCTCTTTTACATTGTGCATTGTGGATAATACACATTGTGTCTTTTCTTAGTCTTAATATCAATCCAACTACAACAATGCAAGTTCTTGCCTTAAATAAAAGTAGCTGAAAAGAAAATAAGTTGGGCTCGTCTCTCAAATAAAATCTCATGTACAGTAACAGACTTACAATATAAGTCTATATGGTATTCTGGAGGGTTTAAAAGCAGAAATGTGCAGCTTGTATTTGAGTTTAAGTGCTTATATAACAACTTTTTGAACTTAATCAACTTATGATTATGTGTTACCAAAATTATTACTGGAGTGGAGTGCAAAATCTTTACATGATCATGACAGTTGAAAGATTAGATAACTTTACAAAGACAAGGTTAGTAAGCAATGTCTATGTATAAAGTTTATGTATAATGTTTAAGTCTTTTGAAACTGTTTATCCTATATTCGGTGTAATGCCTCACCTCTTCCATTTGAGACTTCCATTGTAAATCTATTACTGTATGCACATGTACTTTTTTTACAAACTGAGGGTTACCAACATGTCACAGATTCTGTCAGTACAGCTTAACTTTCCTTTATTACATCAATCCAAATATGTGTTATGGTTAAGCATTAACATACAAAAATAACAGTGGAGGTATTGAAGCCCATGAGATTGAAAAGAAGCTTTTCAAAGAAAATGAACTTTGCGGCAGAAGCCCCTTGTATGTGGTCAGTATAAAAGAGGGTGAATTGTCTTACTAAATAGAATAATACTTACAACAAGAATCAATGCAATACTAAAGTATATCAGAAAGAAACGATCAGATCTCATGCAACACTTGCATAGAATTTTTTTTCAGTCATGCTCTGATTTTCTTTGTTTTTTAAATATAGAACAATAGATTAAAGTGAGACATGTTGATAGCAAATAAAGATGCAGTACACTAAAAGAGAGGATTGGTCGAGGCATTTTTTAAAGTGGATTTTATCCTGACCTCCACACCCCAGAACATGTGCATTTCCCATGAACCGCTAAACAGCCTTTGCTTCAAGATTGGTGCTGTAAACACAATGTCCAGGACTTTGACATAACATACAATGAATCTACGTCAGTTTGATCTTATGTTACAAAGGCAAGAGATAGAGTGACTTCTAATGACCTGAGATCAACGTGTGACGTGGGTTGTTAACAGGTAATTGATTTCTTCAATCTGACATGGAAAGACTCCTTAAACAAACTCTACATACAATACGTGAACGCAAACGCTTATAGCTACCTAATTTGCATTACATTCTTAGTATTGCCACAAGGGGCAGTGTAGCATGCATTAGCATAAAAAGTCTTCTCTTTCACGTCAAGGGAATTTAGCTTGACACATTTAGCTTGAAATACTTGCGTAGAGTATGTTTCAGACCTTAGCATTCACCGTGTCATTGTATTGTCGTAGCCACCAGTAATCGTTGTTTCGCCTGTTTGGATTTCAGTGTATTTCAGGTCTACTATGTTTAAGCTATGATGAGCTATGATGAACATACTATGGCTGTGATGTACTCAATCTTCAGATTAGGCATCAATTTTGGTCGATAAGACTTAAGTGAGGGAGGATGTTTCCAAAAGTGCATTGTGGGAGTGTGTGTACAGATCCAGTACAATCAACGCAACACAATCAATTGAGGGACAGTCAATTTAGCACCGTCCCTCTGGAGGACAATGCATTAGTGCTGAGGACAAGAGGTGTTAAGGCATGCAACTATACATTCACTCAAGTCTCTGTGCATGTTTGAAAAGAACTGTGTAGTTTACGTCAAATCATACTTTAATACGCATCCTATACGTATAAACAATGCATTAAGTCAGAAAGGTTCAGTTCTAAAGAAAAATAAGGATTTCTCTTGCTCATGGCGATGTTTGGATATGTACCGAAATCTAAAGGCCATCACAAAAAAAACCATAATACATTAATTTAGATGTTTTAATTGTAAGTTTTCTCGCAAAAACAAAACGACAGCGCTACAAGAGTGTACTGCAACTTTATGTGACTTTACATAACCGTACAACAACTGACGTTACATATATTTCAATGCGTCTCACGTCAACAATCTCTGAGTGAGAGCAATCCTGACTTTGTAAACATCGCAACATTTGTTAAAAACAATACAGATCCATAAAACAAAGTGAAGTAACGTTCTAAAGAATGATGAGAAATTTCATTCGGTTTATACACGCTAGCTATTCTTAGATGCATTCCTAATATTCTGTTGCAGATTTTAAATGAAACAAAAAAACGGGAGTAGATTTTTCTACTCTTATATACTTAAAGTTTTCTAAAAGTCCTGTTTCAACCCTAATGTGCAAATAGTCCTAAATAGTTGTATTTGAGACATGCAGTGGTATAGATATACAGGTAAGTATTAAGGCCAGTTTGAATTGTCCAACACTGGATAAACCTTAGCCTAAGCTGCTACAGGTAACATCCGAGGCTAGAGTCATGATAATGAGAAAAGGGAGAAACTTTCTTGGATTTGGTCGTAACACAACCTGGTTGATTATATGCTAATGTAATCACCAATCAGGTCATTAAACTAGCTAGCAGTCAATGTGTCCTCAAAGCAAGATGTGACACTGTGTTTTTAAGTTGGCCACGGTAACCGCCTTTTAGATGCCCAGAGCCTCGAGGAGGAAAGAGTGGCGAGAAACAGAGGACAGAGGAAGATCACGTTCTTCTTGGTAAAGACAGAGTCCTTCTGAGGCAGTTCACTCGGCAGCCATTTTGGTAATGATAGTACAACTCCTACCTACTTAAATGAGGATATCGCTTTGCCAACCTTTCAACAATTGTTAAAATCACTGATACAAAAATTTAAATTTAGCTCCTTTAGCTTTATAAATCATGTTAGTCTAGCTAATGTGCATGCATATTCTAGACAAAACAGATCCTTTTAAATGAGAGACGCCATTTTGAGTGTTATGATTTCTCATCAATCATTTGTTCTTTTTCTTATACTGTCTCTGATAAGGTCAACCAATTGATGACTTGCAAATGTGTCAAATGGTAAAATGTATGAATCTAGACCTGAACTTTTCAATTGTCAAGTCGCAGATGAACAACATGACTATCCCAAAACAGACACTAAAACTGGTGCGCTTCATCTATGGTACTTCTATAAAAAAAGCCAGAGTATGGGCACTGTTGGGTGATAAAATAAGTTCATTTTTTTTCCACTAACCTAATTAGGTTCGTTCTTTATGCGGCAATACGTTTCACCTAAAATTTCACCTCATGTGCAAACCCAGACTATAGTCCCAATAATATTTTTACTCTACGACAGCAGAGCGTAACCCTGAATCCCTTTCCTACATATACCACATTTGCATGGTGCTTGTGCAAGCGCCAATGTGTGCTACATCTATGAACGTGACCATGAAATGGCAGTTGCCTGAATAATGTACCAATAAACAACTGATATTGATAAGACGTGTGCATACAGGCTCCATGATAGAGGGCATGAACCAAAAAATAGTGAGTAATATTCACATTTACAAGAGCGCTAGCAAAAAAAAAAAAAAAAAAAGAAGCCATTAAGTAAGATGCAACAAAATGCTACAACATCTTTCATTGTGACTCACATCCCATGCTATAAAAGTGCTTTTCCTTTTTCCATAATGCTTTCTGTGCTCATTGGGTTAAGGGAGAGTGTATGATATGCAAAATAATAATAAAGTAATATTGGACTCGGGTGGGGTGAGGGTTTCCAGAGGAAGCTCAAATATTGTTTTGATAAGAACATGCATTTGATCTTAAAGGAGAAAAGCTGCCCTGTCTTTAAAAAGCAAATGTAGTGCAATGCCTCAAACAATAACGACCACATAAGCTTAGAAAACAGGATTATTTTCGCCAATCATGGGCAGCTTCATCCATCAACACACATACACACACATTGTGCGTTTCCAATTCCTCACCAATCCCCATCACCCCGATTCACGACCCAACCCTCTCTTCCGGACTCCTGCAGGTGGACGGTCAGTAGTTGTCCCTCGGCCAGGCTCTCACGCGCTGACGGTTGTTTCGTTGGTTGTGTCCGTCCTGCGAGTCTCGCTGCTGCAGGAGTCGGTCCCGTGACTCGTGTCCGTTAGTGCTGTTGATGCCACCGGGTTGGTTGCGGTTAGGTGGGTACACGTCCCGGTACGGGTTAGAGTGGCGTTGGGGTTCGTAATCATCTTCCTCTTCTTCCTCCTCCTCTTCTTCCTCGTCCTCCGGGGGGTGCAGGGAGCTAGAGCCGCCTCGGCGGAGGGAGCGAGAGTCGCTGGCCTCGTCGGAGGGCATGAGGCTGTCCTGCTCCCCCTGCTCCTCCTCCTCCACTCCCACTCCCCCTCCACCCCCGGCGGGCGACAACTGCTGGTTCTGGGACAGAAAGAGAGAGATGACCACTCAAAACCATACTGAGGTCACGTTTCCTCTTTCTGTTTCACTCCAAAGAAAAATGACTTGTTTAGGAGATTGGTATACACATAAAAAAAACACAAATATTAAAACATGTAATGTGCAGTGAGGTGGGGAGAAGTTTCACCGATGACATGACTGGTTACTATGGCTTTGTTCACACTGCACACAAATTGGACTTGCTTTTTAAATCCAGACTTTAGAACTAACTGTCCAAACTGTCATCATCTGTGAATGTAGTTTGGATCGGAATTGTCAGATGTGTTTTTGCTGTTCAGGCTGAATTGTTTTGAGTCTGAACAAAGCCTCTTTGGTTGCTGAGATCTGAGATCAAACTGCTGTGCATTATAGATTGCTACGCATTTTCCTCTGGAGCAAAAAGATTCAGGTTAGTTTTAAAAAACAAGGAGGTTGCATTCAAAGGGAAGTTAGAAGGGTTGTCACATTCACAAAGCATCAGTCTTGTGTGCTCAGATACAGCCTGTTTTACAAAGTCATAAAATCAGTGTGTTTCTTTATAACGCAGGAAAACAGGCAGCTGTATCTGCTTTGTGAACTCATCTTATGGAGGGCCTACGGTGTTAATATCAATCAGCAAGGTGCAAAAACAGAACAGTCTGAGATGACTGTGTGCAGCTCGCTCTGATAAAAGCAAATTAAGCCAAAAGTGTAGAGGGGTAGGTGCATAACACAATAGAAATAATAGAAAAAGTAGGCCTTGTCAAGTGGAAAGCTTTGCTCTGCCATATGGCAGTTTACATCATTTGTCAGAAAAATTAAAAAAAAAAAACAATGGACCTCTAGAAAGTGGCTACTTCCCTGTAATTAATCCAGTTCAGTTCTAAACTCCACTAATACACCTTTAGAAACGCTGCCTACACCTTTAGAAAAGCTTCCTACACCTTTAGAAACGCTGCCTACACCTTTAGAAACGCTGCCTACACCTTTAGAAACGCTTCCTACACCTTTAGAAACGCTGCCTACACCTTTAGAAACGCTTCCTACACCTTTAGAAACGCTGCCTACACCTTTAGAAACGCTGCCTACACCTTTAGAAACGCTTCCTACACCTTTAGAAACGCTTCCTAGACCTTTAGAAACGCTGCCTACACCTTTAGAAATTCTGCCTACACCTTTAGAAACGCTTCCTACACCTTTAGAAACGCTTCCTACACCTTTAGAAACGCTGCCTACACCTTTAGAAACGCTGCCTACACCTTTAGAAACGCTTCCTACACCTTTAGAAACGCTCCTACACCTTTAGAAACTTCCTACACCTTTAGAAACGCTTCCTAACCTTTAGAAACGCTGCCTACACCTTTAGAAAGCTGCCACCACTTTAGAAACGCTGCCTACACCTTTAGAAACGCTTCCTACACCTTTAGAAACGCTTCCTACACCTTTAGAAACAGCTGCCTACACCTTTAGAAACGCTTCCTACACCTTTAGAAACGCTGCCTACACCTTTAGAAAGCTTCCTACACCTTTAGAAACGCTTCCTACACCTTTAGAAACGCTGCTACACTTTAGAAGTTCACACTTTAGAAACCTGCCTACACCTTTAGAAACGCTGCCTACACCTTTAGAAACGCTTCTACACCTTTAGAAACCTGCCTACACCTTTAGAAACGCTCCTACACCTTTAGAAACGCTGCCTACACCTTTAGAAACCTGTACACCTTTGAAACGCTCCTACACCTTTAGAAACGCTTCCTACACCTTTAGAAACGCTGCCTACACCTTTAGAAACGCTCCTACACCTTTGAAACGCTTCCTACACCTTTAGTAAACCTTTACGCTACACCTTTAGAAATCGCTTTGCCTACACCTTTAGAAACGCTGTCTTCCTTCAACCTTTAGAAACGCTGCCTACACCTTTAGAAACGCTTCCTACACCTTGAGGCATGCTGTCTACATCCTTACCAATGCTGTCTACAACTTAATAACACTGCCTACACCTTTAGAAACGTTACACCTTGAAACATGCTGCCTACACCTTTAAAATGATGCCTACACCTTTAGAAAAGCTGCCTACACCTTTACAAATGATGCCTACGCCTTTAGAAACGCTGCATACACCTTTAGAAAAGCTTCCTACACCTTAAGAAATGCTACCTACACCTTTACAAATTCTGCCTACACCTTTAGAAATGCTGCCTACACTATTACACATGCTGTCTACACCTTTAGAAACATTGAATACACCTTGAGACATGCTGCCTACACCCTTACAAATGCTGTCTACACCTTTAAAACACTGTATACACCTTTAGAAACACTGACTACACCTTGAGACATGCTGTCTACACCCTTACCAATGCTGTCTACAACTTAAAAACACTGCCTACACCTTTAGAAACATTGCCTACACCTTGAAGTGTGCCACCTACACCCTTACAAATGCTGTCTACACCTTTAAAACTGCCTATACTTTTAGAAACATTGCCTTCAACTTTACAAAAGCTGTCTGTACCTTTAGAAACGTTGCCCACACCATGGGACACGCCGCCTACACCTTTACAAACGCTGTCTATATCTTTACAAACACTGCCTACACCTTTAGAAAAGTTGCCTTCACCTTACGATTCACTACCTACAGCTTTACAAATGTCTACACCTTAGGACCCACTGCCTACATCTTCAGAAATGCTGCCTACACCTTCACAAATGCTGCCTACATCTTCACAAACACTGCCTACACCTTCTGAAATCCTGCTTACACTTTTACACACATTCTCTGTAGCTTTACAAATGTGGTTCCACCTTATTTCGATAGTCCACCTTAGACATTCTACTGACTATAAGTAATTTTGCCACAAATGCTACCCATCCCACACCTTTACAAATGCTGTCTTCACATTTTACAAATATTGTCTATACCTTTACAAACACTTCCTACACCTTTAGAAAATCTGCTAACATTAGAATACACTGCCTACAGCTTTACAAATGCTGCCTACACCTGAAGACCCAGTGCCTACATCTTCAGAAAAGCTTTTTATAGCTTTAAAAATTCCTTCTTTAATTATCCACCTTATTGTTAGTCGCTATAGGTAAATAACTAGAAGAATAACAAAGAGCAATATACGGTAAAACTATTTGTGCTAAAAACAGTATGTTTATAATTATGAAAATACGTTAAAATTATATGGCAAGAAATACCAGTGTGCAATATCAAGCAGCATAACAAGCTGTTTTGTACAGCTAAAAATAACTGAAAGCAGGTAACACCAGAATCCAGACACATTCAATATACAAATGGCCGTTCTTACATTAAAAATAAGGGATAGATGTGCTATAGGTTTATAAATGCTGCACACACCTTTAGAAATGTTGCCTACACCATAAGATGTACTGAATACATATTAAGAAGAACATTTAAATGTGGATTTAATGGACATTTGAATGAATGTGCTTTAGGATTTTTTTTTTTTTTACATTAAAGGCATTTTAAAGCCAGCATAATTTTAAACAAAGCTTTTGTATTACTACCTTTTACCCAAGTGAAACATAAAAACTATAAATGGGCTACATGACTTACCAACAACAGCATAACACAATCATATATTTGCATATATGATTTTCCTTTTTCAAATTAAGTGTTTTCCATTTCCATTTGGAGGGTTTAAAGGAACTGGAGGATGGATGTAAAGAGTAGCAGGGTGGGGATTTGATTTACAGTCAGAGTGGGAAAGGCAGATTGACTGTCTCACCTACTCACCGCAGGTTTGTAAGCGTTCATTCAATTAATTCCTGTGTTTCAGAGAACTGCAAAGATGTCAGGCATGAATGAGACACAAAACAGACAGATTGAGACTTACAACATGTCAGTATTACAAGTATTTGTGGACCCAAGACAACTAAAGGACAGAGAGTGAAAATATGGAGTGGAGGAAAAGACAGACCAGACACACGTTTACTTTATTACCACCTTATGTTGTCAAAAAGGACAATTATAATCAGTTTTTTTAATTACAGATCTGTTTTGTCAAATGCAGAGTAGGACTGACCAATTATTGCTTGCATGAAATGATTAAAGCAGAACAAAGCTGTCACTAGTTTGAATATACAGGGGCTCTAGTGAAAAGTCAAAACTCTAGAGCCAACCTTTATTTAGCATTTTACCTTTAAAAAATGTGTCCCATACACCAATGTAGATCAGCTGTGACCTAAAACCATTTTTTGACTAACTGCAACATCCTGACTTTTGAGGTCAGCTGTATAATTTTAATTGAATTAACTTCATAGGATATTGAATAAGGTGGATTCAGACCTGAATCCACACATCACAAATATAAGATATATTTCTCGAAGCTGATACATATGGCATTTATATTCTCAATGATTATGTTTAGCACAGTCTCTGGACTACTTTCTAGGCTGATCGATGAGGACACATACTGTATTAAGTCTAGTGGCATCTGGTCTAACTAGGCCAATGCATATGTGACTGCAAACCACAAAACTTTTCAAGAATGTAGTCATCTGCATTTTTAAATATAGAAGGATATATTGAATATTTATGACGATGACTTTGCTCATATTGTGAATGTCACAATTTAATGTGCCATCCCAGACAGCAACAAAGTGCCGGCCCAGATCGACTGGATCGATCCAGATGTGGACTGGATTTGGGCCGACACGATGTTGCTGTCTGGGATTTAAGTTTCCTTAGATATGTCATTGCACTAGTTTCGCAATGCCTCCTTGTAAAGCTGCTTTGATTATCTTGAGAGCCAAAGGCACTTGAGAACTAACATATATGTCTCCTATATAAAACTCTTTAAATGTTTCGGCCTATCCACGCAAAGACACCTCACCTGAAGACTGGAGATTGCCGAGGGTGGGGTCATCAGATTTTGCTCCAATAGGGGGTTAAGAGGGGCGGTGCCTGGCAGATGAGTGGCACGCCAGTAAACCTCCAGATATTCAGCGAGGTGCTCACAGGCGTCCTCCAACTGGTTCTCGTCCAAAATGACATCGAACATCTCCTGATGGGGAGACAGGGTGGAGGAGAAGATGACATGCGGGGGATGAAATTAGAAGATATTATATAAAATATCTTATGATGGTGGACAGGTGATGGGAGATGACGTTGAGCGACAGGTAGGATAATGGCTCTATGGAACAACATGCAACATGACTTTTGTCAGAATGTGGTTTGGAAAAGCAAGCGTTTGCATCACTAGAACTGTCTAAATAAGTTTATTCAGTTTATAACTAAGCAACGTATGGAGCTTCCTTAAAAAGTTGAGGAGCAGTCAATCAAGTGAGAATGAAGAACAAACATTTAAAATTACACCAGTTCACTAACAATGTGAGACACAAAATTACCTTCATTTCCAATTAACACAATGTGTAGTCAGACAGATGCGCCCTAAATGAAATGCTCTCAAAAATGCAGTTCTCATCCTTGCAATCCTAAATCAGCTATTGGCAGTTTTAGTGAAAACAAATCTAACTTCACTTTGTTTAGAGCTGTCAGAGTTTGACTGGTAATCAGGTCTATTTAAACAGAGGGAAAACCGCTAAATGATGGTAGAGATTTTGAATAATTAATCCAAAAATAATAATAATTCGATCATTATTTACCCATCCTTGTGTATTTCCAAAAAGTATAAGTTTCTCTTTTCAGTGCAATTGCAATAAATGGGTACTTTCAAGCTTTCAAAAAGCAAAAGCACCATACAAATCCTGCATATGCTATACTTAAAGTTTTCTGAAACCAAACGATAGCTTTGTGTGAGAAAAATACAGCAAATTTTGTTATCCACTGAAAATTGTGTTTTGTGAACTAGATAAACCAATTCATGACAAAGATCATTGTAAAAATATTTGTGAATCATACTTTTATGGGGTTTTAGTGTCTTCCTTAAAGGGTACCTATTATAGAATTTTGAAAATTACCTTTCATGTTGTGTGTAACATAGATCTAAGTGAATGAAAACATCCTGCAAAGTTTTAAATATGAAAGTTCACCGTATACAAAGTTATCGTCTCTCAAATGTAAGAGTCGACTCAGAGTCGCTGATATGAATCGATAGACGAACGATGCTTTTTCTCTGTCTAGATGACGTCAACTTGACAAGTTATTTGAATAAGATACGCCCACTCATTGCGTGCGCCAGAGAATAGTGAAAACATCATGTCGACGAGACTCTGTTCTGAAGTGCGAATCAAAAGAGAACTTTTTTTTCACTGCCCAGGGACGAGCATGTGAAGAATCAGTGGCTAGAGTTTATATTTACAACTATACCACACAAGTATAGCCACCTTGAGCTGTGTTCGCATCATTTTAATGACGATTCCTTTACAAACATAAATGCTTTCAAGTGTGGATTCGAGAGCCGGCTGATACTGAAGGAAGGTTCAGTACCAGTTTATTTGGATCGGCTTCCTCCTCCGAATCACAACCTGTAAGTACTGTTAATAATTGTTGCTTTTATGGGTTTTGTAGCATGCTCAATAAGTGTGTGTGTGTGTGTGTGTGTGTGTGTGTGTCAGTTACGCTCAACGCAGCTTAGGTCTCCAATGTCATTTTTTTTTTTTTTGAAATATGTAAAATGTTTGTCGTTGTTATTGGAGTTGTCATAAAGAATAGAGCGTATTGTAGTACTGCAGTGCTTTATCAATATGTTTAAGCTTTGGGTTAACGCGAAAAATAACTGACTGGGTCGTCTGACCAATCACCGCAGATTAGCGTCACGTAAAGGAGGGGTTTGAAAAATGAGTCGTTGAACGAATCATTAGGGAATCGGTGAGCAAATCAGGTAAAAATAAATGCATATTATAGGACAACAAAAGTGTTTTTTGTCATTGCATGCATGTAAAACTGTTGTTGGGGACTCCCAGAACATTATTAGGAACATTTTAAATGCCATAATAGGTGCCCTTTAAAGCTCCAGTCCCTATTCATTGCAATTGTATGGAAATGAGCATCCAGTACAGTTTCTCAAAATATCTTCCCATGTTCCACACAAGAAAGAAAGTAATATGTATTAGAAACAAAATGAGGGAGAGTAAATAATAATAATGTTTGGAAAATTATTTTTTCTATACCCTTTTGGATTTATATTCTAGACAAGTGCATTGCTGTCCACCAGGGATGTCCAATCCTGCTCCTGCAGAGTTTAGTCCATCAAACCTGCCAGGAAGTTTCAAGTGATCTTGTAGACCTTGATAAGCTGGTTCAGCAGTGTTTAATTAGGACTGGAGCGGATAGTGGTCCTCAAGGAGCACAGGATTGGACACCCCTGCTGTACATCCATTACTCATTTATAAGTTTACATCAAGGGTAACACTTTATTTGAAGGGGTGTGCATAAGACTGACATGAAACTGTCATAAACATGACATAACACCTGTCATGAACATGAAGGAGTCTTTATGAATGTTTACGACTGTTGTCATTAAGTGTCATTCGGTAAATTATGACACTTTTAATGCAAAGTTGACATTGTTTAAAATGTCTTTGTTATGACAACTTGACATTACCCAAGACAAAAATGTCTTGATTATGACAACTTGACATTAACAAAGACAGAAATGTCTTTGTTATGACAACTTGACATTAACCAAGAAATCATAACCTGTCAACCTGTCACAACTTTGGCCGTCATGACACCATTATAACTGTGTCATGAATATTACCTGTCCTCAAGTAAAGTGGAACACATTGTACTAGTTATAAAGATGTCATTAAGGGTTATTACACAGCAAATGCTTGAAGTTTGATAATTAGACCTGTTATGACATATTTGTGACAGGTTGACAGGTTATGATTTCTTGGTTAATGTCAAGTTGTCATAACAAAGACATTTCTGTCTTTGTTAATGTCAAGTTGTCATAATCAAGACATTTTTGTCTTGGGTAATGTCAAGTTGTCATAACAAAGACATTTTAAACAATGTCAACTTTGCATTAAAAGTGTCATAATTTACCGAATGACACTTAATGACAACAGTCATAAACATTCATAAAGACTCCTTCATGTTCATGACAGTGTTACCACATCAAGTACCAGGGCACATCCCATACTGTTATATGGCAGTCTAGCTCTTTAAGACCTTTTCAAGGAAAAAGACAAAACTATCCATATTTGTGAAGTGGATATTGACAACAATAATGTTGAATCTACAGTATTCTGAACAGCTCTATAAACGTTTATGGGTACGTGTGTGTGTGTGTGTGTGTGTGTGTGTGTGTGTGTGTGTGTGTGTGTGTGTGTGTGTGTGTGTGTGTGTGTGTTTAAACTTCAAGAACTTACAGGGGGACATTGAACCAGTTTATCTGCTGCCATCATCTGAACATTGAGGTGTTTGCTCTGCGATTTACCCCTCGACTTTATCAACCGCTGTAGGACCTGCCAAAAGAGAGGAAGAATCAAAAAAAAATACATGATCTATTTTTTCTGTTAATAGAGCTGAAGATATTTCTGAGAATATTTTCAGCAATCATTTGAAATAGTGCACCCGTGATCATGAGACTTACCTTTGGAGAGGTGACCTTGACATAGACTATAATGGGAGCTAGTGAGGTTTTAGCTAGCTGTGTTGGATGGTTAATGGTGTCCGCATCCAGAATCACCAGTTGAAGGGTTTTGGCCAACTCAAATATTCTCTCGATCTCACTCTGTACCTCTGCTGGGTGCACAAACAGACAGACAGCACCCACGAAACATGAAGCCCGAGAAAAACAGGAGGAGAAAATGCTCAACAATATAGATTTTGTCTGCTGGTTTTTATTTTTGAACATTTTTTAATACCTATTCTTACAATTTTGACAAGACTTTGTTAACCGGCTAGATACTGTAAACTAAAAAAGCAATTGTAGTAAAAAAATAGGCAACTGATGTTATCTTATTGTTGAGCTCTGATGGTTGTACAGTATAGCAAGTCTTTAGTGAGTCGATGTTCTCACCCAAACTGCTCCGTGTGTTAGATCTCTCCATGATAGGTCTCTTGTTGTCTCTTGATCTCTTGGCTAAAGAAAGGTCAGCGGTTACCCGGGTTATAGAAATCCTGTCAGCATAACAATCCGTTAGTGACTTAATAATGTGAAAGAAAGATTGCAGGTCACTGAAAATTACGTCTCCACCATAGTAATTGATTATGATGTGCCAGTTCTATTTTATATTACTTAAATTTGGGTCTGTTCCTCGCACAAAGCACATGGCTTTAGAAGACATGAAATATAATCACATGAGTTGTATGGACTACTTTTACGAATGTTTTTTGGCCTTTTTGGAGCTTTTGTCACCATTCATTTTCATAAGTGTGAGTAAACGACGATTATGCATACACATACACTGAATTAAGATTTTTTTAATGTTTATGAAAGAAGTGTCTTATGCTCACCAAAGTTACATTTAGTTGATCAGTAAAAACAGTAATATTGTGACATTTTCCTTAAGAAACATTTCTTATTATTATCAACACTGAAAACAGTTAATATTTTAAATTAACATTTATGTTAAAAAACATTTCTATTTCAAATAAATGCTGTTGTTTTGAAATTCGAAGAATTCATTGAAGAATCCTGAAAAAAAATGATTCCACAAAAATATCAAGCAGCAAAAACAGTTTTCCACTTTGATAATAATAAGAACCATTATCAATATTTGAGTACCAATAATATTTGATAAAAAATTGGTCAAATCATCATATTAGAATGATTTCTGAATGATCATGTGACATTGAAGACTGGAGAAATTCAGCTTTGATCACAGGAATAAATTACATTTTAAAATGTAATTATTTTAATTTGTAATAATATTTCACTATGTTACTGTTTTTACTGTATTTTTGATCAAAGAAATGCAGCCTTGGTGAGCAGAAGAGTTTTTTTTTTTAAAGAAACATAAAA
The DNA here is from genome assembly GCA_036326025.1 of Chrosomus eos. Taxonomy (NCBI): domain Eukaryota; kingdom Metazoa; phylum Chordata; class Actinopteri; order Cypriniformes; family Leuciscidae; genus Chrosomus; species Chrosomus eos. The sequence goes on from CM070837.1 coordinate 28,790,580, forward strand.
ACATTTAAAATCTTAATTATTCCAAAGTTTTTACCGGTAGTGTATATCTAATACATATACAATCGAGAAATGTGCCAAGATGTCTTTTAGAGCTCACCGTCCATCAAAGCGATGTTTGAGAAAGTCAAACAGAGCTTTCTGCATCATATCTGTCACCTGTCGACAGACACGACACATGAGACAACAAATTTCAAAACAAATTCAGAGGGTTGTATGAAGTCTAGCGCTCACCTCATAGCCCTTCAGTGAAGGCCCAACCAGAACCACAGGCCTCATGGACGGCACCACATCATATGGAGGAGTGAGTTCAGTCTAATTGAGAAAGACAAGAACCACAGCATCAAGTACAACCAGAACAAACCGGATTTAAAGCAGTATTCGTAATGTGTCGGCACAGACTGGTAACAATCTTGGTACATACTGCTGCAATTGTCATGCATATATATGTTCTGAGATTCATGAAACGTTGTCAAGATACTTTCCTACTGTTTACAATATCTAGTACTGTCATATAAATAATTATGTGTTAATTATGCATTCTGCATGTACTTACTATAGGGTTAGGATTAGGGTTTGGTTTAGGGTTATTACTACAGTAACTACATGTAATGTGTAACAAGGGCATTGTAAAATGAAGTGTTACCTAATTCTATGTACTGTAGTTCATTTACTAAGTAGAATTGTTTTGGAAGACACTACCATTCAAAATTTTAGGGTCAGTATAAGATTCTTTTTTAAAAACATTAATATTTTTATTCCGCAAGGATATATTAAATTGATACATTTTTCTGTTTTTTTTTTTTACATAAACAACAATAAGACGTTTCTTGAGCATCATATTAGAATGATTTCTGAAGGATCATGTGACACTGAAGACTGGAATAATGATGCTGAAATTTCAGCTTTGATAATAGGAATAAATTATATTTTCAAATATATTACAATAGAAAACAGCTATTTAATATTGCAATAATATTTCACATTACTGTATTTTTTATCAAATAAATACAGCTTTGGTGAGCATAAAACAGAACATTTCGAGTAGTGTAGGGTATTTTTGGCCATTTTGTGTGTGTTTTTGGCAGCGATCCCAAAAGGGGCTTCAATAATACAATACACAAAAAGTATCTCATTAAATAATTTGCTCAAATATGTTACAAACTGTCTGATCAATCGCAAGGAGAGATTATCATAAGATATCTAACACATACCCATATCAACACACACACACACCTACCTGCTTTAGCTTCTGTTTGGCTTTTGGAAATGAGAGAACACATCAGAATCAGCATTCAGAAGATTGTAGAATAAGAATTACTTTATTTTTATCATACTCTGAACTTTTACAGGTGTTATCCTACTGTATTTGACAGTAGAAGCTTAACCTGTGTCAGAATGTGTCATGCGTTAAGAAGAGGAGGAACGAATAAGAACAAAAGCAAGTAAAAAGATAAATAAACTCACTGATCTTCAGCCCTACTGATATTTTGCTCATTTGGGGCAGCATTCCCAGTCACACACATCCCGGCGCCCAGGCCCTGTCATACTCACTCTCACCTGCAGATGGCGGCGTGGATCTCCACCCTCCTGATACCATGTCGCCCAGGCTTGAGGAGGAGTTACCACTTTTCCTGCATAAAAAACAAAACAAAAAAACATCAGCCTATGATACCACATGCCCTCACAGAGCTGGTAAGCTATCTGGACATTCCCAGAATTGTCAGCTTCATTACTTCCTCTCCTCGGGTCATTTTGACCCGACATTCATTTTCCCGACTTTCAATTTTGAAAAATTGAGGTGTTCATCGGAGTGATCCAAGACCTCCGGGGATTTGTCGCACCTGAAATTTTTCTTTGGACTGGATTTTAGGATTTTATGTGGTTGTAATAAAAATAGTAACACATTTTCACCTTACTAACTTGAACTATTACAAAATCTGACACTTCAGTATAAATACAAACCTAAAAAATACTCAAAATTAAAACTAAAAATGCTAAAACGATATGCTTTTATAATGTCTAAATATATACCTGACGGCATACTGAAGAAAAAAACTGACTTTAGGACCCAGGGGAACAGTTAATTTGCTCCATATAAAGCTATGAAGTAATCTAGCAGTCATGAAATATCATTTTATAATCTTTTTTTTTATAAGAGGTTTGCAGAGGCACCCAATGTGAAACTTTTTGAGCTGTTTTAACAAGTTTTTGCATGTAATGGAGAGTTATTTTGTTGAATTATTATTTATGAATTTATATAAGAATTATTTCAGTGAAAAAATATGAAGAATGTGTTATATAATTCAATATAATATTACAATTATTGATAAAATCTAGTTATTCAGAGATAAATAAAATCACAAATTAACAAAATATCTCCCAAAAAATTGCATAAAAAATAGAAAAGAATTATAAGAATGAAATGAAATAAGCTTTCTGGACAAAAAAAGAAGAAGCATTTTTATAATTTTATAAGTAATTTAGGGCTTGGGTCATTCTGACCTGTGAGGGAAGGATTTGTTACAGGTACAGGAGGAGAGGATACGGGTTCAGCCTAAATTCAGTATTATTGTCATAGTCATACTTTTGGCATCTATAGTCTGTAATCTCAGTTTGCATGTCCAGCAACAATACAGTGAGGGAACGTTTTTGTTGAGTATTATATTTGAGTCTTTTATGCCTCATATAATATTTAATAGGAGAATATGGAGCTCATTCTCAAGAAGAAAACACCCAAAAGGCCCAAAATAAGCAAAAAATTTGGTGCAGAATGCAGATGCTGATTTTTATATGCCCAAATTATGATAGTTTGTAATGTAAATCAATCAGATATGTATAACAGTATAGCAGATGACCAAACAGTTGTGGGGCCACATTGACTTCCAAAGTATTTATAGAAGTCGGCGGGGCCAGAGTCGGCTCCAGAGCAGATCTACTGGAGGGGCATTGGGTCATCAGCGGGGGGCACTGCCGTTTGAGAAATATTTTGACGCAAAAAAATGAAACACCTTATTATTATTATTAATAATATAATTATTATTTGCGAATTTCCCCACCACTTTTTGCCAGGGTCGATATTGTCACCACCACTTTTAAACATCTCGCGGTACGGATGTACCAATACAAATAAATAAAACATATCCAGTTAACTAGCAGAGCATTCATTTGTTATCTATAAGAGACGATCTAGCACGCTGAAATGTATGGTTTTTGAAATCAAGTGATGAAAGTGCTCGTTGACTGCGATCAGTGGTGCTGATAAAGTGTTCTCTTGTGGCTCGCACTGCCGCACAGTCTTCACACGGATGCGCGTTTTAATCCGTTGCGGAGACATCTCTGTTCGTTCCGGTGAAATCACAAAGTAAAATGCACACAAACGTGTCCCTGATTGATATACAACCACTGATAAACATAATCGGTGTAATGAGGAAAAGAAACGATACGAGTGCGGATTAGAACCCAGAACCTCGGGCATGCATGGCAAAAGTTCTGCCCCTGGACCATTAAAACACATACAAAAAAAGTCGGACTGGATATATCTATTTCTTCACGTGAAAATTCTTGGCTTAGATTAAATGACCAATTAAACACAATGTACTATTTAAATAGATTGCTGGACATCGGTATTGTATAGCCTACATCTGATTTATGATTTAGCATTGTATTAGCAACTGTGGTAGGAGGGGCATCAATGACCGCTTGGGGGGGCACGGCCCTCGAATGCCCCACCATAGCGCCGACCCTGGGCGGGGCCCATCAACTGTTTGGTTACCAACATTCTTCACAATATCTTCTTTTGTGTTCAACATAACAAAGAAACTCATCCAAGTTTGGAACAACTTGAGGGTGAGTAAATGATTTTGTGTGAACTATCCCTTTAACTAATGTGTCCTTATTGTAAAGTGTTACCTTCATATAAATTGCAAATGCATCTAAATGTAATCCAACGTCTGAAATACATATAGAACAGAGTTGTGCACAATCTTGGCAGAGAGAGAAAGAGAGACCTCTGTTGTTTTTGCTCCTGTTTGAGTCTCATGGCCTCCAGTCGGAGGGGGCTGGGTATGAAGCTGATGTCGGCCCCCTCTTTCACCAGCCTTCCAATCCACCAGTCATTATTGTACTTCTGCAACACAAGGAAAACACACACTCAGCACTATTACGAGGAGCCATTATGGTGTTATGGGCATTGTTAGCCAATAGCCTGATAGACTGACCTGCAGAACTTTCCACACGTTCACGTCTGCATGTATTGTACGTGCATCTCACCTCTTTAATGTGCAGAAAGTCTTTGGCTTCAAAGTTTATGGCAGCACCCTGAACAGGACAGTCCTCATCTAGAGCCCCGCAATAATTCACATTCGTCTTCACTGCGAACGCTACAGGTTTGGACTGCCAGAGAAAGCAATGTTAATAATCGCATAGCAGTGTGAGTGTGTGTGAGTGTGTGTGTGTGGCTGCTCTATTAAAAGCTAGATTATCTCAATAACTGCATAGTAAATGAATAAATAATTATCTAAAATAACTAATACATAGTAATCAAAATAGATAGTAACATTACATATCAGGTGATTAGTTATGTACATTCAAATACACAGTAATTGAACAGAACAGTGTAACATTTCAATTAATTTATAGAATTTTTACATGAAAGTGAACCATTGGTTGAAATTTTTATGTACAATTTGGGACAAAATGTTTTAATATAAAGTAAAAGGTCCCTTTTGCATACACATTTGCATTTTATTTTAGTTCAGCAGACACATTTGTCTGCAGCAATATCAAGAAGCGAATATCAAGAAACAATGAATTGTGTACAATAGTGATCTAAATGCTAAGAAAATGTTGTTACTTGACCAAACTGTACGGATGATGCCCTGTCCCAACACAAGCTACATGCAGATGGACACTTTGTCGCAACCCATTGTGCAAAGAAATAGTAAAATCCCAGAACCTTGGCTCTCTCGAGCTGCAGCTGGGCCTGGCGTTCGGCTTCACGCCGATACGCCTCGCGGTCCTCCTCCGCTGACAGGTCGGAATCCGAAGGTCTGCTCGTGTACGAATCGGCTGAACCCTGCGGGACGGGGAATAAGGGGAAACCAAGAATGTTGTTTGGCGTAATAGAGAAATGAAAAAGTACAATAAATAGCCCATAACTTGTAGTGTAAACATAGTCATAACACTCTCATTGATCACCACAAAACATACAGCTATACAGTAAGGCAGATGGCCAGAAGTTTACCATGAAGAAGTGACACATGAAATAGATAGATACAATATAATGTCTTGAAAGAATTAACAATTATAGGCCTTTATATTGAAAGTTAAACAGTATATATGACATGCAAAGTTAAATGTACAGTATGTGTTTTACTTAAAGGGATAGTTCACCCAAAAATGAAAATTAAGTCAGCAATTACTCACCCTCATGTCGTTCCAACCCCGTAAGACCTTCGTTCATCTTCGGAACACAAATTAAGATATTTGTGATTAAATCTGAGAGCTGGATCACTCCTCCATAGGCTTCTAAGGGATTGAAACCTGACAGCCCAGAAAAGTTATTAAAGACATTGTTAAAAGAGTCTGAGTGACTACAGTGCTCAATCTTAAGTTTATCGAGCTACGAGAATACTTTTTGAGCGCAAAAAAACATACAAAAATAGCGACTCTATTCAAGTATTTTCTTTGGGCCTGGAGATTTCACGTAGTGTTATTGGCTTGATGCCGAGCGTCACGTGACCAAGCCGGAAAACAGATCGCATCGCTTCCGATTCAGGTCTTTTGTATGTGCTTCATGAAATGAGCATAACCGATGTCCCTCGCATGTGCAGATTGATATTTAAAAGTTTTTTAATTTTTCTTCTTCACACTAACGTTTAGATATTTAAATAGCATAAAACACCAATAACAAAGTGAACTTAGTAGGTTAGCTGATTACCTTAAAAATCCATAGATATCGTAGTTAGTTCTTACGGCCGTTCACACTTTCTCTGACAAGCGGATGCAATGAGACCCGTTTCCCGGTTTGGTCACGTGACGCTCGGCATAAAGCCTATTGCAACACTTCTGGTTGAACGTCACACGCATCACACACATGACCAGCGTCGGCCAATAGTGAGCCTGCGTGTGACGTATAACACAGAAGCGCTGCGCTGTTACACTACGACAACAGCTTAGGAGAAAGACATGGAAGAGAAGAGATGGTTGAATAAAGTCGTTATTTTTGTGTTTTTTTTGCACGCAAAAAGTATTCTCGTCGTTTTATAAACTTGAGCACTGTAGTCACTTGGACTCTTTTAACGATGTCTTTAATAACTTTTAAGGGCTGTCATGTTTCAATCCCTTAGAAGCCTATGGAGGAGTGATCCAGCTCTCAGATTTAATCGAAAATATCTTAATTTTGTGTTAAGAAGATGAACGAAGATCTTACGGGGTTGGAACAACATGAGGGTGAGTAATTACTGACAGAATTTTCATTTTTGGGTGAACTATCCCTTTAATGTGTGAAAAGTATATATTTGTCAAAAGTGCTCTTATTTATATATAAAAGGTACTTTAAAAAAAATATATGAATGAGAGCCACGGAGTTCAGAGAACACATAATAAAACACATAATACGTGCACAATAACAAAAGTCCTTTAAAATAAACCTTTGTAAATAAAAATGTATTCATTACATACTATATTGTAGAGTGTGTGATTTACAACATTATATACTGTAGCCAAATTGTAAGATTGTTACAATTTGCATGTGGGAAAAAAAATCCAATCAATTTCCTGTGGACAAAAAATCCCACCCTACATTTTTTCTTGTTCAAGAACCCATTTCACTTGGATACATGTCACAATAGGGAAGAAAAGACTATTGCAACTTCTGTTTCATGACGGCTTTAAAGGTGCATTGCGCAACATTTCATGTTAAAAATACCCGTTTTTTAACCCATACATGCGTAAACAATTGCCTGATGGGCTGAATGAGCCCTTCTCTGATCACTGAGATTGCCTCTATAGTCCTGTACAGTAAAATAAATAAGAGGGATTCGGGCTCGAATCTGAGACTGGGCGTGACGTCATGCGCGTTCACGCTCACCAGGCGATGTCTCAGAGGTTTGTTATTGTTAGCCGCCATTCTCCGTATCAGCGAAGACAACTCGAGCGACAAAACTTTAGTCAACTTTCGACAAAAGTAGAAGATGGATTCAAAGAGACCGGCTTGTAGTTCATTAACCCCAACGCAAACTCCACGTAAGACAAAGAAAAGAATACTTTTGTGTAATTATTGACCAAAATGGCCAAATTGGAGTCAGGCGTCGGAATAAGACGAGACGAGAGTCAGCATCGGGAAGGCTTTCAACAAATGGATAGATCTCCGGTGTGCTCTAGGACTCAAACGGGATCCTCAGTTGGCTGTTTTCTTGATAAAACGGTAAGATATACCCCAGTCTCTAATGTCTGATGCGGCAAATCTATGACAACAAATGACGATGCGTAAAATGTGTAATGCTTTAGCCTAAGCTAGATAAATGTACAATCAGAATTGATTTGACTAACGTTACCATTGTCAGTGAACAGATTCATAAACTAGGAATTGTCTTCGGAAGAATAGTACAACATGAAACATAAAAACATGTCCCATAAAAGATGCTAACTATGTTTTTGTGTATGGCCTACCGGTAGCCTCTGTGTACTTTGCTAACGTCCTGCATGCGCTCTGCTCTTCTATCTTCTTCCATCATATTACTTTAGACTTTCCACCATAGTCTAAACGCCGCCGTTCGTACTCCGTTATTAAGGTCCCGGTAGGCAGAACGGGAACATTGCGATAGCCTCCTTCATGCTGGGTTGTTGTTGTTGTATGTGGCGCCGCCGCCGCCGTGCTCGCCTCCCTCCCTTACCCCTCGGTTGCTATGGCCACTGGCCAGTGCGACCGCAAACAGCAAAACCGAGTTTGGGGGAGAGTAGTTCTTAGAACTGTTTAGAAGTGGACAGTTCCTATAACTAAGTTCCCGTAACTACTTGTTATGAAAGCGGATATAGTGCCATTTCATTGTTTATTACCTTGAGACATTTGAGTGTACTTTGTTGACCAACTGTGTATGGTATGATTATTATTTTAAGCTTTTACAAATTAATAACTTATATTGTTCATGAACGTGTTTCCATAATAATACAATCATAAGTGGATACAGTAAACACATAAAACAGTTCAACATGGAGATAGATGGAAACAAAAACTGAAGTTTTCTTCTACCCCCGTTTTCCCCTCACATATAAGTGTGTAATTTACTCAAATGCCTTTCCTTTCATATATGTAAAATGACTTGCAGATTTATAACTTTATAACCTCTGAAGATATTATGACTGAAGATGTGTGCGGCTGATGCTGCTTTGGTTATGAACAGCTCGTGCTCGTGCTCGTGCAAGCGTCATAGCTGTCAACATTTGGTTTTCAAATTCCGGGAGATTTTTTTTTTTTGGGGGGGGGGGGGATGTGGGGAGGGGGAATGCCAGAGAAATTTCCTATTTATTAAAAATATATTAAATATTATTAAATAATTGTTATATTAAAAATATTTTTAATAAGTTTCAGTTTTCCTACATCTTGAAACAATCAGGTTTATAAATGGGGGTAATCTTTGAAGGATGAACAAATAATGTTATAATGTTTAAGGCATCACATTAAAAATAACATTAAAATATAGGCATATATCTATATATAATATTTAGATAATAGTTGAGTTTTGAAGTGCTGGAAAAAGATGTGTGAAGTACTAGAAAGCATTTCACTATTCCAGCCAAACTTTCATGGCTACAGTTAGTGTTACTATATTAAATCCATGGTGAATGTTGCTGATCTGTGGACTTAAAGCCTTTAACTAGATCATTCACGGCACAATGTTTCTTCTGGTTTCCACGTCAGTGCTGTTTGATCTGATAGAGAGATGCACAATATAATGAGTAGCGCAGTTTCGTTCTGCTTTCATTACGTTTGCCATTTGATGTTGCGCAACGTTGTGGTGGTCGCGCCAGCGCGGATTTTGTCGGCAGGGAAAAAGGCCAAAGGAATCGTTCGGTTTGTATGCGTACTGAAGCGGAAGCCTCGTACCGAAACTGTTCAATACGATTACATGTACCGTTACACCCCTAATTGTGTGAATATAATGCATTTAATACAAGATCTGGCAACTGGTCAACATTAGACAAACATATTGGTCCGATTATTCATAAAGGAGTTTGGGCCATGCAAATTACGGGAGTTTCCCGGGAGAAATAACAAACCGGGAGGGGTCCGGGAGACATGTCTAAAAAACGGGAGAAACCCGGGAAAAACGGGAGTGTTGACAGGTATGGCAAGCGTGCGTGTGCGTGTGCTCCATGAGCGTGCACATCTCTGGTTGCAGTTTCGCTTGTCGCCAGAGGGGGTGTAGTTCTGCAAAAACTCAGAGACCTGCGTTATGCACCTTTAACAACTATGACTCTCTAAAGGAAATCCGGTAAAGTCTATCTAAAAATTGTCAATACATTACACAACTAATTACTTGTAAAGGTAATATGAACACTTGTTTGTTACTGTACATTTTAAAACTGTAGCTTGGATAGTTAGTGTTTGCAATGAACAAATAAGTTAACACTCATTGCTCATTATGTGACGCAAATTAAACTTAAAGCTCCAGTCGGCAAGTCTGGCAGATTGAGTGGACTTAGGCAAAATTTTGAATGTTTACAACTCTCATGCCCCTCCCCCACCATCAACGGATACCCTCCCACCGACTCACCGAGTTCAGTGCGTGTGCAGGTTTTCTGTGAACGCGCCCGTCTCATCAGCATCCATCAACACCATGGAGTATTTGCAGGTATGCTGCCTTGGCTAATCTACCGATAGATTGCAATTGCTAACGTCATTTATACTCTAAATGAGCTTACTTGATCTGTTAGTGTTTTGAAAGTGAGATACATCCACCATCACTCTTCGTTACTGCGCGAACTTCAGGCGTGTGCATGTGATTGTAACGTTCGCGAGGGGTGGCGTGTGCCCGATCTGTGATTGACAGTCAGATCTCACACCCCCATGCGCTGATTGGACCCGATGAACAGGGAGCTGTGGATTTTTGCAAAACAAATAACACGCTCCAGGTGGAGTTAGAAACTCGTTTTTTTTTAAAACCACTTTATTTATGTTGTTCTGTCGGATTATAGTGTAGAATTCACTGAATATGATCAAAAAAATGTTGCCGACGGCAGCTTTAATTCTCACAGCGCAAGCACAAGCTCTATTCTTCAGCACAATGGTAACCACAAAAAAACTAACAAAAACTCTTTTAAATGTTATACATAACTCTAACATTTCTTTCATTTACTCAAAACACATAAAGTAACACTTCATTTCAACATTTACTGTCCTGATTCAGCCCTATGCAAAGTAGGCTGGGAACTAAATATCTTCTGCCCAGTTTCAGTTAATGCTACCAAAAAATTCCTAAATAGGGCTCAACGGCAACGCTTAGGATTTTTTCTACTGGCCCTGTCGGCCAGTGGTTTAAATTTTTATTTCCCCAGCTTTTCAAGTTTTTCTATTGGTCTAACAGTATTTTTCAATTACAGAATTTGAATAAAGTAATCAAATGTAAAATAACACTTGTACAGTCTTCACTGTACAAACTAAATTTAGATGAATCCTTATTAAAGCTACAAAAACTATTCAGTCAAAAGCAGTGATTGATTTTTTTCTTCGTCTTCTTTCTTTCATTAACATTAAAGAACAAGCAGCAGAAGGAATATTAGGCTACTGTCACTTTAAGACCAGCACGGATCCAATATACTGTTTTCCATTCAACTGCGCTATACTTTTCCATTGTTTATCAATGTAAACACGCGCTAGACGGACGTCTTTAACCATTGCGCTACCGTCTCGTGTCTTTTTCAGCATCTCAGCATTTTTTTTTCGTTCCACTGACCTGCATCTCGTGCTTTTAAAAGCAAAAACTTGTTCTGTGTGAACCAGCCCTTACACATGTTTTTTTATTTCTCAACTGTTTATGTTCACTTAAGACCTAACCGACTGTTTATGAGGATTCTCACCAATACGGGCATTTTGACAATTTTATGTGAATTTGTCAGTTCAAGCGCAAGAACACGTGAAAGAGAACTCAATTCATTATTTCAACGCTTTTTGGGCGCACGCTTCGGATGCATGTTGCGCACACAAAACTTCTTAAACAGCGAGTATTGAATTGACTTCTCTTCTAGCGTCTTCTTGCGCATGAATTTATAAATGGGCAAATGATAAACTTTCATGACAATGCAGACGATGCAGCACAATGCAGTCCTTATTGTCGAGCCCTGAGTAAACTTCAGTTTTTCAAATCTAAGTAGATTGGACACAATTAAATTAAGTAGAAGCAAAATGTTCAGCAATTGTGTTGCTTTAACTTATTTTAATTTAACAATTGTTAAAAATCATCTTTTACAGTGTACAATTAACCACTGGAGCAACACCAGAGCTGAAATACTGGTCAGTGAGTCATCAAATACTGCTCCAATGGTCTGTACAGTCCTAATGAGCACATCCAGCTTTAAACCATCCAAAGAAACACATGTCTAACAGATTCCACAAGGGTAAAAATGGAGCCTGTACTACACACTACAAATGTTGGAAATTCAATAAATGCATTAAATACAACTGTGATCTGTGGCAGAGTGATCCTCTCAGATTTCAACGGCCTCTAAGGTGACACCCAAATATGACGATAATAGTGGAATTTGCATTTCAAAGCGAAACCAGCATCTTCCATAACCATAAATTTGTGCATCCAGACCAACAATAATATACAAACTTAACTAAAGACTCCTCTCTCTGACATTCAAAGTCATCAGCTCATTGCAAAATCCTAATCAGGTAAATTCCACCTACCTTCTTCAAGGCAATGGTTTGAGGTGTTTTTAACGCTATCTCATTCTCTCTGAGCTCAAGAGAGCCTCCAGGACTCTCTAAGTCTTGTGGTTGGTGGCCCTTCCTGGTCCACTCTGAAGAGCAATAACGCTCAACGCCAGTCAAAAACAACACTGAGATCCAGAGCCCAAAACAGAGCAGTCATGACTGCCCTCAGAACCTCACAGCAGGGATGGAGGAAGGCGAAAGACAGAAAGAGAGCAGAGAGAGAGAAAAGTGTGTGTGTGTGTGTGTGTGTGTGTGGAACTCAGGAGACAAATGAAATGCAAGCGGGCGGTACAAGCTGTTAGAAGAAGAAAAAATGGAGGGAGGGTTGAAAATGAGCACCTCAGGACTAGCCGAGCTGCAGTGAGCAGAATGCTTCGGGGTGGAAATGACTGAAAGCTTAACAAACACTGTATCAGCATCATCATCATCATCATCATCATCATCATCATCATCATCATCATCATCATCATCATCATCATCCACCAACAACAACAACAACAACTAAAGACTCGCATCAGCATTTAATCATTCCACCACCATTCCATAATCATTTAAAAAAAAGCATGTTTCAACGTGGTCAAAATCACATTTTATGCATTTATTTTAGTGTTTGGAAAACTAATCTGTGAATCAAAATCTAATTTAATTTAATTAACAGTAAATTTTAGGATTTAGAAAAAGGAAAATTTGGACTCAACTTTTTTGGAGTGTGTTGCAGCCATCAAAATCCAAATTAGTTTATATTTACAAAATACAAGTTGGTCAGTGAAAATATTGCAAATCTTTTTTGTAATTTGTCAGTTAAATAAAGGTTTAAGAGACTTAACAAATCACAGATTCTTGATTTTATTAATGCCCCAACTTTTCTGGAATTAGGGTTGTATAATAAAAAAAAAATTATAATTATATTCTGCAACATTTTTAGGTAAATATTATAATATTGACCCAGATGTTTATTGCTTCCATTGAAGCACTGAAGATGCTCTTTGGATCATTATATTAATGACAATATATAATTTGTAATCCAAAAAAGAAAGAGGAAAAATGTCAAATATAAACATTTAATAGTGGTTTCAGACTATTGGACTCCACTGTACAAAAAACATTGTAATGATAGCAAATATAATAGAAATTACATTAACTCACTGAAATTAATACATGCATAAATATTTAACTCAATTAATTTATTTAAATACACATTTAACTAATTTATTTGACATTTTACACAAATAACCGATTACTCAAAATTGACTATAAATATGTGAAAATAGAAAATGTGCACTATCCATTGGTCACACACATTTTATATATATATATATATATATATATATATATATATATATATATATATATATATATATATATATATATATATAGTATATAGTATATTAACACACGTGGCAGGCACATATGTATATTATGAGTGGAAAAATAATGTAGTGCACCATAAAGCATCCCAGTGAAAATCAGTGCCATCTACCCAGTGTTCTAACATTTTGTTAAACAATGCCATATTGACGAGGAATGAGGTAAAGCACACACACACACCCTTATCGACCATATTCACGACAGCACACAGAAGAAGAAAAAAGGCGAGAAAGTGCAGACATTAGCATATTTAACTCTCTCCAGCTCTGAACAGAAGGCTTGTTTTTGCAGATTCAGCTATTTTATAGTGAGCTGTGTGTCTGCGTGTAGCATTCATCCAACATCAGTAATTAATCTTCCTCATAACAAAAACATAATTGAGCACTACTGTGCTGTTCTCTTTTTGCTGAAGGATATTGATTTGATGAAGATATATTGGCTAGCTCACAGAAAACAACACAAAGAAAAGATGTATTGTGTTGTACATTTTAATCAGAGGCGTGCATTCAGTTGCAAAAACTGAGCTAGATTGTTACACACTCTTGTTGAAAGTGTACGTCACTGATAGGTTGTTGTGGACGGTGATGTGGTTGCTAGGGTGTTCTGAGTGTTTAAAAAAACATTTCTAGGACGTTAGGAGTTTTCTAGAGCATTGTTATTTCCCAGCCAGCAATTTTACATTTAAAAACGTCTAATAGCCGTTTAATAGCTAAATCGTGACTACAGATTGACCATGTCATGAAATGATAAGTATATCTTGTAGATATTATTGACATTGGTAACATGATGGGATATCAACCATCTCATGCGCTGCCTGGCCAAAAACTACAATGAATCAGTTTTGACTATAAGTGGGCTACAAATAGCATAGAACATGTCAAAGAAATGAAACCTTGTAATCTCTGTTGACTTACATCTTCTCGCAAGTTATTTTGGCAAAAACGACATGTAACCAAATTCAAGTTTATTTTGTGGGTTGCACTCGACTCATGACCGGACTATCGGGACTATAGATGGTGAAATGACTATTACTTTCTGGGTTGTTATTATGCTTTCCTGTAGCTCAAACAGTTGAGCATTGGCACTTGCAACGCCAAGGTCATTGTTCGATTCCCAGGGAAAGCAAGAACTGATAAGAATGTAAAAATGTGTACCTTGAAATGGAATGCAAGTCGCTTTGGATAATGCATAAATGTAAATGCAGTTGGTGTTTCATTTGTTCTCAATCACTATCTTATAACTTCTCATTATTGCATCATCATTATACACGTCTGCTACCATTATGACATCATTGTTTTGGAAATAAATTGATTTGCTTCCACACCCTCTTTTTCCTCCCGTGTCCAAAGCCCCAACTCAGCTGTGTGCAGATGTTTACCCCCACCCCGTTTCTTAGTGAGTCTCTGATGGCAGATGAAGTTGGTTCACACCCACTCCCGCTTTCACTGCAACACCAAATATAGCACACAATACCCCCACCCCACCCCCCGGCTTCTCCTTTCCCCTTACAGCACATAGATCATCTCCCTCTCTCTGTGTAATCTCCATAGATTCACTGCATCATGGATGTCATTTATCCATCGGACACATTCATATTTTAACATCAAGATATGCTCGGGGTTATCAAACAATACCACCTCGTTGTGAGGCAAGCGGAAATATAAGGGAATAATAAGACCTAGATAAGACATAATAGTGTAAAGATAAGCAAATCCCTTCTGCTGTGTGTAAAACCACATTGCCGTGGGTGGAACGATAAAGGAGATCGCTGGAATCAATGTAGTTAAAAAAAATAGAGGAGAAAATGAATGGAAAGTTCTGGGCTGGTGGGAGACGATCTTCTGGTTGGTGAGGCCATGGCGATACTTTCTCCTATATTTGAAACTCAGCCCTGATTCTGTCAGCTCCAAATAACAGCCTCAAACAAAGCGAGCAGTACACATGGGAGGGAGGAGAGGAAGACAGGGAAAAAGAGAGAGAGAGAGAGAGAGAGAGAGAGAGAGAGAGAGAGAGAGAGAGAGAGAGAGAGAGAGAGAGAGAGAGAGAGAGAGAGAGAGAGAGAGAGAGAGAGAGAGAGAGAGAGAAAGAGAAAGAGAGAAGAGAGAGAGAGAGAGAGAGAGAGAGAGAGAGAGAGAGAGAGAGAGAGAGAGACCAACGTGACCAAAAGTCCCATGAAAAAAGGACATGTCTCTTGAGATGCTCACATACAACCCAAACAACAACTGTACTGTCTCTTAAATACAAATTAAGCTGAGTAATATTTTCCATCTAAATGTCTTTGCTTCAAACATTCAGTGTTAAAATGATTTTACACAACTCACTTCAAAAGATGGTGTTGGTTTTATGCTTAAAGCAAACAAATAAAAAAAATCCAAAAGGGTAAAAATAAGAAACATTCAAGGAATATTCAAGATATAGCTAAAGGCCTGTTCACACCAAGACCGATAACTATAATGATGACATTAGCATCCACATCAATAAACAATAACAATAGGCGGAGGGTGAACCAACTCTAGGGTAAGGCTAAGGAGATGTGTGTCCTCTTTAAAACCATATTTAAATAGAATGTCATGAAACCTAATCATCCCAGCATAAACGCTCCCAATAAATTATTTGTTACGAAAGCAGCTACGTTCACAATGCATTTAATGCGTGATTTGGCATGGCAGCCAATTCTTAAAATAAACAACCATCGCCTTAACTAATGCAGCGAAACAAAAGTTTTAGTCAAGTTCTTAATGTCGCCTAGAAAGACCGTGACTGAATTCTAAGTTAAACACCTCTGATTGGCCATTGCATTCAAGAAATCAACAGATACGTTTGTGATTGGCTACACTGCTCAGTGATGCAAAAACATGCTGTAAATGGAAACCTTTGACGCTCTCAAGAGAGCAAACGACAAATCTCTTTAACCAATATGCTATTATTATGGAGAAAACTTTTCCTAGACCAGCCGTTATGGGCGGCTTTTCCCTCAAAAAGCAATCAGAAGCACTGGTAGTCAGCGGTTTGAGTGAGAAAATTTCACGCTAGTCTGTGGCCAGGGGGAGGCTAAGCCTTACACATGCTCTGACTATGATAACGCTCTGTTTATTACAAGCATAACATGTACTGTAGTTTTGCCAACTGCTGCTTTAAATGCTCAAGCTATTTAAATGTGGGTGGATTCTGATTGGCTGTCAATGTTTTCATCAGTCATTAGCTGAAAAAAATATCGTTACTCTGTGTCGTTACTGTTATAGTTCTGATGTGGACTTATTCTCATTGAATTAGAATGATTATTAAAACGTTACAGTTACTATTCGAGGTGTAAACTGCCCTTAAGTATCCAAAATATAATAAGTAAATTCATCTTGTTTTGAGAATATATATTTTTTGTATATATGTATATACTGATTATGAAAATTATTTTTGCAGTGTTTTCCGATTGAGGACATCCCTGGATGTCCCCAAAGAATGGTTTTATTTTATTTAGCTCACTTCTGGGAACAAATTTGTCCCCAAACTATGACTAAACAAACACACACACACACACGCACACGCACGCACACACACACACACACACACACACACACACACACACACACACACACACACACACACACACACACACACACACACACACACACACACACACACACACACACACACACACACACACACACACACACACCATCTGCAGGTAGCTCTGCAGTAGAGATGTAACATAACAGGCCGAGTGAGAGCGAATGATCTTTGCTGTAACCATCACATACTGATTTTGATGTTTGCTACGACAGCATCACTTTTAATATCACATACTATATATTAGGTAAAGTAATAGAATTTGAACAAACCCCTAATCCTAAATTTTATAATTTGTGACTTAGTCACTATGAAATCAAAATTGACAATTCTTTTTTTTTATGGAATATTGCAGTATTTATTGTAAATTATGTATACATACAATAATATATATATATATATATATATATACATATATATATATATATATATATATATATATATATATATATATATATATATATATATTTTTTTTTTTTTTTTATTGCCTCGTAATTTTTTAATCAAAGTAACCCTTGCAAACTCTCTTGCAGCAACATCTCTTCTTTTCTCTGACGATGTGTTTACTGGCGTGAGGGCGGGACAAACTGTCACTCACATGAGATCCACCAATAACAAACCACAACCAATCAATTCCCCATGGAGAAAATTAAGGCCCGTCCAACATTTGTTCTTGTTCAAAAAACTGTTTCACTCAGATATGTTACAATAGGGAAATAAGAAAATACAATCACAACTTTCCGTTTCAAGTGACTTATCCATCACTGCTATGGATATGACATGTGATATGATTTTTTTAAGAAAATAAGTATTTAGTCATGTTTTACCTCTTGGGTGTCACAATTTTAAAGACCATGTGGAATTTGAAAATGTTTGGAATGTTACAATTCTGTAATGGAGGAAAATTATGCGGTATAACGCAACATGTGGGACAAGGATAAATATTATGGTTTCGCGGGCTGAAAATAATGATTAAAAATATTTTTTTGTAATATAATATTGTAATATTGTTATATTGAACGTCTCGGTTACTAATGTAACCCTCGTTCCTTGAAGGAGGGAACGGGAGACGTGACGTCGACGTGGCGACGTAATGGGATCAGTTCAGGGAGCCCTATCAACTTCGAGTGTCTACAGAACAAGCCAATGAACGTTGGCGTGCGTGAAACGCGTCACGCGCCCCGCAGCGCAGGTATAAACAGGAAGCGGGCGCACGCACTCATTGTTTTTCGCTGAGGAGCCGAGATTGAGGCGGCCGTACAGCGATGGTCAGCAACCGTGGCGACGTGATGTCACGTATCCCGTTCCCTCCTTCAGGGAACGAGGGTTACATTAGTAACCGAGACGTTCCCTTTCAGTTGCTCACGTTCGACGTGACGTTGACTTGACGACGTAATGGGATCCCATGGAAAACGCTGCGGTTGCTGCCACATCCAGCGCCCTACGGAAGACTCTCAGACCCCCAACTGGCTGGGGCGGAAGACCTGCGTAGAGGGAGTTCACTGCTGTTCCGTTAACCCACACAGTGGAACTCTTGGATAACACTGGGAAAGCGTGCCTTTCCAGGGAGAGGGACGCTGCGGAAGCCACATCCTGCCCGAAGGGAGGTAACATGTGGAGAATACACATATGGACTGGCCAGAGGGGCGGTGCAACATATGGAATGTCACTGGGGTGGCTCCAGCCTGAGAAGGGGGAGGCTACACCAGACAGTGACAGCAGAGCGGACTCTGCCAAGGGAAAGACACGGGCTCACCGCAGGGAGCTGGTCGTGGAAGAATACTCATATGGGATCGCCGCAGGGATCACCACATATGGAACCCAGCCTAGCACAAGTTACACAAGCATACGAGCACTAGGCCTGGCGTCGGACGCTCCGCAACGTCCGACTGCCGAAGGGGTGCGGAGGAACTCAGGGGAACTACAGGGTTCGCCTGAGTGGGGAACTCGTCTGGAGCAAATAGCGCACGTATCCGCTCCATGTGGAGGGGAGTGGCACAGCAAGCCGACACAAGAGCGGAAACTTCTGTGTTACCGGCTGGTTGAAGCGAGCACACAGGAAGAAACCGGCTCAACACGTAGGCTATAAAACCTAGCGAACGTGTTAGGTGTCAGCCCGCAGCTCTACAGATATCTGTCAGCGAGGCGCCGTGTGCCAGCGCCCAAGAAGAAGCGACACTCCTAGTGGAGTGGGCTCTCAACCCGGGCGGGCAAGGCACGCCTTGGGCTTCATAAGCCAAGGCGATGGCATCCACTATCCAGTGGGCCATCCTCTGCTTGGAGACAGCCTTTCCCTTCTGCTGGCCTCCGTAACAGACGAAGAGCTGATCTGAGGTCCTGAGGCTTTGTGTTCTGTCCACGTACAGACGCAGAGCGCGGACGGGACAGAGAAAAGCCAGGGCTGGGTCTGCCTCCTCCAAAGGTAGCGCTTGCAGGTTTACCACCTGGTCCCGGAAGGGAGTGGAAGGAACCTTGGGCACGTATCCGGGCCGGGGTC
The DNA here is from genome assembly GCA_036326025.1 of Chrosomus eos. Lineage (NCBI taxonomy): Eukaryota > Metazoa > Chordata > Actinopteri > Cypriniformes > Leuciscidae > Chrosomus > Chrosomus eos. Next base: position 28,809,947 of record CM070837.1, read on the forward strand.
TCAGGATCACGTGAGAGTTAGCCGGGCTGAATTCTAGGCACGATTTGTCGACCGAAAATGCATGCAGGTCCCCTACCCTCTTGATGGAGGCCAATGCAACCAGGAGTACTGTTTTACAGGACAGAATTTTTAACTCAGCTGACTGCAAATGCTCAAAGGGTGGCCTCTGAAGTGCTGAAAGGACCAGAGACAAATCCCAAGAGGGTATAGAGAGTGGGCGAGGAGGTCTCCTTGCTCTCCTCAGGAACCTGACGATCAGCTCGTGCTTTCCCAGTGACTTACCTTCAACTGCATCGTGATGTACGGCAATGGCAGCAACATACACTTTAAGGGTGGAGGGAGACAGCCTTCGCTCCAACCCATCTTGCAGGAAGGAAAGCACGGCTCTGATCGAGCAAGTTCGGGGGTTCTCCTCGTGAGAAGAACACCAGTCAACGAATAGGTTCCACAAAGTCGAAACGAAAGCTCGGCTCCGAAGCGAAAGACAATGAGTGTGTGCGCCCACTTCCTGTTTATACCCGCGCTGCGGGGCGGGGCGCGTGACGCGTTTCACGCACGCCAACGCTCATTTTGTTCTGCTACCATTATGACATCATTGTTTTGGAAATAAATTGATTTGCTTCCACACACTCTTTTTCCTCCCGTGTCCAAAGCCCCAACTCAGCTGTGTGCAGATGGGCTTGTTCTGTAGACACTCGAAGTTGATAGGGCCCTCTGAAGTGATCCCATTACGTTGCCACGTCGAACGTGAGCGACTGAAAGGGAACTGATCTTACTGATGTAGATTCTACCGCAAAGTGATGATGTCACTAATTGCTACATGCATACTGCTGATATTTGCCATATCACTCCATGTTATCGACCAGGTAGAAAAATTATCCAAACCACTAAAGATAGATTCACAAATAACCTGCTATAAAAAGTCTCGAAAAGCCACCAGGGCAAAGCATCTCCACAAAAAAAAGATAAGAAAATAACCAAAACAATGCAAGGTTTTTATTTAGTACAGTGACTAGATTAACAAATAAACAGACGTCACCTAAACTGAATATTCCAACACAGTTTAGTCGTAATGACTTTAAACATTTGACAGCATTTTATGATTCAGCCTCAATTATCAGCCCTCAAGAACAATTGCAGTGCTTTACAACTATAGGACAGGAAGAGCTAAATAAATCATTTGCATCTAAACCAACAACATGTTTATTAGATCCAATACCCACTAAATTACTGAAAGAGTTGTTACCTGTAGCAGAAGAGCCTCTTCTCAATATTATTAACTCGTCTCTCTCTCTAGGTCATGTCCCAAGACCCTTCAAGCTGGCAGTTATTAAGCCTCTCATTAAGAAACCACAACTAGGTCCAAATGAATTGTGAAATTACAGACCCATTTCAAATCTTCCATTTATGTCTAAAATACTAGAAAAAGTTGTCCACTCAATTGTGCTAATCCTTACAAATATATATACTAGTTTTACTTGATCTTAGTGCTGCGTTCAACACTATACAGTAGATCATAAAATACTTTTAGATCAACTACAAAATTACACCGCTATTCAGGGACAGGCATTAGGGTAGTTAAGATAGTACCTATCTGCTATCTGACCATTACCATTTTGTTTATTTAAACAGGGAATTATCCAGGTTAATTCCAGTAAATTATGGAGTGCCGCAAGGGTCTATGTTAGGCCCCCTGCTATTGTTCATATACATGCTTCCCCTTGGCAATATTATTTAAAAACATAGAATTAGTTTTCACTGTGATGCTGATGATCCTTAGTTATATATTTCATCACTAACAGTCAGATGAAATCTTTAAATTATCCAAGTTGACAGTGTGTTAAATATATAAAAAATTGAATGACGCCAACTCTGAATCAACATACACACAGCTGCCAAATTTTCTATATATTATAAGCATTATGATCACAACTTGTAATAATTGTTTTAATGTGCCATTTGTTTCTGCCTAAATGAATACATGATGTTAGCTAACTGCATGATTTGTATTATCTTAGAACTGGATGTTTTCTGTAAATCTGCTTTGAAACTATATGGATTGTGAAAATCGCTATACAAATAAATGTGAATTGAAATCTTAATTTAAATGTACTACAAAGAATATCAATTTTATTCCCAACCAAAATATTAGTTGAGAAGTTTGGCGTGGGACTAGCTACTTCTTTCATGCTAAGTTGTGTGTTGGATAATAGTTTATGTCTCTAGTTCTTCTCACAACAAAACGACATGGAATTTATGCCTCTAATGCTTTAAAAAAGTAATAGCACACCAAAGTGTATTGTATTCATGGAATGTGTCAGCAACAAAAACATAAGCTGACAAAGGGTTATTGAGTTCTTGGGGACAGCAAACATGTAGGGCAATAGAAAAATGCATGGGAAAAACTCTTTGTTTACTAAGGAGAGGAGAAGGCAGACACAGGAATGAAGCACCCATATATCTACACATTACCATCCCTGTGTTTATGGCCTGTGCGTGGCACAAGCGGGAAAAGTGCTCCTGCTAAGTGATCCTTAATGATGTTATGGCCGTTTGTGAACTGTCAGAGCAGCCATTTTCCATCCATTATTAATGCGATGGATTTCACCACTGCTCTCAGTGCTACACACCCTGCAATAATATCTGAGCTTTCCTTCACATTGTATAAAAACGCTATCATCATCATCATCATCAGGATTTTGTCTCAAAAGTGAACAGGAGGAAGAATTTATATGAGTGTGTGTTTGTGTTCAGGAGATGCTGTAGGCCTAAGTCTTTGTGTCTGTCTGATATAAAGATGGTTCTTCAGTCTAAATTTTACCTATTCCTGTCTGGTTATTGGTCAGCAGAACTCAGATACATCTGTTAAGATACAGGCTTAGTCCAAACTTTACACTACCCAAGCTTTGGTTCCGAATAGCAAGTAAAACGTGTTGGCTGGTTAGCTGGTAACTTTTTTTTAAAATAAATTGCTACACAATTGAAGACGATTCAAATGATATTCAAATGATATTATGTTATTGTCATACTTTTACTGTAACTTCCAAACAAGTAAAGACACACTGTGCAAAAATAAAGCTACATCAGTTCTTTTTGACAGATGTTGTTTCACCAAGAGAAGACAAAACAAATAGTCAAACAGTGGTGGACAGTAACAAATTATTTGTACTTTTACTTTACTAGATTCAAAAGCATAATATCGTAATTTTTACTTTGCTTTTATTTCATAAAAAGACGTTGTTCCTCTTTATTTTGAACTTAAGAAACCATCACCCGCTCAGAGACACGATAGTGGTGTCCGAACACACAGAACGATTCATTCGTGAATTGGACCGATCAGATTGCATCTGTTTTTGAGTCAATAACTCACTGGTTCATAATGATCTGTCAGAGCGAGTCTCCAGTTTACGATTCCCTGAATTCACAAGTCTGAGAAAAAACAAGCCAAGAAAGGGGATACTTGGAGCAACTAATGGCATGAAAAGGCTGAACTCTAAAATGCTTGTCCATACTTGTGCAGCCTATTGCCGTCTGAACGGGCTAGGTTTTAGGTAAAAACTAAACATAACATTAAAACCTAAGGTTGGGCGGTTAATACGGTAAAAAGGTATACCGAGGGGTCTTAAAATAGTCATTAATTATTTTTTTTTAATAAATTTCAGGTATTTTTATTTGGTTTTCGTTAAAAACAAAGTTGGAAAGAAGACTGGACTGTGTTTTATTTTAGGTCTATTGATTTGCAATAATTGTTATATTATGGATGTTTATGTAAATTCAACTCTGGTTGTGGGTCTATTTGCACTTTTTTATAAGCTGCTCGTTGTTATTAAAAGTTGTTCGGGCTGTGATTTAATTTAATTGATTTGAGTGCACAAAATCTTTTCTGGATGTTCATGTTAATTTAATTCTGTTTGACTGTTGTATTTGCACTTTTTTTACAAGCTGCTATTTGTTGCTAATAATAGTTGTTAATATTGTGCATGTTATGTTGTTATTGTTTCAGTATCAGTGTTTGGTATTTAGTTTCTGAACGGTGTAGGCCCAAGCCAACAGTTTGGTGACGCCGTCTGAGCCTTACGTCATAATTTTTAATTAGTCAAGCGGTATTACTGTATACCGTGGTAAAAATTAACAGTTTTAATTTTTGGATACCGCCCAACTCCCCTTTCTCCCCCTGTACTAGGTGTATTTGTTTTCATTCTCAACAGGAACCAACACGAGACAAGACTGAATAGGCCAAGACAACAAGTAAAAGCTAAATAAAACTGATAATGAGACTAGAGAAAAATAAAGAAACAAAATACTGTAATAACAGGATCTAGAAAGATGTATAATCAAAAGATCTAAATATAAATAACTGAAACTTGCAAAAAGAAATAAAACAAGACTGCAACCTTGTAGGGGACCAAAGAGAAAATAAATAAAAGATTAGTTAATAATCAAATAAATAAATCAAATAAAAAAACAAGCGAGAAACCAAAAATAAAACTTGGAGGAACTGAATGAATCCATGCACGCACTGAATGCATAAAATAAACCAACAAAGACATGAGGGAAAGAGGCACAATATAAAGGGCAATTAGTAAAACTAGATGTGGACTAAACAAGGGGGCGTGGTAACGGAGGAGCGAATGGCCAACACAAATAAAGACAAAGGCATGTGCTCAGGCACAAGACAAACAAAGAAACATTGAACAGAGACAAGACTGACAAGACTGTCAGAGTTCTGTCCTGGGTGAATGTGATGGACTAACATGTTAAAACCCAATGCCATACTGTATTGTATGTAATGCTGTGGCTCTAAAGTAATAAACAACAACAACAAAACAATGCAAATTAATCCTCATGCATCTTCCCGAAGCCATTGCAGTATCAAATTATATAAAATGTTTATGTTTGCATAGCGTTCTTTTAAAATCTTAACACATTTTACCCTATATGACGTCTGTTTTATATTGTATGTTTATATATCAACACACATTTAGTTTTTCTTCATTTCTTGGTACTATATAGGATGTTTTGTGCACTTGCACACTTGATTTATCAGATCAGTAGGATAGCTAGCTATCAGTATATGACAAGTTTTGGTAATACAATAAAACATTTTCAGAATCTTCAAACATAATATTCCTCGTTGACTAGTGATGGCTAGGACCCAAGTGTGAAAACGCTCTCCCTCCTTTAGTGGACTTAGATTTCCTAGGTACTACCAAAAGTTCAAAGTTTTGCAACCATAAAGAATGTGATGGATTGTAGCACAACAGAAGATCGGTTAAATACACCGGAGCTGCTAAACCATTTAACCTCCTGAGACCCTGCGGCCTCATATGAGGACATTAAATTTTTGCCTCTTGACACAATGATAATCAAATTTGTAAACCTTAAGACATGTTGGCCACATTTAGGGGCACTGCCCACCATTTTGTTGTGATATCACAACATTACACCACTGTCAGTGAGAAGAAAATGACCCTAAACCTAACCCTTCTAACCCTAAACACTTCTACACCAGTTCCCGAAAGAAAAATGACCCAGGTAAAAAATCTATTCAAATTATATGAATGAAACAAATGTATTTATGTACAATACTGTCTCTATCATCATATGGGGATTAAAATTTGACATATTTTATTAATAGTAGCACTCTAGGTCATCAGTAAATGTGAAGTACTCGTTTGAGGACATTGGGACTATATTACGTTATCCCCTTAACTGTCACCGTCCCATCTAGGACGTTTGCCCATATATATTTAGAACAATAATATCTTAGTAAAAACCTAAAGTAATATTGACAAACTATATATCATTTGAAAGCATACAATCTGTAGTTTTCATATTTGGAGGCTGTTTTTTAAAAATAAATTACATAAGAGCAGTAATTTATCAATTTACAACAAGAATATTTCATATTCATTAGGCCTTTGTTTTGAAACAGAAAAAAACATAAATAATCATGAAAGATTGGTAGAAACCTCAGTTTGTTTTCATGCCAAGAGTTCAAAAGATAACACTAATTAAATGTTTTGAGGAAAAAAAAGTCGGAACATTTTGAAATATAAAGAAAAATATTATGAATTATCGATTTGTGATGCGGCAAAAAGAGCACATTTGCAATGTGCTCTTTTTATGTTTATTAGAGGTTGAAATCAAGTAAAATACTGCCAAAACACCCATACTATTTCTGAATAGGATGTATACTTAATAAATTGTATGAAATTATGTAAATACATGGTTCAGATCACTCAAAACTTATGAAAATGGAGGCGCCCTTATATGGTCAGTAAGGAAGCTGGCTGTCCATCTAGTGAAAAAGTTTGGTACTGCGCCCAAATAAAATCTTACTGAAAGCTCATTTTTTGAGATATCAACCTAAAATTTGGAACACAACTTGTTTAAATTTTTGGCTTTAATTTTCTAGCAGTTTTAGAGTAAAATATATTTTATAATATATATATTTTACATAAAATATAAATAATTATATTTTTACATTCTATATTTTCATAAACTCAAACTTATTTAACTTTTTTCTGTTTCACTTTCATAATTTATTTCACTTCTACAATAATCTGGCAAATGTCTTCTTAAAAACAAGATCAACCATATGTCTATATTCCAAAGCATTCTTGAATTACAACCATTTAAGTTTTTTTTTGATTGCTAGTACTGTGTCCTCACATGAGGACATCATATGGTAAATTATAGACCCACTGTCCTCACATGAGGACATCATTTTCTGCAAAAACTACTTCCTGTACAAAAAAATTTTTTAGTTATTATATTTATAAAGGTCCTATTTATCCCAAATAGCAAGAACAATTATAAAATGCACACCAGGCAAACGCTCGGGTCTCAAGGCCTTATATTATAGGTCTGTTGCAGTTCTTTGTAATCAAAATGGAACCTAATAGATATCTGTACTTTTACTTAATTACTTGATTTGTGTACTTTGTCCACCATAGTAAAATAATATAATCGTCATATAGGCCTCATTTGAATACAAAATACACTTTTCAAGGCTGATAAGCAATATTTATGGCACCGAACGTGAATTTTCTCAATTCAGTCACCACTGCCAGATGTGGCAAAATGTTACTTTTAGACCCTCTTTTGCCCTGGATCAAGGATCCTAAAGGAGAAAAATATACTTTGTTCTACTCGAAATGGAAACAAATAGAAACATCCTACTCCTAAAACACACACACACACACACACACACACACACACACACACACACACACACACACACACACACACACACACACACACACACACACACACACATACATACATACATACATACAAGCTCATTTTTTGAGATATCAACCTAAAATTTGAAACACAACTTGTTTAAATTTTTGGCTTTAATTTTCTATATAAATAATTTTTATATAGAAAATTATATATATATATAATTTTTAATATATATATATATATATTAATGTCTTTCAATCAGCAGCTCACACACACAGGCTGCTCTGCTGTACATACTGACTCGCAATCTGTTTCTCTGACCTTCATTGCCATCATGACATCACAACATCATGACATCACAGATCCCGCCCCCTCATTCATGCTAATGACATCACATCATCAACCTTCTCTCATGTGTGTGTGTGTGTGTGTGTGTGTGTGTGTGTGTGTGTGTGTGTGTGTGTGTGTGTGTGTGTGTGTGTGTGTGTGTGTGTGTGTGTGTGTGTGTGTGTGTATGTGTCCAGTCTACTAGACTCATCCATCTATTCTGAATCAAGCCATGGTCATGCATCAAGTAAATTTTGTCGTGCTTTAAAGGAGTATAGTTATTATTTTAATGTGTTCTCTAACATAAAGCACATGTTAACTTGATTATAATTTTAACTATAGTTGTTCAATACTAGACTTAAAGTTATATATTATTACATAATATATTAAGTGAACTAAATTGCAACTGTTAGGAGATACAGACCTGAGACATTGATGAATTGATGAAAATAATACACAAAGCTTTATTTAACGGTGTCCAAAACAGGCAAGTAAAGACCCCAAACGATATGCAGTGCAAAGTGCAACTATAATGCTTCGGTTCTTAGGGTAGCAGGTGACGATAGAGGATGTAACTCAAATTGGTAAGTATATCGACACACAACTTTTGGTTGCCGTTGGAGTGACTGAATAATAAACAATGTCTTTGTCTTACAGGAATAGTGGGTATGCTGGAGGGACGCAAGCTGGTGAACAGACAAGTGAACAAGGAATATATGAACTTGGAGGAATCGCAGGAGGTAAATATCTTAGGTGTGTAGTCAGGTAAGTAATCCGTAGTTCAAGGCGTTGACCAGACCAATGACTGAGGCTGAGGTGTGTACTTAAATACTGTGGTGATGAGCGTGCTGATCATTATGGCTGAATGAGGGAGGGAGTGCAGGCTCTGGGCTGGGCTCGTGGGCTGGAGCGGTCTCTGGGGCTGGAGAGGACTCTGGGCCTGGAGAGGACTCTGGGCTGGGCTTGTAGGCTGGAGAGGACTCTGGGCTAGAGAGGAGTCTGGGCTGGGCTCGTGGGCTGGAGAGGACTCTGGGCTGGAGCGGACTCTGGGCTGGGCTGGAGCGGGCTCTGGGGCTGAAGCGGACTCTGGGCTGGAGAGGACTATGGGGCTGGAGAGAACTATGGGGCTGGAGAGGACTCTGGGCTGGGCTAGTGGGCTGGAGCGGACTCTGGGCTGGGCTCGTGGGCTGGAGCGGACTCTGCGCTGGCCTCGTGGGCTGGAGCGGACTCTGGGCTGGAGCGGACTCTGGGCTGGAGAGGACTCTGGGCTGGGATCGTGGGCTGGAGCGGACTCTGCGCTGGGCTCGTGGGCTGGAGCGGACTCTGGGCTGGAGAGGACTCTGGGCTGGGATTGTGGGCTGGAGAGGACTATGGGGCTGGAGAGGACTCTGGGCTGGGCTAGTGGGCTAGAGAGGACTCTGGGCTGGGCTAGTGGGCTGGAGCGGACTCTGGGCTGGAGCGGACTCTGGGCTGGGCTCGTGGGCTGGAGCGGACTCTGGGCTGGAGCGGACTCTGGGCTGGGCTCGTGGGCTGGGCTCGTGGGCTGGAGCGGACTCTGGGCTGGGCTCGTGGGCTGGAGTGGTATCTGGGTTGGAGTGGACTCTGGGCTGGGCTCGTGGGCTGGAGAGGACTCTGGGGCTGGAGCGGACTCTAGGCTGGGCTCGTGGGCTGGGCTCGTGGGGTGGAGCGGACTCTGGGCTGGGCTCATGGGCTGGAGTGGTATCTGGGTTGGAGTCAGGCTTGTGCAAAATTCAGAATTTCAGAATTGGCCTCCATTCAATTCATGAATTGGAATTTGAATTGAATTGACTCCGCCCCACAGGAGGTTGAATTTGAATTTGAATTGGAATGACAGGAAGTGGAATTAAATTCATGGCAATTCAAAGAAATTCCACACAGTCACACAACAGAAAGAATGTGTTGAATCTCACATACTTTCAGCATTAGGAAGGTTACTTTGGAAATGTAATTGCTTACTGTTATTAGTTACCCATTATAAATGTGGTTTGGGTTACTTTATTTGGATTACTTTATCAATGTAAAGCAATTTCCTTTTAATTTGATTAGTAACTAATTAAATTTCACATTATACCTCAGTAATACAACTAAATACAATTACATTCATTTTATAATTCAATAACATAATTTCATTACAGTTAGCGATGTCCAAAAGATGTATTTTCAACGTCTTTGTCACAAAAGTCGTACGTTGAAAAGACGTCCACTGAGGAGCCAGAATGAAAGTTTTTATGACGTCTTTTTTTTGTGTTCTGCACGTCCGATATTGACATTCATGGACCCTCTTTGTACAAGGTTAAAAACTATTTCAAATGTGGCCATTGTGGACATATTTTCAACATAATTTATGGCCTCATTTATATATAATTTATACTGTTTCTGGACCAAATAAACACTCTCAGGATGCATTAAATTAAAACTCATGTTTATTTCAATGTAATTGCAAAACTCACAGACATTGAGTTTTACAATAAATCAAACTTAATTATTTGTTCTGTGACTAGAGCTTTTAACATTCATTGCTGGGGGAAAATATTTCCTGTTAATGTAATCTGTACTAGTAGTTCAAACTAATATAATTTATAGAATATGTAATGCAATCATATCTGAAATATACTGGAAAGCTTCATTGATAAACACTTCACTTAAAATATCTAAATTAATTTCTTGAATTTGTTTTGAATTGCAATTCTGCTTCCTTTAATTCAATTTCGAATTGTAATTCTAGATCCTGTTTTGGACATAAATTCAAATTCATTTCAAATTCAAGAATTGAATTGGAATTAAAGAGTCATTCTCAATTCAATTCTGAATTTTGCACAAGCCTGGTTGGAGTGGACTCTGGGCTGGGCTCGTGGGCTGGAGAGGACTCTGGGGCTGGAGCGGACTCTGGGCTGGGCTCGTGGGCTGGAGAGGACTCTGGGGCTGGAGAGGACTCTGGGCTGGAGCGGACTCTGGGCTGGGCTCGTGGGCTGGAGAGGACTCTGGGGCTGGAGCGGACTCTGGGCTGGGCTCGTGGGCTGGAGAGGACTCTGGGGCTGGAGCGGACTCTGGGCTGGGCTCGTGGGCTGGAGAGAACTCTGGGGATGGAGATGACTGGGCTGGGCTCGTGAGCTGGAGAGGACTCTGGGCTGGAGCGGACTCTGGGCTGGGTTCGTGGGTTGGGTTCGTGGGTTGGAGAGGACTCTGGGGCTGGAGAGGACTCTGGGCTGGGCTCGTGGGCTGGAGAGGACTCTGGACTGAAGAGGACTCTGGACTGGAGCGGACTCTGGGCTGGGCTCGTGGGCTGGAGCGGACTCTGGGCTGGAGCGGACTCTGGGCTGGAGCGGACTCTGGGCTGGAGCGGACTCTGGGCTGGAGCGGACTCTGGGGCTGGAGCGGACTCTGGGCTGGGCTCGTGGGCTGGAGCGGACTCTGGGCTGGGCTCGTGGGCTGGAGCGGACTCTGGGCTGGGCTCGTGGGCTGGAGCGGACTCTGGGATGGGCTCGTGGGCTGGAGCGGCTCTGGGCTGGGCTTGTGGGCTGGAGCGGACTCTGGGCTGGAGCGGACTCTGGGCTGGGCTCGTGGGCTGGAGCGCCTCTGGGCTGGGCTTGTGGGCTGGAGCGGACTATCAAATTGTGAAGGTAATATTGGAGAAGTGTGCTATTATTGTTCCAAGCAATCAGATAATGATCTACACCTAGTTCATATTTTGAATTCACACATTAAAACAGTACAGCAGAAATATAACGGCACGTGTCTATTATCTGTATTTACCTGCACCACAAAAAAACTGATTTCCACTCTGTGTCCAATTTGAGGTACCTGAGAGTGGTTGAGAGTTTGTTATGCAATGTCTGTTTAGCAAGGTGTCAGAAAGATAATCACTACACAGCATCGCACTCAATGCCTTCTCTTCCCAGAGTGTCCTGAAGTGCTCTGGAGTGGGAGGGGCTGAAGGATGCATGGACGTGCAGGTTATGTAAGCCTTTAAATCAAGAGTCCTCTTTCACAGAAAAGTAGCTACAGTGGTGGTACAGTAATGGTATCAGATGGTAATACTATGGTACTTTGATGAATACTGCAGTAAAAAAACTAGTACCATAATTTTTACAAAAAATTAAATTTTACTATCATGGTATTTGTCCAAAATAATACATTAAAACCATAGCTAGAATTAAGATGTAGCTAGAATCTTGTAAATATTCTTTATCTTTAGGTCTGCTGCATCAAGACTCATATGTTTTCTCAGAGTGGATGAAGCGAGCAGAGAAGGAGGGATGATACAATGCACAGAAATGATAAAATTCAAGGAAACCAGAGAGAGAGAGAGAGACACTGTTGTATATTGCAAGGCTTATACCCGGAGATCTGTAAGGCTATATACGCTTTTAATCAATTTTAATTTCCATGCAAAAATGAACACCCCTAGAAGCTGCCACGAGTCCACATAAGAGACGGTTCATGTAGGGTACGTTTCCATACAATAAGAAAGCAGATGGGATGGTATTGGGTCTTGAAATAGATCCTCTCAACAGCAGCAGGTAAATGCCACTGTTTCTCCTGCAGAGATGAGTCACAATCCAGCAAGACAACCCCACCCGAGTCAAAGAAAAGATTTGTTTCAAACCTAAATCAATCTTCTATGGAACACAAAAGAAGATATATTTTGAAGAATGTTGGTAACCAAACAGTTGATGGACCCTGCTGACTTTCATAGTATGAAAAAAAAAAAAAAACTATGGAAGTCAATGGGGCCCATCAACTGTTTGGTTACTGACATTCTTCGAAATATCTTCTTTTGTGTTTAACAGAAGAAATAAAATTCATACTGGTTTGGAACAACTTGAGGGAGGGTAAATGATGACAGAATTCATATTTGGGTCAACTATGCCTTTAAGTAAACCATCCATTTATCAAATGCAGCACATTCAACACTGTCTTTAACACCCCTAGAAGCTGCCACGAGTCCACATATAAGAGACGGTTCATTTAAGGATTCAAGCACGTAAGGATTTAATGATGTACGTCACGGATGCTTTTTTCAGGTACGGCATCACGACACAAGTTTTATGAACAAAAGAAAAAGCATGAGGATTTAACATTCACCAGAAGGCTTCACTCCAAATGAGCTCCATTAATATTTTACTATTTTACTATTTTAAGAACTGTGATATTTTGAGAGAAAATTGAAACTGCCACGACCTCCTGGTCATGAAAATTAACAACCCGCTCAATATGCCACCTCTTTTTTCCACACACACATAAACTCTCTGCTGCATGGCAGATGGATGCCGAATAGTCAATGTCCCCATTAATGCCATTTAAACCTTGTCTGAAAACTTATGAACAGAAGAATTTGGAGTAGGTATCTAAGGGTGTCACTCTTGATAGGCTGAATATAAAGACAAATGAGCTTATATGGTGTGAGCAGAACAAACCGAAGAATTTGGGTCACTCATTACAGAGGAAATTAATTGATGTAACGAGGCTGACATAGATGTTGAAGTGTGCCATGGAGAAATTCAGTGCGCTTGTCATAACCTATTTTTCCTTTTGGTGTTTTCAAAAGATTCTCTTAAATAATACATGAAGACGTTGCAGTAGAGTAATGAAACTGCCTCCATCTAGTGCCCACGTCTTGAATTACAGCATAAATGAAACCTATGGCTATAATCAGCTGTTATTAACACATACATTACACAAGCTGTTTAGACATGTCAAACTGAATAAATCAAAAGGGAATTTAAGGACATATCTGGAAATTCAAATACAAGTGTCCTTGTTACACGTCACATGTACTTATTGTAACTATTGTTCCTAGTTTCCCGCCAGTCATCAGTTTCCATGGACACTCATTAAAGGGTCACTTCACCCATTTGCATTAAGGTTTGTATTGTTAGAAACCCAGTCATATATTATAATGATGGTGGAATTTTGCTTGTTTTTTTCTGAGATGGGAGAAAAAAGGATTTAAGTGTTTTACTTCCGTCCTATCGTGACGTAAATATCGTCATTTTGCGTCACGATAGGACGGAAGATAAATTTCATTGCATATTAAGAAAACTACAGCCTTTAGCTCATTATTATTCAAGGGCGTGGGACCCACTCACCCCACCGGCCTATTACAGATCAGTGGGTGGGACTAAACCTGAAGAAACTAAACTATTAATCCGCCATCTTGCTTGGAAGACAGCAAGCTAAGCTAACAAGCGCTCAAGGAGTTAGATTTACCATAATGGCTGAATTTACGAAACACGATATGGAAGACGAGGATTTTGAAAATCTTTTGCTCGAAACTGATGTTCGTGGCTATTTATACGAGCCACAATATAGTGAAGAGCAGCTGAGGCTGATGGAGGAACAAGAGGCGGCGGCGGCGCAGGAGGCCAGCCCGGCGCAGACGAGAAGCCCGGGCTTGCTCGCGCTGTAGCGAATTGGTGGTGCTCGTGCTGTAAAACTGTGCGTCTATGGACACCGAGCTAGAGTCTGTCTGAGGCAGACACGGACATGGAGTGTTGTGTTGTGAACCATCCGAGTTTCGCACCGCATATGGACAGAGGCGTCCTAGATATAGCTATATTTCCGCATCCCGAAAATTAACTGGAAACGACAGCCGAAGCCAGCAGGGAGAAATGGACGCCTGACTGTAAAGTAAGTCTTTTACATGTATATATGATTAATCTTGTCAAATATAAACAATATCTTAAAGCATTGCCACGTTATGATTCCCGTTTAAAACGTAACGTCAACAGTGAACTGTTTGTGCAGTAATGCCGCGTTCTGGATTAGTGGGAGTGGCTTCTGGAGCTGTTCAAACGCGTTGCATTGTGGGAAATGTGGTTTACCAAACTAATGCGCTATAAAGTTACTTTCTGTCATAACTCGGTCAAAAAGGCACCAAATTTGAAAATTTTGACAGATTTCGAATACATATATGACCCACTTTCAATGAAGATCAAGGTTCCCAGGGGTGAAATGCTCCTTTAATCATCACAGCTGTTAGTCATCGTCTTATTTTTACTAAGTTCTTATTTGTGCTCATGCTGGACGGGTACATCAACTTCGCCCTACGGGTCGACGGATCTTCTTTTCCCAGCGCTGCCCTGGCATGAGGAGTCCCGAGCTTTGCCTCGGCGCGTCAACCAATCAGACCCGCCCTGGCTGCTTTCCCCATAGGCTCCACCTGGGAGCATCGTCCCTTTGGCTCCACCAGGCTCCCTCGTCCCACTGGCTCCGTCCTGGTAAGTACACGCTCCATCATCGCCACGGTCTTCTGAGTTTCCATCCACCCCTACAGCCCCGTCGGGCTCCTCTATCCCTCAGGCTTCACCGGAGTCCTCACTCACACCGGCGTTGCCTCAGTCCTTCGGCCCCTTGGTTCCACCTCGGCCACTCATCGCCAGGACCCCGCCTTGGTCTCCCAGTCCGTCGATGTCACCAGGCCTCTCGGCCCATCCGGACGTCGCCTGGGCCTCACCATCTCCCAGCGTCACCTCAGCCTGTCTGGCTCAAAGGACCAACCGGACTCCTCCCTCCATCACTGCCGCTGTGGGCCGCCTCTATCATGGCTCGCTCATGGGATCTCATCAGCCATCCACGGGCCCTTCCACCGTCATCTCTTACATGGCTCCTCCCACCATCTTCATGGCTTCTCCCACAGTCAACTCCTCCATGGTTCTTTCCATCAGCTCCTACATGTCTCCTTCTGCCATCTGCTCCACCCTGGTCCCTCCCGTCTGCCACCCTATGGCTTTCCAGCGCCTCGCCGGTCCCTCGTCCACCACCTGAACCTCCACCCTTCTTCCATTCAAGCTATCCATCACGGCTCGAGGCTGCACCTTTCCTGGAGGGGGCGTTCTCTCATGAACAGTGCATTTAGTTTTAATTGTGGACTTTTAGTTTGTTATTGTTAGTTTCCTGTTTCCTTTGTTCCTAGTTTCCTGCCAGTCATAAGTTTCCATGAACACTCATTAATCATCATTGTCTCATTATTACTGTGTATTTAAGTTCCTCTTTGTGCTCACTTCAGTTGTTCGGTATTGTCGGTATAACTTGAGTTTGTTTTATATTAAAAACCTTTGCTCTGGAACCTTTTGAATCTTCATCTTTATCATCTCCACCTTAAATGTATGACTTTATGTCTAATGCCAACTGATTGTTCAATAAAATGTCAGACAAGTCAAACTCCATGGACATGAATAGAAGGTAAAGTGTAGAAATAATGTATTGATGTATCAAGTGTCAATATCTGAACCGAATTATTGTAACCTCCATGCTCTTATTTTGTTTTTAATTTATTTTAAAGGTGCCCTATGTCAAAAAATCAATTCATACTCCAGATATTCCATACCAGATGGGGGCAGTATACCTCCAGAAAGTTGGCCTACTCTAGTCTGTTTTTTAGTTTCAGGTTGTTAATCTTCTAAAACCGTCAAATAGTCCGCTTTGTCCCGCCAAAGCCTATTTTGATCAGTGAGGGATGTAGAAAAGAATGACTGCTGCCGCTGCGCTTGACAGGGCGCGTTACGAGCAGAGAGAGAGACAGAGAGAGCGAGCCCCGGCCGCGCGCGCGTGCACTCTCACGTCTTCAAACAACACAAGCACGGTCCTGCTATCTCTCCCTCGCGCATATTAATCAAATCAATTGACACGATAGTAAGACCGCAGTTTCGCGTGGAGCATTTGGAGATTTTTAGAGATTAAAGAGATACAAGCAGTGCGAGTTATTCGTGTGTTGCAGTTTGGCTGGTGGTTATGTGGTGGTTATGTCTCCCATGGCCGAAACTGGTATTACAACACCTGTCGGGCCGGGGCTAGTAATGCTAATGCTAATTTAGGTTGATATCTCTGCAACACTATAACTTTTCATTTTTTTAATGACATCATCGCCCTTATTTCTTCTCATTCTTTTGATGCGTGTAGCTCATTTTTTGGATATTTTTACCTCAATTATTACACATGGCACCTTTAAGGCAAAAACAAACATTTTGTAAAGTTCATCGGTTTGAAACCAACAGGTATATATATATTTATATGTGTGTTAAAATATATTCATGTCTATTGAAGTTTTTTATTTCAAATTATATAGATTTTTTTATTATAATGTTATGAATCATAAATTATATAATATATTATACAATATAAATGTGCTATGTTTATATTATACATGTAAAAAAGACATTAGCTGTACAATAGATTCACATGTTGTAAAAATAAGACATGTTGTAAAAATTTCAGCCTCTATCAAGTCACTTCCCCTGGTCACACTACACAACCTCTGTGAAGCAGTGAAGCAGTGATGCACATACAGTACAGTAACCACTCAAACAACCCCACATGAATACATAATTACAATAACAATCCGCTGGCATCTGTATGAATAAGGATGCTCTGATTGATTAAGCAGAGTCTTACCTGTCGTTTGATGAAGCTGGAGGTGGTGTCAGACGAGGTGCTGCCATCTGAGCGTTTAAAACGACCCTTGCGCTTTGGCAACTTTCGTGGGAGCTATATGGAGACAATCACATCAACACAAACAGTCACCCGGTTACAATAACATCAGACACAAGATGCCTTGTCTGCACTTCATAAAACAGGTGCTGTTTTATCTTGTCTCACTCTTCAGAATTTGTTGTACTAAACCAATCAATTCACATGGATAAGTTTTTACGATCTCTTTAAAAAAAATTACTTTTTGAAAAGTCAAAGTGTCAGTTGCGTAGCTGTCAATGGAGGCACAGGAATCTCTCAGATTTCAACAAAAAGTTTTACATTTGTGTTCTTAACTAACTGCCAGTTGGTCAGACTAGTTCTTAAGACGCAGTCTTAACATAGTGGCTATATTTAGGCAACTGACCCCAAGACTACTCTACCTTTATTCTACAGATCTTTCTTGTTCTTGTTTTATTTTTTTAGTATTAGACAATATTTTTGTTGGTAAATCAAACCCGATCACAGTAGAAAATGTACGATGTGGCGATTTTATATGAATTCATACACTGTCATTGAATGAAAACATGATTTTTAGAAGAAAAAAAAGTAAGCATGAAGGTCCACTCCTAAACATAAGTGTTGGGTGTAAACAGATTGTACACAAATGTACAAATGAGTTTGTACGAATTCAGACAAATTCGCCAAAACGTTTCGAAATTGCTTTGAAATTGTATTGGAAAATCCAGGTTAAGATGATAGTTGTGTTTTGGAAAATGTTCTAAGGTGGTCATTAATTGATAAAAGCTGGTTAGCTGACTGAACAGACACCATTTCCCCAAAATTCGCTTGATAATGACCAGTATTGTTTCTGGTTCAAAAAGGTATACCAAAATGACTGTTTTGGACTTACTAACCAACTTAGACCTAGAAACCATAATGTTCAAAAACACAGCTACTAGCTTGGTATTTAAAACAGGGATAGGACAGGTGACCATGGGACTTAAGTTGAGACAACAGTTGAGACCCATGACATGACTAGTAAATACATTTTAATGGCGTTTATAACTTAAGTAGGCTACCAATCAGTAGAAACTGAAAGAAAAAGTGTTTGAACTGTAAACACTATGCCTACAGATGCCTGGCCTTAAGAACGAGGCCTTGGTTGCGGAGTGAAATCTCAGGGCGGAGGAAAAACAGGAATTGGGAGTTTCGCGGTTGGTGGAGGAGCATCAAACATCTTATGAACATCTCGCCTCCGCTCATGAAAAACAACTACGCGTGTCTGATTAAAAGCGCAATAAAGGCTATATTACACTGGCATATTGTGTAGCTGTAGCGCTCCGTGAATGAGGCTTCAATGCACGACAGCTCAACAACAAGTAGCCAAAAATTAACCATTTACGAGAACATATACAAATCCCCCCAAAAGTCTTACCTGGAAATAGTGCGACTGAGAAGCGCTTTCTACACCAGACAGAGGGTCTGCGGAAGATTTGGACATCTTTACTTGCACCATCTATTTGAGAGCGCAGGGAGGCGGGTGCATGCATGCATTGATGCTTACTGGAAGAAACGGCGATACGAAATACATATGCCAGCCGAGGAAGAGAGAGTATCACGAGTGAACAGTGACGCCTCTATTTGAGCGGTATACGCAGAGATCCTCAGATATATTCCCTCGCGCGGGTTATCATAAGCTAAGACAGTAATACAGGTGTACAAATGCAATGTGTCTATTTCTTGTGCATGCGCCTTTTGTAATGATGTGTCTGTCTCGCGCGCTACCGTGTGTGTGCTGTGTTCTCTCTCTCTCTCCCTCCCTCTCCCACTCTTTCCCCAGAGCATCCTATATTTGCCACTTGTTCAGTATGCATGGCCGATTGCTTCCAGCTATACAAATTTCCCACCCAAAACTCATTAGACAAAAGAGTAAAAAAAAGAATAAAAAAAGAACGTAACAGTTGCATTGGAACTGTTTAATATTCTAAACTTTGAGATTTCTCAAATAAGTAGGCCTACACTGCAGTGGTTTATTACAACAATTGTCAGGTAATGTAAAGCTGATGAAAGCGATGTTTTAAAGTGAACAATGGCTTAAAAAAAATTATAGTGCATGAAATGTAGCCTACCATTAAAGTGTAGGCTATTCTGGAGAAATTACACGTTTATTTTACAAATATATTCATTTATAGCTCGATATCAGACGGGGTAAAGTTAGCAAACAATTATTATTTGCAACTGAAACTTCGTGTGGTAAGGGCAACCCTAAAATAATATTAATAAGTAGGCTAATGTAGTATTTAAGTAACATCTTTATAAATAAATACATAAATAATTAGAAATTGAAGCTCAACGCCATTGAGTGTTTTACAGGAGTGGGATCTTAGTCGAATTAAGTTAGTGATTTTGTTAATGTTCATTTTCTAATGACAAGTTTAAACCCTCGTGTAATTCCCCGAACCTTCTTGCCGAAACCTTGCAGTTGCAGCATTAAGAATGAGATTTGAAAGCTGCAGAAGAGGGAAACATTTAAATATCATCAATATTGCCAGTAACAATATAGCCTATAGTTGACACTAAAGAATAATTATCTGTGAAGAAGTAAACTATGCCATCTGCTGGCACTTTGGAGCATGGGCTGTACATTAACTGTGATAAGGGTCTAAGTTTAAAATGGTTACCCCTGGTAATTTTTAAAGAATTTTCTCAACCTATTTGTTCAGTTATCTGAACACTTTGTAATTATCATAAACAGCTTGTAAGTTTTCATTAATTTCATAGAAAATACAAATCAGGTATGAGATATACAAATTAGAATAAAACTAAACACACTGTTTGTGACAAAAGTATGCTGTTTTTTTTTAATTTGTGGTGTATTTCATCTTTAATAAAAGGTTATGCAATTTTTGCGAGATTACATTATATGCATTTCTTAAAAGATTGTGTACAAAATTCTCCAATGTGTTCACAACAATTCAACCAACCAAAATTTGTATAGGCTATATCAGGAAAAACATATGCAGCTCTTTTTATTGATTTTACAAAAATCACAAACATTTATGTACCATTTTCCCAAACACAACAAACAAAACTCATATTGTATTCTTAAAATACATATAATATGTATTTTGTTATATTCTGAATTGCACATGGAATGATTTAATATGGCCTCAAACTGTATCTGCTGGGTTAATAATACACACATAACAGGGAATGTTGTTTTTCTAATGGTTTACACAGCTATCACAACTGAGTTTATGTCAATCTTTTTTAACAAACATTATTATATACAAATTAAAAAAGAATAAGAATAGTCATGAGAAGGAGAAAAGAAAGAGATGTAGTGGTGGAGAGAGTTGAGGAATGGTGTAATGAGAGGAAGAGGAATATGTGGAATAGGTAAAAAGAGATGAAGGGAGAGAGTTTAAGAAAAGAAGAGGGCACAGAATGGGAAAAGGAGGAGAAGAGATGAGTAAAGTAGAGGGCATTTGTGTAGTGGAAAGAATAAGAGAAGAAATTGTTAGAAGACATGAACAGAAAGGAAGGAGAGCAGGATGGAAAAGGAGTGAAGAGACAGAAGGTACAGACTTTCAAATGAAATGGGAGTCAGTCACACTAATTGACCATGTGATAAACCATGGCCTCTTCTTGAGAGAAGCTAGGAAACAGATCCAAAGTGTTATATGGCATAGTGTTGATTATACTATAGGCTAGTTGACATTGATGTTGAGACCGCCTTATTGAGCATTAAGTTATTAATTAAGTTAAGTAATTATTAAGTTCTGTAAATTTAAAAAAAAAAAAATCAGAAATAAAGTTTAAGAATACTGAGGTGGATGTCTATGTCACGTTTCTGTATGTTTAAGCTATGTTTTGTGATCTTGGTTTCCCCTGTCTTTGTGGTTTTTGGTTTAGCCCTGTTAAGTTTTCCCGCTCCTCGTTTGTGTTCAGTTTCATCACCTGTGTTCAGTTAATTATCCAATCATTCCAAGTGTATTTAAGCCCTGTGTTTTCTCCCTGTGTTTGTCGATCGTCGTCTTTAAATGGTTGTGTGTTTCCTGATTTCCTGGAGTTTTGTTCCTGTTTGAGTTTGGAAAGTTTTCATTTTGGAAATTAAAAACTATTATATTGAAATTCCGTGTCTTCAGCACCTGCACAAACCCTGACAGAACGATCGACCTTTAACAAATATGGGCCGAAGAAGGAAGAAGAGAGAGGTGAGCCCATTTGAAATCCCAATCCTCTTTCAAGAGGAGCTCTCTCTTGAAGAGTATGCGGGGCTCTATTTAAACATTTATAATGATGGGTCGATGGAGGAAGAGGAATTGACAAAGTTTCTGAGGTGGACTGAAGGACCCATTGGCCCAGATAATTCTAGTCAAGGACCTCCATCTATCCTTCCTGGAGTTCGTGGATCACACGTTGTGGGCGTGTGGATCAAACTACCTGGTAGAAGATCTACCACTCCAGCCTGCTCCAAGCCCGCCAACGCCTGAGCCCATCACCTGCACGCCGGCCCCTGAGCCAGAGACCGTCCAGCCAGAGACCGTCCAGCCAGAGACCGTCCAGCCAGAGACCGTCCAGCCAGAGACCGTCCAGCCAGAGACCGTCCAGCCAGAGACAGTTGCCTGCCCGCCAGCGCCTGAGCCCGTCGCCTGCCCACCAGAGACTGAGCACACCGCACGAGAGTCCACACAAGAGGACACAGCGCTGATTGTGGTGTCTACTGCTCTTCTGTGTGTGTGGGCAGCACACTCGATTATGGTCCATGAGTCCAGCCCCGAGTTTCCTGATATGCTGGTCCCGTCCAGCCCCGAGTTTCCTGATATGCTGGTCCAATCCAGCACGGAGCCCGTTGACCCAGAGCCAGAGCCCGTTGAGCCAGAGCCCGTTGACCCAGAGCCAGAGCCCGTTGACCCAGAGCCAGAGCCCGTTGACCCAGCGCCAGAGCCAGAGCCCGTTGACCCAGCGCCAGAGCCAGAGCCCGTTGACCCAGCGCCAGAGCCAGAGCCCGTTGACCCAGACCCAGAGCCCGTTGACCCAGAACCCGTTGACCCAGCGCCCGTTGATGTCAAGTCAGTTCCCGATCATGAGCCTGTCCTCCCCAAGAAAATTTTGGGGGGGCGCCATACGCCTTCGCCGTGGCCGGCCAAAGATCCACGGAGGCCCGAAAAGATAACACCGCCATGGCCACCTGAAGGGTCTGCACCGCCATGGCCACCTGAAGGGTCTGCACCGCCATGGCCACCCGAAGGGTCTTCACCGCCATGGCCACCCGAAGGGTCTGCACCGCCATGGCCACACGAAGGGTCTTCACCGCCATGGCCACCCGAAGGGTCTGCACCGCCATGGCCACCTGAAGGGTCTGCACCGCCATGGCCACCTGAAGGGTCTTCACCGCCATGGCCACCCGAAGGGTCTGCACCGCCACGGCCACCTGAAGGGTCTTCACCACCACGGCCACCTGAAGGGTCTTCACCGCCCTGGCCACCTGAAGGGTCTTCACCGCCCTGGCCACCTGAAGGGTCTTCACCGCCCTGGCCACCTGAAGGGTCTTCACCGCCCTGGCCACCTGAAGGGTCTTCACCGCCCTGGCCACCTGAAGGGTCTTCACCGCCCTGGCCACCTGAAGGGTCTTCACCGCCCTGGACGCCCGAGGGTCCCACAGCTCCGCCCTGGACGCCCGAGGGTCCCACAGCTCCGCCCTGGACGCCCGAGGGTCCCACAGCTCCGCCCTGGACGCCCGAGGGTCCCACAGCTCCGCCCTGGACGCCCGAGGGTCCCACAGCTCCGCCCTGGACGCCCGAGGGTCCCACAGCTCCGCCCTGGACGCCCGAGGGTCCCACAGCTCCGACCCTGGACGCCCGAGGGTCCCACAGCTCCGCCCTGGACGCCCGAGGGTCCCACAGCTCCGCCTTGGACGCCCGAGGGTCCCACAGCTCCGCCTTGGTCACGCCCACAGCCTGCTCCGCCTTGGTCACGCCCACAGCCTGCTCCGCCTTGGTCACGCCCGCAGCCTGCTCCGCCATTGCCACGCCCGCAGCCTGCTCCGCCCTGAAGGCTTCCTGGACCTGCTCCATGCCCTCGTCAGCCTCCAGGGCGCCCACCCTCCCACCCCTTTGGATGTTATACGGCGCGAGGTCGCGCCTTCGGGAAGGGGGGAGGTAGTGTCACGTTTCTGTATGTTTAAGCTATGTTTTGTGATCTTGGTTTCCCCTGTCTTTGTGGTTTTTGGTTTAGCCCTGTTAAGTTTTCCCGCTCCTCGTTTGTGTTCAGTTTCATCACCTGTGTTCAGTTAATCATTCAATCATTCCAAGTGTATTTAAGCCCTGTGTTTTCTCCCTGTGTTTGTCGATCGTCGTCTTTAAATGGTTGTGTGTTTCCTGATTTCCTGGAGTTTTGTTCCTGTTTGAGTTTGGAAAGTTTTCATTTTGGAAATTAAAAACTATTATATTGAAATTCCGTGTCCTCGTCTTCAGCACCTGCACAAACCCTGACAGTCTAGTTTGTTTTTAATGGAATTAGAATTAGATGTTCTCATGCTTAAATGAGAACATTAGTGTACTATTTATGAAGGCTATATCTTTAAAACCAAGCATATCTGCAGACTCTGTTGATTTTCTCCTTGAATCTTTTAACTCAAATTAAAAGTGTAATTGATGATATTGCTCCTGTGAAAGTCAGGAAGAATAGTGGTAGACAAAAAGCACCTTGGAGAAATATGGAACTAGGCAAAGCTAGACAGACTTTCTTCTCGAATATTATAAACAGCAACTTAAACAACACACGCACTCTTTTTGCTACTGTAGAGAGACTGACAAACCCCCCAAGCCAGATTCCCAGTGAAATGCTCACAGACATCAAGTGCAGTGAGTTTGCTTTCTTCTCTGAGAAAATCAATAATATCAGAAAGGTGATCAGCTCATCCTTGAGTTGCGCTACCACTACCTGAGAAAGTAGTTACTATGTCTGTTTTCGAAGAAATTGATGGCAAAATTTTCAACCTGCGCCCTTGACACACTTCCCACATTTTTTTTCAAAAGTGTGTTAAACAGCTTTGATGCAGATCTCCTAGAAGTGGTAAATGCCTCACTTCTCTCTGGGAGTTTTCCAAACTCCCTGAAAACTGCAGTTGTCAAGCCCCTCCTGAAAAAGAGCAATCTAGATAAGACCATATTAAGCAATTATAGACCGATCTCAAATCTTCCTTTTGTAGACAAGATCATTGAAAAAGTTGTCTTCAATCAGCTGAACAAATTCTTAAGCTTGAATGGATACTTTGACAATTTTCAATCTGGTTTCCGATCGCATCACAGCACAGAGACAGCTCTCATAAAGATAATAAACGATATTCGCTTAAATACTGATACAGGCAAATTATCAGTGCTGGTACTACTCGACCTCAGTGCTGCATTTGAAACTGTCGATCACAACATACTTCTTGACAGGCTGGCAAACTGTGTGGGGCTGGAAAACTGGGTGGGGCTTTCTGGGATAGTCCTAAAATGGTTCAGGTCATAGAAGGGAGAGGTTATTATGTGAGTATAGGAGACCATAAGTCTGAGTGGACATCCATGACATGCGGAGTCCCCCAAGGCTCAATTCTTGCACCACTCCTATTCAACCTGTATATGCTCCCAATGAGCCAAATAATGAGAAAGAACCGAATCTCTTACCACAGCTATGCAGATGACACACAGCTCTACTTAGCCCTATCGCCTAACGACTACAGCCCCATTGACTCCCTGTGCAAATGCATTGATGAAGTAAACAACTGGATGTGCCAAAACTTTCTTCAGTTAAACAAAGACAAAACTGAAGTCATTGCGTTTGGAAACAAAGATGAAGTTCTCAAGGTGAATGCATACCTTCACTCTAGGGGTCTAACAACTAAAAACCAAGTCAGGAATCTTGGTGTGTCTCTAGAGTCAGACCTTAGTTTCAGTAGTCATGTCAAAGCAATTACTAAATCAGCATACTATCATCTGAAAAATATTGCAAGAATTAGATACTTAGAAAGACTTAGAGAAACCTGTGCATGCTTTCATCACCAACAGGGTGGATTATTGTAATGGACTCCTCACTGGCCTTCCTAAAAAGACCATAAGACAGTTGCAGCTCATTCAGAATGCTGTTGCCAGGATTCTGAGCAGAACCAGAAAATATGAACATATCACACCAGTCCTCAGGTCTTTACACTGACTCCCAGTTACATTTAGGATTGATTTTAAAGTTTTATTACTGGTATATAAATCATTCAATGGGCTAGGACCTCAATATATTGCAGATATGCTCACTGAATATAAACCCAACAGATCACTCAGGTCATTAGGATCACATCAGTTAGAAATACCAAGGGTTCACTCTAAGCAAGGAGAGTCCGCTTTTAGCTACTATGCCAGCCGCAGCTGGAACCAGCTTCCAGAAGAGATCAGATGTGCTCCTACAGTAGTCACAATCAAATCCAGACTCAAAACACTTCTGTTTAGCTATGCTTTTACTGAATGAGCACTGTGCCACTGTTCGTCCGACTGTTTTTACTGTACTTTATTTTATTTTTTATTCTAAACTGTTTTAATTATTCTTATTTGTTTTGATTATTTTATTTTCTCCTATGTAAAGCACTTTGAATTACCATTGTGTATGAAATGGGCTATATAAAAAAACTTGCCTTGCCTTGCCTAGACCATACCATTGTTAAACAATACCACCAACCACAATGGAAGAGGCCTGTGGAGATGTTGAGGCAGAACAACCATGGATGCATGATAAGAATATATTCTGTGATGTAGATTAAATGCTCATGGCCAGATGTAAATTAGAGGCGTGATCAATACAGTTCGGTGATTGCAATACTGTACTGTACAACAATAAACATTTGCTGCAGGAATGTACATGTCATTTTCTACGGGGGAAAACATATACTCCTCATTAACTGAAGAACTTTACAATAAACATGCATTTTTATGTGTCTAAACCTGAATATGTTTATAAAATCAATATAGAAAAATATGTAGTTTTGATGATAGCATTTACTTTTCATAAATGCATTACCAGTATTAAAGGCTCAAGAGGGACTTTTATTTTGAAACCATGGTCATAGTAATAATCCAGTAGCAAATCAGCTATCTGATTCTGCTCTGTCATTGCGATCTGTTCGAGCCACCAGCTGAAAGGATATTCCAGTTTGTTCGTGGTGATTGCTGCAAATGTAACATCAAGGTGTTAGTCCTTGACCTCAAAGTTAAGCCATTTGCGTTATATTTGGGTTTACAGTGTTCAGACCAAATTTTACTGTATTTAATTTTTATTCAGATTGTTAATATTATTTAATGTGTGATTATACATTATTTATGAAGTTGCGGATCAATGTTACTGGTTCTTAATTATGTGATGTTAATCTGTATTGTTATATTACCAAATTAGTGATTAGCGTTATGTTCCATTAAACGCTGCTCATTTATGCCACGATTCTATCCGTATGGGCACTAAGTGTTATTAATGGAAACTTATCGCTTAAAGGAATAGTTCACTTAAAACTGAAAATTCTGTCATCCTTTACTCACCCTCAAGTTGTTTCAAACCTGTATGAATTTCTTTCTTCAGCTGAATGAATAAAATATATTTTGAAAAATGACCCCATTAACTATCCATCGACTGTCTGGTTACCGATATTATCCTTTCAGATCTCTCTCTCTCTCTGTAAACCCCAGACCAGTTATAAGACTGTTGCATCAGTCTTACCGACTAGAACAGCTACAATGGAAGTGCAGACATATGCGAGGTCTCCCAATTCGAATGCTTACTGAAGTCCAGCCTTTTCTTCTCATCAGTTCCAATCAGCCCCATCTCATCACTCCTACAGAGCCTGTTTGACGGGGTGGCCCGACTGCACCAGCTGCAGCTCATACACTCCTAGGATGGACGCTTCAGGGCCCCATACGTTCCATGGGGTGGTATCCTGGCAATGTCTACTAACATACATGGCTCCAACTCTATGGAGCTATTTTTGTGTCTTTATTATATGCGAGAATATAAATGATCTGAGAGAAGAAAAAAAAGTTTGAGAGAAAAAGTTATCACACTGATAGCAAAAAAGAATTTCATGAGAAAAAAAAATATATTTGAGAGAAAAAGTTTTCATATCAATAGCAAAAAATAATATTTGAGACTAAAAAAAGTTTTGAGAGAAAGTATTTTCTCATAGAACATAAAAAAAATTATTTCTGAGAAAAACAATCTCTCAAAATACTTAAATCTTAAATCTTAAAAAAAATCTTAAATATATATATTTTTTGCTATCATTTTGAAAACATTTTCTATATAAAAAAAAAGTGTTTCTCTCAAACCGCTTTTCTTTGCTCTCGATGCAATTTTTTGCTCTTGTGTCAGGATTTTGCTTTTGCTGTGAAAATTGTGTCATGGGCGGGGCCACGTTCTTTTTTTCCTATTGGAACGTTCCTATTGGCCAGTCGGGTGAGCATCGTCTTGACTTGTTGGGAGTCAACTGAATCATTACACCATTGTTCGGTTCACCCAGATAGATGCCTCCGTCCTCCGCCTCTAGATTTTCTGCCCGAGCCCGAGCCCCAAGGTCGGGTTGATATTTCCCGTCACTGGCCCTGTCCCATTCCCAAATGGCACAATAAACAGTCACGGTCCACACTTTCATGATGTAACGCCGCTGTGACTGTCAGGTAAAGTCTGATGTGGAGCTCGCTTCAGTTCGGCTCGGCAAAAGCGTGCGTCGTGGATGCATATCGACAGCTCGTGAGCACCTTATGATACCTAAAATTACGAACGGGACACCCTACGGTCTTGTGGACTTAAACAGACACATGCACACGACGGCCATTGGGAGTCCACAAGTCTTTAAGTGCATATAAAGTGTGCCATTTGGGACACGGCCACTATCCTCGGGCCGGGCATTTGATCTAGAGACGTGCACTCCCAACGCAAAGAGTGCGGCGCGGGACTAGATCTGATGGCTGGGCTCAGTGGGCTGTAATGCACTCACTCTAGGTTTCAGGGAGAATAAAACGATTCGTGGGACTCCCGCAAACTAGAAATATCTATGAATAAAACATATAAAAACGAATACATTTTTATTCATCTGTTTATTCATCAAAAGCAACAAGAACAACTAAAACAAAATACAAATGATTTACAGGCCAGAGTTTCGTTTTATAACTTGTTTGCAGCACAGCGATGTAGCCAATCACAGATATATGTATTGATTTCTTGAACGCAATGGCCTTAAGATACTCCCCTCGCTGCTCAAAACTGACTTTTTGTTCAGAGCTGAAATCTGTATGCTGGCAAATCCTCTAATTATAACAAACAAATGGTATATATTATGAAAGATTCATTGTGCAGCTTTATTGATAACAGAGATGTGTGAGATCGCGATGAACTGATGTCAGCTTTAGGAATTTGTAAGGTAACTCTTAACGCACTTTGCGCGCATTCAGTCATGCCAAACCATGCACGCAGTAGCTGCTTGATTTTATGTTATAACAGTGGTTTGTGTGTTAATGCTTTAATAACAAATAATTTATCAGGAGAATTTATGCTGATGATGGCGACACCACGTAGGCTAACTTGAAAGCATTTGGAGGTGCAGAACAGAGGAGGAGGAGAAAGTACATAGAAAGTAGTTGAGGACGTCAGTTATAACGACCCACATATTAAAATGGTCGGTTTAAATCTGGCTCGGGCTCATAATTATAGTTAATGTGTCGGGCCGGGCTCGGGTAAGGTCGGGCTTGATTTTTTGGGACCGATCTAAAGCTCTAAGTTGAGCACGGACACTCCAATGTTTGGGTAAGATGATGACACACACAACTGGATGTTAGCTGGCTGAGCAAGTTCAGCATCACTGAAGATTAAACATTAAAAATAGCACTAATATTCATGAATGAGTATTATATTATTAGCTTGCTAATCGCTAGTAAAGCTAATTATTAATTAGCCATCATGCTAGGTTGCATGAGTGCTAACAGTTATTTTTAATGTTTAATCTTCAGTGATGCTGAACTTGCTCAGCCAGTTACCCATCGAGTTGTGTGTGTGTCATCAACCCACTTACCCAAACATTGGAGTGTCCGTACTCAACAACTAGGCAGAGGAGGCATCTATCTGTGAACCAAACGCGAAGGGACATGAACAATATGTGAACAATGGTGTAATAATGATTCATTCAGTTCGACTCCCAAGACAAGACGATGCTCACCCGACTGGCCAATAGGAACGTTCCAATAGGAAAAAAAGAACGTGGCCCCGCCCATGACACAATTTTCACACCAAAAGCAAAATCCTGACAGGAGAGCAAAAAATTGCATCGAGAGCAAAGAAAAGCGGTTTGAGAGAAACACTTTTTTTTAGATACATTTTTTTTCACATTGATAGCAAAAATATATATATTTAAGATTTTTTTCAAAGTATTTTGAGAGAGATTTTTATTCTCTCAGAAATAATTTTAAAAATGTCAAATTTATATTTTTTTATGTTCTATGAGAAAATACTTTCTCTCAAAACTTTTTTTAGTCTCAAATATTATTTGTTGCTATTGATATGAAAACTTTTTCTCTCAAATATTTTTTTTTCTCTCATGAAATGCTTTTTTGCTATCAGTGTGATAACTTTTTCCTCTCAAACTTTTTTTTTTCTCTAGATCATTTATATTCTCGCATATAATAAAGACACAAAAATAGCTCCATACAACTCAGGATGAACTCTTCCAGAACGTTCAATAACTGTGGCAGTTGGATACTGTATGCAGTGGGAAGACATAATGGGATAAATGCCTTACCTTCCTCTTCGATCAACATCGATAGCTGGAACTACAACACCTGGTAGGAACTATTGGACTATCCAGAGACTGAAGATTACTGCCTCATCCTCAAATCGGTGCAATACTGCCCAAAATGTTGACGACCCAGCCCGACAGTCTCTAAAATGACGGATCTACCTGCATGCACGTGGAGTGGACCCCTGCACTTCCGTGGGGGTGAAAAAGAGTTATGGGAAACTTAAGCCGCATTGGTTCTTAAATTACAGAGCCACCTTACCCGCCAGAGGATGCACTTCCGCTTTAATCCCCCATCAGAGCCCCACTTTGGTAGAGTTTCGGAGAGGGAGGTGAGATCTGTTAAATCGACTTTGTACACAGTTTTTGGTTCACAGTCAGTTTCCTTGGGGTATGTGTCATCAGACGTGGCAGATTCTGACCCAGTGATGCCAAATAGTCTTTTTATGGGGCGGCCAAATGGGTCTCTGCCTCAAGTCATTTACCCAGAATCGGAGACAATCCCAGGTCCTGGCTGACTGATTCTGGACCAGTTTCATAAAGGATTATCTTCCTAGCCTCCAAAAACTGGCAAGCCTCCCCACCTGACTTGAAGCAGAAAACATTTATGATTAGGGATGCACGATATTGTATATTCGATATGCCGATATTTTCAAACTCATTTTGCCCGATGCCGATACCGATCTATATACACATTTTCCCCCTGATATATATACACATTTTGATTTTACTGAAGAGAAATCAAATCAAAGTCTCTCCTGTACTACCTTTACCTTATTACACTCATGTGTTGTAGATAAGGCAATACACAAGACAAACAACATTTGATTCTAAATATATCATTTTACAAATGTAGACAGACATTCACCCCTGAAAAATAGATAAATTATTTCACTTAGAATAAATTAGGAGAAAAAATGATATGCCTGAGCCACATTTTATTTTTAAGTTCAGACTTCAAACTTCAGTCCTTAGGAGTAGGGATGTGACGGTGAGGATATTTTCCCACCGGTCAATCGACGTGAGACAACACCAGTAATACCGGCATCACCGGCGGGGGCTTTTAAATTAATTAGCTTTATCTATAAACTCTATATGCTGCGCATTAGTTACAGGCTTTGTATTGTAACTATGTTTGATTGTATGGTCCCTGTTAAATAAATAAAAAAAATAAAAAATAAAATCGCTAATTTAAAGGCAAACGTAAAATGCGCGCGTTTGCACAGGCATGCATAATGGTGCGGTCATGCGGAGCAGCACTGTTTTGTTATTGTGCCCTGAATTGCCGCTAATTTGAAAACGAAACAATTTTTTTTTTACATCGCTTATAAATAGCTGATGCGGCAGTGTGCACTTCACTTTCACTTTTAAAGGGATACTCTTCTGGTTTTTCATATTAAACTATGTTATTCCCTTAACTAAGGCGAGTTGATGCATACCTCTCTCGTCTCAGTGCGTGCACTAAATCGCTGTCTTGCCGCGAACCTTTGTTAGATCTTATCTCAGCCCTGTTCATTCAATACGTCACCCAGAGCCCAGCCAGCCACCCTGCATGAGCTTATGCCAGAGCCCAGAACAGACACGGAGCACAAGCCTGAACTTGCCTCGGTTCGTCGACCAGTCGGCTCAACCTTGGCTCCTCCCTCCCTCGGCTTCATCTGGGGCTGTAGTCCTTATGACTCCACCGGGCTCCCTCGTTCCTCCAGCTCTGCCTCAGTCAGACGGCTCCACCTCTGTCCTCAGTCCCACCAGCTCCGCCGTATAGTATAGTATAGTATTAGGGGTGGAACGGTACATGTATTCGTATCGAACCGAAACGGTACGGGCGCCACGGTTCGGTGCACGAATTTGAGAATACACAGAGAATACACAGTACAAAAAAAAAACAATTAAATTTCGCTCTATTCGCTTTTGGTGTGACTGTGAACGCAGCAATGAACAGGCTGCGATCAAGATTGCAATGCTGGAGTGTGTGTGTGTGTGCGCGCGAGAGAGAGAGGCGCGATGAACACCGGGATGAACAGTGTGTGTGTGTGTGTGCGCGCGCGCGTGTGCGAGAGAGAGAGAGAAAGAGAGGCGCGGGCGCGAATCGCGCGATCGTGTGTGTGTGTGTGTGTGTGTGTGTGTGTGTGTGTGTGTGTGTGTGTGTGTGTGTGTGTGTGTGTGCACGTGCGAGACATCTCTCATGCGCGATCCAACAGTGGAAACATAAAAACATACTCCGTCGTTTTTTTCATACAGGACATCATTAAAACTACAAATTGTTTACTTATATTTGTGTACACTCGCAATAAAACACACCATGCTTTTGTCACACTCTAAACTCTTCTCAAACTGTAACCTACAACTGTTAACAAAAGTTTTTAATGGTAGTATTATTTTATATGGAAATCAATTATGTATAATTCAGATGAGAATAAAAATAGGGTTAACTAAAATGAAGGAAAACAAATATATTGATCTGAAATAGCAAATTAATTTTAAATTCATTCAGGTACAATTACCAAACATATCTCAAGGTCTTTTCATCTTTTAATAATTTAATTAATAAACTAATTATATAAAACTCCTGTCAGTGCACTACAAATAAACTGGCTCCATGTCTTTATTAATAAAACTTATTTAAAAAATACAAGGCTTAAGACATTTATAAAAATGCCTTCTGCATTTTTGTTTTGCTTTTCACTCCATTGTACCAAAATCGTACCGAACCGTGATATCTGAACCGAGTTATGAACCGAACCGTAACTTCTGTGTACCGTTCCACCCCTAGTATAGTATAGTATAGTATATATATAGTATAGTATAGTATAGTATAGTATAGAAAGCAGTCCGTAAACAGAAAAAAGTAGAAAAAGCATGAAATGTGTATATAACATATTTCCATGGGTGAAACAATGACAAAAACACTTTTTTATTTTGGTGGCATTTGGCAAATTTGCTGTCACAAATACTAGGTTTTGAAGCATTAATTAAATGTTTTGTCTGAGTTACTACATTTTGCAGACATGCAACAGAGTTCTGATCTTCCAGCAAACTGTTGTGACAATTGAACT
Organism: Chrosomus eos; assembly: GCA_036326025.1. Taxonomy (NCBI): domain Eukaryota; kingdom Metazoa; phylum Chordata; class Actinopteri; order Cypriniformes; family Leuciscidae; genus Chrosomus; species Chrosomus eos. The sequence continues at coordinate 28,842,761 of CM070837.1, forward strand.
TACAGTTTAGAGAATTTTAAGACTGTTTCAAAAAAATATGGCAAAACTGTAATGGGTAATCCAATTGTGACTTCACTATATCTATAATGGGCTCTATGCACGGCGGTATTTCCGGTGAAGGGTTAAGGATGCTCGATAACTTCCGCCGATCGTAGAGTCCAGTGCAATACCAAGAATTTATATTGAATTTTATACTCCATGGTTATACTAAAGAAACGTTAGTCACAAAAACAGACAAAACAGACACATCTCGTTGTGTTTATGCTTCTTTTTAAAATTATATTAAATAAACATAACTATACATAAAATTACATCTAAACATATGAAAGTTTCGTTTCAAAGACGGGAGGACAGTACATTTTGAAGACTCTGCCATAATCCCGTTTTCCTCGGTTCTCCTCCGCTTTAATCTCCCCAACCGGAAACGGATGAGCATCCTTGCGTCAAATGCGGAATTTATGCGTGCATATAGCCTATTATATCTATTAATATTACAATCACCTATAACTGTAAAATGCTACATTTAGCTCATGTGCATTGACTTCTGGCATCTTTAGCTACTTTTATATGGCCAAAATAGATTCATGAGTCAACGAGTAATGTCAACATGGAAGTATTATGAAGGGAAATTTATAACATGAACCCAGCTAACAATTTATGGTTCCCAGAACGTTCTGGGAACGTTAGTTTTTGGTTGTGGGAACGTTCCCTGAAGGTTGTGGCTCAGCGGGAGGAGTGTGATAGAGAAGTAGCTACATCAAAGTTCAGAGAAATGGCTTTTTATTACAAACACAGACATAGAGTCACATCCTCTTAAGAGTTAAAGACTGATGTGAAATTTATGACAGCAGATCTGAAGCAGTGACCCAAACACCTTTATAAATTATAATCCCAAAACATACCATTGACAGGAAAACAACTCAAAACAGTGTAAAAATCAACCGAATTCTTCAAACCTTTATCCCTAATAAGATAACAAAACTTATAAACGTAATTATAATATACTCAATATAAAAAACTTAATAATAAACAATCTTGTTCAAAATCGTTTTATTTGATTTGATATATAAACAGAAAATATTTATTGTTACAATGTGTTCAGTATTATTATACAACAGTTAGTTCCAGTCCTCAAACTTTATTGACTGAGTGGCATTCTTGTTTTTGTTTGTTTACTGTTTGGTCTGTTTATTTGTTGGGAAAATTCTCTCTCCACACGTTACAGTGTTACGCCAGTAGGTGGCGACATGTGACTGTCTTTATGGGTCATTAACTTATTCGTTGATTTCGTTCAACTGATTTGTTAAAAATAAAAACAGAAGATTCACTCAGGAACAAAACACTACTGTGTGCTGCTGTGAAACTGCTTCTCAAACAAGAAAAAAAATGTTTTGTCAAGTTTGATTTCATGATTCCACATTTAGATTGTTTTCATTGTCAGAACAGAAATGGACCGGCCATACTGTGCCTCAATATAAGTTACGCCTGATTAATTTATTGTTTATTGAACTGTTTATAAAATATCACACTTGCTAGCTGTTGTTCTGAATATTAGGAACAACAGCACTTCCTCCTCCTCCTCCTCTTCCTCCTCCTCTCCTCTCTTATTCAGGTACATAGGTTATTTCAACTTCCTAATTTTTACAAACAGGATGAATTAGTTTTTGAGTACATAAAGATATGGCTGAAATAATAATATTATAGTATTCCGCTGGTGATTGTTGTAACTTGTGATTCAAAGTGTCTTGTGTTGTGTGCAAAGGCTCTTCCTCCCTGTTTATGCCGTCACGCTGAAGCAATCAGGCTGTCAATCACGTGGATGTAAACTCCTTTGGCAGCCACTAATCTTCAGACACTAAAATCATGCGGCCAGTGAGTTGATGTGACAAGTGATGCACTGCCGACAGCTGGAGCCTGATTTCACAATGAAACAGCAGGGTGCTCTCTGTGTAATTACAGGTGATAAAGAGCTGTATTTGTGTTTTTTTTTGTTTGTTTGTTTTGATTGTTTTAATTGCAATGGTTTCTATTGCACTTTTTTAAAAGCTGTGTGTGTGTGTGTGTGTGTGTGTGTGTGTGTGTGTGTGTGTGTGTGTGTGTGTGTGTGTGTGTGTGTGTGTATGTGTGCTCTTGTTTTTGTGATATATGAGGACACAAATGTGTATAATGACATGCATATTACACTGGTATTACAACTTACACGTGATATATGACGACATTGCATGAGTCCTCATACTTCAAATAGCTTCAAAAACATAAAAAACTATGTTTTTAAAAAAATGTAAAAATGCAGAATGTCTCCTGTGATGGGTAGGTTTAGGGATAGGGGCAGTGTAAAGGGATATAATATATACACTTTAAAAATGCTGGGTTAAAAACAACCCAATTTGGGTTATTTGGCAACCCAGTGCTGGGTAAATATTGGACAGAACACATGCTGGGTTATTTTGACCCAACAGGTTGGGTTTTATACATTAAACCATTTGATGGGTTGTTTTTTAAATCAGTGCTGGGTCAAACAACCCCATGTTACATGTTATTCATTTTAGATAATAATAATAAAAATACTAATAACAGTAATAATATTAATAACAATAATAACACTACTGTTTATTGGTTCAATAAAGTGTTTAATCCAGGAAATTAATTTAATCATAAATACATTCATGTTTAATCAGCGCAGTCTCATCCAAGAAGTCATATACTGAGGTCTTGGACGTCTTTTGACATACGTCAATATCCCTTTTTAGGGTACCCTTAAACGTCGGTTAGATGACGTTATCGGATCCTAACTCTACCCCAGACCTAAACCTACCCCTAAACCTACCCCGCACCTACTGACGTTAAAGGTAAAGCGTCAGTTGTATGACGTCCAGGATCGTCATTACGACGTTTAAGGGTACCCTAAAAAGGCGGATATTGACGTATGGTCAAAAGACGTCCCAAGACGTCATATATGACTTCTTGGGATGAGACTGTGTTAGTTTAATCACAATTAGTCAATTAGTCAACAAACCCAAATGCTGGGTCATTGTCAGCTGATTACGGAGAAAATAACCCAGCAACATAGTCAAAATGCTCAACCCAGCATTTGGGTTTAAAAATAACCCAGCATTTTTTTAGAGTGTAGTTTGTCCAGTATAAAAGTCATTACGCCTATATGGAGAGTCCCCACAAAGATAGCGAACCAGACATGTCAATTCTGCAAAGCCTGACATATGAAATAATAGTTAGAAAAATAATTGTTGAGCCTTTTGAAAGTCTGCATATGCAGATTATGCACTCTAAAAATGTTGGGTTGTTTTAACCCAATTTTGGTTAAAATATGGTCAAATCCAAACATTGGGTTAAAAATGTCATTTAAAAATGTAACACAACGGCTGGGTTTGTCCATATTTGACCCAAATTTGGGTTGAAACAACCCATCAACCCATCAACCCAGTGTGTGTTTTTTTGGGTCAGGCTTTTGTGGATAATATAGTATGGTATAGTGAGAATATGGAGCTCACATTCGAACCAATTTTATTTAGAGGCCCAAACTGAGCAAAAATATTAGGTACAGTTTTTGATATATATATATATATACACTGTAAGTTTTTTTTACTTGCAAAGAAAGTATAAGTATGGAAGGCATCAAATACGATATAGAGAGCCTAAGTCCCGCCCCTCCGCTTCCGGCTCACGGGACCTTATTTCGGAAAAAATATGTATGGTAGTCAATGGCGAGAGACAAGTTATCTTTTTATTCCGTCTGAACTGTGCCCTGAATTACACCTATGATGTTTGTCAATTTAAAAGATAATTATGAAAGTCAAGAAAGTCGCAGTTTGTCATAAAACAGAAGAGTAACATTTAGTTTTATGTGAAAATCGCTCAATGAACTACATCTCCCGGGAAGTGAAACAACGAGCAAGATCCGTTGCTCGTGTGTGCAGTCTGGAACAAAACACTCAGGCATGACGGCGTCACGTTACGATTATAACGTAAGAATATAGAAAAAATGACAGACGTTAGCTTCAGTAAAGTTATCTTCATTCATTGAGAGAAAATGTGCGCCTTTTGGGTTTGTAGTCTTTGTAATTACGTATCTTCTCAGTCTTATACCTCAACAGTTTTACATCAAACTGCGACTTTCTTGACTTTAAAATGTATCTTTTAAATTGATAAACATCATATGTGTAATTCAGGGCACAATTCAAACGAGATCAAAATATTTGTTGTCTCTCGCCATTGACTACCATACAATATTTTTCCGAATTAAGGTCCCATGGTGGTCGACCGGAAAGGGGAGGGACTTAGGCTCTCTATAGGCTTTATAGGGTTAATATTAAAGGTACACCCATTACAGTACTTAAATACACAAGTTGCCCTCTGAGGTTGAATCAAACAAACGCCAGCGCTGGTTCAAATAGCAAAGAAAATAGCCCTACCTTAAGGCAATGAGGAACCTATGAAGGGCAAAGATATGGCAGTCTATCCAAACCAATTTGTCAGCTGAGCATTAGACAAATAGTCTTGTATTTACTCTACCCTTTTTCATGTCTACCGTCACTACAGAACAGCAAAGCAACAACCAGTGTACAGCGGCACTGAATTACAATTGCAACCAACAGAAATCTTCCCAAGCTTTTGATTTAAATGAAAAGCATGTGTGTCCTAATGTGTGTTTAGATGTTTAAATCATCATCATTTAATGCTTGCAAGACATCATATATCCTCCTGCACTTCACATGGTGAGTGTGCTGTGTTTAAATGAAACAGGTTTGTCTTCACTTGGTAGTCTTTAGTATACTTAGCTGCATTTGTCTCGGCTTGTTCTCTGTCTATTCAAATGTGCATGGAATAATGTATATCAAACATTTACACGATAACCATTCATAGTTTCATATTTGGCTCTCTTTTTTGCATAACTACACAGTTCAGTATACAGGAAAGTTAGATTCATTGCCCAGTATTGTTTTGCAGTGCATCATTAAAGCAGTTCATTTGGAAAGACGTGTCTTTTTCAACGAGTAAACTGTGAAGGGTTTAACTCAAATGTGTTTTTACGAGACGTATAGTTGCATAATTCAGTATGAGTTTGAGTCACTGCAACAATCTGGCCTGCAGTTGATGATGTTGACAACATAATGATATGACATTTCTTTTTTAAGCATGATGAGAGTTGTAACTCAGAGGAATCATTTACCCTACCTTTCAATCATTTGCTCACCAAGGCTGCTTTAACAACAGTAATTTTGTGAAATAGCATCACACTTTAAAATATCGATTTTCTATTGTAATATTTATTTAAATTGCGATTTATTCTTATGATCAAAGCTGGATTTTAAGCATCACCACTCCAGTCCTCAAGTGTCAAATGATCCTTCAAAAATAATTTGAGTCACATTGTTTTGTAACAATGTAAAAGTCTTTACTGTCACTTTTAAATGCATCCTTGCTGAATATAAGTATTCATTTTCTTTTAATTCTGACCCCAAACTTTTGAATTTGCTTTAATAAAATGTCATAAAAAATCGATATTTTTGGCAACAAAGACTTTACTTGAGGGTCTATGGAGAAAATGTACAATTAAAGGTGAACTAAGTAACTTTTTTACCTTAACCGAACAGCTTTGGAGTCATTGTAATGTTTATATTACTGATTTCGTGTTGAAAGGTGGTCGTCTCGTAACCAATTCATTTGGTTAAACATCACAGGCGAATTCCAAATGGCGTTTTTGCGCCATTAAAGGGCATTTCGGGAAGGGGACGCCATTTGTAGGAGCGTTCCAAACAAAAGTGAACAACTGAATCCCTTCACGAAAGGCCCTTCCACAGGTCCGTTAGCAAAGGGAACATGCAATAGCACTTCAAGAAAGTAATTTATTGATTTATGGTCATGTTCTGCCGTTGGGATTGAGGGCATAGTGCATTGTGTTTAATTTCTTCTCCTTCATCCTGTTCTTCAGCAATCCAGACTGGCAGCACAGTTAAAGGGTTTGATGGAGCTTCACCCTACAGGTGTGAATTTGCATTTTCTTCAGCCTGAGGCTTATTCATTTCACTTTTTCTGTGTAAAAAAGGGCTTTAAATTTGCCAAAATATAACTTTTTCTGTTATTAAACAAGCAAGCCCAGCCCAGGTGTGAAAAAATAATGCAAAAGTAACGTAACTCATTACTTTCCATAAAATATCCAGCTTTTCTTTCCAGCAATAGTTTCTTTCATTTCATGGAAAGCACCATCAATCTGGGTTCAGCGGACAATAGTGAGGGTGATCCAGTTTTTATCTTTGTAATCTGAGATGTTATTAGAACTCTGGCTAATGTTATAAAAGATGTCACCACTGTTAGACAGGAAATATTACAGTTTTGTTGAAGATGTATTTTGTATAGCATTAATGTCTTAAATAAAGGAGACATTTTGTTTTTAGACTTAAGATGATAGAAATGATGTAAAAATCCAAAATCTATCTCTTTTTGAATATGCCTGAGTGGGCATGTCATGAGTATGTGTGTATGTGTTTGATTTCACCAAATTTAAAGTACAAAATATTTTTAGACAGTAAAAGTGTCACAATCCTCAGTCACCGGAGCAATCACCTCGCACTACATTTCCCATAATCCCACCTGGCTCTCACCTGCACACACTCATCTAATCGTCACCCCTGTTCATATTTATTTCATTATGTCTGTGTATATAGTTCCTCTGTTTTCAGTCGTTGGATGTCAGTTGTTGTTTGTGTATGTGTTAGTGTTATTTTTATGGTTTTATGCTCTGTTACTCCTGCCTGCCTTCTACACTGTAAAAAAAGTTAACTCATTATTTTGAGTTATCTTTTTGCATGGGTTTTTTTTAGTTTAACTAACTTATTTCGATAAGTTGAGGACAAGAAAACTTAAAATTTCTTGTTGTCTGGACAATCTAGTTAAAAAAATAAGTTGAAATAACTAAATTGCTAAAAAATTTTTACAGTGTACACTGTAAAAAAAGTTAACTCATTATTTTGAGTTATCTTTTTGCATGGGTTTTTTTTAGTTTAACTTATTTCGATAAGTTGAGGATAAGAAAACTTAAAATTTCTTGTTGTCTGGACAATCTAGTTAAAAAAATAAGTTGAAATAACTAAATTGCTAAAATATTTTTTACAGTGTAGTTAATAAAACTTTGTTGATATTTTATAATCCTGCCTTCTGTCCATCCCCATCATCTTCAGTCCTGTGGCAAAAAGTGATAATGTGAAAATGATAATTATATTACATTTCATTTTATTTAAAACTTCTTTCTTTCAGGAAATATTTATTTAAAATTAAACATATTTATAATTATCTAAACTTTAATAGAGTATATTTTTAGAAAATATTTTAGGCTATATATTAGACGTTATGGTCCGAGGACTTCACCCAAAAATGAAAAATCTGTCAAAGAAAATAAAAGATATTTTGACAGTTGGGAACCAAATAACATTGGAGAACTTTCATTGTATGCAAAAACACTTCTCAAATATATGTGTCTCATTTAATATTTGTTTATAAATGTTTTGCTTGAAATGAGAGCTTGTGGCATGTGGCTTTCAAATGTCAACGGTTTGACATTTTGTTATGCAATATAATGGCAGTGGGTTAAGGTTACAAATATGATGATAGATAGATAGATAGATAGATAGATAGATAGATAGATAGATAGATAGATAGATAGATAGATAGATAGATAGATAGATAGATAGATAGTCTGATGGGGTTTCCTCATATGAGAGCAGAGGAAGAGGAGGACAGGTGATATCAGCTGGCAGTGAGGAGCTGCTTGTTCGCAGGCCTTTAGGGGGAGTGTTGAGACGCGTGGAGACTGAGACTGGCACCGCGTCTGTGTGAAGGGGGAGAGGCTGGGAAACGACGGGAGCACAAGCGAGGCAGAGCTCCACAGTCTGTGGCCCTCTGTCATCTCGTCCTCGATGCCTGCAAAAAAAACACATCGCCCTGCCGACAACACGGACACTGAGCGACCGACCGACCGACCGCCCGCGCGCGCTCGACACGCCACCGCCGCTGCTGCTGCGCCCGAGACCGAGAGATGTGCACGGTGAGTCAGAGCTTTTTCCAGGGTGATCAGTCATGTTTTATGTAGGGCTGCTTTCTAGCATGGTTTCAGATGGACACGCGTTATACAAGCGTTTGCCTTTTATAGAGGACGTTTGGAAGAGTCAGATGCGCGCTTTAATGCAGCATTAGCCCTGAGTTTTGACATGACGAATATGCAATAGCCAAATGCAACACCTCTCTTCATTCACACCAGCGATATATTCAGGATTAAACGTCCCGATGTAATGCCTGTCTTAGCTCGCACTGCTGATGTTGCCCTAAAGGTCGAACGGTTCAGCAAAAAAAAAAAAGTGAAATAAAGAGCAAAACAGCAGCTGCCGGTTTAAATAGATGTCATGCGCGAGGCTTAAGGCATAAGGCTTGATATCCAAATGATGGTTGAGTTGTGCGTGTTTGCCTCTATGAAACAAGGCGATGATGACTGATGCGTTGGAATGTTTCGCACGCTATGATCCACCGGAGCGAGTGGACGCGCGTTCACGGCCTGTAGCGCGCTATAATTCGGCTCGTTTAGGTGAAGGACGGGTCTGTATAGAGTAGACCACACTTGGCGGTCGGGTGTGACATGCCGTGTTGCACAAGTATCCGCACACTGTTACTGTAACAGCCTCTACGGTCGCTGCTGCGAATATGGTACACCACACACACATACACACTGGACACACACTCGGTGTTATGTAACGAAACATCTCCAAACGGCCTATGGGAGAAATGCTGCATAGTTCTTCTGGCAACATGAGCCATCGATGAAGCGCTGAAATTATGCAGCATGCATATGTTATGGCGATGGCGAACAGTCGTTGATGTTTATGTACACACGTCGATGCTCGCGTAAATATGTTTTTTTTTTATTTGCTTCTTTTAAAAAAAAGACATCATATTTTATATATTGAGCTCCTTTTCTTATGAGGAAACGGAGATTAGAGATTTAAATGAATAGCAATTAGTGTTGTGACTGCGACATTGCGATCTCTACATTTGCATTATGTAACATCAGCGCGCGGCTGTTGAAATGTCGCGCAAATGTCCTGGAGGAATACAGCACGATTCGAGGGTGCACGTTACAGACACAAGTACAATTGTTCAGTAGGCTACTCCTCGTTTGTATGGCCTCTACTAGAATAATGACTCAGAATAGATTGACTGTGGGTACAGTACTGTGTCATTAGTGCGTTGTTCTAATGAGCGATGTTCGGTTCGTGAACGAATCCCTCTTTGATTTGGATCTTGTTCACAGAACCGATATGAATGACTCATATGATGATTGATGATGTGGTTCCTGAGTACTTAACATGCTGAATACTAGCACTACTCTTCTCTTTATATAACATATTCTTATCTAGTCCACAACTGATATGGCCAAAAGTAAGTTACATTATACTTTAATAGGCACACATGCTCGTATAAAAAAGTTTTAAAGTCCCCATGAAATCTAAATTGAAGTGCATTGGCTTTAATATAAATATGTTAGCTTTACTGTTATCTCTAAGCTAGTGTGTTCCAAAACAATGACAAAATTAGAAGATATAAGCGTTCAAAACTTAGTGTCTCACTCCGCGATGGGTCAATGATTTTGATAACATCACTCTGCACTTCTGCTTCTCATCAGATTTTCTGTCCAAAATGCTCTCTAGAATTTGAAGCATCCCCCCTTCATTATAAATAGAAGGTGAAGCTGCGGTCACTTGTTCACACATTTACCATTTTCTACATGGAACATAGTGCACTATATAGGGGATAGGGAATGATTCAGACAGTGTAAATATGCTTTCCAATGGGGCGTATAAACTAAACGCTATTGGCTATTTTAAAAAGGGGAGGAGCTGTTCGATATGTACCGCCCTGTCTTCCTGTTTCAGTGGAAATTACATAAAAACAACAAAAATGCTATGTGTTTCAAGGGACTTCAATGGGCCTTTAATAATTGGTTGACAGTTTATCGCAAAACATATTAAAATAGTTGATTTTATTAGGAATTATTATTACTACTAAAATATGTAAAATTAGAGATGTTCATTTTTAGCATGTTTAATGTAAATGTAAATCCCAGTGACTGATTAATCAGCTGCCTGAATCATAGCTGAAACAAACTGAACTTGCACACATGACATTATAATAAAACACCATAATACACCTCAAAATGTGCCTATATGTCTACTGGAACGTTTTAGACTATATAATTTGGCATGTTGGGATGTCAGGGACCACGTCATTACGTAAAGAACCACTGAATCCTTTTTTGATATGAACTTTTAAATGTTTTAAATGAATCGTTTGGAAGAACCGATTCACTGAGTCAGAATTCCCAAGTTCCCTTCTCTAATCAAAATGCTCTATTCAAGTGAATATGTGCCAGTAAAATGTTGAAGACAGACAGTAACAAATTCCTGTTAGTCCATCAAAACCTTTAATCATTACCAGCTGGTACAGATCCAGATATGCGAGACAAATATGTGCTATGTGTTCATTTGTATAAGAATATTGTTAATTTATACATTCATTCTGGTGGTTTAAGCCTGCTAGGACTGAGTGATTGACAGCCGGAGGATCCGTTTAAGTTGATCACGTCTTACCTATGATTATCTGTCATTTTCTGATTAGGCAGGATATACCTGGACTACTTTCAGATTAAAGAAACAATTATCATTGATAGGAAGTGCCATGTGCTGCTACAGTATATGATTGTCTTCTAAATATAATACACTATACTATAGAAATGTAAGAGAATAGTTAGGTAATGAGAATTAATTCAATGTTATAAATTAATGATGAGTAGTCAGTTATACACCGTTGCCCAGGGCAACTGTCATTATTCAGATATATTTGACTGGATGCCACAAATGGCCAATGCAAATCAAATATCCTAGAGAACAGTGTAATATATCTTCTTCTTATCCAGTGATACTTTTCATATGCAGTGTTGCAGTCTCCAAAGCCTTATTTGCATGATTTTTAACATGCACTTGTTGTCAGAATTAATGGCACCCCCATGATCAAAAATGGCTGTAAAAAATAAATCTGCATAGTTTCATAGTAATCTTTCATTAAAAAACATGGCAAAAATCTAACCTTTCATTGAAGTAAACAAATTATGTTTTTCTCCAAAACACGTTGGCCATAATTATTGGCACCCCTAGAATTTGTTACGAGTAAAATATCTCTGAAGTATATTCCCATTAATATTCACCTTTTTTTTTAGCATACCAGGGTGACTAGGAACATGAAATTGTCTAGCTATGACCTTTTGTTTCACAGGAGTTTAAATATGAGGAAACACAGAGGCCAAATCCCCTTAATCATTCATCACAATGAGTAAAACCAAAGAATATAGTTCTGATGTGCATGAAAAGATTGTTGAGCATCACAGAATAGAAAGTGGATGTAAGAAAATAGCTAAAGAATTGAAAAATCCCATTTTGACCATCAGGGCAATAATTAAGAAGTTCAAATCAACTAAAGATGTTACGAATCTGCCTGGAAGAGAAGACGTGTGTCTATATTGTCTTAATGCACGGTGAGGATGAAAGTTTGAGTGGCCAAAGCCTCTCCAAGGATCACAGATGGAGAATTCCAGAGATTAGTTGAGTCTTGGGGTCCAAAGCCTACCAAAACAATATATCAAACAACCCCTACATCACCACATGTTGTTTGGGAGGGTTTCAAGAAAAATCCTCCTTGCTCCTCCAAAAACAAACTCCTGCAAATTCAGTGGTCAGACACGACTGGAACTTCAAACGGCACTGGGTTCTGTGGTCAGATGAAACTAAAAAAATAGCTTTTTGCCAGCAAACACGCTAGATGGGCTTTAATGTTGTGGGCATATTTTTCTGCTGGAGGTCCTGGACTTCTTTTTCAGATACATGGCATCATGGATTCTATTAAATATCAACAGATAAAAAATCAAAACCTGACAGCTTCTGTTAGAAATCTTATAATGGGCCGTGGTTGAATCTTCCATCAGGACAATGATCCAAAACAAACATCAAAATCAACACTGTGTTACGGAGCACAAAATTAAGCTTCTGCCATGACCGTCCCAGTTCCCTGACCTGATGTGCTGAGTGAACTGAAGAGAAGAAGCACAGACATGGATCTGGGAATCTGCAGGATCTGGAGAGATTCTGTATGGACGAATGGTCTCTGATCTCAGATCAGGTGTTCTCCAAACTCATCAGGCATTATAGAAGAAAACTCAGAGCTGTTATCTTGGCAAAAGGAGATTGCAAAAAGAATTTAATAAAAGGGTGCCAATAATTATGGCCAATGTGTTTTGGCGAAAAACATTTATCATAATGTGATTTTCCCCCCGACTTTCAATTGTTTTACTTCAATGAAAAAGTAAAAAAAATTTACTGTCATTTTTGATCATATTTACCAGGGGTGCCATTAATTCTAACCACAACAGTACAATATTGCCAAACTGTATAAAATATGCACAGTACATAAAAATACAAAGATTGGAATCTAGAATCTCCAATGAACCTGTGTTATGAAAATGTGCAGTGCTGCATAATGTATATGTGATTTAGGATTAAAGGGGTCATGACATGATAAATCAAATTTGCCTTGATCTTTTGACATAAGAGGTCTTTGTACCATTAAAACATCCTGTAACGCCTCCGTTTCAGAGCTTAAAATGTATTTCTCATTATAAACAAATCATTTATTTAAAGGTTCTCTAAGCGATCCTGGGTGACGTCACTTCTTGTTGACGTTTAAAGTATTGTCAAACAAAACTTAGGCTAGCTAGACCCTCCCTCCTTCTCATCCGCGTACTAACCCCCCAAACCCCACCCCCAAATCCTTCTTGTCTGTTATTGGCTGGAACAGTTTGTTATGTTTCGTAGAGCTGGTCGCTAGAGTTTGTTTTTGTAGCCGTTTGTGGAGCCTGAGGTGTCTGGAGAGACTGCGTCTTTTTACAGTGTGTTCAGGGGACGGAGCTAGCGGATAGTGAGGAGATGTTTGCTGTATGTGACAAAAAATGTTTTGGCCTAAAAAACGCGTGACATCGCTTAGAGCACCTTTAATCAAGCTCCAAAAACAGCTCGCAGGATCTGTGACGTTATACAGGCAAAATATATTTGCATATGACCGCCTCCAGAGCAAGACATCAATGAATACATTATCGCTAGAGTTGTGACGTTCGCGAACGAATCGATTCTTTTGAACGGCTCATAAACATGAACGATGGGAGCCGAGTCGCGGCTGGTGGGGAGCCGTTCTTTCTGTCGTTCTTTTTTTCCTATGCGTGTTTCACATATATGCACACAAATTAGCTCCTCAGTAATAGGGGAAGGGTGTGTTCACATCGAACGCGAATAGAGCAGCAAATACGCGTCTATCGCGTCTAGTTAGACGCTTGAACATTCGCTCAAGTTCAAATTTTTCAACTTGCGCGGAAGACATTCGCGGCAAACGCGCCGTCACATGGTTACTCCTGTAAAAAAAAAAAACACACACACGTGCGAGTGCCTCTCGGAACTGCTTTGTATTTATTTACATTGCATTTTGTGTTCATGTTATTGTATCTACAGTATATATTTACAACTTTAAATATATATATATATTTTTTTTCAAAATGTTCTTGTGGTATTGTATGAATAACATAGCTTTACACATACACACTGTCACGTTTTGATGTGTTTGAGTTCTGTTTTGTATCTTGGTTTCCCCTGTCTTTGTGGTTTTTGGTTTAGTCCTGTTAAGTTTTCCCGCTCCTCGTTAGTGTTCAGTTTTCTCACCTGTGTTCTGTTAATTATCTCATTTGGTTCAGTGTATTTAAGCCCTGTGTTTTCCCTGAGTGTTTGTCGATCGTCGTCCATGTGTGGTTGTGTTTCTGATTTCCTGGAGTTTTTGTTCCTGTTTAAGTTTGGAAAGTTTTCAGTTTGTTATTAAAACATTTATATTGAAGCTTTCGTGTCCTCGTCTTCAGCACCTGCACAAACCCTGACAGAACGATCGACCCTAACAAAAAAAAAAAGGAATGAACTACGAACTCTGTGTCCCACAAGATGGCCGGACTCTGGAAGAATATGCGGAGATATATCTCCATCTTTTCCGGGACTCTAATTGGGACGAGGAGTCCCTGACACATGAGTTTTGGAGTGGGATGGACGATACCCTCGCTCAGAGACTGTTGTTGGGAGATCTCCACCTCCCGTTAGTAAAATTCATTGCCCGTACGCTGTGGGTGTGTGGTTCCTCATTCACCGTGGGAGACATCCAGCCCGATCTCCACGGCCAGCAAGAGCCCATCACCTGCACGCCAACGCCTGAGCCCATTGCATGCACGCCAGAGCCTGACCCGTTTGACGACCTTCCAGAGCTTCTTCCCCCAGAGCCTTCACAGCTGGTCCCGTCCAGCCCAATCAAGCCTTCACCGCTGGTCCCGTCCAGCCCCGAGTTTCCTGATATGCTGGTCCCGTCCAGCCCCGAGTTTCCTGATATGCTGGTCCCGTCCAGCCCCGAGTTTCCTGATATGCTGGTCCAATCCAGCACGGAGCCCGTTGACCCAGAGCCCGTTGACCCAGCGCCAGAGCCAGAGCCAGAGCCCGTTGACCCAGACCCAGAGCCAGAGCCCGTTGACCCAGCGCCAGAGCCAGAGCCCGTTGACCCAGCGCCAGAGCCAGAGCCCGTTGACCCAGAGCCAGAGCCCGTTGACCCAGCGCCAGAGCCAGAGCCCGTTGACCCAGCGCCAGAGCCAGAGCCCGTTGACCCAGCGCCAGAGCCAGAGCCCGTTGACCCAGCGCCAGAGCCAGAGCCCGTTGACCCAGAGCCAGAGCCCGTTGACCCAGCGCCAGAGCCAGAGCCCGTTGACCCAGAGCCAGAGCCCGTTGACCCAGACCCAGAGCCCGTTGACCCAGACCCAGAGCCCGTTGACCCAGAACCCGTTGACCCAGCGCCCGTTGATGTCAAGTCAGTTCACGATCATGAGCCTGTCCTCCCCAAGAAAATTTTGGGGGGGCGCCATACGCCTTCACCGTGGCCGGCCAAAGATCCACGGAGGCCCGAAAAGATAACACCGCCATGGCCACCTGAAGGGTCTGCACCGCCATGGCCACCTGAAGGGTCTGCACCGCCATGGCCACCTGAAGGGTCTGCACCGCCATGGCCACCTGAAGGGTCTGCACCGCCATGGCCACCTGAAGGGTCTGCACCGCCATGGCCACCTGAAGGGTCTGCACCGCCATGGCCACCTGAAGGGTCTGCACCGCCATGGCCACCTGAAGGGTCTGCACCGCCATGGCCACCTGAAGGGTCTGCACCGCCATGGCCACCTGAAGGGTCTGCACCGCCATGGCCACCTGAAGGGTCTGCACCGCCATGGCCACCTGAAGGGTCTGCACCGCCATGGCCACCTGAAGGGTCTGCACCGCCATGGCCACCTGAAGGGTCTGCACCGCCATGGCCACCTGAAGGGTCTGCACCGCCATGGCCACCTGAAGGGTCTGCACCGCCATGGCCACCTGAAGGGTCTGCACCGCCATGGCCACCTGAAGGGTCTTCACCGCCACGGCCACCTGAAGGGTTTTCAAACCGCCGTGGCCACCTGAAGAGCCTGCACCGCCTTGGACGCCCGAGGGTCCCACAGCTCCGCCCTGGACGCCCGAGGGTCCCACAGCTCCGCCCTGGACGCCCGAGGGTCCCACAGCTCCGCCCTGGACGCCCGAGGGTCCCACAGCTCCGCCCTGGACGCCCGAGGGTCCCACAGCTCCGCCCTGGACGCCCGAGGGTCCCACAGCTCCGCCCTGGACGCCCGAGGGTCTCACAGCTCCGCCCTGGACGCCCGAGAGTCTCACAGCACCGTCATGGCCACGCCCACAGCCTGCACCGTCGTGGCCACGCCACAGCCTGCACCGCCGTGGCCACACCCACAGCCTGCTCCGCCCTGGAGGCTTCCTGGACCTGCACCATGCCCTCGTCAGCCTCCAGGGCGCCCACCTCCCACCCCTTTGGATGTTATACGGCGCGAGGACGCGCCTTCGGGGAGGGGGGAGGTACTGTCACGTTTTGATGTGTTTGAGTTCTGTTTTGTATCTTGGTTTCCCCTGTCTTTGTGGTTTTTGGTTTAGTCCTGTTAAGTTTTCCCGCTCCTCGTTAGTGTTCAGTTTTCTCACCTGTGTTCTGTTAATTATCTCATTTGGTTCAGTGTATTTAAGCCCTGTGTTTTCCCTGAGTGTTTGTCGATCGTCGTCCATGTGTGGTTGTGTTTCTGATTTCCTGGAGTTTTTGTTCCTGTTTAAGTTTGGAAAGTTTTCAGTTTGTTATTAAAACATTTATATTGAAGCTTTCGTGTCCTCGTCTTCAGCACCTGCACAAACCCTGACACACACACTTTGTAGCCTACTAAAGGTAAATCCAAAATAGTGATGTCACTTTCTAAAGCAGAGTGATGTTGTGCAACCCTATGGAATATAGTCCACACATGACAAATTAGGTAATAATCAATATTTCAGAATAATTCAAACTCAGATATTGGTGTGTGATATCTGAGTTTTAATTATTTAACTACAAATCTCACCTCATCATTCCTCCCAGTGATTATTTCCAGGATAAAGTGAGATGCCCCCAAGCTGGCTTCTTAAAACTGACTAAATATTTAAAAAGAGCCAAAAGAGCCGTTCTTTTGAACTGATCTTTGAAAGGAACGGATCGCCAAGATCCGGATCCCCTCAAAGAGCCATAAATCCCATCACTAATTATCGCACCATAGGCTCCGCCCACTGGCGTTCAGTCGCTTAACGGCTGACATTTGCCCTCACTGGATGTAGACCCATGCTGTGACAAAAGCATATTAGAGCCCATTATAATCCCTGACGCTGTCTACACTGGATACAGTATACAGATGTGCACTCAGTTTCTGACATACTTCACGTGCTTGAGTTTATGGTTTATGGTTTATTTTAATGGCCTCATGGATCTGGATCGTGTCGATGGATTTTATGTTTTTTGGAGCATTTGACTGCAGATTGTTTTGTAAACAAGGCACCATGTAATGGAGAGTTTGCTAAGAAACTTTTGTTGAAAGTTGAAGCAGTCAGCGGTATTGGATCTGACAGCATCTGCATTTTAAACCTTAAAGGTGCTCTAAGCGATGTCTCGTGTTTTTTAGGCCAAATTTTTTTTGTCACATACAGCAAACATCTCCTCACTATCCGTTAGCTGCTTGTCCCCTGAACACACTGTAAAAAGACGCGGTCTCTGCAGACACCCCAGGCTCCCACAAATGGCAACAAAAACAAACTGGGCTAACCCGCACCACGAAACATAACAAACTGTTCCAGCCAATAACCGAGAAGAAGGATTTGGGGGTGGGGTTTGGGGGTTAGTGCGCGGATGAGGAGGAGGGAGGGTCTCGCTAGCCTCCGTTTTGTTTGACAATACTTTAAACGTCAACAAGAAGTGACGTCACCATCGCTTAGAGCACCTTAAGTAAGTGTTTTCAAACACTTACTCGCGTCCAATAACAAGTGGGCGTTGATACGGTTTTCAATGCAATGACGTTAGCCAATCATAACAGTGGGCGTTTACTGACAAGCCTTAAAGGAGCCGCTCCTTAACTGATCATTTCAGACAGAGGGTCAGAATGAAGGTTGAAAATAATAATTTACCCGCATATATTTGTTTGTTTGTTTGTGTGCAAAAACTTTATTAAACATTATAAGTGAACCTAAATGAACATATTAAAATAACAAAAATATCCATGTCATGATCCCTTTAACAAAATATGTTATTTTAGCATAATGCCTCATCCTTCCAGCCTTGGGACCCACAGCCATGCTAGAATAACATTTAAAGCTCAAATTATCTTAAATGTGAAACTTACATCTAATGTTACAGTTTCTGAGCCTTCTTAACTGGTTTACTTAGGCATATTGTTATTAATCATTGGTGATAAGAGTGAAGTGTATATAGATTTAAGAGCTGCCAGTCATTGATTAGAAAAACAGTGACAGTTTAGGGAAATTAACCTGGTGCTTTCCATATTTGTTGCGATTGTTTTATTGCTTAGTTTAGGCGCAGTGTAATTTCAACCTGTTAAATAGTGTTCCTGTCAGACAAAGGGAATTTTAGACAATGTGAAAGCATGTGTTGTGATAACCATCTACTACTAGATGGTTACTGTACATCTACTGGTACAACAATACTACGCATGTTCTAAAGAGAGAGACCCGTAATTTAGAGCATAAATGGAAACAAACTAATTTAGAGGTCTTTAGAATCACGTGGAAAGACAGTAAGTCACGTTATAAAAAGGCTCTAAAAACAGCCAGGGCTGAGCACCTCAGCAAATTAATAGAAAACAACCAAAATAATCCAAGGTTTTTATTTAATACCGTGGCTAGACTAACAAATAAACAGACATCATCTGAACAAAATATCTCGGTACAGTTTAGTAGTAATGATTTCATGAACTTCTTCACTGAGAAAATTGAAAGCATCAGAACCACAATTGTAAACGTTCAATCTTTGCTCGCGCCTTATAATTTAGCCTCAATTATCACCCCACAAGAACAACTCCAATGCTTTACAACTATAGAACAAAAAGACTTAAATAAACTTATCACTTCATCTAAAACAACAACATATTTATTAGATCCTATACCAACTAAACTACTGAAAGAAGTGTTACCTATAGTGGAAGAGCATCTTCTCAATATTATTAACTCATATTTATCTCTAGGTCATGTTTCAAGAACGTTCAAGCTGGCAGTAATAAAACCTCTTATTAAGAAACCACAATTAGATCCAAATAACCTAGCAAATTACAGACCCATTTCAAATCTTCCATTTATGTCTAAAATACTAGAAAAAGTTGTGTCCGCTCAACTGTACTCTTTCTTGCAAGAAAATGACATCTATGAAAAGTTTCAGTCTGGATTCAGGCCACATCACCGAAACTGCGCTTGTTAGAATCACAAATGATTTACTTTTAGCTTCGGACCAAGGCTGTATCTCAGTACTAGTTTTACTTGATCTTAGTGCTGCGTTCGATACTATAGATCACACAATACTCGTAGATCGACTACAAAATTATACTGGGGTTCAAGGACAAGCATTAAGCTGGTTCAGGTCATACTTATCTGACCGCTACCATTTTGTCTATTTAAATGGAGAAAAATCTACCACAACTTCAGTAAACTATGGAGTGCCGCAGGGATCTGTGTTAGGCCCTCTATTATTCTCAATATATATGCTGCCACTTGGAAATATTATAAGGAAACATGGAATTAGTTTCCATTGTTATGCTGATGATACTCAAATATATATTTCATCACGGCCAGATGAATACGCTAAATTATCCAAATTGACAGATTGTGTTAAAGATATAAAAGATTGGATTACGCGTAATTTTCGTTTATTAAATCCAGACAAGACAGAGGCAATACTTATCGGTTTGAAAAACCATCCGCAAAACCTCTCACAACACAACTTTAACATAGTAGGATGCCCTGTATGTTGCTCAGTTGGGGATATTCAAATGAATTAACCAATCATTAATACCATTGATCAGCCCTACCTAACGTGAATGTTTTTTAAACTAAGAAACAAACATTGTTTTGTTATTTTGATTGATACTGTGAAGCTGCTTTGATACAATCTATATTGTGAAAAGCGCTATATAATATACTTGACTTGACTTGACTTACTAATTAAACATTTGCATCCTTAAGTAGGAAAATGCATTTGGATGTCTTAATTCAACAATGAAATTGTCCAGAATCTGTAAATGTATTTTATTGATCTCACATTGTTTCTATTGATGGTTTATCATCAACAGATCTAGATGTTATGAAGATACAGTTGAACAGAGTGTCAGTAAAAGATTTCCAGATCCATCAGGCCAGTCTACAGTAACTAAACACAACTGGATTCCCTGATAGCCATCACTCACTTGTCTGAACTCCACATTTTTGCTTTCACTCATCCACTGCTCTAAATGAGTGTCTCGGACAGCAAGATTAGGGCTGGGTCGCACACCAGAACCCACACAGGTAAAGAGATCCACAAAACCTCAATAAAAACACACAAATTCTGATTCTTCTCTGATGAGCATGTTTTTAATAACTCTGTTCAAATTAATTTTGATATTTTTTCCTGATAATTAATGAAGAAGAAAAGCCTTATTACAATATCGAAATTCATGAAAATATTTGGTAGTTTAACATAATATTTTAATGGTAACACTTTACAATAAGGCCTCATTTGTTACCATGAATTAATGCATTAACTAACATGAACTAACTAAAAATAATAATAATATAATAATAATAATAAATATATATATATATATATAATATATAATTAACTTATGTTAAAGGAATAGTTATCTTAAAAATGAAAATGCTGTCATCATTTACTATATGGTATGATATGGTTTACTTGTATGGTATTTTTCTTCCTACTATGGAAGTCAATGGGGTCCATAAACTGTCTAGTTACCAACATTCTTCAAAATATCTTCATTTGTGTTCAGCAGAAGAAAGAAATTTTCATTTTTAAGTGAACTATTCCTTTAATGTTACTTAAACTTTTTCGTATTCATGTTATTTACAGTGTATCAACTAATGTTAACAGATACGACTTATGATCTTAAAAATGTATTCGTAAATGATGATATTAACAGTATCTAAGATTAATAATATGCTGTAGAAGTATTGTACATTGTTAGTTTGTGTTAAGCTAATGTTAACAAATGAAACCTTATTGTAAAATGTTACCTGTTTTATTAATTTTATTTAAAAAAATGGCTTCACTGCTTATCTAAAAAAAAAATCTGCCATATAATATGGTATAATCTTTTTGAAAATAATGATCAAGATTAATTGTAAAGGATGGGAAGTTTATTATTTCCTTTTACTTATTGGCTATGCCACTTGACATTTCTCGTAAATTGTAAAAACCAATCTTTTTTTTGATCGAATTTTTCAAAACCATATTAAACCTACATGAGTACATTTCTAAAGACCTGGGACATGTCTTTTAAACGTTTTTGTATTGGCATAAGCATTGGTACAAGGGCATAATACTCTGTCTCTGACTTCGATTTTCCTCATGCCTCCCTACAGAATGTCCTGGATCAACGGCTTCCTAGTGGCCAGAGTGGATGATCGTAAGACCGTGTGGGGCGAGCGCAATGGCAAGAAGTCCAAGCGCAAGGTTGGCTCCTCTCTCTGCAACCCACGCTACATGAGCTGCCTGCGGGACGTGGAAGCCATGGAGCCTCCTCTCCAGCCGCCCCACTCTCAGGCCACCCGCTCTGGAGGAGGAGGAGGAGGAGGGGACGGGCGGGGCAACTTCGGCATGCGCTGCGGATGGCAGGAAGACCACTACGGGAAAGTTGGGGGTGGAGGGGAGGGGATGGGGCTGAAATCTGTGGACCTGGGTTTCGAGGACGGCGAGGTCAAGGGGCGGAAAGGTGGCGGCTCGGGTTGCGACGGCTCCAGCGACGACACGGCCAGCGGGACGGGGTCAGTGACGGCGGCCGACTGCTGGCAGCGGGTGGTGCGCGTGTTCCAATCCAAGAAGTTCCAGTCGCGCAAACTGGAGCGCCTCTACCAGCGCTACTTTTTTAGGCTCAATCAGAGCTCCCTCACGATGCTGATGGGCGTCCTGGTGATCGTCTGTGGGATCATGCTCACCTTCCACTGCATCCACGGGCCGCCCGACGTGGTCTACGCCTCCGTGCTCTCCGTGGCCATGGCCCTCTTCTTGGCGCTGATGGTGGTGTGCAACCGAAACGGGTTCCACCAGGACTACATGTGGATGGTCAGCTACCTTGTGATTGGAGTGTTAATTGTGGTGCAGGTGTTCGGGGTGCTGATGGTCGCCCCCCGCAGCGCCTCGGAGGGGATCTGGTGGTCCGTCTTCTTCATCTACATCATCTACACACTGCTGCCCGTGCGGATGAGGGCGGGAGTGCTCAGCGGAGGAGTGCTGTCCTCCATACACCTCCTCACCACGTGGAGGATCAATCAGGAGGATGAGTTCCTCTGGAAACAGGTGCGTCCTGCTCTGTAGTCATCCATTTCAATTCTAACTTAGCTTCATATTTGATTTTGATCTATTCCTTCATTATATTTGAGTGTATTTGTCTTGAGTTAGGAATTGAGAATGGTCTGCTTTAAATTAATCCCATTTAAAACCAATGCTAGAGCTATAAAAACGCAGATGCTTTGAGTTTTTGAGCTCCCCATCAATGTGCCTTTTCAAGTGAAAAATATTTTAAAGATGATAGACCTGCTCCATTTTTTTGCTTTCAAGAAAACATATTATGAAAAAAACCCATAAGAAATGTTAATTGTTTAGGGCTTTCAGTTAAGGGGTCAATGACATAATCTTTTTAGTAATTTATTTAAAAATGCATGAAAATGCAATTCATAGATGACTTTCTGAAATTTCTGAATTTTCTGATATCAGGAAGAAGCTTCGTTAAAAGAATGAAAGGAAAATGTTTTCTTTTCAAGTATTTTGGCATTATCTTTTATTATTACTTTTCAAATCAAAGTCATGTGCGACTTGCAGAATCTTGCAGACAAAAAAAACAAAACAGGAAATGATATTATAGAGTTCAATAAGTCTAAAATCAGTTCAATAAGTTCAATAAGTCTAAAATCAGATAAATGGAGGATGCTCTTTATATGACAAGGCTCAGGTTTCGAAATCTAATGCAGTGCAGTGCCCAAAAGCATAATGATATTTATGAATGATTACTTTGTGATAGTTGTGGAAGAAAATACAATTTGAACTATAATAATATTTAAAGTAAATATATTTAATACATATAATAAATAATAATGGTATATTTAAAAAAAATCTTGACAATGGTATAGAAAATGGTATAAAAACCCATAAAAAAAAAACAAAAAGAACTTGGACTTGGTATGTGTGTTTTAATCTAGATTTTTTTCCCCTTTTCTTTATCATGGAAATTCTTACTTGTCATTGACCCTAAGACTAATTAGTTAGTTCAGGCAGCTAGTAGCTTTTTAAAATATTTATGCAATATGTAGGGATATGCATATCCTTAATCGGAATCAGAACTATTACATTTTGTCTGCATCTGAAATCGCATACTCTCTTGAGTAGGTACTTATTTTGAATAAGTAATTACTACATGACCATTAAAAAAATACGTTCTATAAATTATGAATATGTAGTATGAATGTAATACCAGCGTCAGTTCCCAGACAGCAACATAGTGTCGGCCCAGATCTGGCCCACATCTGGGACGCGTTGAAACCAGATGTGGCCCGGATCTGGGCCGCTGGAAGCAGTAGGTCATCCAGGTGCTTTATGCCTGCTATTTTATGAGCACTGTGAATTCGGACGTACTTCTTTTGTCACATACTGTTTTTAGGGAAGTATGTGATTTCGGATGCAGCCTTTGTCAATCAACACACATTAAATAATTCCCATCCCTAATGATGCCTGTTCTAATCCCCAGAGGAAAATAGTTTTGCGGCATTGTGTTAACTTGAGAGATTTTGATGCAGAACAAATATACAGTACATATAGACAGTACATATTTCATTATAAACAATCTCTGTTTACACATACACAGCACTTTCATTTTATCTATGTTTAATGAGGTTTGACTACTTCCACCTGTCCATAATTATATTTCTGTTCTAATATCTGTCTTTACTGCCTGGAAGTGTTTAACATTAAAGCCATGATATATTGTACAGTGTCAATAATGCAAACACTCCGAATTGAATTCCACCATGGTAATCCTGATCATATGTGGACTTCCACACACAGCGCTGACATTAGCACGATTGCAGGACATTTCTCTTCCTTTAGAGTTGGTGGCACTGAATCCCAGAATCTGTTAGTCATATTTGGCTTTTCATGCATGCATATTAAATGCAATCTACAATAGAAAATAAAAGTTGCAAACAGTGCTGCTTTGAATTCCCTGTTTTTTTGTCGGCTAATAATGATTTCTTGTCAGTGTGTTGTGATAATTCTGTTAATAGGTAACCTGTTGGTGAGGTAGCCATTCTTTTAGAGAATCGATTCTGTCAAACATCATGTTAACACACTTTCCTAGTAAATGTTTTCTGCTTTCATGGTATTGACCCAACTTAGTTGACAATCTGTGTATGATTGATGTATGTACCAGGGATGTTTCCCAAAAGCATTGTAAGCCTAAGTAGATCATAGAGATTTTTGGTGCCAATGGTTTCTACAATCTATTTGGCTTTTGATGCTTATGGGAAACCAACATATAACGTGGATGATAGCACATGAGATGTACGTAAAATTGCTGAAATTAAACACTATTTCCCTACAATTTGTACTCATGATGTACTAAAATATTAATATCTGGCAAAAACTCATGCTTATCAACAGTTGCTGGTCTCAAAATTGATCATCTTGGCCATAATATTAGCCTGGCATTTGGTTAAACCATTAATGTATTCACAATTTTTCCTAAAAAAAACAATATATATATGTAATATTTTTTCCCCCCACATTCTCACTGTGTGGCAAATTTTCCTATAACTCATAAATTGTGCACTGCAAACATCAAGCTAATGGGTTCCAGATGGAAATGTTAGCATTTTAACCCTTGAAATACCTTTTTAGGGTCTCCTACTATATTAACCAGTCAGAAAAGCTCTTTGCTTATGATTCATGTTGCATGAATCACATTTTTTTGAATTGCTGGCATCTGGTTGGCTGAGATGTCTTTGGAGGTGGGGTTTTAGAGAGTTGTGAAATAAGCAAAATGGTGGAAATTAGCAAACCGGTTCACAGCTAAACTTATAATAAATTTGATCTGAATAGGCATTTGGTGCTTTTGTCTGTGATGTATTTGTTAATATTAGCATGTTAGCATCATCTGAATCGCGTGTGTATTGGTAGCATGTTAGAGAGCGCTGTGCCAGGCTTTGGCTGTGCTATCTGTGGCCGCAGTGTGTTGTTGTGAGTCAAGCCAAGGACCTCGGGGGTAGGATGAAGGTCAGGCAGTGTGGTTGAATGAGCCGCCCCGGCAGAGCAGATCCTTTTCTCTCCTCGCGCTCCTCCCATGAAAATATCAGCATCATGTTAAGCACTGTCACCCAGGCCTCCGTGCTCCTACACAAGGGACGCTTTGTACTTTTCTCCCGTGTGTGTGTGTGTGTGTGTGTGTGTGTGGTTGTGTGTGTGTGTGTGTGTGTGTGTGTGTGTGTGTGTGTGTGTGTGTGTGTGGGGTTGTGTGTGTGTGTGTGTGTGGAGTTTTTGGGGACATGAGGAGGTCGTGGGCATGTATAAAAGGAGGGAGGGTGAGGTCTTGACCTTAGGGTCACTGTACGACCATAGCGCACTGTGAAACTGTTTACTTCTACTGTACAAAGTAGTGGGAGAGAATGGGAACAGGAGGTCATTTCATTATAAACAATCAGGAAGACAAAGCTGAACGCTTGGCCCCATTAATGCAGGAAGGAATGCTTGCTTAGAAACACATTTCCATCCTTTAATTAAAGGACTGTTTTGCCGGTTAGCATCTCTGTGAGGATTCCTTTGCATAGTGGAAGACTGTATAATATATCTAGCTGGATTATTTGCGTTAGTCACCAATGTTTGCAGTACGCCTGTGCCTTTTATCGTAAGCCTTAACATTTGATTAAGTCAACACATATTAAAATGACTCTCCTTCCTTTTCCCGAGATACAACTATGTATATCTGGTCAAGTTGTCCTTGGGATATTAGTATTGAGACATTGAGCAGAGACCTCCGTTGTTAAGAGAGAATCTTTGAATGTTAAAAGAATATTCTTGGTTTAGCTCAATTGATTTACACAGAAAAAAAATGTAAACTCTTCCCTGCATTTCTAAAAACAAACAAACTGTGTTGACAGTCAAAAAATTACAATAGAAGTCTATGGGGTAATAATAATGGAGTGAGTCATTTCTGTACACAAGCTCTTTTGTTTGTTTTTCTGAGTCAGAATTATTTTCTGTGCTAGTCGATAGAGCTTAAATTTGTTTTGATCGACTATATTCCTTCAAGGTTTTGATATGCTTATCAAAGTCGCTGTTGGTTCTGTTTTTTTTTTTTTAAGCCATCAAGATTTTGATTAGTTGCCCGTGCAATGTTTAGACTCCATGGGAAGCAAAAACGATTTTCCTTTTTCTTTTTCACAGGGGACAAACATGAAAATACAAGATGAACTTTGGTAGGGAGATTAGATGAGGAGTATCTCTCTCTTATCATTTTCAAAGACATAGTTCGCCCAATAAAAAGTCATCATTTATTCACCTTGATATTGTTTCAAAGTGACGTTCTGTGGAACATAAATTGAGATATTTAACTGAAAGTCCAGGATGCTCTTTTTCATTTAACAAAAATATGTCTGTCAAGCTTTAAAAAGCACAAATATACACTACCGTTCAAAAGTTTGTGGCCGGTGAGATTTTTTATGTTTTT
Organism: Chrosomus eos; assembly: GCA_036326025.1. NCBI lineage: Eukaryota > Metazoa > Chordata > Actinopteri > Cypriniformes > Leuciscidae > Chrosomus > Chrosomus eos. The sequence goes on from CM070837.1 coordinate 28,869,261, forward strand.
AAAAGAAGTCTCTTCTGCTCACCAAGGCTGCATTTATTTGATTAAAAATACAAAAAAAACAGTAATATTGTGAAATATTATTACAATTTAAAACAGCGGTTTTCTATGTGAATATATAGTGAAGTGTAATTTATTCCTGTGATCAAAGCTGAATTTACAGCATCATTACATTACATCATTAAAGTCTTCAGTGTCACATGATCCTAAAGAAATTATTATAATATGATGCTCAAGAAACATTTATGATTTATATCCATGTTGAAAACTGTTTTTTACATTTTTATTTCAGGATTTTTTGATGAATAGAAAGTTCAAAAGAACAGCATTTATTCAAAATATAATCTTTTCTAACATTATAAATATATTTACTGTAACTTTTGATCAATTTAACTCATCCTTGATGAATAAAAGTATTTTCTAATTTCTTTTCTTTTCCCCCAAAAATAAAAAATAAATTCTTACTGACCCCAAACTTTTGAATGGTAGTGATTAATGTTACAAAAGCTTTCCATTTCAGATCAATTCTGTTCTTTTGAACTTTCTATTCAATAAAGAATCCTGAAATAAAAATGTAAAAAACTGTTTTCAACATGGATAACATTCATAAATGTTTCTTGAGCATCATATTACAATAATTTCTTTAGGATCATGTGACACTGAAGACTTTAATGATGTAATGTAATGATGCTGTAAATTCAGCTTTGATCACAGGAATAAATTACACTTCACTATATATTCACATAGAAAACCGCTGTTTTAAATTGTAATAATATTTCACAATATTACTGTTTTTTTTGTATTTTTAATCAAATAAATGCAGCATTGGTGAGCAGAAGAGACTTCTTTTAAAAACATAAAAAATCTCACCGACACCAAACTTTTGAACGGTAGTGTAGGTCCATAAAATTGTAGTTAATCTTCCAAGCCTTTAGTCTTCCAATGCAATACAATAGTTTTGTGCGACGAACAAGCCAAAGCTGTTATTATGAGCATTATGCTTAGTGGTGCTTGTAAATTCTTAGATGTTTTATTATTATTGCAAATCGTATATTTACTACACACCATCATACAAATTCATACAAAATTGCAACTTTGTGAAATACTTGTGTTTTCTTGTAAGATCGGGTTGGATGTTTAGCTGATTTATAATTGGGTATTATGATGACTAAAGAGGTTCTTTTAAATCTGTCCTATAAAATAATAGTCATTTTAGACACAAAAAAATAAAAGAAATGTGTTTTATGTTTTGTATCATATTTGAGCAGGCTTTTATGGCTCATATTGAATAATTTAGAGAGAACATGAAGCTCACATCAAGGATGAAAAATGCCAAAATTTTATTCAGAGGCCCAAACTGAGAAAAATATGCAATTTCGTGCAGTTGTTTTTTATAGGGTCAAAAAGTAAGCTTTTTAACAGTATAATACTTTTTCATATAAAATCATATAAATATCAGTTGTTACTCAAAATCTCCCAATAATACTGTATGTCTTCGTTTTAAATGCTTAGTTTTATGATCAAAGCTCTTTATTTGGGTTGGCAAAATATGATTGAGAGATGAACAAATAAACGTTTCCTCAAAAGCCTGATGGGATATATTTAATACTCACATTTTAACATGATTTTCATGATTTTATGCTTCAGTCCATAATTTTCATTTTAATAATAATATAAAAGATATTCTTACAATTTACTTTATAAAAAACCAGTAAAGATTTACCATCAAAAAGATACATGTATCTACAACCTGAAGGGGGATGTTTTTACAATTATACTAAAATATAAATGATAATTCATAATGATAATGATAATTGATAATTCAGAGCCTTAAAATAATTTTGATAATACTTTCAGAGCCAACTTAAAATTAAATTCTTGTCAATACTAGTAGATGCTTCAATAATGGTTAATTAATAATAATATAAATAAAATAGACAATACAGCAATCTTTCCAACTATAATACAGTGATAATCAATCAAAATGACTTGTGTATGATAAATCCTAATGCTAAATTTGGAAAGAAAATGACCCCTTAGATCTCAAAATACTTTATTTAAAAACCCGTAAATGGTTTTACCTTCTTTCAATTTTTTTCAGATACGAGCTACAAGGAAGTATTAAAATAGGCAATGATAACCTCCCAATAAAAAATCTGTCATGTACATCTGAAACTACTTTTTTCATAAATCTTTTCAACGTGACCTTTGTTGTCAGTCAATTTTTTTTAGGAAGAGCAAGCGCTGATGACACGTACACTTATCTCTAATAGGCTGAAGCGGATCTGAGTGTGAGATTTCTCAGAAAGCTGCGGTGTTATACAGGCCAATTTATCCTGCAGTGTGGACACTGCATCCAGGCATTTCCCCTTTCCTCTGTGACTCATTAAACCAGCACACCATCCCTGCTGGTTCTGCTGCTGGAGCATTTGTGTGTTTCTGCCTTCAATAATCTGTGATCTGAGACATACCGTCTGTTTGCAGCCGTCCCAGCGGTTAAAACTGACCACAAGAATTACAACTGTGTGCTGTTAATGCCGCTCTATAGATAGGTCCTATTTATAGAACAATTCATACAGTCGTAAATCTATTTTTAAGCTGCGCACCACGTGCATCCACTCTTTCTCTCTCTTACAGATTAATTGTAGTACATTGTGAAGGGGTGTTTAGGCTGATGACTCAGAAATCTACTAGTTTCAAGTCTTATTTTAGCGTGCGCACAATTTTCATCCCTTGTTTTTTTCTTTTGTTTTGTCTATACGTATGTGTATTTGCATGCATGCGTGTTGATCCCAGCAACACAATGCTTTGGAGTGTGTGTGTGGAGCTTGAGTGCATTAGCCTTATTGTTTAGAGGGATAGTTCATGAGAAAAGTATCAATATCACATGATTCATGAACAAATCATTATTTTCAATTAATCGTTTGATCTGGTGCACATTTCAATTTGCATGATTCAATGATGAATTGGACTGATCCAGTTTTTCAGTTCTGCAACATGAATGACACGAGAGTGAGTAAATAATGACAGAATTCCCATTTAGGGAGAACTTTTTGAGAACTTGGGAGAAAAAATTGTTTCAACTTAAAGTAGGTGTTCGTGCTGCCTTAATTTTTAAGTTTAGTCAACTCAAATATCCAAGTTTTCATTATATACAACTTCACATTTGTTGAGTTAAAAATTTAAGGTAGCACAAACACTTTAAGTTACAGTGTTAGTACAGTAACATTAATAGAACATTGTTCAAAGTTATCTGGTCTTTAAAAATGTTCTCAAAACATTGTTTATAACTCACACATGGAGTGTTTGTCTGAATTGCTTTAGTGGGATGTTCATCTACCGTATTTAAACATTGCTACAGTAGTTACTACTTATTTCTGAATGTTCAGAGTAGCTACATTTTAAAAGTAATATTCCCATAATGTTTTAAAAATGATAAAATGGAACGTTCCCTTAATATTTCTCTAAAGTTTGCGAAAAAAAGGTAAAGTTCAAGAACATTTAGATATAACGTTTTTGTAACTTAATGGGAATGTTAGCAAAATGTTATTAGAACATATTTTTGTTCTGATCCACCCAGTTTTCAAGCACAGATATTAGCTTTTCAGATTGATACATAATGGTGATTTTTGTACAAAATCCATGAATTTGAAACATCGCTGGATGACTTAAAATACTTGTTACTTAGATTTAGATCCTCCCTTGCTAGGTACTGTAGCAAATCGGCAACATGACTTTCCAGAATTTCCAGTCCTGGGCGAGGGTTTCGACATCATTTCATACAATGTTTAATGTCTTTAAATCCTGAATGAAGTGCCTCATGTGTGTTTAGCACCTAGAGGTGTCCACCTCATTGCAATCTTTGGGATCCGATGGTTCTCCATCCGAAAGATGTGGCTGGCCAGTTTGGGTCTTCTACGAGCAACGGTAGTATGGAGGGTACATGTGTCACTCCTTCGAAGTACTTCATCATTGCTGGTATGATCATAGACATTCAATGCTTATTGAATTCAATAGACGGACATTCAATATACGGCGGAGGCAGCGTTGTTTTGTGCGACGACACTGCCCAGGTCGGTAAACTAGTCCACCTCCTCAAGCAGTTGTTCCAATTGCTTTCTCTTGCTAGCTTATGTATGACTGGTCATTGCATTTTGCAGCTTCACCTCATCTTCCTCCAGTTGGTTGATGTTGTCGACAAAATCCAGGTCGCCCAATCGGTAATGTCCCGACCACTGGATGCCGACTCCAATACACCCTCCAGCTTGTCGCATGATGTAGTCAAGGGAAGCAAGGAAGAGCAGCGGAGACAAAATGCACCGTTGACGATCTCAAAGAAGTCTGTATGGCCACTGTCAGTTTTTACCCAGCAACTCGACTGCAGATACAAGTTCTTAAAGATGTTAATTAAGACTATTGGCAAAACATAAGATCGCAGGATTTGCCAGAGAGACTCTCAATGAATGCTGTCAAATGCTTTCTTAAAGTGGATGAAGTTGATAGCCAGTGGTTTCCGATACTCAACCCATTGTTCGATTATGTTGCGGAGGACTAAGATTTTCTCACTACAAGATCTTCCAGCACTGAATCCAGCTTGTTCCTCTCTCAGGCGTTGGTCAAGGTTACTCCGTAAACGCAAACCACGCAAATTCCTTCCCGGGACACTGAGAGGAGGGTGATACCTCGCCAGTTTGTGCATTCGGAGATGTTACCTTTCTTTGGGTTCTTGACTATCGCTCCTCTTCGCCAGTCTTCTGGGACTTCTCCGTCTCGCCAGCACTTGTTGAATAGCATTGTCAGAGTTTCTGCTATTATTTGGCCATCGTGATTAAGGATCTCTGCTGGTATGTCGTCCAATCCTGCCGTCTTGTTGTTCTCAAGACTTTTGATCGTGATTTTTACCTCTTCTATGGTGATCTCGCCAGTGTTCACTGGAAGCTCCTCTTGAGTCATGTCAGGATCTTAAATCTAAATCTGATCAGTGTGACATTATGATATATAGGGAACATTTTCAGCAATAAAATGGGTGTAAATGTCCCATACTTTAGCCAAATCTAAAGACCAGGGGCCGTATTCACAAAGAATTTTAAGGCTAAAAGTAGCTCCTAACTGGCGAATTTAGGAGCAACTCTTAAAAATAATGGGCGTGTCACTCCTAACTTTAGGACTCCTAATTTTTTTCACTAAGAGTAATTCACTAAGCATTTTAGCCCTAAAAGTAGCACCTAAGTCTGGGACAGCTTAAAAGAAGTCGAGAGGACTCCTAACTCACTAAGACCTATTCACAAAGGATTGTAGCGCACACCACCGCCTCTCGCAGTTGCTGCGAATGCATTGATCTGCAAACAAATTCTCTCCCATGTGTTTTGCTTGATATCCCAGTGCCGAATTTCCAATTTATTAATTTTTTTCAGCACCAACTGGGCCAGCAGCAGTAATGGTGTGTTCACACCGAACGCGAGTTCAATTATTTGTGCGAGTAGATTACATACAAAGTCAATGCAAAGACGCCAATAGACGCATCATTCGCGCCGGGCGTTGCGAATGACGCGAATTGGGCGACGCGTTTGCCACGAATGTCTTCCGTGCAGGTTAAAAAATTTGAACTCGAGCGAATGTTCAAGCGTCTAACTAGACGCGATAGACGCGTATTTGACGCTCTATTCGCGTTCGGTGTGAACATAACTGATCCTGCGTTATGGGCTTTCTTTTCCGTTTTGGTGAGTTCATAATCCACGTCATTCAACTATTACATTACTTCAATAGGAGCAACATTTCCTTGCTTTAAGTAGTCTATTTAGGCTAATAGAATGTCAATTAATGTGTTAATGCAAAGTGTTAATGCAAGTGTCGTTTTTCATTATTAGGCAAGTGGCGGTTTTCATTAGGGTATTAGGCTACCTTGATTTAATTTAATTTAATTCATGACTTTTTTTTTCTCTCTCTCTGCCTTTTTAGAATTACACTTCACTGGGGCCTGCAAAAACATGATATGTATTTCGATGACATTACTATTATTATTTTGTGTAGGACACAGACATATTTAGATGTCGTAATTCCATGATTTGTTGCGTCTGTGTTATGATCCGCATGATCGCCCTGTCATCTAACAACCAATCACTGTGATCATTGCGAGGAAGCTCGTGCATGAGAATTGACGTCATCCATAGCAACGAAGACTCACTCTTAGTTTAGGAGTTGTCATTTTTCCTTACTAAGAGTAGGTCTGAAAGGCGTTGTGAATAACTTTTAAGAGAAAACTCCTAGCTAAAATATTTTAGTGTGATTTAGGAGTACTCCTAGTGGTAAGATAAAATTCTTTGTGAATACGGCCCCAGAATATCATCTTTCTTTAGAAAATGTTAAGAATAATCTTCTATTTCCTTTTGAAGAGCGGTTGACTTTTGTCAAATGTGTTATTGTAAAGAACAGTGGCATTACTGCAGTGCCACAGTGGACAATTCTGTTTGAAAACATGGTCATGATCCTATTAGATCTGAATTTTATTATATTTTAATAAATGTTTTAGACATTGTGCTTGGTGTATTTGTTTATTTTAGTTTTTTTGTTTTTTTCGGTTTGTTATCTGGGGTGTAGCCTATTCCAGAAATCTAGGTTTAACTTACCATCACATATATTAATTTACTTTGTGACCGTAAAAAATGATGTTCTACTGTATAAAGTATGAATATGGGTAATATGAATGAACTTCGGATCTACTACAATCGTCATGTTGTTACTGTCATGTGACCTCCCAGCGTCAATTGTGTTGCTTCCCCTCCATTCATAAATCCTCTCCCGTGCCCTCCTGGGATAGAAAAGTGTCCATCAAATGCATTTTAGTTTTATATTTAATAATTTATATTATACAAAAAATGTCCAGTAACAAAAAAGACAACCTTTTAATTGCATATCAATGTTGTGTGACATTGGTTTTAAGATTTGTGAGGTAATTAATAGAAACATTGGTTTATGTTATAGACCTTATTCAGAGCAGCGTCACTCATGACAGTTATGAAAGCGAGGCTGTGAGGGATAAACTTACCGTGTTTTTAATGGCATCTGCTATAAAAAGCTGTATAAAGCTCCTAGATCACTTATAATTTTGGAGTTTTTCTTCTACTGACATTTCTTAGAAAGAAGTTTCGTCAGCAGAACAATCCATAAACACAATAAAGTAACACTATGTAGTTTTTCAACCTTCATAATATATTTCCAAAACCCTTGTGATGGTACATGGACTTAAAATAAGTTAAATGACTCGTCTGCCATAGCCTGACGGGGTCTGTGTCGCTTTTACTGGCACTATGTAACTTCGGGGTTCGGGTAGGAACCCGTGCACAAAAAGAACTACAGAATTCGACTGCTTTACGTCAAGCGCTACAATAGTCATTATTTCGTTTTTCTTCGTTTCTGATGTCGCAATACATCGTCCTTTCATGAAATCATGTAACATACTCTACCTTGTCTGTGGACATCGTTCATTCTAAAGCCGTGCTGGGTAAACAGCGAGCGTGCGTGCGACGGTAGGCTAGATTTTTTCCGACAGCGGCAATGGACAATTTCGTTTCCAACCAGTAGGGCGACCGAAGAGGAAAAGTTACTTGGTGTTACTTTAAATAACAGTACAACCCACTGAAGAGATGTATGTCTATCCCTCACAGCCTCGCTTTCATTCCCGGTAAAAATCAAGATGGCGCTGCTGTGAATTAGGCCTATTAATCCTTTATAATATAAATTATATAAAGTAATATTATGCATGATCTGTGCCGTCACGTCCACAGGAGCGCCTCATCAAAAGGATATGTCTCCGGTGAATATCTCTCAAACTGTGTATCTAAAGTAAACTATCCCAGGAGCATGGGCTCTGGAGCAGGTTATGTTCAGAGAGGAAGTTGCATACCCTGAAATTTACTTACATTTTTGGAAGAGAAAGTTGAGGTTACCCGTTTACTTATCCATAAACTTACCTGGGTATGTTGCATAACCTGCTTTCAGGAATAACCCCCGGGTATCATAAATCATATTTGCATACTATGCACGAAATGAAGAAATTGTTGTATTGCAGTATTTAGCTATGCAGTACTAGTATTTTCCAGAGAAAGGGATATATATATATATATATATATATATATATATATATATATATATAAATTAAGTTACAACATGGAAACGGTGATAATGAAATAGAGGAAATAAAAAACCCAAAGAAAGGCCAAACTGAAGAGTGAGTGAGCTCATGTTAGATCACCTGCCACTCTTTTACTTCCTGTGGGAATAGTCACTTCTCTTTCTTGCTCTCACTTTCATTCTTTCATTATTTTTGCTCTTTCCATCCATCTTCTGAATCTATGAGCTGATGTCTTCTCTCTGAAAGCAATTAGCACACAAAATACACAAGGCCCAAACAAACATGCTCACACGTACACAATAGAGTCTCCTGTTTCCTCCAGCCAACACCCTCCCTGAGGCTCTGCGCTTCGAAACACAACAGACATCAGCTGTTGTGCGCGCGCGTGTGTGTGTGTGTGTGGTGTGTGTGTGTGTGTGTGTGTGTGTGTGTGTGTGTGTGTGTGTGTGTGTGTGTGTGTGTGTACTCTTGTTTTTATGATATATGAGGACACAAATGTGTATAATGACATGCATATTACACTGGTATTACAACTTACACGTGATATATGACGACATTGCATGAGTCCATATTTCAAATAGCTTAAAAACATAAAAAACTATGTTTTTTTAAAATGTAAAAATGCAGCATGTCTCCTGTGATGGGTAGGTTTAGGGATAGGGCCAGTGTAAGGGGATATAATATATAGTTTGTCCAGTATAAAAGTCATTACGCCTATGGAGAGTCCCCACAAAGATAGCGAACCAGACAGTGTGTGTGTGAGTGTGTGTGTGTGTGTGTGTGTGTGTGTGCGTGCGAGCGAGCTGGCAATACTGAATTACATTTCTCAGTTCAGACCTTTATTAATTACAATCATGTTAGAAGTTTAAATGAATTATGTGGAAATGTTTTCCACAATGCACTGACCACAGCACTAAAAAATGCCTTGTATTCTCTGAGGAACAATTGCTAGTTTGTTGCTTTTTCTCAGTCTTTATGTTTTCAATTTGCTTTTTTTTTTGTTCATATTTGCTAGATGGTGTCATGTTTGGTTGGTGTTGATTATATATAAAAATTTAAAATGTTGTTAGTATTAACTAAAACTATTTTTTTTAAATTGTTAATTGAAATGAAGATAAAAAATGTTAATATAAAATTAAATTAAATGTATAAAATAAACTTAAAAAAACTTTGTAACATTATAAATGTTTTTAAATTAGAAATAACTGAAATAAGTGTATGTTGAAGGAACTAAAACTTAAGTTAAGTAGAAATGTTATTATAAGATAACTAACAAAATGACAAAAGCTCAATATTCATGAAACTTGAAATTAATTGAAAATAAATATAAAAATAAAAACAAATTTCTCTAATAGTATATCACTAAAACATTATTTATATTATTTATATAATTATTTATATGTATAATAAAAACTAAATAACACTGCAAAATACATGTTGTTTTTTGCTTTTTTCTGGACACATGATTTATTGTTTTGATGTGCTATAGAATATTTGATTCTATGATAAATTACTGCTAATATTTCTAAATACTCCAGAGCATAATGTTTACTATTAAAAAAATATTATGAGAAACAACACATTAATAAATAATAACCACTTCAAACAGTAGTAAGCAAAATCTGGTCATGTGACATAATCAAATCAAATGTAGCTGGTCATCTAGGCTTCATAATTTGTACAGTATTTGCATCGCACTCTGCACAGTGTCCATACTATATAGTGTAGAAATAGTATTGCAGTAAGTAGCTATGCAGCACTAGAAGGGGATGCTGGGAAGTGTAGTCTGCACTAGTGTGCATTAAGTCTGAGGTGAACGTGATACTCTTTTCAGTGTTTCTGTATTGAATAATTCCTGTGTCCAGCTCCACTGCATGCTAACAGAATCCCCTGCGGATATGAGGAATGTTTCAGCTGTTGATTTCTAGATGATTTATACTAGTTTCATCCAAAATTTATTATTTTCCTTTGTATAGACAGAGTCAGAGGGGGATTATGGGATGGGTGTGATGCCATGGCAACTGTACACATTTTGACACCTAATTTTGAGACGGTAAGGAAATACTTCAGATGTGAACAAACAAACTTAAATGATAAGGAATCACTTGTGAATCGTCTATTGTGTGTTTTAAAAGCATTACAATCTATACGGCAGAAGATGAGGAAATAAACTCAACTTCTGAGTAAAATGACTCAAGGTGAAACCCTCACTCTGTCCTCTTTCAGTTGTTTTGGTCCACATTTTTACCACACAGGCTTATCTGTTGACCAGCAGGCCGGGGTTTCTCTGACTGTGCACTTTGCTATCATGGAAGTTGTTTTATTTTGTGCCATATGCCGGATAAGAGATTCCAGAGATCCTATTGGACAGCTAGACTTTTTAACACAGCAATTAGTTGTCTGTAAGCTCTACATAAACGTTATGTTTAATATAAAGTTAATTCTATTATCATAATATTTGAAAATTTGTTGTGTTTTATCTTAATTATTTTAGACTAAGTAGTATAGCTTTTAATAAAAGCCAATTATCAGATATTGGCCAAAACATGAAAATAATTGTCTTATTTTTTTGACCAATATTTTTTTGGGTTGGTTATTGGCCATAACATTAAAATCATTAGTAGCTTATTGAATATGTATGCGAATACTTGACAATTTATTATTTTAATTATTTTTACAAAATGGTATAGATTTTTATTTGCCAGCCATTTATCAGTATAGACTATAACATGGGAATGTAATTGTTTTATGTAATTGTATATATATTGCCTGGTTTATAGGCAGTATTGGTCAGCTATTGCTCATAATCATAACATAATTATAAGCTTGTGGTGAAAGTTAAAAATTTCAGATTTAAAGGGGTCATGAACTGGCTTTTTAAATCTTATTATATTGTTGTCTGAGGTAAACTTATGACGTTCGTTTGGTTTTTGCATTCAAAAACATCAAAATAAATAAGTAATAGGCTATTTTGTACCCTAGTTTTGAGCCTAGCTGAAAAACGCTCGGTTTTTATGGGCGTCTTGCATTAAGACTTGGAAGTAAACGCCCACTGCTGTGAGTGGATAAGAGTTTTGCATTGCATTATAATGAGTTTCAACTCACCCGTCGATGCAGTTGGGGGAAATTGTTTTGAAAACGTCCAATGTTGTAAAATGGCAACCGGAATGATTCGCCCATACATGTTCGACCCAGAGTCCAGGTGTTGCATAATTCCTGTCAGATCCACTATAGACGGCACAGCACCGTTCTTTACTCTTAATCGGTCTGAAAATCCAGTCTTGTTTACAAAACAATCCCAGTGAAATGAAGCGAACAGACGGCAATGTTTTACCTCATCAGCTGGAGTGAACGTCATTAAAAATAAAGTTTATCCATGCACTCCTATTGGACTCCAGAGGAAGCTTATGCAGCGACTGTCTTCTTCCACAACCAGGCACTGCACAATATTTTGTAAATTGTATGTTTATTGCTCGTAGCTCGATCCGGTTTGTCATCACGAGGTAGGCCTATGTTATTTAGCTATGCGTGTAATGCGTCGAACGGTGGGCGGGACTAAACCGCCGTGTTGAAGCAGGCGTTGATCTTCTTCTGCGGGGGTGGTGTTTTATCCTCTTTGACGTCATATTCCCCACTTTGAAAAACAAGCGTTTGCTGAGCTGGTGTCAATAAAAGCATTTATTGGACTAACAAGGACGTTTTCAGTTCTGAAACTTAGAGGATATTCTTATAATAAGATAAACTCTCAGATGTCAAAAGCTCAAGGAAAATTTGATTTCTCAGTTCATCACCCCTTTAAAACTTTGCAGGATGATTTCATTCACTTAGTGCACTTTGCACTTAGTTACACACTACATGAAAGGTCATTTTCAAAAATCTAATAGTAGTAATAATAGGGGCACTTTAAGTTACAATAGTCTTTTCTTCCCTGTTGTGGCGTATATCCAAGTGAATCGGCTTCTCGAACAAGAAAAAAAATATTTTGTCCATGTTGATTGGATGATTGGATGGTTGTGGTTTGCTATTGGTGGATCTCATGTGAGTGACAGGTTGCCCCGCCCTCACGCCATCAGAGAAGAGAAGAGATGCCGCTGCAAGAGGGAGGTAGCCTGACTACGTCAGAATTCGTACTTCCGCTCAATTTCATTTCGCTTCTGTATTCAGTCTGAGACAGCTCCTATTATCCGTTTTCCTCCGGCCTGAAAACAGCGGCCAATCAACAAACAGAGGCGGGATTAAAAGCCGTGACGTAGTCGCTAAGCGCCGAGTTTAAGATTAGGTCAGGGAAATCGAAAACGACCGCGGATATGGAGACGCAGATGCAATTCGCTCTGTTGTGGAGAATATTCCCGGCATTAGCAAACTGAAGCCCGAACAAGAAGAGTGTGTATTAAACATTTTGAATGGAGGTGATGTTGTGGCCCTACTCCCTTTGGGAAAAGTTTAATTTATCAACTATTACCGATCGTCAGCGAGAAACTGGGGAGCCTTTTGACAGGTCAGTGTCTGCTTTCTTTTCCAGGTCTTAAATACTGCCATGACATGCTGTAATCTTGCAATTAAGTGTCAGCATTTCCGACAGACTCGAGATGAACAAAGAGCTGTTTTAACAAACTAATCCTAACTTTGACAGTTGGCTGCAAATATTTTTTTGTTTCTCTCTACTGTCAAATTATCAGTTTAGAGGCCCTGATTGTACCGTGGATGCGTAGATTAACTTCGCATAATCTGCAAAAGTCGTTTACCCTGTTCACTCCGGTATTTCGCTCGCATCATCAAGTGTTTACAGCAGGTTTACAGTGGAAGTTCAAACATGGATTTGAGTTCGATGCATGATGTCTGTGGTTCAATGCGGCTGTGTCGGCGCATAACATACGTCATAAATAAACTTATCTGATTGGCTTACGGTTAACCAATGATTTTAAACTTCAGACAAGGCCCCCTAGCGAGAGAGAAAACACTTCTCTATTATGCCATTCCAGACTCTGTCTACGATACGAAGCAAAGTGAAGTAGCAGAGTCTGGTATTACCAGGCTAAGAGGGAGGAGGAAGTTATTCTGATTAAAGATGATTAATTTTTAAAAAATAATGATGTGCACGGATAAATCATTTATAATATAAATGTAAACTATATGCTTTGTTTCATCCCTTGTGAAAGAAAGCCTCAAACAGTAATGCTGTATTGTGTCTGTTTAATTGTGTATATGATGAAACAAAGGTTTAATCATTGTGGCCATATGAAATATGAGGGTGGGACGGTGGGAATCACCCTCACCCGCTCTCGCAGAATAATAAAGAAAATGAATGGTGCACATTGTTGTTGTTGCTCATGTTTTTGAGGGGGTGGAGGTTTGTTAAGTGGTGGAGGGTGGAGTGAGTTGGGAATTTTGTTTGAATGAAGACAAAGCATGTGGTTCACTGAAACTGCATTATCCATGAGGGATTAAAGATGGCATCCTGAATCCTGACCATCATTTATATGTGTTGTCTTAGAAGAAGATGGCAAAGTAACAGTAGATACCAAAGGTGGACAAAGGAAAAATATTACCGAACTTAAACCAATGTTCTGGTTGCAATGAAATTAAACTCATGTCAACTCATACTCATACAAATACAAGTCACATATTCGTGTACATGCGTTTCAAGCAAAACTTCTTTCACTTCATTTTTTTACTTTGATAACACATGAAAAAAGAAAGCTGTCAGAAGAGCTTTTTAGCAAATATTTATTAAATATTCAGTATTCTGCACTGAACAGTTTGTAAGATGAAAGACAAAAATGAAACGGGCACAAGATTCAAAACGTATGTAAATATATGCATCACGGCAATGCGCATTAACATAGAAGTACCATAAAAGCCCTCAAAGTTTTAGAAAAATTATCCATATGGCTATTTCTACCAGAAAACAGTAATATTTTTCTTAACCTGCTCTTTCACTGTTAAAAAAGCTCTGAAATTCATGATCGTCTTCTGTGAACAGTAAAGCCGTTTCCTTGATTTGATTGGTCATCTCACACTCTTAAAAATGCTGGGTTTTTTTAACCCAATTTTGGGTCAAAAATGGACAAACCTAAATGTTGGATTAAAAAATGCAATAGATAAATTTAACCCAACAGCTGGGTCTGTCCATATTTGACCAAAATTGGCTTAAAACAACCCAGCATTTTTTATTTTGACTGGCAGACCAGCCTAAAAATATAACTTGAGAAAATGTCGTGAGAGTGTATTTTCTATTGAAGTTAGAGCCTTAAAGGCCTTTTTTAGTTAACTTGGTTAGCTAAAGGCTATCATACAATCTGTTTTGTGTGTATCTATGTACATGTCTAATATGTACACTTATTGTTACCTCCCATAAGAGTGTGTGCTGGATGTCTGTACACCATGAAGGCTTGACTTAGATGTGAGTGTCAGTTATTTCCCTAATCTTGCTGAACATTTAGATGATTAGAGACTAGTTGTGGTGGAGTGTCATTGCTTAGTTCTGTATGACTCTGACAGATAAGATGAAATACAGGGACATGTCTTACTCTCCTACTGAAACACCGCTCCGGCCCAGGGTATGACGATAGACACAAAAGTTTATATATTAAACATCCAGATGCTTCTTCAGAGTCATTGCCCGAAACAGGAAGCAGCTCAGACACAGTGTCCTATCAGTCATTGCCCTAAGAGGAAATTACTTATACATTCATTTGCAACTTTCCCATCTTCCATGTTTTTTTTAATGGTACAATTACATTTTCTTTGAGAATGTTTTTATATGACTTTGGGGTCAGTTAATTAACAGTTAATGTTAATAACATTCTACTATAAAGGAAATGAAAATCTAGTTTAAAGCGCCACATTTTTTTTATTCATGTTAGATTTGAAAAACTTTTATACCATTTTCAATAAATGTCACAATGTCATGTGATGTAAAGCAGAAAGTATACGTCTTTTTTTACGTCTTTTTTCTTTTTGCAAATGAGGGTACTTTCTAACACAATCTCTCGTCTATGTAGGCCTCCATTGTTGCTGTAGCTTGCATGCGTTCATTATGATATAATTAACTGTTTTATGGTTTTCATGCATGCATCACTTGACTTAGATTTGGCAAGCAAATATATTTTAATTCAGAAATATAATTGTCTGAGGTATATTCTGTATGTAGGTTACTAATCGCATTTTTGAATAAATCAATAGATCCAGACACATTGAGCATCATGACACTGATCCCTTATGTTCTCAGATCACGGCCTCATGCACTCCAGCAAATACAATTTCAGATGAATTCATGAAGCATGTATTTTGTACCATGACAGAATAGCTGTAGACTTGGTTAAGACTTGGTTTGAACACGTTTCTCGATTGAGAAGAACTTATTATGTTGTTATCTGTGACACTGATACTCTGATGAAAACAGCGAGCCAAACTGCATTTCCATTCAATGCTTGTTCCATAAAAATATTCTCAGCAATGCACATGTGCTTCATTTTACAGCTTTTTTTCTGTCCAAGAACTGCCCACTTAAACAGGAAGAGACCATCTGACCAGCAAGTACAGTGACTAGCCACCATTTGTTTTTCTTGTATGTGCCATTTAGTGTTAGGTAATGAATGAATCCACAATAATATCCCTTTAAAAGTGCAGGTACAAACCTGCCAATCAGATTGGAGCTTGATATTTTGGCAAGTGCTTGATATTTTTGTGTGCAATAATCATCAGGTGGTCACTGAATAGACTGTGAGCTGCTTCTAGTTCATATCCAACTTGACGATGAGCTCTTAGGTCATGTGAGTCTTTGGAAGGACGTTGTGGAATTTGGGCTTGAGTCGCTGAAAGAACGTCAAAGTCGTGACGGCTCGTGGACAGCTTGCCATCCTCACGCCCTTATTAGAAGATCAGTTTAGCAGTTTTTTGGAAAAGTTGTGTTTCTCAATATCCCTCGGCCAGCTTTGAAGGTTGAATTACAGCAGCAGAAGGTCTCGAAGGCATTAGCTCAGTGTTAAATATTCTCGCTGCTCGACTGCTATGCCACAGAGGTAGCACATAGTTACTAACCTCTCATGTGCTTAGAAAATCACAGTTCATGTGGACATTGACAATAGCTGGGTTAAAACCCGATCTGTTGCCTTACATCAGTACACTGTTAAAGAGGCATTGTTGAAAATTTGACCAAACCTGATGTATTCAGATTAACATCACTATTATTATCTCATGATATTGACCTACACTTTGTTTGGTCAGTTTGAATTTGTTCATTCACTAAATGCTTCGTTCAGCAAATAAATGGATCAAGGCAACTACAGATTTTCTTGTTCAACACATTTTCATTTAGTAACACGATGAATTGATCTAACATTTTGGTAGCCATATTTTTTTATTGAACACTTAATGTGCCCAGTAAACTATGCTTTATGAAGGCACAATCACCTTACAAAGCCAAGATGTCTGGGATACAGTTCTAGAATATTGTACATATACCTCACCATTATCAGTGTTGGGGTAAAGCACATACAAGTAATGTGGTTATGTAATCAGATTACTTTTTTCAAGGAACTAGTAAGGTAACACACTACTTTTAATTTACAACAAAATATCTGATCTGGATCGGATCAGATTCAGAACGATGATAAAAACACAGATGGAGTAGATCGAGTGAGTCCATCAACACTCCCAAAGCTTCACAGTCCTATAGCTTGTCCTGGGTCAATATTTTTTATTCAGTGACTTTTTTTATTCAGTAACATTAGGCAGTTTTCATGTATATGCTTTTAAATATTGATGATCATGTTCTTTTATCTGCTATCGCTTGTTTCTGCTTCTTCTTCACCAGTCTTTTGATCAGGAGATTCAGTACTCTTTCAGAAGATGTCATAGCGCCCCCTTTCGTATAACAGTGAAAACACAGATATCGCCATCAATGACATAGCCTGGTAATACCAGACTCTGCTACTTCACTTTGCTTCGAGTCTGGCATAGCATAATAGAGAAGTGTTTTCTCTCTCGCTAGGGGGCGATTTCTGAAGTTTAGAATCATTGGTTACCCAAAAGCCAATCAGATAAGTTTGTTCATGACGTATGTTATGCGCTGACACAGCTGCATCGATCCACAGACATCATGCATCGAACTCAAATCTATGATCGAACTTCCACTGTAAACACTTGATGATGCGAGCGAAATACCGGAGTGAACATGGCTGTAAACGACTTTTTTGATCGGTGAGTGATGTAATAGAATGACTGCTGCACTTGACAGGGCGCAAACAAGCAGAGAGAGAGAGAGAGAGAGAGAGAGCGAGCGAGCGAGCCCCGGCCGCGCGCGCACTATCACGTCTTTAAACAAACAACACGAGCACTGTCTTGCTCTCTCTCCCTCGCAAATATTAATCAAAATCAATCGACTAGTAAAAGGTCGGAACACCTCAGTTTCACGTGGAGCATTTGGAGATTTTTAGAGATTAGATACTCTAGGAACAACATCTCAATGAACAACATCTCAACACTAAATTATAAAGGCCTGTCTCATATAACGTTAGCCGCCTGTCTCAAATACAAGCCGGTGCAGTTCGACGATTTGGGCAAATAAAAGCCCGGGCTATTATTTGAAGTTTTACGGTATTTAAGACCTGGAAAAGAAAGGAGACACTGACCTGTCAAAAGGCTCCCCAGTTTCTCGCTGACGATCGGTAATAGTTGATAAATTAAACTTTTCCCAAAGGGAGTAGGGCCACAACATCACCTCCATTCAAAATGTTTAATACACACTCTTCTTGTTCAGGCTTCAGTTTGCTAATGCCGGGAATATTCTCCACAACAGAGCGAATTGCATCCGTGTCTCACTATCCGCGGTCGTTTTCGATTTCTCTGACCTAACTCTTAAACTCGGCGCTTGGCGAGTACGTCACGGCTTTCAGCCCGCCTTCTGTTCGCTGATTGGCCCGGCTGTTTTCAGGCCGGTGGAAAACAGAAAGATAGGCTGCTATCTCAGACTGACTACAGGAGTGAAATGAAATTAGCGGAAGTAGGAAGTCTGACGTAGTCAGGCTATCAATGACAGGGAAAGAGTTAAATAACACAAATATACTTTATGTATTTAATCTCACTTTATTAACCAATGTCTTTGCTGCTGACCTTCAATTATCCAATTCATCCATACTAATAAGCTAAAATTACTATACACTGTAAACCTTAACGCTCAAAATAATGAATTAGTGTCAGTAGGACAAACTTAAATAAAACTAATTCGTTCAGTCAAATTAACTTTTATGAGTATTTAGCACTTTCTTTTTCTTTCAAGTTCGCAGAACTGATATATTTTAAGTAAACTGAACTGTTTCATTGTTTTGAGTTTTATGAAATTATTTCTTTTAATTTAAACTAACTTAAGTTGAACTGAAACGGCTCTGATGTCTATTTCCCAGCATGCTTTGCTTTGTTTTTGTGTGCAAGATTAATGTTAAAGGGATACTCCACTTTTTTTAGAAATAGGTTCATTTTACAACTCCCTCCAGAGGGAGGCATATTCTGGAGCTCTGCCAGTGTGGCTGTGAATTTGCTACGCTTTTCAGACACTGCATAAAGGCCTCGAAAATGGGGCTTACTTTGCAGAAAAAAAAATAAAAAAAATTAAAAAATAATCCTAACAGTTGAGTTTTACCGTTTTCGAATCCATTCAGCCGATTTTCTGATATTTAGAAGAATATCAGTAAGCAGACAGTTTCTGGTCTCATTGACTTCCATAGTATATTTTTTTCCTACTATGGATGATATAGTAGTGATTAATGTTTTGTTATGCTAATTTAGAAGAATTTCTGTTAATGTTGGTTTTAGGATAGTTAGCATCATGGTGACAAGTGGTACATGCAGCTTGATTTGAGAGCAAATAAAACTTGTATATTGCTGCACTCATACAGCAAGTGCTACTGTATAACAAACTATTGTTTACATGTTAACAACTTAGTATGTTAGCAAACTAGCTTGTTAAAGCTAGCTAAGTTTATACTAATAAAAATGTTCATATTGAGATTACATGAAAGTTAAAGTAACACCAAGTAACTTTTCCTCTTCGGTCGCCCTACTGGTTGGAAACGAAATTGTCCATTGCCGCTGTCGTAAATAATCTAGCCTACCGTCGCACGCACGCTCGCTGTTTACCCAGCACCGGCTTTAGAATGAACGATGTCCACAGACAAGGTAGAGTATGTTACATGATTTCATGAAAGGATGATGTATTGCGACATCAGAAACGAAGAAAAACGAAATAATGACTATTGAAGCGCTTGACGTAAAGCAGTCGAGTTTTGTAGTTCTTTTTGTGGTCGGGTTCCTACCCGAAACCCCGAAGTTACATAGTGCCAGTAAATATTGTAAAGCATTGTTGTATAAGCAATATTGTAAAGCATTACTTTTAAAAGTAACTTTCCTAAACTGAACACTCATCTTAAAAAAGAAATAAATACTAAATAGCAAACCTCGGCTACCTGATTGTTTATTGTAACTGTTTTATTGCACAGCTCAACAGTATATTTATTATATCCAACTTTATTTGCATACATACACTACATTCACATTTATATATAGCAAATCTCTACTGCCTGATTTTATATTTTGTCGCAAAATGTAGTAATATTGCCTTGTTCTTAATCTAAAGTTGGATATAAATGTATACCCAAGTTTGTACTATACAGCAAATCGTTGCAACATGTAAACTGTATTATCGCCCAGCTCTAATCTGCTACATGTGACTATAAGGCATGAAGATTTTAAGATATTATAAACATGAACATCATGATTTTCTGCAAAACGGCTTTAAAACTATTTTGGTTGGGGAACTCTCAAACTATTTACATTTCAGCAGTGTTGTTCAGTTTGAAAGTCTTTGTTCAGATAACTGTCTGACTTGTTTTGGGGGAATTCTGCTGGTCTAACAAGGGGTTTTATGTAGTGTCAAGTAATTCACTTTACTTAGTAGTTGTGACACCAAAGGTCCCGCAAGCTGGAAAATGTAGATGCTTTTTTTACTCATTATAGCAAGTATCATTAAATAGATGTTGACCAATTTATCTTTTTTGATGATGCTGTATGTAAATTGATCTAACGCTTATTCAAAGTCATACATCATTTAAGGACGGTACAGTATGTACCTTTTTTTAGATGCCATCTGTCTTTTAAGGTTGTCATCATGGAACATGTTTCCATCACTTTCCCACCATTCTCTCGCTATCTATTTCCGTCCCTCTCACTTCATTCTCATAAGTCCCATCCAGATATACAAGGCTACAGTTTTCTGCACGAGGGAACATACTCATTCATTGTCTAAGTCCAGTAGTTTCATGTTTCCACAGGTTTCATTGCAGAAGCGAGGCGTTTTGTCCCACCCCACCCCCTTTAGTGGCATCACAGAGACTGGACATAATCTCCAATGATCATAATGGCTTTATATAATATCTGGAGCAGCCACAGGTAGATAAACACAGACCAGCACAAAAGAGGATGAATGGGCCTACAAACATAAATGATCCAAAAAAATAACAAATACCTGGAAGTAGTGAATTTACAAATGAATAGAAGTAAAAAAAAAATAATAAAAAAAGTGGTGTGACCACAGAAACCGAAATTTCTCGGGACAGCAGCATGTGTCCAAATTTTAATCTTAACCGTTCTAATTCATCAGAAACGATCTTGAAACAGGGCTTTAAGTGTAAAATACCGAACTTGTCCTTTAAAGGAACATTCTGGGATAAATATAATTCAAAACAATAGTTCTGCTATTTTCATCTCTGAAATTGATTTGGGATAGGAGCTGTCAAACTCCAAAAAAAAAACGGAAAAAGCACCTTAAAGTGAATTTAAAAGAAGTCCAAAATTTCTACTTTTCAACACAAAAACATCAACTCATGTCTTGACAATTAAAACTGGTAAAGCTGGTAACTTTCGCATGATTTTGCATGTTCACAGGAATTACTTTATTAACTCAGAACTTGTTCATCCACCTATAAATGTTCCATATTATCTAAATTGGTTATGACAACTTGACAGCTCAAATAAGAAACCTTGTACTAAACAATACAAGCTGCACATTTTTGCTTTTGTTGCGTTGGCCCGTACACTTCCATTGTAAGAGCTCAACTGTAAGCTGTTTCTTAAAGTGTAAATTGCAGGTTAACCACCACAACTGATTAATGTGTACATTAAAGTGCCCAACAGGGGCGTCGCACCCGTGGGGGATGTGGGTGTTTTAACACCCACACTTTTCCCAGTGAGAGGGTTCAACACCCACACTTTTTCTGCAGTTTTTCCGCAGTTTTACAGTCGCTCCTCCGTTTCTCTGGCCGCTCTGGCTGCTCTATGGCCCAGTCCCAAATGGCGCACTTCATGCGGACTTTCGGTCTCGTGGACTTAAATTGCGCGTGCTCGGCGAGTCTACGAGTCCGTAGGCCGTCCCAATAGCATTTTAACGCTCTGAAGTGTGCTCAGCAGCGCCCCCTTTGTACCCTTGAAGCGGTCTTCCGCGAAGCCCGCATAGAAGCAGGCTCCACGCACTTTAACTACCCAGGAATCCTTGCGAAAGGCCAATCAGACAACAGATGGGAGGATATTTCACTCACGGACAATTGTTAACATGGCTCTGAGAAGAAAATATTTAAGTGTAATTATCATTACGGTTTTTATGACAAGACACAAGTTTATACAAACATTATGATCATCAACCAGTGGTTGATGTCTATAACATAGGCTAATAATAGCGAGCTGAATAATATAATATTATGATTCATAAAATAAATAGAACAGAATGTCAGGGCTTTACTGAGTCATAAACACAACAACAATAGTCAGCATATTTCCCCGAACCTGCAGCTCCTGTCCATAACAACAACCAGACTGTCTTCCGATTTTTCAAAAAACTTTACAGACTCAAAATACATGTTAAAGGCTGCTTTGAAATGAGCAAAGTTGGGTTTTGAGTTACTCCACTTAGTTTGATGAATATGAAATTTTCCTAATAATAGAAACAAATCAATAACATATATTTTTTTTATACAAAAGTCAAAATTATTTGTATGAAGTAAGACAGATGACAAATTTAAGACAAGGGATCTGTATCTCTGCTAAAGGAATTTAATATATATGTCCGTGATGCCCTTTTATCCTTTTTTTCCCCCTTTTTTTCTGTTCTGTTTGTTCTTTTTTTTTTTTTTTCAAATTATTGTTGTCTCATGTTTTACTTGTCAAAGGTGATACTTATCAGAAAATATGTAAAAGAAATGTCAACTTGATATCAAACTCTGTGATTTTGAAAATTCAATAAAAAATAAATAAATAAATAAAAACAGACTGTCTTCCTGTTTCCGGCGTGATGATCGAGTCTGTCCCAAAAATACCTCTCAATGCGCCCTCGCGGACTCGCGCTAAGGGCCCTATAGGTCTGCACTCATGACGTCACTGAAGTGTGGACTCTGAGGAAGTCCACAAGTCCGGAGTGTGCCATTTGGGACAGGGCCTGTGTGTGCGCTCGCTGCGGCTCCTCCTCTCCCCCGCCCTCTTGAACACGACACCGGCTTTGAGTAGTGTGACCGGCTGATGATTGGCTGTTCTGCCTTAAGTCCCGCCTCTCTTGGTGTGTTAGATTTATCTGTCAGCTCGTGCTGAGGAGGCGGGAACTTATGGTTATTTCTCCCTTTTCCAGGTAGCCTACTTTGAATGACTTTCAAGGTTTTTTAATAAGCTTGATATGGGTTTGGGAGGATTTAATGTTTATGTTTTGTTGACATGTCGAGTTTTTTCGGTATTATATTTCGTTTTTTAGACTAAACAGCAAAAGACTTTAATTAGGCTGTTTGCGCACTTTGCTCACGCGATCAGCATGGATCTGGTGTTTTCTCCAAAATAAAAGCTCAAGGGTTTATTTCTTGCAAGTGAAGAAATTAGGAAAAAAGTATTGTAATTTTCTTATTCTATAGCGTAATATAAAATATACTTTTTATATATTTATTTTCATTTATACAGTAGCATACATTTAGTAATTTTTTATAGGCTATAAGGATTTTCCATCATAGGAATAATTATGTAAATCATTATTATAGCCTATTATAATAAATGTTTGGCATTCTAAAACACCAGTGATAATGTAATGTAGACTGAGACTCTATCATAACTAAAAAGATGTTTGAGCCCTCTTTAGGTACAAGTCAATGCTTTTTCTTTGTTCAGTGTGCACAGTTCATGGGTTAAAGCCAGTTGAAGCTCTTAAATTTGAGCTCTCAAAGTGCACCAGATTGATGCATTTAACCTTAAAATTTACAAAATTTTAGAACGACCCTAGAACGACACAGGTCTACACAACATAGTTTTACAGCCCTGACCACATCCATCCCCCACACTTTAGAAAAGCTTGCTACGCCCCTGGTGCCCAATATGTATATATTTTAAAAATTTCTGTCTTAAAATGCCTTAAAATAACATTTATTGGGGTTTCTTCAAAGGTAGCGTGTTTTTTACCGTAACTGGGTGATGATGTCATAACAGGGAGCTGCGGACAGCTATGCACTCACTCCGTGTGTGCTGTTTGAGGGAGAATAAAACGATTTGCGGGACTCCCGCAAACTAGAAATATCTGAATAAAACGTAAAAACTAATACAATTTTATTCATCTGTTGCAGAAAATCAATAAGAACATCTAAAACAAAATAGAAACGGTTTACAGGCAGAGTTTCTATTTCTAACATGTCAGCAGCGAGGAGCGATGTAGCCAATCACAGCCATATGTGTTGATTTCTTGAACGCAACAATAGCCAATCAGAAGCATTTACGATGGACTCCCCTCACCGCTCAAAACAGACTTTTTGTTCAGTACTGAATTCTGTATGCTGGCAAATCCTCTAATTATAACAAACATAGTGTAACGTTATATATTATGAAAGCTTCATTGATAATAACAGAGATGTGTGAGATCGCGATGAACTGATGTCAGCTTCATGCCATGCACGCAGTAGCCCGCTTGCTTTTATGTTATAACAGCGACACGTAGGCTAACTTGAAAGTATGTGGAGGTACAGAAAAAAAGTATTTTTGCGGGCGGGAGCGGGACAAAACATGAATGTTGCGGTCGGGAGAAAGTAATTGAGCACGTCAGTTATAACGACACACGTATTCAAAAATAGCCGGGTTTAAACCGGGCTTGGGCTCATAATTACAGTTAATGTGTCGGGCCGGACTCGGACACAGCGGGCTCGGGTAACGTTAGGGTCTTGCTTGATGTTTTGGGCCGATCTAAGCTCTACCTCGGGTAAGTTATGCTAACACTTACAGGCACGAATCAGCCGTTTGTCCTTGGGAAACTTGTGGAGCCTCTCCCCCGTTTTTGGTGTATTCGTACATCCCGCACAAGCACAATAGTTAACCATTTTCGCTAGCTAGGTCTCCTCCAATATAACGTAACTCTAGGCTTGTAGCATAGACCATAGAAGCTTGGAGTCCCTGTTATGACATCACGCCCAGCCTAGTGGAAGGAGGGGGCGTGCTTAAAAGCACTGTAAAACGAACCAACTTTTCATTATATTCAGCATTTGGTATAAAAAAAATAAAAAAAAAACAATGGTGGGCGGTTCTTATCTTTATATTTAGTAAGCACATTGCATTATCTTCGTGACGATTTTTACCTGAAATTTACACTTTAAAAAGCTCTTATATTACATTCCTTGGTAACCGACACGATGCCGCAGACCCTGTTCATATTACGCCTATACGCATATCCTTAAATGTTTTTTTTGTCTTAAGTAATAAAAAGACTGCAGTGGGCATTCGGACTTAGGTGTTATCATATTTAGTTTTTCTGAAGGTTTGTTGACTTTTACTAGAAAAATTTGGCAGACGCATGAAGGATCTCTAGACATTGGCTTAAGGAAAGAGATGATCTCAGTGTCAGTGAATGTGTCACTTTGAAGCCAGTGTGTGAGAACATGCTGCGAGGGAGGCAGGAAAATGTATTTATTTGATGATTTGTGAGGGAAAGGCAAAGAAAAAGAGACAAAGGAAAAGATTGACAGAGCATAAAGGGGTGAAGGTGTCTCTCTCTCTCTGTGTTCCAGCACTTGTGATGGTTATTGCGTATAAATCTTTAGCGTGAAGGAGAGAGGTGTCAAGTTGCGTAATCAGAACGGCCATGTGTGTGTGTGTGTGTGTGTGTGTGTGTGTGTGTGTGTGTGTGAACCCACTGACCTCGCCCTCTGTTGAAGAGCGAGTAATTAGGACCTGCCTGTGATACACACACACACACACACCGATCATAACCATTTCTTGAGTGCCAGCAAACGAGAATGTTTTGCATGTTATGTCATTTTTGCATGTCAAACAAATTAGATTAGAGCTGCTAATCGGTTTTAAAATGTAACCAAATTATAAAGATAATTGTTATATTGTTTAGCATTTATTTTTATTCAGATAATAATTTTAGTGACAAGTATTTTTTATTATATTGGCTTTAGAAGTCAATATAGAGATGAACTAGTATTTAAATTCTTTAATAATATAATAATATTTAAAATAATAAAAGTGATGTTCTGATTGATCAAATATAAATAGACATTATTAAAATACTTTACTATTTTACAGAATAAATAAAAAATAGAACACTAAAAACTGAAATTGAATTTTGGTATTGAGCGTGAATTTAGTATAATATTATAATGTACAGTATGAGAAATGGATGTTAATTTGAGACTTTTTAAAGATTACATTTAGGAGTGTTATTAAATTATTAGTGTTACAAAGTAAGTGAGTGCTTGATGACAGCAAAGGAATCTGTGTGTGTGTGTGTGTGTGTGTGTGTGTGTGTGTGTGTTGTGTGTTGTGTATTGATTTTATATATATATATATATATATATATATATATATATATATATATATAGTTTTTTCTATCAATAAACATGTCTACAATTCACAATTGAGTCTGTCTGAGTCGACTTTGATGTGAATGTGTTGTGTCGTGTCTTGAAATACATTTACACTGATGAGCCGAATCATTATGACCAGTCACAGTAATTTCGTTGATCATCTCCTAACACGGCCACATAAGTCTGGGTAGATTAGATGGTAAGCAAACAATTAGTTCTCATAATCAACGGATGCCGGAGAAATGGCAGGAATAAAGATCTGAGCGACTTTGACAAGGGCCAAATAGTTATGGCAAGGAGATTGTGTGAGAGTGTCTCTGAAACGGAGACTTGTGTGTTTCTCCTGGTCAGCAGTGGTGACAATTAACCAACAGTGATCCTGAGGAGAGTCAAACCAGTGACAGGGTGTTGGGAACCCAATGCTCATCGATGCACGAGGACACGAAGGCTATCCCGTCTGTCTACACGGTCTACTGGGGCACAAGTCACAAAAATTGAATGATGGTTATGGGAGGAATGTGTCACAACACTCAGTGTGTATGAGGCTGCGTAGACCTATCAGAGGGCCTATCATGACCCCTGTCCACCGCCGAAAAAGCCTACAATCGGCAATCTGGACCTTTGAGCGGTGGAAGAAGGTCACCTGGTCCGATCAGTCCCATTTTCTTTTACATCCCGTGGACGGGCATGTATGTGTGTGCCGTTTACCCGGGGAAGTGATGGCACCAGGATGGCAGAAGTGTGAGGCTCTGGACAATGTTTCTGCTGGGAAACACTGGGTTCAGCCGTTCATGTGGATGTCAGTTTGACACATGCCACCTACCTACACATTGTTACAGACCAGGTACACTCCTTCATAACAATGGTGTTCCCTGGTGTAAGTGCCTCTTTCGGCAGGGTAATGCGTCCTGGCACACTGCACACATTGTTCAGGAATGGCTTGAGGAACATTATGAAGAGTTCAAGGCACATTGCACCTATTTAAGACCCCTTATCAAATTAAAAGTAGTTAAAATGCTTTAAAAATGTATCCCGACCTTTATTCTTTGTGTCCCTGTCCCAATATATTTAAGTACAAGAATATATTTTATGTGGATGGCAAAAATATTCTTGACATTTAGGTGTTATTTCAAGGTTGAATTGCTATGTACGGGTCAGAGGCCATGATTAAAAGCGTACATTTAAAAAAAAAACAAATTCCGTCATGAATTCTACTAGTTTAACACATCAAACTGACAGCTTTGACTTGGATATAACAGTATTGTTGATATCTATTGTTGAAGCTCTAAAAGCGTCCATTTGCACGTGCACACTGACT
Source organism: Chrosomus eos (assembly GCA_036326025.1). NCBI lineage: Eukaryota > Metazoa > Chordata > Actinopteri > Cypriniformes > Leuciscidae > Chrosomus > Chrosomus eos. The sequence goes on from CM070837.1 coordinate 28,896,583, forward strand.
CACACATGCACACATACAAAACAGGGCTGGTTTTGCTTGAACAGAAACTCTAATGTAAACAGAGCTCACAGCCATCTGCCTAATGTCAATGTGGCCCACAACACACACACACACACACACACACACACACACACACACACACACACACACACACACACACACACACACACACACACACACACACACACACACACACACACACACACACACACACACACACACTACACACCACACACACACACACACACTGCTCTACAGCATTGCCTTTTGCCTGTCCTTTTGGTTTTCTCATTTCGTATGCTATGTGCTGGAGCAAAACCATTGTTCATCAAATCTATTGTTTTATCCTATGTAGAGCAGCATATAGTACAACATGTTCTCTGCTATCACTTCAGATTAATCCTCTGTAGCTTTCAAAACAACACAGACATAAACTATCCAGTCAGTTATAAGAGGTTATTAGATTAATATTTCTGCTATAAACCTGCCTGTTTGACACAGTAAAGTGGCACTGAGAAATTATCTCAGTTTATGGCTTACTCTTTGTATCAAATGGTCACGCTTGGTCAGTGTATTGATTGGTGGATTACAGTGGAAGAAGTGTTATCGACTGATTGCTGTGGAACATTAACAGCGCTTAATTTAGTGTCGATTGACCTCTGACTGTGTTCATGCTCCAAAAATACAGAGAAAAGGCTCGTTCACACCAAGAGCGATAACTATAAAGAAAACTACAATGATAAAATGTCCATCTCAGTGAATTGGTTCAAAACACTGATTCAGTGATTAATTTGTGTCATCACTCAATTTTCAATTGAGGTCCTTGTATTTGCTTTTATTTTTATGAAATCTCTTGTATTTTGTAATTGTTCTTATATTTTAGGTTAAAAAACAATATATATATATATATACTACCGTTCAAAAGTTTGGGGTCGGTAAGAGTTTTAATGTGTTTAAAAGAAGTCTCTTCTGCTCACCAAGGCTGTGTTTATTTGATTAAAAATACAGAAAAAACAGTAATATTGTGAAATATTATTCTAATGTAAATCAGCTGTTTTCTATGTGAATATATAGTAAAGTGTAATTTATTCCTGTGATCAAAGCTGAATTTTCAGCATCATTACTCCAGTCTTCAGTGTCACATGATCCTTCAGAAATCACTATAATATGATGATCAAGAAACATTTATGATTATTATCACAGTTGAAAACAGTTTTGCTGCTTCATATTTTTGTGCAAACCGTGATTCATTTTTTTCAGGATTATTTGAAAGTTCAAGAGAAAAGCATTCAATTAAAAAATAAATATTTTGCATTATTATAAATGTCTTTACTGTCACTTTTGATCAATTTAATGAGTCCTTTCTGAAGAAAAGTATTAATTTCTTTAAAAAAAATAAAAAAATCGTATTGACCTCAAACTTTTGAACGGTAGTGTATATATATATATATATATATATATATATATATATATATATATATATATATATATATATAAAATATATATAATATATATATAGTGCTAAATATTGCTTTTTATTACTGTTATTATTATTTTTTTCAATACAGTTCGGGGTCAGTAAGATTTTTTTAGAAATAGAAATTAATTGTTATATTCAGCAAGGATGCATTCAATTGTGCAATTTTACATTGTTACACAAGATTAATCAAAGTCAAATATACTAATAAAAGAATAAATGTCTAAATTTCAACAAAAAATTATGAAGAGCACAACTGTTTTCAACATTGATAGTAATAAGAAATGTTTCTTGAACATCAACTCAGCATAGATATTATACTGAATATGTATATTTGTTGTTGCTGTTGTTGTTGTTGATTCTTGTCTTAAACTGTAAAACATAAAATCTACACCCCAACAAGGGTGGTTAAGTCAAAATAATTGTTCCTCCAACTTAAAAAAAAAAAAACGTTTCAGAGAAATATTTATATATTCAGTAAAAGTTAAATATTGTTACATATTGTTAAGAAATAACACGAAAAATATATATATATTGGCCAGCATTACCTACAATAAAATATCTGAGCTGTATGTAATCTGCTGTAGCAACATCAATGTTACTTTTCCACTATTTTGGTTATACAGTATTTTCACAATGAAATGTTTTAATGACTTTCGACTCGCTTTCCCACAGCCACGTAATGTGTCCCCTGGTGTGACACGGAAGTAATTATTTAGCATATATTGATAGTCCGACAAGTGGTTCATAGTGATTCTGCAGTGTTTCAGCAGAGTGTAATGGTGTGAACCATGTGACCCGGAGTAACCCCCATAATTCTCCCATTACCCCTCCCTTCATTTACCCAAAGGAAGTAACAGTGTTGGCTCTGCTTCAGGCTCCATTTTTAGCTTTTTTCTGGCTCCCTTAGTGTAAACTTCTTCTCTACAGGAAGAAGCCTCTCTGGGTCAGAGGTTGGCTTTTTTTTCCCATACTACAGTTGAGTAAAGCCCCCGAGTACGACAGATGTCCTGGGATTCCAGAGTGCTGAGCTAAAGCTGGTTTGGTTCAACTGATCACTAGAGAGACATTGAGTCTTTTTTTTCTTCTTCTTTTTCCTCCCTCAGCTGAGTGCAAACGTGCTGATCTTCCTGTGCACCAACATCATTGGGATCTGCACCCACTACCCAGCAGAGGTCTCTCAGAGACAAGCCTTTCAGGAGACGCGAGGCTACATCCAGGCCCGACTGCACCTGCAGAGAGAGAACCAGCAGCAGGTCCGTTCTCACAACTGGCTCTTAGTGCCTAACAATCAGTCAATTCAACTTCAGTGTTGAGGTCATGACCATTGGCTGCACAGTTCAAAAGCATTCACTACTTTTTTTCTTTTTTTACAAAAGATGACATATATCTGAGTGAAATGGCTTCTGGAATAGGGGATGTTCAGTTCTTGAACGAAGCGTTATTTTGAGCCGGTTCACTAATCGAACTGAATCTAACTTTAGTTCCGGGTTGATTACGCAAAGACACACATCTGAAGTAACACGTCTGACTCATGTTGTGGCAACCTGTTAAACATCATCACTGCGTAAAGCCTTGTTTATACTCGACGCGTCCGCACGAGCGTGAAGGTGCGCGCGGCAAAAATGACGTGATTGCGGTATGGGCGGTCGTGCTACCTCAACAGAGGCAGATCTGAATGCCAGTTTGCAGTCAGTTGTGGAGGATTTTTAGTCTCACCCTCGCCGAGTCACATGTCATGAAGAAAACAGATAATGTTTCGAGGGGGAGGGGAGGTTAACGTTTTTGATTAAAGATTACTAGCCTGGTTAAAACCAGACCCTTCTCAGTTGAAACTGTGTAAGGGTCTGGCAAAGCTCCATAGACAAATAATTTCCAAAGGGGCGTCACCAACGGACGTCGCTCAAATGCCTCTTGGCGCAATTGGATCGAATTGGATAGACCAATCAGAGCGATGAAGGAGATGACGTATGCAGAGGGCTCTCGCTAAGACAGTCTATGGCTAAGACCCAACCATTCGTTTAGCCACCAACGGGCTCGTTGTTATGGGAAGGAGGAGGCGGAAACCGGCGAACAAACATTCACACATTTTAATGACAAAATAAAACAAATACAAAGACCCTCACGGTCGACTGCCGCCACACATAATAAAACAAAACAAATAAAATTCAGGCCTGTCCTCTCTCGATCTTCACCGTCGTCGTTCCTCCTTTTATGCTTCCGCTCCTCCGTGAGAGATGTGAGACCGGCCTCACTCACGCCGTTCTCTCACGTCCCTCGGCCTCGGTCGTCCTGCTCGCCACACTGGTATATCAGACTTTTGCCGAATCCAGTCGGTAAGACAGCGATAACATCTTTTTTAGACATGGAGGCTTTGAGTGTTGTTCTTTGCTCGGGTTTTAAGGAAAAGAAACATTTTAAATCGCTTAAAACAGACGAGATAGCTGATTCGAACGAGTGATGTTAGACGGCGACATCCATCTTTGTAATGTAGGCTTCAAAATCCCAGCGCTGTCGTCATCGTGTAAAGCCCGCCCCAACGCTTCTGATTGGTGCCGCGATTTCGGCGAATTGGAAATGGGCTTGAATGAGCTCTTTGCCAGACTAACTTTCAGAGCAAATCTAAAGTTTTCTGGGTTTTCCCAGGCTAAAAGATTACGAGTGTACTTGAATTAAAAAAATAATAATGTGCATGGATAAAACCTTAATAAGCACGGCAACATTCTGTAAAAAAAAGAGGAATTGTCCATTTTGATTTCATAGGGACTTTACAATTTGTAGGCTCTTTCCTCAAGCCTATCTGTCTTTTATATGGATATTTTTTATGTATGATTTAGTGACATCGCCAACTACTGGCCTGGCATTAATACTGCGTTTGTATTCGTTTTCACGGATCCAAGTGAACGGGGATCATTTTGACAATGTTGTCGTCAGTACGCGAAAAATGCAAAGGAAAAATCTTTTCATTTGTAGTACATCGTTGTCGTGTTAATGTACCCTGAATCTGTTGAAAGTTCTACTCATTTATTACTTCTACCCTGTTAATTGCCCTTATATTCTAATTCTAACAGAGATAGAATTATTAAAGTCTAAACACTAGTCAGTGGACAAGCCACCAGTACACTGGGATGCCGATGTTTGACATGCAAAGATCAAGTTAATAAAGAAAGGATGGTTGAACTGGACCGTTATCTTTCCTTCTCTTACACACACACACACACACACACACACACACACACACACACACACACACACACACACACACACACACACACACACACACACACACACACACACACACACACACACACACACACCACACACACACCCCATCCCTACACACTCTACAATTTTCAGGAACGCCTGTGCTGTCTGTTTGCCAAGGCATTCGCCTGAAATGAAGCTACATCAATGTCAGAAAAAGATGACTGATGTTTTCACAAGATCTACATCCAGAAACCGACAATGTCAGGTGAGCATTCTGCATGTCAAACAGTGCACATGATTTGATCTGAATGTGAAACAGCAAAACATGCTAGTATTATATACATGTCCAAATCTTGTTTCCAGCCCATATGGACTAATTACATCAGCACAAAAGTAAGCTATTTCAGAGGCCGAGAAATCAGTTTCTTGGAATTATGAAGCAAACTCAAACATTCATTCAGCTTAAGTGAATGACCGCAATGACAACAGTTATTTTATTTAGAAATAGCTCAGTTTTTTTTTCTGTAAACCTGCAGATCCTTTGACTATTAGCGTTAGCCTTTAGCTAAGGTAGTTCATCTGCTTTTTATCATCTCCTGTGGCCATTTGTCCCTTTCTGTGTTTATCGGCACTCAATTCCATTCATTTCTCCTATCTCTTTTATTTTTTTCTCCTTTCCTTCAGCTCTGGGAGCTGGTAATAGGAAGCAATGGGGCTTTTATTTTGAAAGGTGGTCAGCTAATTACGGTGAAAGAGAGAATAGTTAATTATCAGTCACGAAGCTAGCGCTAACCCCAGAAGATACTGAAATGAAGCCGCGATTCAATTAAAGTTCTCCACAGCGTCTGCCACTACACAGAGTGAATTTCCCCTCAGCTCAAGGGATACACACACACACACCACACACACACACACACACACACACACACACACACACACACACACACCACACACACACACACACACACACACACACTCACTTTTCTACATAGTCGTTTAAAAAGATGATGTTATTGACCCATGTACATTCAAACATTAAAACTAAAGATTTTTAATCTCTATCTTAATTCATTGTTGTTGGGATGACTGTTAGCCTATCAATATTACCGCATTTAATCAATACAGGAACATTGTTATGAATGCATAGTTTAATCTCTCTCTCTCTCTCCTCTCTCTCTCTCTCTCTCTCTCTCTCTCTCTCTCTCTCTCTCCTCTCTCTCTCTCTCTCTCTCCTCTCTCTCTCTCTCCAGTATTCTGTTTGCAGACATTGAGGGTTTCACTAGTCTGGCGTCGCAGTGCACGGCTCAGGAGTTGGTCATGACTTTAAACGAGCTGTTTGCACGCTTTGACAAGCTGGCCTCGGTGAGCATGACTACTAACACATGATCTAAAGATGTTTTTAACTGGATCATTCATTGTTGCAGAATTATATGTTTATTATGGTGACAAGATGAAGTCTACAGTATATTTAATAAAATGTTGAGACTGCAAGATATTAGTTCTACATTACATTTGCAGTTTTCATTTGAGTGTTCATCTATGTTTAAATTATAAAAAATATAAAATACACTACCGTTCAAAAGTTTGGGGTCAGTAAGATTTCTTTTAGATGTTTATATTAAATATTTCGGTTTTAAATATTTCTGTTTTTGGAACTATCTTTTCATTAAACAATCCTGAAATGATAATGTGTCACAGTTTCCTCAAAAATAATAATCAGCAAAACTGTTTTTAACATTGATAACAATCAGAAATGTTTCTTGAGCAGCAAATCATCATATTATAATGATTTCTGAAGGATAATGTGACACTGAAGACTGTAGTAATGATGCTGAAAATGATCACATCACATAAATAAATTACATTTTAAACTATATTACAATAGTTATTTGAATTTCACAATATTACTATATTATATAAAGCTTTTACTGCATTTTTGATCAAATGAATGGAGCCTTGGTGACTTGGTGAGCATAAGAGACTTCTTCCAAACATCTTACCAACCCAAATTTTTAAACGGTAGTGTGTATATGTCTAACTATAAAGGCAAAAAAAGACTAAAACTACAGTACGACTTAAGCAAAAATAATTAAAACGCTGTTTAATTATAAGGGCCATTAAGAGGATGAAAAATGTCTATAGGTATGCATGAAAAACTTTTTTTTCTTTTTTTGTGGATCTGCCAGGGGTTCACCATGGGTGAACAAATGTGGGTGAACCTCTGTGAACCACTGGTGAATGTGGCGCATGGTCCCTCAGGGTTGGGAGTCGAGCTCCAGGCTGTGGGAAGGAGGCTTCCCAGTGGGCATTCTCAGCACGGGCTCCACCACAGCGCACAAGGGGTTTTGAAAGCCCAGCGTGGTGCATAAAAACAGACTCTGTGTCCTTCAATTGAGCTGAGGTTGGAGCCCTGGGGGTGCTAGACAAAGCATTTCTAATGTCAACATGACATCATGACTTTTGCGTAAACATACACGCCACTTTCAAGTCAAGTGGCGTGTTATTTATACGCATTTTGAGCTATCCGCGTGTATGTCTACTACGCCGTTATGTCCGAGTGATTCCGCGTGTATGTACACGCCGTTAAATATCCGAGCGAAACGAAGCAAAATGTACATCTACATCTGGGGAGCGATATTTTTCTTCCTAGGATGGTAGGGGAAGACTCATAAATGGTATTAACCCCAGTGACGGGTAGGTTTAGGGACGGGGTTGGGGTAGGTCATATATTTATATATACAGTAATGTAACGTTAAGTCAACGGCGTTCATAAACACACTGAAAAGCGTTATTATGTGTGTTGATAGCACGCCAAAAATTTAAATACGAATTGGCGTGTCATACATATGCCATTTCATGAGACCAGTCTGCTAATGTAGTGTTCCTCCAACCCGAGTCACTTGAGCAGCCTGGCCTTGCTCCTTTTTCTTTGAGAGTCATTGAATTGTTCACTCAAATGTTTTGTTCAAAAACTCTTATTCATTCCGGAGCAAAAAACACTACTGTGTTGCTCTGCTTGAACTTCAATTATTTATTACCTTTTTTTTTACTGTAACATGTCCATAGTCAAAGTTTTGGGACAGGCTTCGTCGCGCCACTGTGACGCATTTGGCCTTCGAATGCAGCCTTTGAAGGATGCAGTGTATGAATTGAGACGCAGCTAATATGTCACAAGCACACACAAAAATCACACACACTCTCTGTATCACACACTAAGCAGAATGACTACCCACTTTTTACACCTCAGCGTGAAGCTGCCATCTTCCCAGCTTGAACTTTCTAATTAACTTCTGTTTCCTGGTTGGTGTGTGTGTGTGTGTGTGTGTGTGTGTGTGTGTGTGTGTGTGTGTGTGTGTGTGTGTGCAGGAGAACCATTGCTTACGGATTAAGATCCTGGGGGATTGTTACTACTGCGTGTCAGGCTTACCCGAGCCCAGAGCGGACCACGCTCACTGCTGTGTGGAAATGGGGGTGGACATGATCGAAGCCATTTATCGATAAGCTCTGAGAAATGTATTTAATGTTGAATATTACATGTTTTATGAGGGATTTTTGAACAAAATAACACAATTATATTATTATTATTTTTATAAATTAAAGGGCCTATATGTAGAATTCAGAAACCCTTTTTACTAGCGACCGGTGGCCGTTAAGTGAACTGCAGTTAGCAACTTATTGCTCGTGCTGGTACTCATGCACACGTAACGTACAAGAGACTGAATGTAATTAAATGGCCCGATATACTCACCGTGAAGTATAAAGAAGTTGGAAATACCTTTGCTGCGATTTACTGTTAATGAACTCTAAAATGCTAATTAAAAATATGAATAAATACTATAATAGTATATAAATAATACTAAAACAACACTAATTTCAGCGTGTAGTTTATTGAAAACATGTTTATGTTTGCGTCACAGATTGGTGCGAGAGGTCACGGGGGTCAACGTGAACATGCGGGTCGGTATCCACAGTGGTCGCGTGCACTGTGGAGTTCTTGGATTGAGAAAGTGGCAATTCGATGTGTGGTCCAACGACGTCACGCTGGCCAACCACATGGAGGCTGGAGGCAAAGCCGGGTGAGAGTTAAAGACAGAACACAGATACACACATCAAACATGTACACAGCTATACATAACACTGGACAGACTGTTTAGTAACTGCAAAACTAATGTTCCTCAGGAGGATCCACATCACTAAAGCTACTCTGCAGTACCTGAATGGAGACTATGAGGTGGAACCAGGTTTTGGAGGGGAGAGAAACGCCTATTTAAAAGAGAACAGCATTGAGACCTTCCTAGTGTTGGGCTGCAGTCAGAAGCGGGTTAGACACGTCATATTACAACAATTTAACTCCTTCCCCGCCAGCGTTTAAAAATGTTGCCAGTCACCGCCAGTGTTTTTGATCATTTTCACAAAAATTTCATGGCTTCCAGAATATTTTGTTGAATGAATATCTGAACATCCACAGAATGGAGATTCTGTACTCTTTCAGAAGATGTGTCATAGCGCCCCCCTGCCGAATAAGAGTGAAATCATAGAAACCTTAAAAATTCTATAAATGGTGGGGAAAGAGTTCAAGATACTTGTTCCATAACTTTTATCATCTTCAAATGCCACCATCTATCCACATTTCTGCTATGAATATATATATGTATATATATATATGTACAATGGAAATTTCTAAATTGCAAAAAAATACTTTTATTTAAATCTAAAATCTGAAATATTTTTATTTAAAAAATATATATAAAAAAAGAAAAAAAAGAAAATGTGTGTGTATATATATATATATATATAAAATAAGATCAATTAAATTATTTTTATACTGTACATTATAATGTTGTGATTTATAAATGATGGATTTTAGGTCATGTTTATGCGACAACGATGGATTTCTGTTGCTTTTTTCATGTTCAGACGGAAACATTGTCAAAACGATCCCGTTCACACGGATCCTTAATAAACGGCTAAAATGCAGTATTATGATGCCAGGCCAGTAGATGGCGCATATGCACGACGTCACCGTTTTCACAAATTCTTGTTTTTGTAGTTTACACGGAGACGATAACGGTATCATATTTAAAAATGTGCACTTTGAAACCCATTTTCTTTGCCCAAGTTTGCTTTTTCAAGTCCCCAAAACGCCATTGCCATGTAAATGAACAGCCAAAACGCATAACAAATTTTTTTTTTTAGTTGAAAATTTGGACAAACAAATTACAGAATTTTAATATTGGTCAAGATTTATCGGTTATCTGTCAAAACACAATCATCATTTTAATATTGGTGCATCCCTAATTTTCATTCATCATTATATTCAAGAATCTTGACCACAGTACTTTTAATTTTCCCTTGACTGTTTCAGAAAGATGAGAAGGCCATGATGGCTAAGATGCAGCGCACGCGGACGAACTCCAACGAGGGTCTGGTACCGCGATGGGTGCCTGACAGATCCTTCTCCAGGACTAAAGACTCCAAAGTCTTCAGACAGATGGTGAGACCCCACATGACCTGTCGCTCAATCTGCCACCCACTCCCTGTGGCACTCGCCTGATCTCGTGTTCCTTTAGCAGTCTTCTACCTCCTATATGTCCTCCTATATTACTCACAGATCTTTCTGATCCTCTTTGACTTGCATTTGTTCCTTCTCTTCACTCAGGGCATTGATGAAACATCCAGCAAAGACAAGTAAGGTTTTTTTCTTGTCTTTTTGAGGATAAATGCAGGGACGCAAACTGTTTTTCTAACTGTTCTTCTGCTCACGAACACAGCCGTGGTGCTCAGGAGGCGCTGAACCCGGAGGACGAGGTGGATGAGTTTTTGGGCCGTGCCATTGATGCTCGCAGTATTGACCAGCTCCGCAAAGATCACGTGAAGAAGTTCCTGCTCACCTTCCAAACCTCCAGCCTGGAGAAAAAGGTCAGACTCAAAGACACTGGCTGAGCTCCAGCTTCCCGTCCAGATCTCCCCACCCATTCAAGTTTAATTTAGCAGTGCCGATCGTCTAGCAGACTAACAGGATGGATGAGATCATGTGAGATCAAATGTCCTCCTATTTCCTGTTTGTTATTTAAGAAGGGGAAAACTAGGAGACTGAATTCTTTGGATTTGTTCAGAGTAGTTTTTAGCTTGTCATGTGGTTAACAGGGTGTTCTGGGTGGTTACTCAACATCAAGTTGTTTCAAGTTGCGTTTTGTTTTATTATATGTGACAGCAGTCGTCCGTGAGGGGCTGCTGTCTTTTACTTTCGTTTTGTATTTGTTTATTTATTCATTAAAGTTTGTTGAATGTTCGCCGGTTCCCGCCTCCTTCTTCCCATAACAACGAACTGCGTTACAGTCGGTAACCAAGAAAGTTGATGGACCACATTTTTTTTTTTTCCTACTATGGACGTCAATGGGGTCCAACAACTGTTCGGTTACTGACATTCTTCAAAATATCTTCGATTGTGTTCAGAAGAAAGAAATTCATACAGATTTGAAACAACTTGAGGGTTAGTAAACGATGACAGAATTTTAGTTTTTAAGTGAACTATTTCTTTAGGCCCGTTCTATAATAAACAGAACAATATCATTCACTGATGTGGATGCTAATATAGCTATCATTGTAGTATTTTACAGTTGTAGTTTGTGGTGTACACAGCCTTCATATTTGGCACAGGTTAGTAAGTCAACATGTTTTGATGATGTTTTATTTCCTTGTCTTGTTTGCAGTATTCTAAGAAGGTAGATGATCGTTTCGGCGGTTATGTGGCCTGTACGCTGCTGGTCTTCTGTTTCATTTCCTTTATCCAGATCGTCATATTCCCTCAGTGAGTGACACACACACACACACACACACACACACACACACACACACACACACACACACACACACACACACACACACACACACACACACACACACACACACACACACACACACACACACACACACACACACACACACACACACACACACACACACACACACACACAAACTTCAATTGTTTTTATGTTATAAATACTATAACTAGGGCTTGACATAAACACCCGCCAAATGCGTGTGTATTTCAGCAATGGCGAGTAACGCAGTCACTCCTACAAATCACTTTCACGGGTGGAATTTTATATATAATATATATACATTTTTCAATTATCTTTTAAAAGGGCATCTAAAATAATAAACTAAGTGCAATGTAGTGTTGTCAAAAATATAGTTTTTATGATACATATCGACACTGAAATATCTGAAACGCTTCCAATACTAATTTTCCACAGAACAGATCTCTCTCTCTCTCTCTCTCTCTCTCTCAGCGAGTGACACACAAACCCGCCTCCCCTCACTCACTCGTTTCATTTGCTCTGGATCAATATTGTTGCTGTTACAGGGCTTTCATTTCAGCGTGGGATTGCACATATTACACACTTTTATTTTGTGCTCACACCCAAAGTATGGCACATAAAGCCGCCTCTTAGCACTAAATGGAGTTATTTTTCGCTGCTTATTGCACTTAAACAGTCAAATACACAAAATAATGTCATAATGCCGGTCTTGGTGAGTATTCACGTGAACACTGTCAGTTATATTTTAAGTGAATGTGAACAGAAAGAAAACGCATGTGTTACAGTAATGGATCCGTGTGTCAGGTCTTAAAGTGACATTAGCCTAATATGTGATGCGATCTGGGAAAACCCACCACATGGTGAAATTTGACATATTACAGGTTTTGCGATCACATTAAAGCTGGGTTCAAGCCCTTTCCAAATCTGTTTTTATTTATTTTATAGTTTGTCTGTAACAAAAGTTATGGTTATCTGAAGTCGGCTAATCGCTGTGATTTTCAGAAATGGAATTTTTATTAACTGTATTAACTGTGTACAGTGTATTAACTATCACGTCCTGCTAGCGGGACGACTGGCGCTCTTTTTTTTTATTGCCTTTTTTTTCATATCACATATTTTAGTAATCATCATAGACTAGGTATCATTCGAAAGCTTACAAACTCAAAATTCATCCTGTGAAAACCGTTTTGAAATTGGACGATTGAGAGGCGAGCAAGGTCTTTTAAACGAGCAGCTTCAGACTCTGTTGTTCTCTTGTGCTCCGCATTACACCACACGATAACGCTGGATAAAAATAAATAAATAAAAACTTGTGTGCCGTTGTAGTTTACACAGGACTGGCGGGACCTTTATTCTGTTATGTGGTTTATTTTGATAGGCGAAACTGTCTTTGTAGTGTTAAGAGAAGGAGAACTAACGTTAAATGGCCGGGGTTTTTTGTACCTCCGCTCCGCGCGTGTTCTTAAAGAGAAAGACACGTCTTTTCAGCTTGCCACTATAAATCGCTATTTTTCTGCACTAATCTAGTGAACTTTCCCCAAGATATATTCAGAGATGATAAACAAGATGTTATAGAATAATAATTAATTGAAAACCCAAATTTGACAATAAACTGACATTCAATCTATTTTTAGACTTTACTGAATATCTTCAAGCGCGACATCCGACGGGTTTTCCCAGATCGCATCACATATACCTGCTGCCAAATTAAGAAAATATTAAAAAACATCTATATGGCAGTTTACCCCATGGTATCAATGTCAAAATTGTGGCCAGTGAAAATGCCACAGTGGCTGGTGAGCAAAAAAGTTAATGTCAAGTTAATGAGATTTAACCTAACCCTAACCCACCCCCTACAGGTGCAGTCACATTTATCATTGCTCAGCGGAAAGTCGCGGGCAACATCCATTCGTTCCAAAAGAAATCCGATCATAGTTTCACATGAGGAGGAAAAATTTCCCAATGCAGATTCCGTTCATGTTCACGTTGGTATTTTGTCATGTTGACCAACAGCTGCTTCTGTTCTCTTGACCAAAAGGGACTTCTGTGTGAGCAGTGCTTCAGACATCGCTACGCTATTGACTGTCTGACGTCACACATTACCGTTTCAGGGTCCAAATCAGGTGCCAAAAGCAAACAAAAAAACAGTCTCAGTGTGCTTTAAAACTACGAAAAAATCATAATTGTGAATCTGACCTTTATATCAAAATCCCAGGTGGCCAGACAGTGATTAATCTTTTATGAATCTTAAAAACATTGGTGTCCGGGACACTGTGAGCCCAGAGACTGTAGTAAATACACCAGTCTGTGATTAATATGAATAAATAGTGCTCATAAATGGATGTCGAGAGTGTATTCTCACGTGAAACAAGTAGAGGTTTGGATCCGCAAATGGTATTCCTTACATCACGATTCACTGAAATGTCGCTAATGTGACCGCACATTAACTTAAGATTTTTACAATTAAAAAACTTTATTTTGTACTTTAATGAGGACGTCCCCAAAATGACAGGTTTAGCTTACTTCTGGCAACAAATTTGTCCCCGAATTATGGTTAACTAGTCTGGAACATGAGTCTGAAACTTCCTCTTTGTTCTGCAGTACTCTGGTCATGCTGGGAATTTACATCAGTATCTTCATCATTCTCGCCAACATCCTCTTCATCTGTGCCATTTACTCCTGCGTGAAGGTAAGCAGTCTACTTGCGCCGCTTTTCCTTCTCTTGCGTTCTACAAATGTGTACAATTTCCCTGTATCTCTCCGTCTCGCAGCTCTTCCCCGCCGCCATGCAGACCGTGTCCAAGAAGATTGTTCAGTCTCGCACCAACAGCACGCTGGTGGGAGTTTTCACCCTCATCCTCGTCTTCATCTCTGCCTTTGTCAACATGGTACGCAGAGCTGCCAAATCACTTCGCACACAATAGTAGTGTTTCTAACACTTCAGCTAACAATCTGATTTCTTCCAAAGAGACCGTATGATCACAAATTTTGCTTTAAAAGAACAATTCTGTCATCGTTTACTCACCCTCATGTTGTTCCAAAACACATATAACTTTCTTCGACCTACATGATGACCAGGGTTGTCAAGCTCCAAAAATGGCAAAGCATTAGAAAAGTAGTGCAGTGCGCTCAGCCTTTAAAGGATTAGTTCACTTTTAAAAAAACTTTTGCTGATAATTTACTCACCCCCATGTCATCCAAGATGTCCATGTCTTTCTTTCTTCAGTCGAAAAGAAATTAAGGTTTTTGATGAAAACATTCCAGGATTTTTCTCCTTATAATGGACTTCAATGGGACCCAAACGGTTCAAGGTCCAATTGTCAGTTTCAGTGCAGCTTCAAAGGGCTTTAAACGATACCAGACGATGAATAAGGGTCTTATCTAGCGAAACCATTGCTCATTTAAAAAATAAATAACAAAGTTTAAGTTTTATTAGCACAAATGCTCGCCTTGCTCTGTTCTGTGATGCGCGTTTGTGACTCTCCTGTTCGAACTAGTTCATCAAAATGAACGAATCTTTTTTCGAGTCATTTAGTTCATTTCGTTCGTTGAATGAATGAAATGACTCGAAAAAAGATTTGTTCATTTTGATGAACTAGTTCGAACAGGACAGTCACGAACGCGCATTGAAGTCCATTATAAGGAGAAAAATCCTGGAATGTTTTCATCAAAAACATTAATTTCTTTTCGACTGAAGAAAGAAAGACATGGACATCTCTCGATGACATGGGGGTGAGTAAATTATCAGCAAAAGTTTTTTTAAAAGTGAACTAATCCTTTAACTGCTTGTAGCTATAATGAGTGTATATTTTGGAGCCTGAGTGTGTTTTGTGTTTCCTGCAGTTTTCCTGTGACACACGGAAGCTGGTGGACTGTGTAGCAGAGCGGTTTAACTGGTCGTCGTCAGAGATGGTGACTCCCTGTGTCATTCACAACTTGTCTCGCTCTGTAGCCGGCGGCCTGGATATCTGTCGCAGCGACACTCCCTCCTGCCCCTTTCCCGAGGTAAAAAGAGTGTACAATCACACCAAGATCGGAAAACTGACGCATTACAGGTTTCATGCTGACTCATCCTTGTGTTAACCTGATGTTCTGCTTCAGTATTTCAGCTACAGTGTGCTGCTGACCCTGCTGGCCTGCTCCGTGTTCCTGCAGATCAGTAGTATAGGGAAGCTGGCTTTAATGCTGCTCATCCAGCTCACTTTCCTGCTACTTGTGGAGTGGCCAGAGGTGGCGCTGTTTGACAACGCAGACCTCTTCGTTACGGCCAATGCCCTGTAAGTACCACTGCCGGCCACTAGAGAGCGTCAGCACTGCTCTACTTCAACAGAGAGAAGTTGCTTTGTAGTGACTTTATGTTCTGATGATAATAGAGGGCTGCAGGGATGATGTGTTTTTGTTGGCCAATGTTCGAGATCGAGAAGTCAATGTTTTTTGTAATGGGATTGTGGTTAAATGGTATTATTCTCTGACATAAAACACACCAGTAATACCCCACTCGTAATTTTTTTTAAAGACAGTATCTTGAAAAAGGCGGTTGCTAACAACTTACAGGGAATGCAACCGTGGTGTAGTTCGTTAGTTAACATTAGTTAATGTACAAACTAAAATTAACTTACAATGAGCAATACATTTGTTACTGTATTGGTTAATCTTTGTTTATGTTAGTTAATAAAAAAAAGCTGTTCATGTTAGTTCACAGTGCATTAACTAATGTTAACAAAATACAACCTTTGATTTTAATAATGTATTAGTAAATGTTGAAATTAATATTAACTAAGGTTAATAAATGCTGAAGTATTGTTCATTCTTAGTTTGTTACTAAGGAAGTTAACTAATGTTGTAAAGTGTTGCTGTAATTTCTGCTTTTATTATTAGTTTTTATTATTTAGCTTTTATTCCTTCTTTCAGTTCATAAAAATGATTTGAATAGTTTAAGTTTTAGCTAACAATAACTACAGTGGTTTTCAATAATAAATATAAAATAAATACTTTTTTTGTTCCCCCCAATCCTGAAAATGTGTTTCTATCTCTGATTTGAATAATCAGTGTGTGTATTTGTGTTGTTATGGCAAAAACTTCTGTTAAACATCATCACTGCGTAAGAGACACTCAGAGTCAAATTAATAAAAGAGAAATATTTATTCTTGCAAGAAGGCCCAGTCGCCATCACAGCTGTTACATTCTGTGAAGTGAGTGGCACGCACCAGGAAGACATGAGACAGCTTTTATACTCTTTTCAAGGTTCCTTCTCACCCGCTGTACTTTTCCACCCAGATAAGGCCCCCACTTCTGTTCAGTTTTTCTTTAGGACACAAACTGGTACTGGAATAAACTAGCCAAACCTGACCATTCCTAAGGTCAAGATGTCCTGTCCCATATATTCCTGAACCGTCACGCACAAGCACGTACACACATATACTTTTACACATTGAATAGATTAGGAATAAATGACTATTAAAATTTCTACAACAATTCCACACTTTTTATCATTCAGATTACCCATAATCACAATAATAAACAAAAAGACAAATTTTAAGTCATATCATCACACTACTCTTCATAGAGCCCGAAGCCATTTGTTTTGAGAATAATGGCTGGCTGGTGAAGTTATTGGCTGGCTAGCCGGCTCAGCCAAAACCTAAATGGCTGCTGCAGCCGCCAAACTTTTCATAGCTGCAAATGGCTGAAGCTGCCATTACAAATTAAGAACGCAAACTTTTGTTGAATTTATGAGAAATCTACAGACGCAAACAGACGAAGTGTAGTAGGCTAAAAGAGCTAAATGTGTATTTCGTTTTTTTTTTCACCACAAGTCTGAAAGAAGACCTGTTATTGAAGACAAATATCCAAAAATAGCTAATTGACCAGTAAAAAAAAAAAAACGATGTTTTTGCCTGCCATGTCTCGCCTTAATATAAACACACACTGTTATCATTATTATTTTGGACAAAGTTTTGCACATTTCCCTTCAATATAGCCTACACTGAAGCATGCGTCGTGAATTATCAATGTGGAAACGGTGGTTTGTTACTGCAGTAATCACGTCCAGCGCTATAAATCTCTCCGTTCCTGAATATTTGGTTCATAACATCAATCTTTGATTCAGGTGTTTGTGCAACCATGCCCGGAAGATTTAACAAAAGTCTGGGTAAAATCAAATCAATAACGGACGCGATTTGTCCCGTATTTTACATAAGGCCCACACATAGCCTATTTGGATAAAAACATAAGGATTTACTATAGACTACTAATAGCAAATAGCCTATAAGAAATCAATTTCGCAATAATGTTACATTATGATTAGAATTAAATGAATGTTGTCCATTTTCTAAGCTTAGAAAATGCACATTTATATGGGCTGAATTTTATAGGCCTAAAATATTGTTTAGTAATTATGTTAATTACACTGCGCAAACCAAAGTAATACTAGGCTACGCATCGGATGAAGAAGGGTTGGCTTTCAGTCTCCACAGAACAAAATATTCATTTTATTTTATTTTATTTTTAGTGTTCGCATTTAAATGAGGAAAAAACAATGGTACACGACAGTTCGCCGTTACGGACGTGAGCGCTCTGAAAGCGGCACTAAAAGATGCTTTAAAACTTTCACAAAAACAAACAGAAAGCACAAAACCTTTCTTTAAAATGAATTTCGTTTTGTATTAATTAGATCTTAATTTCAATCTATTTTTTATCAACCAATTGCCTGGATTTAATACATAATAATTAAATATAGCAGACGGTAGATTATTACGAAACAAACGCCAGCGCGTGAACTGGAGCTCGTCTCATATGAACCGAAAGTCGGCGTATAAAGGAAGCCTAACCTAGGCTACTTGCCTCACAGACATGCTACTTTTAAACAGAACAATTCAAAACGAAAGAAAACAGACTAGCCTACTACTCTCTTCTTATGTAATCCGTAAAAAATGTGCATTTCTCTCTTGCGCGTCTACTGCGAAGATCGCGAGTCAGCATGTCACCCCTCGTAGCAACGAGCACAAGACTGTGCTGTTACTGTTATGAATCCAGAGGGAAAATAGATCTTTACATTCTCTACGAATCTACATTTCGTGTGTGTATGTCTCTATGTGATATAATTATTATTTGATACAAATAATTCTAGCCGGCTCAGCCAAACTTTATCAGATGGCGGCTCAATTTGGCTTACGAAATTATTGGCTGGCGGCGGCTGAAATTCCAAATGGCGCAAATGGCGGCGCCTGGCGGCGGCTTCGGGGTCTAACTCTTCATCTCTGTTTTCACATAACTGATCACTCTTCTTAAACATTTGTGAAAATAACATTTTGAAAAGAAAAAGCTTAGGCTGTTTTTGTAAGGATAGTCCCTTAAGTATTAGCAAGCAGATAAAGAATTCAACTAAAGCCGGGCTAGATAAACAATCACTGTTGTTGTACCCCAAGCATAGCTTGACCCTCAGTCACCTTAGTTAAATAAGAAATAGTGTACAGACTAGTTAGAAAAACAACAAATCATCAATCCACAGTGGTTACATCAAAATATAAAGTATAAGAAACGTATAATAAAACCCTTCATTTCAAAACCCTCTCCTTGTACCTTATCACATAGCGGATAAGCACAGCTTTTAACCATCTGTTCATAACAAAAACATTCATAGGAAGAAGAAAAAGAAAAGAAAAACAAACACCAAATGTCTAACACATGTCACTGTAGCTTCCACTACTAGAATCATCATCATCAAATTTCTTGTCATTGTCATCATCATTTGGATAAAACTGTCATTTTACCAATTTAACTGAGCTGGAAACACACAATATTGACAATCCTACCCCCGAAACCCCCACCCCCAGAGATTAATCAAACAATCCATTCATTTTCCTAAAATACTTTCTAATTAATCAGTGACCAATCAAATCTCGTTGGCGTTGTTTAAGGTGAGATGTTTGGACGGTGGTGTCGCAATCTCCATCCTTGCAACCTTGTTTGTGGAGTGGACCATCTCCTAGCTGCTGTCACCTGTGAATGGAGATCTTAAGTGTTTTGTTAGTGCTGCTGGTCGTCCTTCTGGTGTGACCTGTGGAATTTTCACCATTTGTTTACTGATTATATACATTATTAGTTCCAAATTTATTCTCAACATTTGGCCAATTCAGCAACCTGAAACTCATTCAACTATTACATTAACATTCAACCCACTTTACTCATGTTAACAACACAATGTTTATACATTTTGGAACAGAATCATTCTGTTAGCTGCAATCCAATCCTGACATTCTGTGAAAGGAAAATTTTAAGTTATGCTCTGCTCCATTCTCTGTAAAGAAAACAAAATGTCGAGGTTATTTTCAGATAGTAAAACTACACGTAGTTTCTTTTGTCTACTGTTCTGCCGTGACCTTCGCTGCCACATCTGCCCCGGCGTTTCCTGTTGAAACAGTCCTGCAAATACATTTACAGAAAGCAAATTTTGTTTGGGACGGCCTTTTACCCAATTAGACCCAGTGTCCTCCCAACATATATTGTCCCTTAGTAAACCCTATTTGGCAATTGTTATACCATCTCCCTCTTGATGCACGACACAACTCGAGCATCAATTTAACATAACATTTAACATAGTGTTTTGATAAAGTTTGCATCAACACTAACCCAAACGTTGTCCTTCAGACAAATTTCCTCCAGACATCTTTATCTGCCTCTGAAACAAAAATATTACATTCTTCACTTAAAGCCACATTATCATCTGCTCAACGAAGTATTTGAAGGGCAAAGGCCCTGAGCCTCACAGTGTATCCTGCTTTTCGGCCCTGTTGTTTGGTCTCTTAAATCAGTCATCTAAAAACATTTTCAAAGTCATCAATTGTTTCTATCAAGTCAGGTCGTGGTGTACAGACTTGGTCAATGTCAGTCAAATAACATTCTCATCCTTCTGCTTACAATAATCCTACATTTTTAGGGGCTCTCTTGATAATTTCATGTTTGACTTAGCCAATATGTCACTTTGTTGTTGCCATCAAATCTATAACATTTTCATTTATCTCAGGCCATGCCAGATGGTGATCTACAACTCCACAATTCCAATTTACACAAATACTTAAACTGATCCAGAACGTAATTCAAATCAACATCATAAAAGACTAAAGTAATTAATACCAGACAGAGCTTGATGACCAATCAATTTAAAGCTCGTCCTATGTTCTGTATCATCTTTCATCGGATCCACTCACAATTATCGCCTTCTTTAAAATTTGTCATTTGCCTCAATCCATCTGTAATGATGAAACAATATACTCACTATTCAGGTGGAATATTAGTACCCCAAACTAATACATACAAGACCTAAAGTGCTGTCACCATCACACACACACATACTAGACACACATCTCTTAACTACTCATTCTCAATGTTCGCCTTTCTTCAATATTAACTCTTTCTTTTATATATTATTGCTAAAAAGATTTAAATTTTAAATAAGATTTTAAACTTCGCATTTTTCTGTAGCTTTTACCTAATTTTACATGGTCTCTTAACCAGTTCCAAAGCATTTCTGTTCATTATTCATTAGATTTTTTGACAAGTCAGCTGGGTTGCTTTGTTTAATTTTTTCCTTATCATTATTTTGCTTCAGCTTGCTCTAGCAGGCCGACAACAGAAAGACAGACACAGTTTACCATGCCTTCCTCCACTCGAGAAGTCTCTCTCTCACTATAAACAAATAATATTTTCAACGCCTTCTATGAGTATATTTTAGACAGAATGTAATATTAAATTCATCACTAACCTTTTACCATTAAATTTTGTTATCCAGACTTTTCTCAAATCAAAAGCTGTCTTCATCTTTAGCCCTCCACCATGTCAAACGACCTTCAGGAGTTAAAACATATTAGTTCAAAATCAACACTTCTATAAATTTTCTTATTCTTGCCCATGAGGCAGCCAATACATAAAAAGTTTTGTTCCTGTCTCCCATCACAAATAATGGCAATCCCCTCATGTTTCAGGTGGCTCTTGAACTCCCCCATAGCTCTTTATCTATAATTTTCTCTTCAGGGTGTTGTCCCCCTGGCTTAATTGCAGACACTTGTCACAATGAAAAACAAGCGTACGATTATGCGGTTTCTTCTGGCAAGTGGTATAGAGGAACTCACATTCTCTAGGGTCAGACTGCCGCAACTCGTCACAGCGCATCTCACCTCTCAATGCTCTGCTGACCCCAGTGGCCTCCAGTAGTCAGCGCTCAACTCTCATACCTTTCTTGCATGTACCACACCCCCGTCCTGAGGTGCCCAATGTCCGTGACCCCCTGCGTAAGGCTGTCCCCTGGCCAGGAAGATCATCCTGTCATTGAGTAGCCACGTACACACTGGTACCGCTCACAAACTGGTGACCGCTCTCTCCCATCACACAATCAGTTTCCTTTAACAGAACTCAGCTGCTTTCTGGAGCTTAGGAAAGGCACGTTCAAGAGTCACCAGAGCCATTCTGATTGCCTAATAGTGTTCACAGGGAGACAGGTTAATAACAGCAGTATTTAATCACTTAAATCCATTAACCATCTTAAAATCATCAACCTAGCTACTTAGATTACCCTCAGTGAATTTAGTTCACAACCATACATTCAGTGTACTGTTACTGTACATGTGTAGCCGTAGCCATCGGGCCTGTTTCAATGGTGGAGACTTAAGATAAGACAAAGAAGTTACTGGTCCTAAAATAAAATAATCAAAAATGTTATTTCTATCATTTAAGGTCTGCATTATTATTTTAAAGACTTCTTTAAAGTCGTTCAGTTTTACATTTAAAACATTCACCAATACAAATTGCCCTCTTAATGGCAATGGTTTCTTTAACATCTCTGTGTCTGATTTTTCAACTGAAACACTGTGCTTTACTATAAATAGCTTATTATTACTTATGACACAGGGTCAGATAACAGCCTGTTAGCTGAAAGTGACTGAGAGAGACTCTGAGGCACTCAGGATTGGTAAACTGTTCTCTCATAAACTTCTAATCATCAAACTTTTATCTATAATCTTTTAACTATCCCAGCTTAAGGCATCTTTGCCAGAAATAACATTTGTTTCCAAATAAACATCATTTTATAGTTGTCTTTTGCCCATACAGGGAATTTAGACATTACAGATCTCCACTCAGATTGAGTGTCTGTCGTACTGGCCGTGTACAGCCACAGCAGACATCAGATTCAGATAAGCAACCTGTTTCATTACAGCCAATAACAAACTTATCTTTTAAAAGCAAAACATCAGCTTCTAGTTCTCTCATGGTCAACACTTTTCAAGCTGTTTGTTTAATCAGATGCCTTTTACATTTTACATTTTAGGAACTGTTAATTCAGTAGCCTACTGCCTCTGCTTATTTGATCTTATTTAATTATTCTAGTTCTATATAATCTAAACCCTTTTTAAAATGTTTAATTAAAACACAATCATCCTTTTAGTTACTTTTTCCTTTCTGCAACTCACATTTGTTGTCATTATCCATAATTTTACATCCAATTTATTCATCAATTCACTTATAATAATTACTATTATAGATATTTTCAAAGGATTCACTTTAAGACTTCAATCTTTTGACCTTGTTTTTTTTTTTTTCTCTTATTCTTTCTCAGACGAAATGTTAATATCGTCACTTAAACACTGATCTACTTTCAAACCCACATTATTACCAGAAATGTGTCACTATCACATTTTCAAACCCCTTCTCAGTGAGCATTTACAGTTACATGTTAAATGGTCCTGCTGACCACAATTTAAACACTCTCCATCTGCTCTAACTTACTGCACACCCTTGAAGCAGTGTGTTCCATTGAGGAATGCAAACAGAGCCACTGATAAGCAGTGCTCCATATTCTTTTACAGTCCACCAATGGCAGATACAACAATAGCCGAATCATCATTATTACTGGCACAACATACATTATTGATTTCCGGAATCTTTGGACATAGCTGTCTTTACATTTTACTAATTTGCTATTATCATCAACACTGATTACAGAACAAGTGCATATCTAACATCCAAAAAGCCGGGCTGAATAAGAAGACACTGGTCCTGTACTCTCGACCTTGATCGAACCCTCAGTCACTCCTCAGATATTAAATACAGACATTGTCTGCAATCATAAACACCAGGATATGCATTCGTTTTTTTTATAAAACTATAATTTCCAATTCCTTTCATAATAAACGAAGATGGATGGTAAATCCATTCCTTTCACTACCCCCATTAGACCCTTTAGGTTCAAAACACAATGATTGTCAAACTAACACTAAACATAATTTCAATCATTATTTTACCATTAAAAATATAGAATTGTTCCCCATGCTTAAAACATTCTTCATGTCATGTTAATTCCTGTCAATCATACAATGCCTTATTTTATTCTAAAACTGTATTTTCATACCAATTAAAGTTAATTGTATTTTCTGTATTTTCATACCAGTTAATTTGACTTCCATAAATTCTGTCTGACATTTTATTTTCATCACATATAGTTTTTTCCTACTATATTTCATCTCAATCTTCCCCTACATGCCATTTCTTTCTTTATCCTCTCCTTTCTTTTCTCAAACATGCCAGTTCCTTCATTATCTAACCAGTACATGATTGTTTGCACAATCCCCACATAAACATATCTCACACACCAACCTTCTTGTTTTTTCCCTTTTCCCTCTTCCACCAAGTCTACACTTACAGTTTCACTCTATTTATATCACTCTATCACTCTATTTCACACAGACAGCCTTATTGCTGCTTGCTACTTCAATCCATATCATATAAATTTAAGTTCTTAAGACATCTAATGTCATGCATCCATTTACTGGATGAAGAAGTAAAAACCCTTATTTCTCCTGGCAGTTCGACTTTTTTATCTTCAAGCCAACAATCCATTATCTGTTCACATTTTTTACACACATTGAACGCAGACACAACTTTTGTTTCTCACTGCTCTGTTCAACTGATTCCCGCACCATCTTGAATCTTGTGGCGCTCAATATCATACATTTCTGCCCTTAATTTGATCTCATTTGACAAAACAACCGGTGTACCAAATTTCGCAAGCTTGCTTTTGAGACATCCCCATACTGGCTGCTTCTCTGTTCTCTGTGGATTTCTCTTCAACGCGCGTTTTCTTTAGTCTGTTAGGCGTCCCCAACAAACCCGATTCTTTTCTTTTAACCCAAATCGGTCGGGTTGCACTATTAGTGCCCTCCTAACTATGGTTTACCAAAAAATCTGTTACGATTGTTCTGGTTCCCCCTAATTAGCCTCAGCACCTAAAAACAAATTGCTCCGTGGTGGAACAACTCATTTTCAGGTTACCTATCTGTTTGAAATCTCTTGATCTGTCACAGTTCTCAATTAATCCCAGATTATTTATCTGCTTGAAATTTCTTGATCTGTCACAGACCTCAATTAATCCCAGATTATTTATCTGCTTGAAATCTCTTGATCTGTCACAGTTCTCAATTAATCCCAGATTATTTATCTGCTTGAAATTTCTTGATCTGTCACAGACCTCAATTAATCTCAGATTATTTTCCCTCGTATCTGTTTGAAATTTCTTGATCTATATATAGATCTCAATTAATCTCAGATTACGTACCACAGAAACAGCCCTCAGCCAGTATGGTTCAGTTTCACTTTGAAAAATATTTTAGCCCAAAAGAAAAATATTTTAGCCGTCTCTTACCAGAGATGTCTTGAGTTGCCACGGGTTCGTTTTCATCTGATTCCAGTGGAGCTTCTCCTGGCCCTGATAGCGGTCGGCCCCTCTCTCTGAAACTTACGAGGTAGAGCTGGAACTGCTCAGTCCAGGTGGCCAAACACCGTCCGCTCTCAGGTCCAGGAGGCACTGCCAAGGAATCCCACTCTGACACCAAATGTTATGGCAAAAACTTCTGTTAAACATCATCACTGCGTAAGAGACACTCAGAGTCAAATTAATAAAAAGAGAAATATTTATTCTTGCAAGAAGGCCCAGTCGCCATCACAGCTGTTACATTCTGTGAAGTGAGTGGCACGCACCAGGAAGACATGAGACAGCTTTTATACTCTTTTCAAGGTTCCTTCTCACCCGCTGTACTTTTCCACCCAGATAAGGCCCCCACTTCTGTTCAGTTTTTCTTTAGGACACAAACTGGTACTGGAATAAACTAGCCAAACCTGACCATTCCTAAGGTCAAGATGTCCTGTCCCATATATTCCTGAACCGTCACGCACAAGCACGTACACACATATACTTTTACACATTGAATAGATTAGGAATAAATGACTATTAAAATTTCTACAACAGTGTTAAAAAATAATTGTTTAAGGTTTAAGAATTCTTGGGAATACAATGTGTAATTTTGCATATGTTTGTTTGTTAAAACAAGTGTTCTTTCTGTTCTTTTTTTCAAAGAGTTTTCAATGAAACTCTGCAATGGTGAGACCTATATTCATCTCTTATGCTTCCTATTATTCATATATGATCATTTATTGAGTGCAGAAATGATCAATCTTTATGGTTTTTCTACAGGTCCAATCTCAACACAACTACTGAACAGTGGTATGTCTTAATAAACTTTTTTTTTCTTTTAGTTTTGAATTATTTGAACTGCTTTGAATGTTTACCAGTAGACGCTAAATCTTTCTTGTGGTTGTGAGTGCTGTATTCTGTTACATCCATGCTGTGATGTAAATAATTGATCCTGTGGTTGACCTGATCTCTCTTGTTGCAGTACTTTCAGGGTGACTAAAGTGTCCCTAAAGGTCATGACCCCAGTGATCCTCACTGTATTTGTACTAGCACTGTACCTACATGCCCAGCAAGTGGAGTCAACAGCTCGTCTAGACTTCCTTTGGAAACTTCAGGTCAGGATTTGAATCTACGTTACTAGTTGAACCACTTTTTATACAATACATATACACTCACCTAAAGGATTATTAGGAACACCTGTTCAATTTCTCATTAATGCAATTATCTAATCAACCAATCACATGACAGTTGCTTCAGTGCATTTATGGGTGTGGTCCTGGTCAAGACAATCTCCTGAACTCCAAACTGAATGTCAGAATGGGAAAGAAAGGTGATTTAAGCAATTTTGAGCGTGGCATGGTTGCTGGTGCCAGACGGGCCGGTCTGAGTATTTCACAATCTGCTCAGTTACTGGGATTTTCATGCACAACCATTTCTAGGGTTTACAAAGAATGAAAAGGGAAAAACATGCAGTATGCGGCAGTCCTGTGGGCGAAAATGCCTTGTTGATGCTAGAGGTCAGAGGAGAATGGGCCGACTGATTCAAGCTGATAGAATAGCAACTTTGACTGAAATAACCACTCGTTACAACCGAGGTATGCAGCAAAGCATTTGTGAAGCCACAACACGCACAACCTTGAGGTGGATGGGCTACAACAGCAGAAGACCCCACCGGGTACCACTCATCTCCACTACAAATAGGAAAAAGAGGCTACAATTTGCAAGAGCTCACCAAAATTGGACAGTTGAAGACTGGAAAAATGTTGCCTGGTCTGATGAGTCTCGATTTCTGTTGAGACATTCAGATGGTAGAGTCAGAATTTGGCGTAAACAGAATGAGAACATGGATCCATCATGCCTTGTTACCACTGTGCAGGCTGGTGGTGGTGGTGTAATGGTGTGGGGGATGTTTTCTTGGCACACTTTAGGCCCCTTAGTGCCCGTGCCACGGCCTACCTGAGCATTGTTTCTGACCATGTCCATCCCTTTATGGCCACCATGTACCCATCCTCTGATGGCTACTTCCAGCAGGATAATGCACCATGTCAAAGCTCGAATCATTTCAAATTGGTTTCTTGAACATGACAATGAGTTCACTGTACTAAAATGGCCCCCACAGTCACCAGATCTCAACCCAATAGAGCATCTTTGGGATGTGGTGGAACGGGAGCTTCGTGCCCTGGATGTGCATCCCACAAATCTCCATCAACTGCAAGATGCTATCCTATCAATATGGGCCAACATTTCTAAAGAATGCTTTCAGCACCTTGTTGAATCAATGCCACGTAGAATTAAGGCAGTTCTGAAGGCGAAAGGGGGTCAAACACAGTATTAGTATGTAGTTCCTAATAATCCTTTAGGTGAGTGTATACAATAGTGTGTGTGACCAAAAATAATTTGTTCATAAAATACCTTCAGAATTTGATATATGTACTGTAATTGGTTCCTCCACAGGCCACAGAAGAGAAGGAGGAGATGGAGGAACTTCAAGCCTACAACCGTCGGCTTCTCCACAACATCTTGCCCAAAGATGTGGCCGCCCACTTTCTAGCTAGAGAGAGGAGGAACGATGAGCTGTACTACCAGTCGTGTGAGTGTGTGGCTGTCATGTTCGCCTCCATCAGCAACTTTTCTGAGTTCTACGTGGAGCTGGAGGCCAACAACGAGGGAGTGGAGTGTCTGAGGCTCCTCAACGAGATCATCGCTGATTTTGATGAGGTTAGAAGGCTGGGGATTAATGCTTGAAGAGAATGAGGGAATCTTAAATTATTAAACCGATCTGTGTGACGAATATGAAAACATCTTAGCTCGGCTTTTTTGACTTGAATACGCTACCATTTAGTTTGAGGTTGGGTATATATTTTTAATGCTTTTGAAAGAAGTCTCTTACGCTCACCAAGGCCGGGAATACAGTAAAACGAGTAATACTGTGAAATAATATTACAATTCAAAATTACGTATTTTATTGCAATATATTTTAAAGTCCAGTCTTCAGTGTCACATGATCCTTCAGGAATCATTCTAATATGCTGATTTGCTGCTCAAGAAACATTTCTGATTATTATCAATGTTGAAAACAGTTTCATATTTTTGTGGATAAATATTTTCAGGATCAAGTTAAAAAGAACAGCAAATATTCAAAGAAAAATCTTTTGTTACATTATAAATGCCTTTACTGTCACTTTTGATTAGTTTAATTCATCCTTGCTGAATAAAATCCTTGCTGAATAAAAGTGTTCATTTCTTTCAAAACAAAATCTTACTGACCGTACATTTTTGGAAGGTAGTGTACATTGATGAAACCCTTTCTCACTATTACAGATCATCAGTGAGGATAAATATAGGCAGCTGGAGAAAATAAAGACCATCGGCAGCACCTACATGGCCGCATCTGGCCTCAACGACTCCACCTATGACAAGGAAGGCCGCTCGCATATAACCGCTCTGGCCGACTACGCCATGCACCTCCGCGAACAGATGAAATACATCAATGAGCATTCCTTCAACAACTTCCAGATGAAGATCGGTGAGTGTCAAAACCTACAGGCTCACATAGGAGTCCAATGTTCCCTGACTATTTATTATGAACATTTGAAAATGTTTGGTTTGCCAAATTAAAGTCAAGTGGTGCAACCAAATTTCTTAAAATATCAAATAATCTGATAATGTTGATGTAAAATGTGGCTCACATAGGAGTCCAATGTTCCCTGACTATTTATTATGAACATTTGAAAATGTTTGGTTTGCCAAATTAAAGTCAAGTGGTGCAACCAAATTTCTTAAAATATCAAATAATCTGATATTGTTGATGTAAAATGTGGCTCACATAGGAGTCCAATGTTCCCTGACTATTTATTATGAACATTTGAAAATGTTTGGTTTGCCAAATTAAAGTCATGTGGTGCAACCAAGTCTCTTAAAATATCAAATAATCTGATATTGTTGATGTAAAATGTAATGCGACTCCCCACAAATAAAATATTTTTCACATGAATTATTCATGAGCTTTGTAACAAAACAAAAAAATCTCTTGATTAAGATGTGTACGCATGTTTTTAAGGTGTAAAAAAATCCATTCAATTGTTTACACCCAGTGTTATTGTTAACTAAAACTATTAAAAATGTTTTTGTTAATTGAAATAAAGCCAGAATAAAGAAAAATATTTTATGGAAGAATATAAACTTTAAAAAAACTTTAGAAATTACAAATGTTGCTCTGGCAACTAACTGAAATCAAATAAAATGACTAAAACTGAAATATTAAATATTTAAAATAAAGGTAATACAAATGACAAAGCACACAACAAAGTTACTAAACCTTAAACTGAAATTAAAATGGTAAAAATATTAAAATAAAAGTAAAAGTTAATTCAAAATATTAATAAATACTATAAATAATACTAAAACAACACTGGTTCTATAAGGAAAAAAAACTATATAATATACTATAAACTGCATACTATGGACACTTTACACTTTCCCATGAGGCCAAGGGAGAGGATTTATAATCTCTCGGACCTCGGCAAATGTGCCCAGTGTGAAAGCCCCCTTAGAGAACATATCTAAGAAGTTGGCATATGCATGTGTGTGCAGGGCTGAACATTGGGCCAGTGGTAGCAGGAGTTATTGGAGCCAGGAAGCCCCAGTATGATATCTGGGGAAACACAGTAAACGTGGCGAGTCGGATGGACAGTACAGGGGTCCCAGACCAGATTCAGGTAAACCTTCAAGAGGCTCACAGTGTCATCGTCACCCTGAGCAAGTCACGTAGAAGTGATTTTCTGGTATTTTACAGGTGACCACAGACCTGCACCAGGTGTTGGCCAGTAAAGGTTACCAGCTGGAGTGTCGAGGGGTCGTAAAGGTCAAAGGCAAGGGTGAGATGACCACTTACTTCCTGAACAACGGACCTCCCAACAGTTAGCAGTGCACTAGAATTTCTTTGGATTCCCACAATTCCCCGGAGAGGAGGATTTCTCCAGGCAAGCTGAAGACAAACAAGTAGCCATCGCCATCACTTGAAGAAAGAAAAAAACAAAAAAGGAAGATTTTTGAAAAAACAAAGCAGACTCCACACTGGAGAGTTGTGGCGGTGAGGATATGCCTGTGCACCTTGAAGGACGATTGTTTTTAAGCCTCTCCCTCAGGCTGCTTGAAAGATGCAAAGTCTGTTTATTTAATAAAGGCCTTTATTTGCCGAGGAAAAACGCTGTACATAAGGCATTTTCTCCCGTTTTATTTTTATTTCAGGAGAATATAAACACAGGTACTCATGTTTCGTTCGGAATTCCTTATTTATTTTGATCTTGATGTTTTGTGCAAAAAGTCCTTTATGGAAAAAAGTTGGAAAACACGTACACATTTATACCGTACATTAACACGTACGCTCGTATATTTGTGTGTGTACGAATACAGTATCTGTATAAATTATAAAGAGAACTATTGACCAAAGACCAAAGTATTTCATAGAAAGGAAGTTTGCGGAAATCTTATGTAATGCTCTGACGCCCTCATCCCTCGATTTCCCTGTTTTTATGGCGTTTTATCATTTAAAGTGAATCACACTGATTGACCAGCAATCTCTGTCACTGGCAGAGCGCTGTGCTCTGGATCATATGAAGGATTGAATGATTTAGTCTTGCTTTTCCTTAAGAATGACAAATTCTAGATGGAAAAATGTGTGGAAAGTACGACCAGGTCTGGGCCTTTAACGTCCTCAAGGAAGACTTCAGTTTAGTTTTGTGTGTTCCGTCAACCATTTCTTCTTTTTTCAAAGAAGTATTTTTGGTACAAAATGAAATAAAAGGGAAAAAAAAAAGAGTTTTTCGGAGGCATCTGGGGAAAAGCCACGGCATTGGATACCACGGTACAAGACAGTTTATCGAGATCCAATTCATTCTAGAAGGACTTTTTTTTAAAAATGAAAGAAATATATCTATAAATTATGACTGAATACTGTGCTTTGTAATCTCGAAGGGGCATAACTCTTTTCACTGTGAGGTTTCTATGATACGACTAGCTGCTTTCTTGCCAAACTAAACAGCTCAAAAGCATGTCTGATTGTGGTATCTTCTCTACGATTTTTGTTTGTTTGATTCCCTTAATACGTTTTAATGTTTGGGTATTTTGTATCACCTCTGTATCCGTTTTTATTCCTATTCTGGTTGTTCTTATCTGTTTGATTATGATTCCATTCCAGCTGAGGAGAGGGAACCTGAATTGAGACGTTCTAGCGAGTTGGTACTAACTGATCAACTGCAGTCAGTGACGTATGAACAATATTCCCTCCTCTCCATCTCTTTAAGGAAAAAGCCACATGGGGAAATACATCATTAAAACATACACTTCAAATTCATTTAGATGTACTATAATACTTAACAGTTGCTAGTCAGCTAATTGCTATGCTAACATAGAACCAATAGAGACTTACCGTACACTGCATGCCTGCAGTGCGAATTGCAGTGCATTTGCCTTAATTGAACAAACTTCAGTATATGATAACAGTGCCTCTTTAAATCACATGCTCAATTCACTTGTTTTAAGCAACCCATTGCAGCAACGTTTGTTAACTCGGTCACCTCTTTCAGCGAATTGATTTGCATGATGGCCAAAGCACTGTCTTTCTCCTGCTGTGTGTGTTCTTCACTTATTGAAAACTTGCTGTGATAGTAGCTTGGTCATTGCATGTCAGTTGGTCACGTTCGTACCAAAGGCAGGGCGCCCCGTTGTTCCGTCCAGTATGTGCAATAAAAGCGTGCACGAATGGAGATTCAGCGTGAGGGAAGGAAACATACTATCTGATGTACTGTGAGCAAGCAGGAGTGTATTTTAGTACTACTGACTCTCACACTGGGGCCTCTGTCTAGATCAGGGCTGAACGACTCCTGATCTTCTCTTTATTTTCATTTATCTTTTTGTTCGTTTGTTTGTTTCATTTTTTACTTTAGTCGAAGGATTAGAAAAGGGACACGCTTTTCAACTTTGCAAAGGAAAGTTGAAAAAGACTCTTGAATATAGGCAAACTTTTCCCCTGAAAATAAAAAAAATATCTGTTTTATTTGTTTTTTTGTGATTGCTTTGTATTGTGGTTTTTGTTTAAAGGGATAGTTAACCCAAAAATGAATATTCTGTCATTTATTCACTTTCATGTCGTTCCAAACCCGTTAAGACTTTCGTTCATCTTCGGAACACAAATGGAGATCTTTGTAATGAAAATCTGAGAGATTTCTGTTCCTCCATTGACAGTCTATGCAACGCAACTACCGCTTTAAAGCTTCAAAAAATTCATAAAGAGATCGTAAAACTAATCCATATGAATTGAGTGGTTAAGTTTGAATTTTCTGAACACGATTGCTTTTGTATGATGAACAGATTGAATTTAGGTTTTTATTCACCTATAAACATTGATCAGTAAACATAAACAGAAGCTCAATCGAACCTGCTTGACGCGTGAGAATGAACCTCATTGGTTGTTGCAGAAGCTCAAACGTGCTGCGTAACACGAGAACAAACCTCATTGGTTGTTGCTGAAGCTCAAACGAGCTGCGTAACACGAGAATGAACCTCATTGGTTGTTGCTGAAGCTCAAACGAGCTGCGTAACACGAGAATGAACCTCATTGGTTGTTGCTGAAGCTCAAACGAGCTGCGTAACACGAGAATGAACCTCATTGGTTGTTGCAGAAGCTCAAACGTGCTGCGTAACACGAGAATGAACCTCATTGGTTGTTGCTGAAGCTCAAACGAGCTGCGTAACACGAGAATGAACCTCATTGGTTGTTGCTGAAGCTCAAACGAGCTGCGTAACACGAGAATGAACCTCATTGGTTGTTGCTGAAGCTCAAACGAGCTGCGTAACACGAGAATGAACCTCATTGGTTGTTGCTGAAGCTCAAACGAGCTGCGTAACACGAGAATGAACCTCATTGGTTGTTGCTGAAGCTCAAACGAGCTGCGTAACACGAGAATGAACCTCATTGGTTGTTGCTGAAGCTCAAACGAGCTGCGTAACACGAGAATGAACCTCATTGGTTGTTGCTGAAGTTCAAACGAGCTGCGTAACACGAGAATGAACCTCATTGGTTGTTGCTGAAGTTCAAACGAGCTGCGTAACACGAGAATGAACCTCATTGGTTGTAGCAGAAGCTCAAACGTGCTGCGTAACACAAGAATGAACTTCATTGGTTGTTGCTGAAGCTCAAACGTGCCGCGTAACACGAGAATGAACCTCATTGGTTGTTGCTGAAGCTCAAACGTGCTGCGTAACACGAGAATGAACCTCATTGGTTGTTGCTGAAGCTCAAACGTGCTGCGTAACACGAGAATGAACCTCATTGGTTGTTGCTGAAGCTCAAACGAGCTGCGTAACACGAGAACAAACCTCATTGGTTGTTGCAGAAGCTCAAACGTGCTGCGTAACACGAGAATGAACCTCATTGGTTGTTGCAGAAGCTCAAACGTGCTGCGTAACACGAGAATGAACCTCATTGGTTGTTGCTGAAGCTCAAACGAGCTGCGTAACACGAGAATGAACCTCATTGGTTGTTGCTGAAGCTCAAACGAGCTGCGTAACACGAGAATGAACCTCATTGGTTGTTGCTGAAGCTCAAACGTGCTGCGTAACACGAGAATGAACCTCATTGGTTGTTGCTGAAGCTCAAACGAGCTGCGTAACACGAGAATGAACCTCATTGGTTGTTGCTGAAGCTCAAATAGGCTGCGTAACACGAGAATGAACCTCATTGGTTGTTGCTGAAGCTCAAACGAGCTGCGTAACACGAGAATGAACCTCATTGGTTGTTGCTGAAGCTCAAACGAGCTGCGTAACACGAGAATGAACCTCATTGGTTGTTGCTGAAGCTCAAACGAGCTGCGTAACACGAGAATGAACCTCATTGGTTGTTGCTGAAGTTCAAACGAGCTGCGTAACACGAGAATGAACCTCATTGGTTGTTGCTGAAGTTCAAACGAGCTGCGTAACACGAGAATGAACCTCATTGGTTGTTGCTGAAGCTCAAACGTGCTGCGTAACACAAGAATGAACTTCATTGGTTGTAGCAGAAGCTCAAACGAGCTGCGTAACACGAGAATGAACCTCATTGGTTGTTGCTGAAGTTCAAACGAGCTGCGTAACACGAGAATGAACCTCATTGGTTGTTGCTGAAGTTCAAACGAGCTGCGTAACACGAGAATGAACATCATTGGTTGTTGCTGAAGTTCAAACGAGCTGCGTAACACGAGAATGAACCTCATTGGTTGTTGCTGAAGTTCAAACGAGCTGCGTAACACGAGAATGAACCTCATTGGTTGTAGCAGAAGCTCAAACGTGCTGCGTAACACAAGAATGAACTTCATTGGTTGTTGCTGAAGCTCAAACGTGCCGCGTAACACGATAATGAACCTCATTGGTTGTTGCTGAAGCTCAAACGAGCTGCGTAACACGAGAATGAACCTCATTGGTTGTTGCTGAAGCTCAAACGTGCTGCGTAACACGAGAATGAACCTCATTGGTTGTTGCTGAAGCTCAAACGAGCTGCGTAACACGAGAATGAACCTCATTGGTTGTTGCTGAAGCTCAAACGAGCTGCGTAACACGAGAATGAACCTCATTGGTTGTTGCTGAAGCTCAAACGAGCTGCGTAACACGAGAATGAACCTCATTGGTTGTTGCTGAAGCTCAAACGAGCTGCGTAACACAAGAATGAACTTCATTGGTTGTTGCTGAAGCTCAAACGTGCTGCGTAACACGAGAATGAACCTCATTGGTTGTTGCTGAAGCTCAAACGAGCTGCGTAACACGAGAATGAACCTCATTGGTTGTTGCTGAAGCTCAAACGTGCTGCGTAACACGAGAATGAACCTCATTGGTTGTTGCTGAAGCTCAAACGTGCTGCGTAACACGAGAATGAACCTCATTGGTTCTCGCACATCAAGTGAAAATGCTTGAGCTGATGTGCGAGTTGATGAATGTTTATATGTGAATAAAGGCCTAAATTATATTTGTTTAGTGTATAAAGTGATCCTGTCTCTTTGGACTAAACTGCTCAATTCATATGGATTAGTTTTACGATCTCTTTATGAACTTTTTTTATGCATCAAAGTGGAAGTAGCATAGCTGTCAATGGAGGAACAGAAATCTCTTAGATTTCTTTAAAATGATCATTTGAGTTCCGAAGACGAACAAAAGTCTTACAGGTTTGGAACGGCATGAAAGTGAGTAAATTAAGACTGAATTTTCTTTGACACAATAGTTTTTTGGGTGAACTTTAAATCCCTTTGTTTTGGTATATTTGAATCATATTTGAATTACCATATATTATGCATCTTTTGAAGGGTTTTAGTCACATTGTACATTTCACCCGTTTTATCATATTTATATTGGGTGAAAAATGGGAAATATATATAATTTGTTTTCAATTAATGATAGTGACTTCAGTAATCAAACTAATATCACTATAGTAGCTTCAATAACTTCAATTATGAACTTCAATAACTTTCAATAATCAAACTGATTAATTTCATGTTGAAACTTTACCTGTAAATAGAGATAAATATTTTATGCATTTGGTTAGTTGAATCATTTTGTAAGTCAAATACCAATGCTAAGGTAACTTAACATCTAATCCTAAATCAGTTATTTCAACGTTTTAGTCCATTTCTGATACAAATGAAAGAAGAAACAAAACATTAAGGGGTCTTCAAATAAACTTTAACTTAAAAATAAGTTTTAGAATGAAAGCTGCTTCAGGTAAAGTGTGACGTTTAGTCACAAATAGTTCAGTGTTTTATTTATACTGGATTTTGCCGCCATTATAAAGATATGCAAAGAATAACATTTAACAAATACAGTATGGGACTAAATTTATTACACTAAATTCTCAAACCAATATGGCACAGACATAAATGTGTGTAGTGGATACCCGTTACATTTGCGTATCCTCTGCGACGTGACACACTGTAGTGTTGAAGCATTATGGGACAGTGATCATTATAGTTTCATGGATCAAAACAAACTGAAGTCTGGGTAGGTCATTGACATCTCATTCACAAACCTGAGAAAATAAATGAAATGCATGTATTGAATCATTACACAATTATTTGTTGACTCACATTGGCCTACACAGAGTTAGCTTAAGATTCCTCATACTTTGTCATTTCGCTGTTTTTGCGTGGGAAGTGGCGGGTTCGAGTCCAAGGCTCCTGGTTCTTCAGGCCTCCAGTGGGAACCCACCAACCGTACTGCTGGCTGTCCGTCACAGGTACACGATACAGTTCTTTAGGCGCTGACAGGGAAACAAGATCAGATCTCATCAGTGACCACCAAAAATGTTGCAAATTAATGAAGATCTAAAGCAGGGCTGCTAACTTTTGAGTTCAGCTTGGAGTGAGAATTATAGTATTGTTTTAGATTTTGATTCCCATCTTGATTTCAATTAGATTCAATGTTGATTCATTTCAATATACTGTATTATTTCAGGTACATTAGGCCTACATGTTAATTTTTTTCTCATGGAAAAAGTCTCTGAACTACTACTTCACTTTGCTTCGTACACAGAGTCTGGAATGGCATAATAGAGAAGTGTTTTCTCTATCGCTAGGGGGCGCTTGTCTGAAGTTTAAAATCATTGGTTACCCGTAAGCCAATCAGATAAGTTTATTTATGACGTATGTTATCAGACAACACAGCCGCATCGAACCACAGACATCATGCATCGAACTCAAATCTATGATCGAACTTCCACTGTAAACCTGCTGTAAACACTTGATGATGCGAGCGAAATACACTCTTCTTGTTCTGGCTTCAGTTTGAAAAACCCGGGAATGTTCTCCATAACAGAGCGAATTGCATCCCGTGTCTCGTTTCCCATTTCCGCAGTCGTTTCGGTTTTCGATTTCTCTAACCTACAATGCAAAACTCGGTGCTTAGCGTCTACGTCACGGCTCTCAGCCCGCCCTCTGTTTGTTGATTGGCCGGCTGTTTTCAGGCGGGAGGAAAACTGAAAGATAGGCTGCTATCTCAGACTGAGTACAGGAGGAAAATGAAATTAGCGGAAGTAGGAAGTCTGACGTAGTCAGGCTAGTTTCGCCATGGAATAAAACTATTTAAAAGATAATTGTGACTCTTCTCTAGTTAGTTTATTATAACTCACAATTCTGACATAACTCACAATTGCGAGTTTATATCTTGCAATTCTGACTTTTTTTTCTCGCAATTGCAAGTTTATATCTTGCAAATCTGACTTTTTTTGCAAGTTTATATATATTTAGAAAATTTTCTCATAATTCGGACTTCTTGTCAGTTTTGTCCAATTCTGAGGTAAACAATATATTTTTTTGAAAAAATTCAGAATTGCGAGATGTAAATTTGCAATTGCGAGAATTTTTTTATTCAGTGGCGGATACAAGTTTCCATAGAGTGTCTTTCCTGCGGTAAACAAAGTTAAGTGACATTGTGTACAAGCCTTTTTATTGACGTCTGACCGAGCGATTACATGACATTAAACATTTCAATGGGTTGTTGTACCGTTTCTTTCAACATACCTTCAGATGTTCATTCATGTTTATTTTGTGCTATAACTATAGTAAAGAGGAAGAGATGGCCCTTGAACTTGGAGCTACAGCGATCTCTCATGCTCATTAAAGAGCCACAAAACCACTTTTTTGTTTGTTTGTTTAAATTTCGTAATAAAATTGATAGGAATGGAAAGCTGAGACTTTGTTTTATATCAAAAGTAAACTGCTCTGTCTTTTGTCAGTTGCCAGTGTCTTTGCTCCTCAATGTTTGTTTCATGGAGGGCGGGTTGGTGTATGGAGCTAGAAATGTGTCTTTATTACATGTGAGAAAATAAATGATCTGAGAGAAAAAAAAAAAGTTTGAGAGAAAAAGTTCTCACTGATAGCAAAAAAGCATTTCATGAGAGAAAAAAGAATATTTGAGAGAAAAAAAATTCATATCAATAGCAAAAAAATAATATTTGAGACTAAAAAAAGTTTTGAGAGAAAGTATTTTCTCATAGAACATAAAAAAATATAAATTTGAAATTTTTAAAATTATTTCTGAGAAAAAAATCTCTCAAATACTTTGAAAAAAAATCTTAAATATATATGTTTTGCTATCAGTGTGAAAACATTTTCTCTAAAAAAACAGTGTTTCTCTCAAACCGCTTTTCTTTGCTCTCAATGCAATTTTTTTGCTCTCGTGTCAGGATTTTGCTTTCGCTGTGAAAATTGTGTCATGGGCGGGGCCACGTTCTTTTTTTCCTATTGGAATGTTCCTATTGGCCAGTCGGGTGAGCATCGTCTTGTCTTGGGAGTCGAACTGAATCATTACACCATTGTTCGCATTCGGTTCACCTCAGATAGATGCCTCCTCGGACACTCCAATGTTTGGGTAAGATCGATGATGACACACACAACTCGATGGGTAGCTGGCTGAGCAAGTTCAGCATCACTGAAGATTAAACATTAAAAAATAGCACTCATGCAACCTAGCATGATGGCTAATTAATAATTAGCTTTACTAGCGATTAGCAAGCTAATAATATAATACTCATTCATGAATATGAGTGCTATTTTTAATGTTTAATCTTCAGTGATGCTGAACTAGCTCAGCCAGTTGTGTGTCATCATCTTACCCAAACATTGGAGTGACCCAAACATTGGAGTGTCCGTGCTCAACTTAGAGCTTAGATCGGGCCCAAAAAATCAAGCCCGACCCTACCCGAGCCCGTGCACGTTGTGTCCGAGCCCGGCCCGACACATTAACTATAATTATGAGTCCGAGCCCGATTTAAACCGACCATTTTAATACGTGGGTCGTTATAACTGAATTTCTCAACTACTTTCTATGTGACTTTCTCCTCCTCCTCCTCTGTTCTGCACCTCCAAATACTTTCAAGTTAGCCTACGTGTCGCCATCATACACATCAGCATAAATGCTCCTGATCAATTATTTGTTATTAAAGCATTAACACACAAACCACTGTTATAATATAAAAGCAAGCAGCTACTGCGTGCATGGTTTGGCATGACTGATACGCGCAAAGTGCGCTCCCATAATAATCCCTAAAAAGCTGACATCAGTTCATCGCAATCTCACACATCTCTGATATTATCAATGAAGCTCACTGCACAATGAATCTTTCATAATATATACCCTTTGTTTTTCCAGCATACAGAATTCAGCTCTGAACAAAAAGTCCGTTTTGAGCGGTGAGGGGATTCTATCTTAAATGCTTCTGATTGGCCATTGCGTTCAAGAAATCAGCACATATGTCTGTGATTGGCTACATCGCTCAACGCTGCAACATGTTATAAAACTAAGCTCTGGCCTGTAAATCATTTGCATTTTGTTTTAGTTGTTCTTGTTGCTTTTCTGCAACAGATGAATAAAAACGTATTCGTTTTATCCATAGATATTTCTAGTTTGCGGGAGTCCCACGAATTGTTTTATTCTCCCTGAACCCTCACAGAGTGAGTGACAGCCCGCGCTCAAACTTGGCCATCAGATCTAGTCCCGCGCCGCACTCTTTTGCGTTGGGAGTGCAAAATCCTGATACGAGAGAAAAAAATTGCATTGAGAGCAAAGAAAAGCGGTTTGAGAGAAACACTTTTTTTTTTTAGCGAAAATGTTTTCACACTGATAGCAAAAATATATATTTAAGATTTTTATATTTAAGTATTTTGAGAGATTTTTTAATTTAAAAATGAGAGATTTAAAAATGTCTAATTTATATTTTTTTATGTTCTATGAGAAAATACTTTCTCTCAAAACTTTTTTCAGTCTCAAATATTATTTTTTGCTATTGATATGAAAACTTTTTCTCTCAAATATTATTTTTTTCTCTCATGAAATGCTTTTTTGCTGTCAGTGTGATAACTTTTTCTCTCAAACTTTTTTTTTTCTCAGATCATTTATTTTCTCGCATGTAATAAAGACACATTTCGAGCTCCATAGTGATTCTTTAGATTCTAGAGAGCATTTGATTGGACCGTAAATCTGATGAGAAGCTGAAGTGCTGAGTGATGTCATCAAAATCATTGACCCATATTGAAGGAAGTGAGAGATTGTAAGTTTTTAATGATTATATCTTCTCAATGTGAATTTTGTGATTGTTTTGGAGCATATAGCTTATAGATAACAGTAGGCTAACATATTCACACTAAAAGCCAAAACACTTTTTTGATTTCATGGGGACTTTAATTCGTTAAAAATTGCATAATGCACATGAACATGCTGTATATGGTACTGTATATCAATTATTAATTTCTCTATTTTGAGAACGCATACTTGCATGAACTACTAACTAGCCTATACAAAACCTCTCTTTGGTTAGTATGCAGTATGTGGGTGTTTGATATGGTATGAACTTACACCCCCGAACGCGTCTGATTGTATCCTGATATCTGCTCTGGCTGCCAAGATGCAGGTCTGATGATGAGCCTGAAGGAAAAAAACAAACATACTGGACCTCCTCACTACTAAGTTATATGTAACAGACTGCATTAAAGTCGAACCAAAGCCATACCTCGCGTATGTTTGTTTTGGGCAGATGGTAACATCCTGTCCCCAACAGGGTTCTGATAGCCCAGATATGTGATTCCGAAGAAAGCCATAATCAAAGCTGTATAATTAGTACTAACGTTAACGTTACCTCAACAAGAGCTGAACTGAACGAGCACCGAAAAGAGTCGAGCACGAGCTTCACGCGCTAATGTTTAATGTGTTGCCATGGATACTTGAACTGCCCCCCATTTCCTGTTCATTCATGCGCACGTTTAAAAAATAATGCTCAAAGCAGAATTAAAATTGATTACAGTAATAAACACACTCATGCTTCCTAAATATCACCTCCGTCCAATTATTAGTTATTTAGTTAACAACTTGTTTACAAGTATAGAAAATAAACCGGTTAAATTATTCAATGAGATGCACCTGGCATGACAGAATGATCTTATGCTAGAAAAAAATATCAATACGAGCCATTTTCACAATATTTTCTGTGTAGCCTACGTTTACAACTGTAAGTGGTTACAACACGTCCAAGTGCAGGACTGCAGGTAAGTAACATGAGCTGAAGCACCATTCTTTGAACCACCTCACTCCTTTTGGTGAAATATAGTTATCATACAAATTACAGAAATGCTTGAGTTCTGTTTATGGCATATGTGTTTATGGCTTCTTTGAACGCAACTGCTAGTAGGCCAAAAGTTAAATGTATCCTTAAATAGTCGTGATAGGTGACAAATTAATTGAAATATTCCATGTTTCCTTCATAAAAAAATATTTTATCATTAGGAAAATGCTAAATGTTGTATAACATGTCACACTGAGGGACACTGTTGTCAATGATCTTCTAAAATTGAAAAGTTAGCCTACATAAAGTTCTTGTTGAACCAGATTTTGTGATCAGTTTGTTTTGTTTTCATACAGGATGCGTTTACGAAGTTCTCAATGTGCACTACACATAAATCTGAGCTTCTTGGGACTGACCCTTTTAATCACCATTCTATGGGTAATACAGCTGGATCTAGGGGGGTGGAGATCTGCCAGCGGGTTTCAAGGCCTTTCCCTAAAGCCAAGTATACAGAGGCAGTGTGGGTTTGAATTCCAGCAGCACTTGGCATTTTTAAACGATTCTTCTGCACCACAATTTGAAGGGGCTTCAGCAATATCTGGAGATGCCAGCTGCCCCTCTGGGTTCTATAGCATGAAGGAGCTCAGGCCTCACATACAGAGACCTCAGGAGGATCCTGAAGGACCTGGAGCGGATGGAAACCCCTTCATAACTGGGATTATGACTCGTGTGGAGTTGAGGGAGAAGCAGGAGGGTTTTTCTAGAAACGGCTTCAACCAGT
Source organism: Chrosomus eos (assembly GCA_036326025.1). NCBI lineage: Eukaryota > Metazoa > Chordata > Actinopteri > Cypriniformes > Leuciscidae > Chrosomus > Chrosomus eos. The sequence goes on from CM070837.1 coordinate 28,938,688, forward strand.
TTGCCAGTGACCGCATCTCCTTCCACCGCAGTCTTGGTGTCGACACGCGGCCCCCCGAGTGAGCATCATAAGAGGCAGACAGAGCAAAATTGTTCGAGAGACCTTTTTTGACCATGTCGTTCTAGATTAATATCAAATATCTAATCCAATTCTCTGTTACTCTTTTAAGATGCACTGAGAAAAAGTTCAGCAGATGTCCACGGTTACCCACTACCAGTGTTATAATTGTGTTCCACAATGAGGCTTGGTCCACTCTCCTCCGCACCATCTTCAGTGTCTTGCATACTGCACCTGCTGTTTTACTCAAAGAAATCATACTGGTGGATGATGCAAGTTCTCAAGGTGAGTTAAGGCAAAGATACATTACATTTTTAGGTCCTTGGTATGAATAAGGTTGATAATACTAAATTGCCCCTAGGGGACATTAAAGATATTTCAATTCAATTCAATTCAATTCAATAAAACGAGCAAACAAATTCCATGGACTTACATTGAAGAAGAGGCCCAAGCCATATCTTGAGACTCTTTTGACTTGAGCCAGTAAGCAACCGCCCAGGGGTGCGTTTCCCGAAAGCATCGTTAGCCAACTATGGTCGCAAGTTACCAATAGAGTTCAATGGAAATTGCAACCAACTTGCGACCATAGTTGGCTAACGATGCTTTCGGGAAACGCACCCCAGAACAGCAATGCCTTAGAAGTCACCTAGGACACCTTAGCAATGCCTTAGCAACCATTCAGGACACACTAGTAACACTTTATCAACCACCTAAAACACCCCATCAACACCTTAACAGAAACCCAAGAAAATGGCAATGCCTTAGCAACCACCAAAGACACTAGTAACACCTTGACAGCTACCCAAAACACCTTAGCAACACCTTAGCTACCACCCAGAACACAATGGCAACACCTTAGCAATGCAATTCATATTTATTTGTAAAACATTTTTTCACAATACATATAATTTCAAAGCAGCTTTGCAGCAACAGCTTAACAGCCCACCAGAAGAAAATGGCAAGACCTTAGCAAACAACCAGAAAACCATGGCAATGCCTTAGCAACCACCTAAAGCACACTAGTAACACATTGACAACCACCCAAAACACCCTAGCAACACCTTAGCAACCACCCAGAACAACATGGAAAGACCTTAGCAATCACCCAAGAAACACTAGCAATGGCCTAGCTACATCTTAGTGACCATTCAGAACATCCTACAGTACACTCTAAACAATGCTGGGTTGTTTAAACTCAAATTTGGGTCAAATATGGACAAACCCAAATGTTGGGTTAAAAATGTAGTTTAAAATTTTAACCCAATTTCAACTGTAAACATTTTTTATAATATTTTTAACCCAACATTTGGGTTTGTCCATATTAGACCCAAATTATCAAAATAATTTATATCAAAATATCAAATAAGGCAGTTTTCATTTCAGATCATCTGAAAGCCCCGCTAGAACAGTATGTCCAGTCTCTTGACATTGTGCGTGTCCTGAGGCAGCGTGAGAGGAAAGGTTTAATTGCTGCCAGACTCTTGGGTGCACGTGAGGCTGGAGGAGAAGTGCTTGCCTTCCTGGACTCCCACTGTGAGTATACTATCGGGGACATTATAGAATGAAGTGCGCCACAATATTTGGCTTTCACAGAAACTGAATTGACTGGAGGTATCAAATCTTAGTCTTTTAAAAGGTGAACATGTAAGGGTTAATGCCCGACGAGGTGTCCGGTTTTCATGGACGATGGCGAGGCGTCGGACGGTTGCCTCCGCCGAAGTCCATTAATAGCTAGACAATGGACACCTCGAAGGGCATTAACCCGCTTATACCATGGTCACTTGCCAAATAACACATTTTTGTTATTATTGTTTGTAAAAACTTGGATTCCCTGGTTACGCCTGACGGTTTATTTAGCAACCGGAAATATTGAGTTCGTAGAACCCTTCAGTTTATTGACTGCCTGTTGCTATGGTTACTCACAGCTGATGTAGCCAGTGCATTTATTTATTAATTTCGAAAGGTAAACAGTCAGTTTCACTAGAACTCCTTTACAAGGTGTCCTCTATCACTTTTTAATGGACACCCTGCAGCCAATCAGAATCGAGTATTCACCCAGACCATGGTATAAAATATATAAAATATATAAAATATATAAAATATATTCAGACAGTCATGAGGATCGAGTCCAACCAAAGTTGATTTGTTAAAGTAGACATACAGTGGTGCTCAGAATTAATGGTACCCCTGGTAAAAATGATAAAAAATGGCTATAAAAAATAAATCTGCATCGTTTATATCCTTTTGATCTTTCATTCAAAAAATTGGCAAAATCCTAACCTTTCATTGAAGTTAAAGATTTGAAAGTGGGGGGGAAATCACATTATAAAATAAATGTTTTTCTCCAAAACACGTTGGCCACAATTATTCATACCCTTTTATTAAATACCTTTTTGCAATCTCCTTTTGCCAAGATAACAGCTCTGAGTCTTCTCATATAATGCCTGATGAGTTTGGAGAACACCTGACAAGAGATCAGAGACCATTCCTCCATACAGACTCTATCCAGATCCTTCAGATTCCCAGATCCATATTGGTGCTTCTTCTCTTCAGTTCACCCCACTCATTTTCTATATGGTTCAGGTCAGGGAACTGGGACGGTCATGGCAGGAGCTTCATTTTGTGCTCCCTAACACATTTTTGTGTTGATTTTGATGTTTGTTTTGGACCATTGTCCTGATGGAAGATTCAACCATGGCCCATTATAAGATTTCTAGCAGAAGGCGTCAGGTTTTGATTTTTTATCTGTTGATATTTGATAGAATCCACAATGCCATGTATCTGAACAAGAAGTCCAGGACCTCCAGCAGAAAAATAGGCCCACAACATTAAAGATCCAACGGTATATTAAATTGTACACATGGGATACTTTTCATTCGTGTGTGCACCAAACCCATCTAGTGTGTTTGCTGCCAAAAAGCTATTTTTTTAGTTTAATCTGACCACAGAAGCCTGTGCCGTTTGAAGATCCAGTCGTGTCTTACAACTGAATATGCTGGAGTTTGTATTTGGATGAGCGAGGAGCATTTTTTCTTAAAACCCTCCCAAACAACATGTGGTGATGTAGGGGTTGTTTGATTTTTTTTTTAATAGGCTTTCTGACCCCAAAACTCAACTAATCTCTGCAATTCTCCATCTGTGATCCTTGAAGAGTCTTTGGCCACTCAAACTTTCATCCTCACCGTCCATTAAGAAAATATAGACACACGTCCTCTTCCTGGCAGAATCGTAACATCTTTAGTTGATTATAACTTCTTAATTATTGCCCTGATGGTCAAAATGGGATTTTTCAATTCTTTAACTATTTTCTTACATCCACTTTCTATTTTGTGATGCTCAACAATCTTTTGCTGCACATCAGAACCATGTTCTGTGGTTTTACTCATTGTGATGTATGATTAAGGGAATTTGGCCTTTGTGCTTCCTCATATTTAAACTCCTGTAACACAAGAAGTCATAGCTGGACAATTTCATGTTCCTAGTCACCCTGGTGTGCTAAAAAAGGTAATATTAATGGGAATATACTTCATAGATATTTTTTTCATAAACAATTCTAGGGGTATGAATAATTGTGGCCAACGTGTTTTGGAGAAAAATATTTATTTTATAATGTGATTTCCCCCCCACTTTCAATTCTTTTACTTCAATGAAAGGTTAGAATTTTACCAATTTTTTGAATGAAAGATCAAAAGGATAAATGATGCAGATTTATTTTTTATAGCCATTTTTTATCATTTTTACCAGGGGTACCATTAATTCTGAGCACCACTGTATTAGTCAAATCTGATTCACTGTGGGTTTTCCCAGGTGAGTGTTTCTATGGTTGGTTGGAGCCCCTGTTGGACCGGTTAATTCAGGAACCTACCACGGTTGTGAGCCCAAGCATTGCGGTCATCAACAAGGACAATCTACAGTTTATAAAGCCAGTGCCGTCAGGCCTCACACATACCCGAGGGAAGTTTGACTGGATCCTGAGTTTTGGCTGGGAGACTATACCTGAAGAAGAGAGGGTGAAACGCAAAGATGAAACCTATCCAGTCAGGCAAATGATAAACACTCAAACACTCAGACACACGTTAAGTTTCCATGTTATAAGCGGTGTTTTCCTGTGGAGTTTAACAGGAACACACGCATACAAAACCACATTTTTCTCAGTAACGCATTACATCAGTTTAAATTGCATCTATATCGCTGCTGCATGAGACACCAATTTTCATGTAGTTAAATTTTTCGTTCAGGACACCTGCTATTGCCGGAGGACTTTTTGCCATTTACAAGCAGTTCTTTGAACACATTGGGAGCTATGATGACAAGATGGAGTTTTGGGGAGGAGAGAACATAGAAATGTCATTTAGGGTAAGACCCTCTGCACGTTTTTATCTTTCGCATCCTTTAACAGCGTCATTACTCCAGTCTTCATGTGTCACATGATCCTTCAGAAATCATTCAAGTGAACTTTTGTTTACATGTATCATAAAATTAGACAATTTTGACATTTGTCATTTTAACTAAATTGTTAAAGGGATAGTTCACCCAAAAATGAAAATTAAGTCAGTTATTACTCACTCTCATGCTGTACCAACCCGTAAGACGTTTGTTCATCTTCGGAACACAAATTAAGATATTTGTGATTAAATCTGAGAGCTGGATCACTCCTCCATAGGCTTCCTAAGGGATTGAAACTTGACGGCCCAGAAAGTCATTGAAGAAAATTGTTAAATATTTAATGTGCCTACAGTGGCTAGATCTTAAGTTTATTGAGCGACGAGAATACTTTTTGAGCGCAAAAAAACAAACAAAAATAGCGACTTTATTGAAGTATTCTCTTTGGACCTGGAGATTTCACGTAGTGTTATTGCGCAGCGCTTCTGGTTGAACGTCACACGCATCACACACATGACCAGCGTCGGCCAATAGTGAGCCTACGTGTGACGTATAACACAGAAGCGCTGCGCTGTTACACTATGTCAACAGCTTAGGAGAAAGACACGGAAGAGAAGAGAGAAAAATATTCTCGTCGCTTGATAAACTTAAGATTGAGCCACTGTAGCCATTTGGACTATTTTAACGATGTCTTTAATGACTTTTCGGGGCTGTCAGGTTTCAATCCCTTAGGAAGCCTATGGAGGAGTGATCCAGCTCTCAGATTTAATCACAAATATCTTTATTTGTGTTCCGAAGATGAACGAGGGTCTTACGGGGTTGATACAGCATGAGGGTGAGTAATTAATGACTTAATTTTCATTTTTGGGTGAATTATCCCTTTAACTAAAACTATAAAAATACATTTTAAAAATCAAAGTACAATTATATATATTTATATACTGTGTAATAAAATAACATAGAAAACAAAATATAATAATATATATAACAAATATGGCAACTAACTGAAATAAAATAAAATGAAGTACTTAAATGACAATCTAAAATAAATTAAAGCTACATTTAAATCTAAAATAAATGTAAAAAGATGACACAAGCACACAACTGTTATGATTCCAGCCTGTGTTCCCCTGGTCCTGCTTGTACTTTTATGCTACTTCCTGTTCTACTCCCATGTTTTGTAGTCCTTTGTAGTTTTTTGTTGTTGACTTGTTCTGTTATTGTTTGTCTAGCATTTATACACCAGTGTTTCTTAAGTTCCTCGTCGAGTCTTGTCCTACATGGATGCATGTTTGGTGCTGCTCATTCTGTTACCTAGTTTTTGAATTCACCCAGCGTTACAAGAACACAATTTCAAAAACTAAAAAGAAATTGAATTTTAACTGCTCTGGTATCATACATTATGTATTGGCTCTTTCAGGTATGGCTGTGTGGAGGTCGTCTAGAGATCATTCCCTGTTCTGTGGTCGGCCACATCTTCCGCACCAAAAGTCCGCATTCCTTCCCAAAAGGCATGGATGTGATCATAATCAACCAGGTTCGCCTCGCAGAAGTCTGGATGGATGATTACAAGATGATTTTCTACAACAGAAATAAAAAAGCTGCTGCCTTTGAAGCAAAGGTGAGAGAAGTGGATGATGTGTGTACGGTAATAATTTCAATTGATTGCAAAATAAGTCTTATTTGTAAAACTCACATATTTCTCTTTTACGTTTTGAGGAGCACAGAAATCATACGGGGACATAAGGGAACGCCTGAAGCTCAAAGAGAAGCTACATTGCAAAAATTTCTCCTGGTATCTAGAAAACATATACCCAGAGTTCTTTGTGCCTGATTTGAACCCTGTCCTGTTTGGATCGGTAATGCAGTGTTATAATTTGATCATTTATTGCAGTAATAATTTGATAATTTACAGCAATGTACGTGTGTGTGTGTGCACGTGTTTATTGTGTCTGTAGTTGAAGAACATTGCCACAAAAACTTGTCTTGATATTGGTAAGAAGAATCCAGGAGGGAAGTCAGTGATTTTATTCATTTGCCACAACATGGGAATAAATCAGGTAATCTAATGACATTGCTGTCATCCTCACATTATTATTATTTTTGGCCATTTACTTAAAGGGATAGTTCAACCAAAAATGAAAATTAAGTCAGTAATTACTCACCCTTATGTCGTTCCAACCCTGTAAGACCTTCGTTCATCTTCTAAACACAAATTAAGATATTTTTGATTAAATCTGAGAGGTGGATCACTCCTCCATAGGCTTCCTAAGGGATTGAAACTTGACGGCCAAGAAAGGAGAAAATGTTTAAATATTTAATGTGCCTACAGTGGCTAGATCTTAAGTCTATCGAGCTACGAGAATAATTTTTGAGCGCAAAAAAACAAACTAAAATAGCGACTTTGTTCAAGTATTCTCTTTGGGCCTGGAGATTTCACGTAGTGTTATTGCGCAACGCTTCTGGTTGACCGTCACACGCATCACACACATGATCAGCGTCGGCCAATAGTGAGCCTACGTGTGACGTATAACACAGAAGCGCTGCGCAGTTACACAACGTCAACAGCTTAAGAGAATGATACGGAAGAGAAGAGATGGTTGAATAAAGTCGTTATTTTAGATTTTTTTGCACGCAAAAAATATTCTCGTCGCTTGATAAACTTAAGATTGAGCACGGTAGCCATTTGGACTATTTTAACGATGTCTTTAATGACTTTTCGGGGCTGTCAGGTTTCAATCCCTTAGAAGCCTATGGAGGAGTGATCCAGCTCTCAAATTTAATCACAAATATCTTAATTTGTGTTCCGAAGATGAACGAAGGTCTTATGGGGTTGGTACAGCATGAGGGTGAGTAATTTTTGGGTGAACTATCCCTTTAATTGCTTAAACTGCTTTTTCTGTGTTATTTTATCTTTGTAGTATTTTGAGTACACGTCGCATCAGGAGCTGAGGCATAATATTGATAAGCAGCTGTGTCTGCATGCAACGATCGAGCCTGAACCTGTGCGAGTGGAGCTGTGCAACTTTCAGGGTGATGGAACCGTCCCAGCTCCACAGCAGATGTGGAGTTTCATTATTGTTTCCCAACAGGTATAGTACACATCAATATCCCAACAACCCTTTGCCCCTTAATATTGCAAAAAAATGAATGTAGCCTACTGTCATGGCACAAATATATAATCTCAAACTTTTGTGCACTTCATAGTTTTAGAGATTTTAATTTGGTATTTGTTTGTGTTATCTTACCTTATACATTTGCGATTGTTTGCAGATATACCTTCTCCACAGTGCTCTGTTTAATAAGTGTTTAATGGTGGAGTATGGCAACATCATCATGAAAAGCTGTGACCCTGCCAACAATTATCAGCATTGGTCTTTCATCTGATCTGTGTCCTCCATCAGATTACCCGACCACAAAATAGAAGGTCAATGAATAGTTGTATCATGTTGTGCACTAATGTAAGTTTGTGCAATGCATCTGGAATTCTTACTTAATTGTAGTAAATTCAGTCAAATGATATTAAACGTGACTTGATTAAATGCAGTAAAATCATTATTTTTCGAATAATGCACACACGTTTATGTTGTTTACATTGAACACTGTTCAGTTGGTAACCAATGTATTTATTATTACATGAATGCTGATGAATTAAAGATATAAAGACTTTTTTGTAAGCGAGGTGTGCTATGATTTGTGTTGTGAACTGGATTTAAATTATCTTTTTAATGGGTTAACTCTGAGCAAAGAGTTTTCTTTACCCAAAAGGAAAACTCTCTCAATGGCTACCTATCATTCTTTAAAATATCTTCTTTTGAGTTCAGCAGAAGAAAGAAACTCATACAGGTTTGGAACAACTTGACGGTGAGTTAAAGATCATTAACTCACTGTCAAGTTGTTCCAAACCTGTATGAGTTTATGTGACTTCCATCATATTTTTCTTTTGTGTTCAACAGAAGAAAGAAACTCATACAGGTTTGGAACAACTTGAGGGCGAGAAAATGATGACAATTGTCATTTTTTCGAGGCACTATCCCTTAAAAATCCAATCGAAGATGTACATCAACGCAAGGCGGCGCTAATGCAATAGACTAGAATAGAGTTTCTAGTGACGCAATGCTGTTTGTTCTGCAGTTGTTAACGTAATAAATGACTCTGAATCTTAACGTTATACGAAATCTGCCTAATAGACGCAGTTATGTTTTAATTGTTTTGTTTTTTAATCTGCAATGTCATGCTGACATTCTTTTTGGAACTGTACATGACTTTTTTTTCTAGCTCTTATCAGCAAGACTTCCGCAAATTCCGCAAGCGCGCTCGCCATTGCAGCGTTTAGCTGTCAATCACCGCCATGATTGGTTAGTCGTCCACACGCCCCTCCCCCTTGCAACATGGCCCCGCCCATCTCCCTTTTCCTCGCGCGCGGGTGACGTCACATGCTCGAGCAATGATGGGCAGTCGAGCGAGCGCTGGTGAGTTCCTCTCTACACCAATAAAATCACTGAGACCCGCCGTGTCATTTTAACAGGGAAGGAGGAAACTGTCTTTAAAAAAATGTCACTATAGTCGCTAATGTTTAATCTCTGCGCTCATACACAACGAGCCTGGTACAACTCTTTAAGTTTAGCTTTTAAATCCTGGTATTTTTGTTTTGTTTAGTAAAGAGCACTAAATGTAAGTACCACGTTGTTATGCAGTGTGTGTGTGTTTGGTTCTGCTGTTTACTAACGGCAGCAGCTCTAACCACAACTAACCAACTTTTCCTTATAGCTGGTGATTTAAATCAATTATTGATAACTGTATGTTTAAAGCATTTGTTGTGAATGTGATGCTTTGACTGGAATAACAGCTTGCTACTGATTTCAAGCAGTGTCAGGCTGAGCCCTGTTAAATAAGGGATTGTGCTAATAACATTATGAGAGAGAGAGAGAGAGAGAGAGAGAGAGAGAGAGAGAGAGAGAGAGAGAGATGGGTTGGGAGTGTGTGTGGGTTGTGAGTGCTTGTGTTTTTATGTCAGTTTATACCTTTATCTTTCCTGTATGCCACAGAGAGAGCACACACTACAGTCCCTGAACACAGTGGTAGGACTATGTGTTTGTCATCCCAATGCAAATAGCTATGTGATGTGACTTGTCAAATTACTAGACTAGTCTATTGTTAGAACTGCTATAGTGTTTGTATTGTACGTCTGTTCCTTAAAGTGACGGCATTGGCAAAATTATTGCATGTAAAATACCTTAGCAAATGCAAACCATTTTCTTAGTGTATTCTTCCAGGTGGCTTTTACTGTGGTCCAGTTTTCATATTCAGGCCATTTAGTAAGCAAGCTTGCTCTGATGTGTCATTTGATGATATTGTGTTGGTTTGATATTTGTTGACGCTGTACTTTGTGTGTTTGGCAGTTTTAGTCAAAGTGCTTTGGAGAACACCTTTAGAGTGTGAATCTGTGTGCCTGTAGTAATGTACCTATTAATTTAACAATGTAGAGGTTGGTGATTAACGGACATGTTACTTTTTTATCCAAACAAGTGCCTAAAATCTTTTCTATACTACTAAAAAAAAAATACAGATTGAGAAAATAATGTATAAAAGTGTTCTTTTGGAAAATTTCCTGTCAATTTGTTGTCATTAAATTGCTTTATGTACTGTATTTATCAGCATTATATATGCCATCTTATCTCTAGCTCGCAAATAAGTAAATAATTGCCCTGACATTTCAACACAATATATTTATATAATAAAACCTTTATTTTTAGAAACATGTTTTTGTTACAGTATTTGTCATGTAACAAAAACTTGAATTATTATTTTCACTTTAACGGAAACACAATAATACTAACTGAACCTAAATAAAATGAAATCCAATAGTAGTAATAATAATGACAATAATGAGAAAATAAAACGCACACAAAAAAATAATATTAAATAAAAAAAACCTTGAGCCAAATGTTACCTATACAGAGGTTCAATAGACTGCATCCACCTTTAGATCGATAAAAACAAAAACATGTCTTCTAAAGCCCAGGATAAAGAAAAAAAGCTAATTCTCATGCTTTCTCCTCTTCATGCATCTGCTTGCTCCGTCTCAAACAGTATAAATAAACCAAATATTCAGTGAAAATTAATGCTTATTCAAACATAAATCTTCCGATCTCTTGGTAGATACATGACCGACCCCCACGTCTGTCCAACAATTGCTTTTCTTAAGCAAAATTGTTTTTTAATTTGCAAAATAACTGGAAATGATTCATCTGTAATAGAACTCCAGGAAGCTATAAATTCATAAACACTTTTTTTTTATCTGACTGTATGAACATAAGGACAACATGAGATTGATCTCCTGCACTTTATTCTTTTCCTGACGTCTCGGCAGACAAGATGAGCACTCTTCCCCTCTCACGCTCAGAAGTGTTTGGGCAACTGAGGCAAGAGCTACACGATGATGTGGAGTTTCACCAGTCCGATGCGCATATCTTCATCATCATGGGTGCTTCGGTGAGTCCCAGTGTGTGTGTGTTATATTATAATATCTCTGTCTCTACTATTGAGGAATTGACACGGTCTCATCTGGAACCTTTAATTGTCACTCATTTTGAACATGTTGCATATATTGACAAACCAAAAATTGGTGTGAAATCATGTATTTGGGACACTTTTTAAAAATAAAATGACGGTGACTACATTTGCATGCACCTCAGTAATGTGTTCTGATAGTAATCAGAATTTGGCAGTATTCTGTTTATTGATGTTATTATGTAAACGGCACACTCCGATCGCCCGATTTAAAACAATATTCTGATTCCACAAATTCCAATTCCCTAAAATACTGTCAGAAAATTGTTGCATGTAAACACCTTATTCAGAAAATTTGATGAAAGGAGATATGTGCGCACCACACAATTTTCCAGTGTGTAAAGCAGAAAGTAGGATGCATTACAACTGGTGTTCGTACAGTTTCATCACACTTTATTGCACAGAGTTTGTGGAATGAGTGTTTCCAAATTCGAAGCTTTTTAACTTCACCAATATCTCCTATCAGTCCTTGCTGGATTCTTTCATCCGCTCTCTTTTCTTCTATTGCCGAGTTACATATTTCTATGTGTTTATTAATGATTGCTCACCGCTTTCTATTTTATGCCGATGTTTTTAGGCTATTTTAATGTGAGAAAAGTAATAGCTATTTTAATGTGAGAGATATAGTCAGTCCTAATTAAATTATTGTGGAAAATATACAGGAATACTCCACTGCATGTACGCATATATAAACATCGAATTGGTAATATGACTGCAACCCGAATATAGACCTTTAACAGAATTTGATGTTCATGTAGATAGACATATTCATTGAAATGCGTGTCAAAAAGTTGCCAATTTGCCCAAAATCCTAAATTTATTAATCTATTTCCTATTTTAACTTATTCCTCCTACTGGTATATGGTAGTTTCTTTAGTATTATGGCTAATCTTATGGTTTTACAGATAGCCTGTTTACTGCTAGTCCGATAAAGGGAAAAAGGATTCCTCTGAATTGGTGCAATGGCCTTGATGTTTTGTAGAAGGAAGTAAACTGAAATTAAGCAACCATGAAGGGACGTTGCCAACGTAAGGTTTTTATTTTTGATTCAGACAGAACAGGGGGTTGAGTAATTCAGCAGTTCAGTTCACAGCTTATGCCTTGAAAGGTGATTGGTCAGGTGTGGTGACAGAAGGTCTGTGATTGGCTAGACATGACGAAAGCCTTATCTAGACAGCCTTGATTAGGTTTGGCATGCATACAAACACAAAACCTCAAGAATAAAAAGTGAAGTTTTGCATTACAGTTAGTCAAGCTTTTGCAATTCTCACAAGAGTGTTTTCCCCTTTTCGTCTTTTAGTGATGAAATTTAAACTCTTCCTCCTTTTTTTTAGTTTGCTTTTCCTTGTTCCTCCTTATTTTGTGCAACTTTTTAGTAGCTGATTTTACACAATTGCTCTGTGTAAGATCTTTGTTACTGTCGGATTTTCCTGTTCTTATTGTTTGGGTTTTTAAATAGGTGCTAGTGAGCTGGATTACGCAAAGATCACTCTCTGTCAGCACTTTTCTTTCAGTTAGTGTGGAGAGAGGTGAAAGAGCTGGCTTGTGTGTTTGGGATGAGGGTGGGGTTTGAAAGATGGCTGTTTGACATGGGGTTGCAAAGGTTTGTGGCATAATGATAAACATTGAATCCAACCACGTCAAAATCCAGATGTATGTGACAACAAATGTTTTGGCCTAGAAAATGCGTGACATCGCTTAGAGCAGCTTTAAACACCACAGCTGACTTGAGTATTTGTTGCTGACCGTGTCCATCCCTTTATGACCACAATATCATCTTCTAAAGAAATCTTTTAGCAGGATAACACGCACGTCACAAAGCTCAAATCACCTCAAACTGGTTTCTTGAACTTGTCAGTGAGTTCACTAAACTCAAATGGCCTCCACAGTCACCAGATCTCCATAGAGCAGCTTTGGGATGTGCTGGAATGGGAGATTTAACATCATAGATGAGCAGCCGGCAAAATCTGCAGTAAAACTGCTTGATGCTTTCACAACAATATAGACCAAAATCTCTGAGGAATGTTTCCAGCACCTTGTTGAATCTATCAAGACCCATAGCCTCTGGCTTTCTACTGGCATGCTCTGGTGTTTACACTCCAGGATCACGGAGATACACACTCATCAGTCATGAACAAAACAAACACACAGCCTTTTTATTTTATTTGTGGAAACACTGTAGCCACTATCAGAGCAAATGGTTGCTAGGTTTTTGCATGTTTGTTTTATTATGATTATGCTGCATTGTTCATAATAAAAGGTACAAAAAATCAATGTGGCTGAAATTGTTGTCAAGTCACCATTACAAAGTACTTTTCACCACAGCAAATCGGCTGGAATGATTCAATGGTTAGTGAACCGTTTATTGACTAATATCTGCCAATAATGAATGCTAGAGAGATGGGACTCTCCCACAATGCTGTAATTCAGCCAGGACAACCAGAAAAGTGCTGTCTCACCGTGCACAGAGTGTTTCTAATGTGTCTGAATGGGTGTGGAGCAGATCTGCTCAGGTCAATGACCTTTGCATTGAGATCACATTGAGCTGGGATGGGTTGACTGTCGTATTTGTTTTTTTAACCTTAATTTGATTTGTTCTTGTGTGTTTTGTATCTATTATATAATAGTCATCTTTATATTCAGCTGTATTTATGACATGAGTCACTGTGGTTACACAGAAATTATGGCTGCATTTCAAAATCTGCCAACCTCTGTGGCAATTGGGCGCTTCATAGGCATGTTCGGACAAGACTGTAATGGCCAAAACGGCTTTTTAGGCAGGCAGTTTATTATAAATTTCTTTTAAATGGGTCATGACATTAGTTTTTTTATTTAAATGTTCCTTGACCTTGACGTTCACTTGTAAGGTTAATAAAGTTTTCTTTCCACAATAAAACAAATATATGTGGAAAAATTGCTATTTAATACAACCTTCATTCTGACCCTCTCAGTCTGTCAAAAGATTTTAGATGAAGTAAGACCAGGTCTAGTTTTTAATCGTTCTTTTTTTCATCTCCTTCTCGACATATAGGCGGGGATAACTTGCATGGTGTTAAACTATAAACTAGTTTTAAAAATATTGCACAATGAATCCCTGTATAGTGTAGTGAGTCAGTTGTGTGGCGGTTTGTGTAATTGAGCCAACATGAATAAATTGTGCCGTGATGTAACAAATGTGTTTTGTTTTTTGTAGGGAGATCTGGCCAAAAAGAAAATCTACCCAACTTTGTGGTGAGTCCCCTAACTAACTTAAAGGTGAAATAAGTAACTTTTTTACCTTAACCGAACAGCTTTGGAGTCATTGTAATGTTTATATTACTGATTTCGTGTTGAATGGTGGTCGTCCCGCCGGCCGCAGCATCAGGAAGTGTCGCGTGATATCAGGTCTCGCGATGTAACGAATTGCTTTACGGCAAGAAAGATCTGCTAAAATGAGCAACAAACAGAAATAACCCGGCGCCGTATACATGTGGTGTTCGAGGCGCACATACAATACAGACTGCCGACAGTTCAACAGGGCGCTCAGCTCTTAAAGGGGCCACACCTTATTTCCACTCGTTACAGCTTTCATCCTACTGAACCGGTACCGGTGTACAGGGGGAGGGGATCCTGCGTGCGTGATATTTACGACAGTACAAGTATCCCACAGCGACTCTAGGGTAGCCTGGCATGCCAGACCTACATCAAGATGTTAGGTCTGGGAACTCTCCATTGACATACCTCAATCCGAGGGGCGGGATAAACGGTTGTCTTTCAAAATCCCTCTGCACGCAATAGGACAGCGCTAACCAACCAGAGCAACGAACGGCTGTGGCTGAGTGAGTCCCGTGCGTTTTCCCACTAGCGGAGCTAGTTGATATATTAAACTTTTGCCGTATCCGGTCGTCAAAACTCCGAACACATCTTTCTTTTTTAAGAATGACTTAAGTGGCGTTCTCTTAACTCCAAGTCCTCCAGAGTCGCGGCCAAAGCCGATTCGAAAGACCGCTGCATCTTCATTGTTTTCAAGCAGCAGGGAAATCACCTATGGAAATCACGCGGAACGTCATGAACTGTGCCGTCATTGTGTTAAGCCCGCCCGCCGACTCTATACACGATGTGATTGGCCTGACCCGAAATTGGTTTTTCCAACTAAAAAGTCTATGGAGAGTTGCTAGACCACACTGGCAGCGAAATGATTTTCGCGGCCGCTAGGGTGCGTCTAGATTTCTAGGCTAACTCTAGGGGTCACTGTTTGACAAAAACTGAAATCCTGCATAGTGCTGCTTTAACATGCCTTCATGCATAAAATTATTTACTATAGTATATACTACAGTTCATAATTTTAGAGTCGATACGTTTATAAAGTGACCTTGTAAAGTCTCTTATGCTTTATTTGACCAAAAATACAGTGAAATATAATTACATTTCAAAGTAACTTTTTTGAATATAATAATAAATATAGTTTATTCCTGTGATAAAAGCAGAATTTTCAGCATCATTACTGCAGTCTATAGTGTCACATGATCCTTCAGAAATCATTCTGATACGATGATTTGGTGCTCAAGAAACATTTCTTATCAATGTTGAAAACTGTTGTACTGCTTCATATTTTTGTGGAAACTGTGATACATTTATTTTCAGGATTCTTTGATGAATAGAAAGATCTGCATTTATTTGAAATGGGTATCTTTTGTAACATTATAGAAGTTTTTACTGTCACTTCTGATCATTTTTAAGTGTCCTTGCTGAATAAAAGTAACAACATCTTTTAAAAATATATTTTTTAACGATAGTGTATCTCTTTTTATTTCTGTTTCTCTCTATAGGTGGTTGTTCAGAGACGGTCTTCTTCCCGAACAGACATATTTTGTGGGCTTTGCTCGTTCCGATCTGACTGTGGATGCCATACGCGCGGCCTGCATGCCCTACATGAAGGTCAGCGCTCAGTTATCTTGTGTGTGTGTTTTTGTGTGTGTGTGTGTGTGCGCTCGTGTTCATACGGCCTCTGTTTTTTTCCTCCCTTCAGACGGTCGACTCTGAGGCAGAGCGCCTCGCTGCGTTCTTCACTCGAAACTCTTACATCAGCGGGAAGTATGTGGATGAATCGTCTTTCGCTAACCTGAACACTCATCTGCTGTCCCTGCCTGGAGGAGCCGAGGCCAACCGGCTCTTCTACCTGGCCCTGCCGCCCAGCGTCTACCACGATGTCACCAAGAACATCAAACATCAATGCATGAGCACCAAGTGAGAAGCGAACGCATGCAGTTGATTTTGTTTCATTTTTACTTCAACGTGCTCTAAGCAATGTCGGGTGACGTCACTTCTTGTTGACGTTTAAAGTATTGTCAAACAAAACGGAGGCTAGCTAGACCCTCCCTCCTGCTCATCCGCTAGTGTTGTAGTCAAGACCACCTAACCCGAGACCAAGACAAGACCAAGACCAGAGTGTATCGAGACCGAGACAAGACCAAGACTTTTAGGGGCCGAGACCAAGTCGAGACCAAGACCGAGGGAGGGCGAGACCAAGACCAAGACCAGGGCACTACAAAAAATTGTGAAACATTATCAAAAGAGCTTCTCAAATTGATCTGAAAGATCCACATTCCCATAAAAATACATAGCCTAGATATTAAACACTATTTAATAGTCTAGATATTATTTAAACAGTTTAAAAAAACGTAGCCATCTTTATTCAATACTCCTGGGTGACTTCCATCATTTAGTACAGTATGCAAAACAATTATTCATTGTTCATCACTAAAGCCTTCACTTTTCTCCGCCTTTTATAAACAATAAATAAAGTTATGTTGTTTTTAAACCTACAACAATCCTTTTTTAAACGTATTTTAGCACAATTCACAACCTGCAGTAAAAAATATCCGAATGCTCCACATCAAACTATGGTCTACTGATCTTTTACCATCGTGTCGATTTATTTTTATTAATATGTGCCATGCAAGACAGCGCTTAGGAGACGGTGAACCCTTGTTTATACTTTCGCCTGGCTCAGAAGAGAAAGAGTGCGCGTGCGGGCGCTCTCTCTCTGTCACACGCACAGCAGTTCGTCTACATTACTCATCGATCGTTTTACACCTAAAAGCAAGGATGTTAACAAAAAAATGAGACAATACACTGGCAATTTCGTGATATTTCCACAGTTATGGTCTTGATTGGTCTTGAAAAAAAATCGCGAGTCCTCAATGTCCGAGACCGAGACAAGACCGAGACCAAATGCGGTCGAGTCCGAGACGAGACCGAGACCATCAAAAAGTGGTCTCGAGACCGGTCTCGAGAACTACAACACTATCATCCGCGCACTAACCCCCCAAACCCCACCCCCAAATCCTTCTTGTCGGTTATTGGCTGGAACAGTTTGTTATGTTTCGTGGTGCGGGTTAGCCCAGTTTGTTTTTGTTGCCGTTTGTGGAGCCTGGGGTGTCTGCAGAGACCGCGTCTTTTTACAGTGTGTTCAGGGGACAGGCAGCTAGCGGATAGTGAGGAGAAGTTTGCTGTATGTGACAAAAAATGTTTTGGCCTAAAAAACGTGTGACATCGCTTAGAGCACCTTTTTTAAATATGTGTTTTATGTTCTTAATAAAAGGCAAGATGCGTCCAAAAGTAGGTAGTCAAACTTACAATTTTGACCTGACTGTCAAAAAATCCCCATATACTTTCATTGAAGCTCCTATCAGACTTGTGACGTGAGCGTTTTAAAAATGCTCAATGTTGCAAGAAATTTTCAAATATATTACCTCGGTTACATTTCCTGCAAAAGAAAAATATAATGTTTACATTTTTACTTAAGCATACTTATAATTTTCTTTGGACAAAAAAATAGTTCTTAAATCTCAACTATATATTTGAAATTGTTTTGTGCTTAATTTTTTATTTTTTATTTTTTGACAAATGGCACCTGAGCCATTTAAGCCACCGGATTCATGAAAAATTCTTAAGAATAAAATTCTTTTTAACTGCTTTTTCTTATTATTATTTTCTAATTTAAGAAAAAATATACAAATATTTTGTATTATAAAGGTAAAATGTGTAGTGAATTTATTGGGTTGTTTCAAAGATTAAGCATTACTAAGTAATGCATAATACTAGTAGCAGGAATGTGGACGAGTGACAGATCGATCATTGAAACGGTGATCACTAGAGTGAATGCATACATGATGCGTTTGCTGTAGCTAAAACAGTATAGAAAATAGTCTGAGCGTTTATTATAACTTCAGTCTGCAGACATCTCAAAAAGATGGGCTTTGAGGTGTTTATCATCGAGCTAGTCTTTAGCATATGTGACGTGTGGACTTGCATAGATCATGTTCTTAGGCAAAATAAACAAGCTGACATTCAGTACACTCTATATCCTTCATTTCAAATATGTACAAATTTAATTGTACGTCTTTTAGTTTTTCAAATGATTTAAATCGCTGTTTTTGAAGAGTGCATGTTCTCTATTATGCCGGGGGAACGTAAGAGGGAACCCGCAATTGAATGAAACGTCTGGACATGAAGCAAAGCAATGGAGAACAAAAAAATGAAATGCTATGGTTGTTATTTACAGCAATAATCTGACATTGATCCATTCTAGAATAGATTAATTTAGTAGATGCTGTTACTCCACCACCTTTGTGACATCATCAAATATATTGTGGTTTGAATGACATATGTGTGACAAAGTTTTCAGGAAAAGGTCATAACATCATTATGACAAGATTTGTACAGGCAAGTACCACTCGCATCAAATCTAGCTAGACAAGTGTTATTAATGACTAAAACTAAAACCATAAAAAATCGATTTGAGTCATTGAAGGTCAGCAGCAAAGAAGTTAGTTAATAAACTGAGATTAAATGCATAAAGTACATTTGTATTATTTAACATATTTAATTATTGCAGGTTTGTGTGTAATATTCTGAGTTTGCTAATTATTGCAGGTTTGTGTGTAATATTCTGAGTTTGCATTTAACTGTTTTTATTAATTTTGAGGAATACTAGGATCTAAATATATTGAAAACATTGAAATAATTAATACCGAACTCACCGATTCTCAACATGGGAGAGCCTTCGTTCAATACATGGGAAAGCACCGTACTTACGTTACTTATTTGAAAAAGTAACTCTGATATTTTGTTGTAAATTTAAAAATAATGTTACTTGACTAGTTACTTGAAAAAGTAATCTGATTGTGTAACTTATGTTACTTTAAATGCTTTAGCCCCAACTGAAATGATGCCTGAAATGAATTAAAATTTGATAGTTTAAAAACATGAAAATTAGAAGTTGTTGCATTGGCAACTAACTGAAATAAAATAAGTTGAAGTGCTAAAAATTACTAAAACTGAAATTAATTTAAATAGAAATATTTAACCAATAAAATGACAAAAAGCACATAAAAACTGAAAATCTATAAAAAGGCTGATTTAAAAAATACCATAATTGTAATAAAATATCACTGGCTGGATATTGATATGATATTTTATTTTCTAAGTGTATGTGGAAGGCCTTTTTAACATGCTGGATATTTGTATGTTTGTTAGAGGCTGGAACAGGATCATCGTGGAGAAGCCGTTTGGCCATGACTTGCAGAGCTCAGAGGAGTTATCCAGTCATCTCTTCTCTCTCTTCACCGAGGAACAGATTTACCGGATAGACCATTACCTAGGCAAAGAGATGGTCCAGAACCTCATGGTCCTCAGGTCTGTCTGCTCATCATTCTCTTCGTCATCCCTCTCTGCCTTCTGCTTTTCACTGGCTGTCACACACAGTTGTCATTTATGAATAATTAAGGGTTAAACTCCATTGTGAAGCTCTTCCTCTGTGTCGGTCTCTTGTTAGTCATAGGTTTCTCTCCTGTTTCCTTACAGGTTTGGAAACCGGATATTTGGCCCCATATGGAACCGGGACAGCGTGGCATGTGTGGTTCTGACCTTCAAAGAGCCGTTTGGTACCCAGGGCCGGGGAGGATATTTTGACGATTTCGGTATCATTCGGTTAGTTAAGTTTCCTTGCTTTGAGATGATTTTGCACCTGTGATATTAACCCCCTGAGGTCGATGTTTACTAAATGTTTCTATTAATATCTCCGCGATTGTGCGGCACACATAAATGGTTCTGATTTTGCCGTAATCGATAGATTCTCAGCTTCAACGTCCTTGTTCTCGCGAGATCGTACGTGACTCACACAGAGAGCGAGATGGTCGTTCACCTCGCGTGATTGGAGGGCTAGCTTGTCTGTCTGCGTTTTGTGTGAAACCAACCAATAGATGCGGTTGAAATCCCTAAGTACCCTCCCATCTCCTCACAGTGAGGAAAATAACAGCTGACATGGATAGTGGTGGGTTTCTGTGTTATTTCTAATATATAGTTCATCTTTGGTTTGAAAAAAAAAATGTTGAAAAGTTGACATGTAGACAAGAAAACTTGAATGTGTACATTTTGTGAATATTGTTAGTAGTGAGTTTTTTCACAAAGTAAACGTTTTGCTTCAAAGAAAGACCTGTTGTAATGCTACTTTTTCATTTGCACACATCCCATAAAGCTTGATATGTAGTAGGAAGTTAATTTAGTCCTATTTTATCTCAGTCACTCTAACATTTGGTGAAGGTAGTCACAGACAAAACTTGTGCTAAAAAATGTCAAATTTAGACAATTATTATTCATTTTCTACTAATTTATTCATATATTACACTACTTTTGTGAGCCTAAGACTTTGGAAAACCCATTTCAAGGACCACATGAGTAATGGTATGTTTCCTTTCCACAAGAGATTTGAAGAATTTCAAAAATCGGACTTGATTATTTTCCACCTTTTAGAGCCAAATTATCCCCTCTCTCTCTCTCTCTCTCTCCTCTCTCTCTCTCTCTCTCTCTCTCTCTCTCTCTCCTCTCTCTCTCTCTCTCTCTCTCTCCTCTCTCTCTCTCTCTCTCTCTCTCTCTCTCCTCTCTCTCTCTCTCTCTCTCTCTCTCTCTCTCTCTCTCTCTCTCTCTCTCTCTCTCTCTCTCTCTTTACACAATGCTCTAGGACAAGTGGTGAACTCACCAGTAAGAGAGCTGGGTTTTCTCTGCACATTTTGATGTAAAACATATGGGATTATGTTATGTAATTGCCTTTAAAAGGTGAATTTATTAAGATATGTAAAATCGAAGGAAAAAGTGAAACAATGCCCTTAGACCTCAGAGGGTTAAAACTTATAAAGGATAGTGTACCAAAGATGAATACCGCCATTATTTATTAGACTTTTTTATGCTTGCTGGTGTGAAGCACCATAAAATTAGTCCGTATATATATATAAAAAAAAAGATAAAATGCACATTATTTCAAAGACAAATGTGTTTAATAATCCATTGCACTTTCTGTGCATGAGGATTCCCTTCAAAGGCTGAGTGGATTTTGCTATTCTAATGTATTCCTCTCTTTTCTGTCTCCAGTGATGTGATGCAGAACCACCTGCTGCAGATGCTCTCTCTGGTTGCCATGGAGAAGCCCGCATCCACCAGCTCTGATGATGTTAGGGATGAGAAGGTAACGAGCCGCTCAGCCAATCAGCTGTGTGTGTGCGTCACTCATGTGACTGATCCTGAATGTAGCCTTTAGCCAAGCATAAATTAAGGTCTTGGCTCCAAGATTGTTTCTGGATAATATTTGTTTTTGGTTTATAATTTTATAGATTTTTTTTACAGATGTGCATTTCTGCTAATTATGTGTAATACCTAAAAAAAATTTCTTTGAAATGCTTTTGGGTTAGCTGTTTTTTTTTTTTCCGTTTAATTTTTGTTTGTTTTGTTTTGCTTTGCAATGCTTTTTTTTTTCTTTGCAATGCCTTGTTTTGCTTTTGTTTTGTTTGAGGACTTGTTTTTCTCTGTAACAACGACAAACATTTTACATATTTCAAAAAACACACACACAGCTTGGAGACCTAAGCGCTGAGCGTAACTGACACACACACACACACACACACACACACACACACAGCTTGGAGACCTAAGCTGCGTTGAGCATAACTGACACACATACACACACACACACACACACACACACACACACACACACACAACACACACACACACACACACACACACACACACCACTTATTGAGCATGCTACAAAACCCATAACAGCAACAATTATTAACAGTACTTACAGGTTGTGATTCGGAGGAGGAAGCCGATCCAAATAAACTGGTACTGAACCTTCCTTCAGTATCAGCCGGCTCTCGAATCCACACTTGAAAGCATTTATGTTTGTAAAGGAATCGTCATTAAAATGACGCGAACACAGCTCAAGGTTCGGCTATACTTGTGTGGTATAGTTGTAAATCTAAACTCTAGCCACTGAGTCTTCACATGCTTGTCCTGGGCAGTGAAAAAAAAGTTCGCTTTTGATTCGCACTTCAGAACAGCGTCTCGTCGACATGATGTTTTCACTGTTTTCTGGCGCGCGCACTGAGTGGGCGTATCTTATTCAAATAACTTGTACAAGTGACGTACGAAAGTTAGAGAAAAAGCATCGTTCGTCTATCGATTCATATCAGCGACTCAGAGTCGACTCTTACTTTTGAGAGACAATAACTTTGTATACGGTGAACTTTCATATTTAAAACTTTGCAGGATGTTTTCGTTCACTTAGATCTATGTTACACACTACATGAAAGGTAATTTTCAAAAATCCATGATAGGTACCCTTTAAGTTTGTGTGTTCAGTCACATGGCATGAAGAAATGAGTGTTCATGAAGTATCCAACTGAACTGGTATTGCTAAGATAAATGGGAATGATCTCTGATGTCTCTTTCTCTAGTGTATTGTAGATTTCTGCCTGCCGGTTTTCTAATGCTCTGTGTGTCCCCCTACAGGTGAAGGTGTTGAAGTGCATTGAAGCGGTCTCTCTGTCAGACGTGGTCTTGGGTCAGTACGTGGGAGATCCAGATGGAGAAGGAGAGGCTAAACTGGGTTATCTAGATGACAAAACTGTCCCTAAAGGCTCCACTCAAGCTACATTTGCCACTGCAGTGCTTTATGTAAAGAATGAACGCTGGGATGGTAAGTGATGCTCACTGTGTGTATCTAATCATTACATGTGGGTTAGTAAAGCTCAGAGTATGTGCTCAACAGAGTAACTAGCACATATTTACAATCTGGCCAAAGACCTAAAATCCCAAGAACTATTCATTTTGACCTGTGTCTCTTTCTGGAAGTAAGAGCAGCATTTGTGCTGAAGGAGTACATTTGAAGCTGTACTAACAGCTTGGTCTTGAAATCAAATTAGTTTTTTGGCTTGAAATACAAAAATAACTTTAAAGGGGTCATATAATGGTACATGCACTTTTACAAGTTGATTGTACTGAAATGTGTGTTGGCAGTGTCTGTACACAGCCATCATATAATGATAAAAATCCATCCAGTGGTTTTGTTTTAATCTCCTTATATGTTTTCCCCTGCCTCAAATCGAGCCGTTCGATTTTGTGACGTCACAAGCTCGCACGCCCCTCCCACGACTGTTGATTGACAGCAGTGTTTCAACACAGACCCCCCTCGCTCGTGAGTGAGATGTCAATCATAGTTCGTCATTGTTGATACACTGGAGCAGAATGGCGCCTAAGCGATTGTGGTGTTCTGTTCTTGGGTGTAATAAGGAACACAGCAGTCATTTTAATGTTCCTAAATCCGAACCGCTGAAGACGCAGTGGCTGAGTTTTGTTTATGAAGGGAATATTTCCGACGAGCAACGTCAAATCATTTGCGCAAATCAGTTCTCACCAGACTGCTTTTTAAACGAGGGTCAATATAAATCAGGTTTAGCTAAGAAGCTGCTACTGAAAAAGGAATCGGTACCAACTATTCGTGTTCCTGCTGGACCTCCAGAAGAAGTGAGTGTAACGTTTCAGTCACCTTTATATTAATCTTTGCAAATCCCTTATTGCACGCTTCACGATGATTGTGGCTAATGTTTACACTCAGGGTGCGTTACGGCATGTAGGCTATTCTATGTAATGTTACACATTCTCAATATAATTCATAATCCCACGTTTATAATGAAAAACGCGTTATAGTTATTGTGTTATTAAAAACTGTGTACGCAGGTGTTACAGTTAACGTAACAGGAATATTAACAGGAATATCAATGCAGTTACAATACTATAGATGTACTTAAAAGTTTTAAAACATTTTCATACTGCACTAAACATAAACATACAACAAATTCTTAGGTATCCTTCAACTACTGCTAGAATCATTAATGACATGACCTCAAGTCAGTTTCAGTCACGATAGTTGTACCTAAAGGCCAATTTATACTTCTGCGTCGGGTGCGCGCGGTAGGTACGGCGTAGCATACGCACAGACGCGTGCCCTTCGCAGTACCCTTCGCCGTAACCTGACGCGCACCTCCTCAAAAATGTAACTACGCGTCGCGGCGACGCGGACCGCAAGATCTGTGATTGGTCGGCTTGGTAGCATCGCGTTTCCTCCTACGCATTTCCGGCGTGTTTTTCTGCACCGCCCGCCATTTTTAAATTCTAAGTACAGCGAAACTGTTAAAAAAACTAAAAACTTACTGCTTTTCCACCTCGATAAGCTCCAACTCCAATGTGATCCGCTCTCTTTTAATCGCCATTGCTTGTAGTAGCCTAAACTCAAAACAGTCGCGAGGAATCTTCTTCTTCTCTAGGAACCGCGCGGAATCTAAACACAGTGGAACATTAAAACCCTCCGCTGCCAACTAGTGTTTCGGCGCTGACTGCAGAGCAACGCAGACCTAAACGCAGAAGTATAAATGCTCACGATGGCATCGCCTACGTGCGTAGCCTACGCCCTACACTACGGCGTACACTCGACGCAGAAGTATAAATTGGCCTTAACACTGAGATAACGTCACGCATCACTGACAAGCCTACATTTACAAAAAAAAAAAGTTTTTCAACATAAATCTGTCAACGAACTAACCTATAACTTAAAGTAACGTTAAACACGTTTGTATCTCACAACTCTAACGTTACCCTGCCAGTACATACAAAAATAGACCAAAGTGACATTGTTAACCAACCATTCTCGTCCTGTTCGAGCCTTTCTTCGGGGCCGTCATCTTGTTTCGGGTCCGACTCCGGTTCAAACTGATATGGTTGCACAAAATGTGTCCTCAGAGAGAATCCCGCTGCCATAATAAACCCTGAACTGTTGTCAAGTCAACACTCCACGTGCGTTGTGTCAAAGCGCCCACAGAACAGAGGGGCGGAGTCAGCGAAGCTCATTATCATTTAAAGGCATATGCACTTAAACGGCGTGCTGAAAACAGAGCTGTTTTTGAGCAGGTAAAATGAGTGTTTTCTTACAATACTAATGAGAATTTTTAATAAAAGTATATTACAAAGTTTTCATTTAGACCCTAAAGATTCATATTAACTTGTACAAAAATGGCATTATATGACCCCTTTAAACGTTTGAAAAGTAGCATATCTATGGAAGCTTGTTTCCACCACAGAATGAAAAATATAAAAGGTAATTGCGACTTTTATCTCACAATTCGGACTTTATTTCTCAGAATTACGAGATATAAACTGAGGAAAAAAGTCAGTCAGTCCCCCCCCCCCCCCCCCCCCCCCATAGAATTGACTTTATAACTCGTAATTCTGACTTTATATCAAGCAATTCTGACTTCATATATCGTAATTCTGACTTTATAACACGCAATTCTGACTTTATATCAAGCAATTCTGACTTCATATATCGTAATTCTGACTTTATAACACGCAATTCTGACTTTATATCACGCAATTCTGACTTTATATATCGTAATTCTGACTTTATAACATGCAATTGCGACTTTATATCTTGCAATTCTGAGAAATAAAGTAAGAATTGCGAGATGTAAACTTGCAATTGTGAGAAAAAAAAGTCAGAATTGTGAGAGAAAAAGTCGCTATTATTATTATTTATTTAGTGGCGGAAACAAGCTTCCACACATGTTTCGAGTTGGTAAAATAAAGGTTTTATAAAGAAGTGTCCTGCTCACCAAGGCTGAGTTTATTTAATCAAAACTACAATAAAAACAGTAATGTTGTGAAATATTACAATTTACTAGTTCAACTAGTGTTTTCTAGTTGAATATATATTTAAATGTAATGTATTCCTGTGATCGAAGCTGAATTCTCAGCATCATTACTCCAGTCTTCAGTGTCACATGATCATTTGCGTCAGGATTTCCTCTCTATTCATCAAAAAAATCCTGAAAAAAAACAGTTCAAGAGAACAGCATTTATTTGAACTAGAATTCCTCTCTCTCTCTCTCTCTCTCCTCTCTCTCTCTCTCTCTCTCTCTCTCTCTCTCTCACTCTCTCTCTTCTCTCTCTCTCTCTCTCTCCTCTCTCTCTCTCTCCTCTCTTCTCTCTCCTCCTCTCTCTCCTCTCTCTCTCCTCCCCCCCCCCCCCCCCCAGGGGTTCCCTTCATCCTCAGATGTGGAAAGGCTCTGAATGAGAGGAAGGCAGAGGTGAGGCTGCAGTTCACCGATGTTCCTGGAGACATCTTTGACACTCAGTGCAGGCGGAACGAGCTGGTGGTCCGCATTCAGCCCAACGAGGCCATCTACGCCAAGATGATGAGCAAGAAACCTGGAGTCTACTTCAGTCCGGAGGAGACGGAGCTGGACCTGACCTACCACAGCAGATACAGGGTAAAACAGGCACCTTTGATACATCCATACTCTGCTTTGTCCTATTAGGCAACTTTGGCCATCAAATGTAGAACATTGGTTAATTTCTTTAAAACAAAAAAACAAACAATCTTTATTAAAGTTGCTTCTCTTTATAAATGTACATTTCTCTTATTCTCTTTACAAAGGATGTTAAGCTGCCCGATGCTTATGAACGTCTGATTTTGGATGTCTTTTGTGGCAGTCAGATGCATTTTGTACGCAGGTGAGTTTCTTACAAGCTACTGTATGTTTACATGCACACAAATAAAAGGTTAGCTTTTGGATTGATGACTCAGTCGGACTGAAAAGCCTTCATGTAAACGCCTCAATTGAGCCGAATTTTACAACGTTTATTAGAACGCCAGTGAGTTTGCAGGAATTAAATAAACACTATGAAGTAAATATTGTCATATTTATCAATGGAATATCAATAAGCAGTCGTTTGGTATAAATGTGTGGTATTCGTTGATCGTGAACCGCTTAAACAAGAAGCCTGGAGAATGTTTTTACTTTGAAACATGCAGCGCTCGAATTAAATCATCACCTTTTGAAGTTTAATAATCACATTAGGCCATATTGTGATTCCTGTTTTTCTGTCCCCAAATGTAAGACCTAGAAATGATAATTAAGACTTTTCTTGTACATCATATCACAGTGGGCTCCACAAATATTGGCACCCTTGATTAATATGAGCAAAACAGATTAGGACAATTTTGACTAACTTATTTCTTAAAAATGGGTTAAAGGATTAGTTCACTTTTAAAAAAACTTTTGCTGATAATTTACTCACCACCATGTCATCCAAGATGTCCATGTCTTTCTTTCTTCAGTCGAAAAGAAATTAAGGTTTCCAGGATTTTTCTCCATATAATGGACTTCAATGGGACCCAAACGGTTCAAGGTCCAAATGACAGTTTCAGTGCAGCTTCAAAGGGCTTTAAACGATACCAGACGATGAATAAGGGTCTTATCTAGCGAAAACATTGGTCAATTCAAAAAGAAATAAAAAAGTTTAAGTTTTATTAGCACAAATGCTCGCCTTGCTCTGTTCTGTGATGCACGTTCGTGACTCTCTTGTTCGAACTCGTTCATCAAAATGAATGAATCTTTTTTCGAGTCATTTAGTTCATTTCGTTCGTTGAATGAACGAAATGACTCGAAAAAAGACTCGTTCAAAATGAATGAATCTTTTTTCGAGTCATTTCGTTTGTTGAATGAATGAAATGACTCGAAAAAAGATTTGTTCATTTTGATGAACTAGTTCGAACAGGAGAGTCACGAACGTGCATCACAGAACAGAGCAAGGCTAACATTTGTGCTAATAAAACTTAAACTTTATTTATTTTTGAATTGACCGATGGTTTCGCTAGATAAGACCCTTATTCATCGTCTGGTGTCGTTTAAAGCCCTTTGAAGCTGCACTGAAACTGTCATTTGGACCTTGAAACGTTTGGGTCCCATTGAAGTCCATTATATGGAGAAAAATCCTGGAATGTTTTCATCAAAAACCTTCATTTCTTTTCGACTGAAGAAAGAAAGACATGGACATCTTGGATGACATGGGGGTGAGTAAATTATCAGCAAAAGTTTTTTTTTAAAGTGAACTAATCCTTTAAAGGCTGTAATGTGAGGTTTATTATTTTTAAAAATGATTATTTTTGTCCAAACCTGTATTATATGATCTGTAAAGTTGTTTAAATTGTTATTTTATGGTTTGGATGTTACCATAGATCTTGCTCTTTCCTGCTTATTTGGCATTCATTTTATTTGTGCAGGTCTTTAAAAAGAAAAGGTTGAACTTGATTTTTAAAAACCCTGCAAATACACAGTTTGTTTGGAATACATGTAATACACATGTAAACAAATATGTGCCGCACTAAATTTGATTATTTTATTAAAGTGACGAGTTGAGGGAAGCCTGGAGAATCTTTACTCCTCTTCTTCATCAGATCGAGACAGAAAAGACGCCACCCATCAAATACAAATACGGGAGGTAAAACACGCTTATTTTTCTGAAAGTGATAGTTGACAAAGTGACATGTGTAATGCGTCTCATATTCTCTCTCTCACATAGTCGTGGTCCTGCGGAGGCTGATGATCTGGTGCAGAAGGTGGGCTTTCGCTATGAGGGAACATACAGATGGGTGAACCCACACAAACTGTGAAAGAAGAGGACGACAGAGATGAGAGGAGCTGAAGGCCGTTTAAAAACATCACCCCAAGATGAGTGCCTGAAATAAAAGGCACTTAAAAAAAGTATTTGAAGATGCACTCATTTAAAAAAGGACCAACAAACACAATTTTCTTTGGATGTTATAAATTGAAACTTGCTCATTATGTTATATAATGCTTTATAGGACATTCCTTATATTATTTCTTTCTATATTTCAGTGGACTTAACATTTTATGCAGTTAATCAGCATTCTGATATTCATGCCGATTGTTCAGATGCTTTATTCCTTATTTTCACAAGCAAGTCTTACCATTGAATGCTGCTCACATTTTTAAATGTGTTTATAGGCAGAGGCATGGTGTAAAAGTGCAATCTACTCCTGCACTGATAGTTGTCTTCATGCATTTTGTCGCGACTTCGGTTGCAATCTTATATTTAAATGGTAGAATTGGACCACACACAACGAAAAGTTGCAGAAACGTACAGGGATTAGGAATGTATGGGTACAATTGTCTTTGTTACTACTTAACAACATGAATGTATATGACATTTCACCATGTCTTAAGGCTCCCACTGATTGGCTGAAAGAGCCATGATTATGTTTAGTCTTATTAAAGCAAATGTATTGGTAAAATGGTATTACATGCCACATCCCTCTGTTAATACTTTAATAGATGAGCTTTGATGTTGATTGTTACATCGCTCTCAAAACACATGGTCTCTTTCTGCTCGATATCATTTTTGGTTTCAGCACTAGTTGGACATCGAACCAGTGTCAAAAAACAACTTTGTTAGCCTGCATATGTATCGAGGGCATGTTTTTGACATTACTGAATTTCAACATCATGTTAGGGTGCCTAAAACAACTTTAGAAAACTCTGTTTGGTGATGCTTGAACATCTGTGAGCTATTTAACTTTTCTATAAAAGTTCTGCCCTATGTTTTCTATTTTATTATAATAGACAGCTACTTTTACAATAAAGCATAGCTAGGATGCCTCACATGTGTCTCATTGCTTCTTTTTCCATCTAGTCTTTTAAGTTCATATTCTCTTTGTTTTGGAAAAGACATTGAGTTTTCCATGGTCATAACATTGGAATATTACAATTGCAATTTTTTCTGGATATGAGGAAAATGGAGAAAGTGTAATTCTCTTTCAAATGCCTGTTTTTTGTTTGTTTGTCTTTATGGAAACTTTAGTATACAAATAAGAACATTTGTTTTTGTTATGTCATACACGGATCCTTCACAATAAAAAAAAACATTCACAGTAAACATGAATGACTGGAAATGTAGTGGAAATTAATTTATCAAAATTAGTATGGGCTTTAAAATCCATCAGGATGTAATTGACTTCTGCTCAAATATTGTGCTCTGGTTTTTATTCACAAATAATTGTAAATAATTGTTTAAAAACAAATAAACCAGCATATAAATATTCAGTTGGACTTTATGTTAAGGTGTCATTGTTACAGTGTAATTATATATATATAAGTACTGAGTAATTAAGCAACTACATGCTTACTATAGGGATACGATTAGGATTTGGTTAGTAATGCATAATTTACTGTTATTACAATGGTAAGTACATGTAACATGTAACAAGGACACTGTAGTATTTATACTACAGATACTGTAAAATAAAGTGTTACCAAATCTTCTATAATGCGTTCTTTCTCTATAAACATTGGTTTCGTGTAACTTCATTTCCGTGTAACTTCTTTTGAACTTTTAAAAAAAAAAGGACTTTTATCATAGTTGTCACCGGAAGGACTTTACTCTCCGAACATCCGTCTTCCGGTCATGGGCAACATGGTTGTAGAGGTGTAGCTGTGTCCATCTGCCTGCTTATTCGCTTATGTTGAAGAGCGTTTGTGTCAATTTGACAGCTGTAATTATATCAAGTAATATATTTATCAAGCAGCCCAGTGGTCAAAATGAATATACGCAACGCACGGGTGAGTAAATGAAAGAAGTATTAGTTCAGTCAGACAGTGGCTGGCTATTTCTCAAAACCCATTTTGGGCGACATAGTACAACGAGGCGTCGAGTGCAGATATTCAGTGTTATTGCTTGTCTTTTTATTTTATCCACCTTTTGTGTTTTATTCGGTTTTATTGTGATGCACATTGCACACTCTTTAGCTACTACTTTTAAAGGGCCGCGTTCTGTACTTTTGTTTCATTTCTATTCATTGAGCTCCTGCATCAAATAATTTACAAATAAATCAACCGTCATAATTAGATATGATGACATATCCATATCCAGCCTATCCCTGAATATTACAATTAATCGTGCAGTTTTTTGCTAATGTACTTTGTTTAAATGATTCAGTGCTATTGCAGGTGACAGGTAGTTAATAGCTTGACTGATTGATTTTCTCTATTACATGTTTCCAGCCAGAGGATTTGATGAACATGCAGCACTGCAACCTGCTGTGTCTTCCAGAGAACTATCAGATGAAGTACTACTTCTACCACGGCCTGTCCTGGCCACAGGTCTGTGACTGGCACTGATCTGTTACAAACACTGATTTCTATAGTAATTGTGCGATTTTCACCTTTGGCTTCTGGATTGTAATCTTGGAAACATGCCCTTTCTGTCAAGTTTCTTAGATATGTTTTGTTAAACGCGCTAAATCATCTTATGGCGAACTGCTGTGCTTGCTTTCCAGCTGTCATACATAGCAGAGGATGAGAACGGGAAGATAGTTGGATATGTTTTGGCAAAAATGTAAGTTTTTTTTTTTTTTTGCTTTCATATAGTGAAATTTATACGATGTTTGCTGTTAAATATTGAAAGGGCAGAAGTGTGAGATGTTGCATATGTCCATGAATAATTATAATGTAATAAAATAATTATAATGAAATAAAACATTCTATCACACTTTATATTTAGTGTCTTTAAAGGGTTAATTCAGCCCAAAATGAAAATAATCTCATAATTTACTCACCCTTAAGACATCCTAGGTGTATATGACTTTCTTCAGCTGAACATAATCAGAGTTATTAAAAAATATCCTGGCTCTTCCAAGCTTTATAATGGAAGTGAATGGTAACTGAGATTTTCAAGAAGCCCAAAAAAGTGCATCCCTCCATCATAAAAGTAATCCATATGGCTCCAGCGGGTTAATAAAGGCCTTCTGAAGCGAAGCGATGGGTTTTTGTAGAAAAATAAACCTACATCTGCGGTTGGGAGGAGCCGAATCAGAAAATGCCCGGGTGTGCAGTGATCACTTCGTCAAAGGTGAGTTAATACAACTTGGGTGGTTATGTTTGTGTAACGTACCAGTTTCCGAACTTTCGGAAGTTCGGAAACTGGTACGTTACACAAACATAGCCTTAAGTGGAACTTTCGACATACTTTGACTTTAAAGTCAAAGTATGTCTGTAAGACGAGGTAGTTGCTGATATCTTCTGCCTCGATGGCAGGAAAATCTTTTAATTCAGTTGAAAAATCGCTCCTTATAACGTAAGGATCACGTCCAACAAATGTTAAGATTTTTTTTTTGTCTTTCTCTTGTAATAGCATGTAAAGTAGTACAGTACGGACTTTCCTCCATCTCGTCCATTGCGCTCTTCACTTCCTACCCTCCATCTGAATTTCGCGTGTCATCACAACCACCTATTGACCTATTTAGTGTTTGCAAACAGTGATGACGTTTTTGTGGGCGGAGTCTACCTGGTGGCAGAAAAGGACAGTTCTGCAGTAGCAATCTGTGAAAGCCACAGAATAAAAGGATAAAAAAGTTAATTTCGACTTTATATCTCATAGTTTTGTCTTTTTTCCTCAGAATTGCGAGTTTATATCCCGTAATTCTGACTTTTTCCCCTCAGAATTGTGATAACTCACGAAGTAGAATTGTGATAACTAACTCATAAAGTCCGAACTGTGAGATATAAACACACAAATGCAAGAAAAAGAGTCAATAATTGTGAGATAAAAATGTTATGGGCTATGTTTAAAAGTTATGTAAAATGTAATAGGTTTACATATTATTTCATGCTGTAACTGCTATCTATGCATGGCCCCTATGAACTGCATATGTGAATATTATGTAGACTTACAGTGTACATCAAATTTTTGCTTTAATAGTAGACTAATCATTGCAGGTTTGCATCACTGCATCAGTCCAGTCTGTGACTTGCAACATAAACGTCTGCGTTTAGCTTCAAAGGGTTTCTTCAACGACGGAATTCTATAAAAAGCAAGGCCGTATTTTTTGCATTGACGTCTATAGGGCTGGGAAACAAACTTGCGCTCGTCCCACATTTCTCTTTAAAAATTCTCGTTCTAGAATTTAGATGCAAGCCCGGTGTTTTGTTTTGCTCTATCCTCCACGCTTCCGCGTTCGTCAAAACATCATGCGTCGGGTCAGAGGTCACTCTTCCGCCAGAACCAGACTCATGTATGGACGTTATTGGAAGCCGGTGATTATAATTTATAGTTATAAATATGCCTATTTTTCTTACAAAAAAGCTTTGCTTCGGAAGGCATTTATTAATCCACTGAAGCCGTATGTATTACTTTTATGATGGAGGGATGCACTTTTTGGGGTTTTCAAAATTGAAGGTACCATTCACTGCCATTATAAAGCTTGGAAGAGCCTGGATATTATTTAATATAACTCTGATTGTGTTCGTTTGAAAGAAGATAGTCATTTACACCTAGGACGGCTTGAGGGTGAGTCAACTATGGGATGATTTTTATTTTTGGGTGAATTAACCCTTTAACTACTATGGTCACACATTTAAATTGATCATTTGAAACAATGCACTTATTGTGTACCCACATTTTTACTTTTTTATATTTTAACCTGCATGTAATTACATCTGTAATTTCTGTAATTACATCTGTAATTAATTTGTGTAATTACATCTGTAATTAATTTGTGTAATTACTTCTGTAATTCAGTTCTGTAATTACAGTTCTGTAATTAATTTCTGTAATTAGATCTGTAATTCAGTTCTGTAATTCAGTTCTATAATTCAGTCTGTAATTACATTTTGTAATTACATCTGTAATTCAGTTCTTAATTCAGTTCTGTAATTTCATCTGTAATTCAGTTCTGTAATTCAGTTCTGTAATTCAGTTCTGTAATTCAGTTCTGTAATTACATCTGTAATTACATCTGTAATTCATCTGTAATTACATCTGTAATTACATCTGTAATTTCAGTTCTGTAATTCAGTTCTGTAATTCAGTTCTGTAATTCAGTTCTGTAATTACATCTGTAATTCATTCTGTAATTACATCTGTAATTCAGTTCTGTAATTCAGTTCTGTAATTACATCTGTAATTCAGTTCTGTTATTACATCTGTAATTCAGTTCTGTTATTACATCTGTAATTCAGTTCTTACTGTAATTCAGTTCTGTAATTACATCTGTAATTCAGTTCTGTAATTACATCTGTAATTCAGTTCGGTAATTACATCTGTAATTCAGTTCTGTAATTACATCTGTAATTCAGTTCTGTAATTACATCTGTAATTCAGTTCGTAATTACATCTGTAATTCAGTTCTGTAATTCAGTTCGGTAATTACATCTGTAATTCAGTTCGGTAATTATCTGTAATTCAGTTCGGTAATTAGTCTGTAATTCAGTTCGGTAATTAGGTCTGTAATTCAGTTCGGTAATTAGGTCTGTAATTCAGTTCGGTAATTAGTCTGTAATTCAGTTCGGTAATTAATCTGTAATTCAGTTCGGTAAATGTAATTGTACATTTACCTTTCATCCTTATAAACCAACCCTTCCCACCCAACCAACCTGTCCTAACCTCACCTGTATCCAACCTCAATAGCAGCACAGGCGTTCTGCAACACAATAAGTACATTGTACCTTGTTAGTACATAGCAGTTAAATACATCTAATATAAATTGTGACCAAACATTCTAATGAAATAAGTATTAAACTGTGTGTCTTAAATTCCAAAGGGAGGAGGATCCTGATGATGTGCCTCATGGACACATTACATCACTGGTTAGTGTTTGAAAACATTGGCTGTTATTTCGTATCATCTGTACTGATATTGTCTTTCAATCTGTCTGCATATGTATAAATACACGCACTGCTGTGTGTGTTAATACAGGCCGTTAAACGCTCTCACAGGCGTCTTGGACTGGCTCAAAAACTGATGGATCAAGCCAGCAGAGCCATGATTGAGAACTTTAATGCCAAATATGTCTCTTTACATGTCAGGAAGAGGTAGGATCTATCACTCTCTGTCATCTGAGATTTGCTGGAGGGATTTTCCTAACCTTGTTGCATTTGTTTGTATTTCAGTAACCGGGCCGCTCTTCACTTGTACTCAAACACACTTAAGTTTCAGTGAGTATCACTTCTCTCTCTCTACCCCACCCCACCCCATGAATAAATTAATGACTCTCAATTTATTAAAACTAAATGAATTACACATTTTACTTCATAAATGGCTAGATGGAGTTTAATAGAAGGCATTCTTGCATCCCTCTGCAATTATCCCATGCTGTGTTAATGAAGTAGTTCAAGTTCAAAAACATGTCTTGAGACCAGCTTAATTAACTGATAGATTAAATATAATAATTAATTAGTGTGTTAAGTAGACGGCACTAGAATAAACATATTTCCAAGGCAGCCAGAGAAACTAGTTCATTTTCATACAATAACTGGTATTATGACTGAAATGGAGCTAAATAGAGAGATGGCTGAGAGACATTACACAAGAGCAAAGCTCAGAGGAATACCACTGGAAAAAGAAGGGTTATGATCCGGCAAGAGCTTCAAGACCTGCTTTAATATTAGAATAGCTTTCCAGTGCAAGAAAGACCGAAGAGGGAATGCCTGAAAACAGATTCTGCTCCGTAGGCGAGTAACATTGGTTTTGAGTGTGTTCAACAGATCCAGATTGAGCAACAAACTCTTACTTATACTTACTCTTGTGTACTGTATGGTTATTTTTTGTTTGTCCTTGTCGTTCGTTCGTCATCTTCGCTTTGTTTTTCATGAAGCATTATTTTGCTTCGCTTCAGCTATGATACGAGACATCGTCTCTTGCATTGTGTTCATGCATTTTGGGGGTGGAGCAAAAAAGGAGGGAGGGTATGTTTGGTTTGATTTCAAATATCAACAGTAGCTATGTTTCCATCCACACATTTTTATCCGCATTAAGTGATATCGAATGAAAAATTCCTTATGGAAACAGTAAAATTCGATTGAATTTCATGAATATCAACTCAAATGAAATACGATCGGTCTCATCGGATTTTATCTTGATCAATTACGGCTTATGCGATAAACGCGGATGGAAACGTTATTATGGTGCGATCCATTTTGCCTGGTAAAACTTTATTCGCAAATGTTGGTTTGAACGTTGTGCAATTCAGTGCGAAAATGAATGGAAACACCTTAAAATGTCTCAAATCAATTCGGTATACCAATTTGATCGCAAAACAGCATGTGACGTCATTACGCACAGGTTTTTATCCGCTTTAAAGACGTTTGATGGAAACACACTTTCACCAGCTTTATTCGCATGAGTTTTTTTACCGAACTTCAGATAATTCGATTGACAAGTGGATGGAAACATGGCTAATGTTTCTCTGAAATAATTTAATGCACCTTTAAGTGCATTTTTTTTTCTTCAGTATATGTACAGATACTGCATTGTATCATAGTCATGCAAAATGTTTTCATCACTGTTCATACTGTGTTGCAGGATTAGTGAAGTAGAGCCCAAATATTATGCCGATGGAGAAGATGCTTATGCCATGAAGAGAAATCTCACACAGATGGCAGATGAGGTATGTGGTGCAGTCATACATAAATATGTGATACCAAATACAGCATTTTTTCCTCTGAATTTAAATTTTCCAAATTGTAACCTGACCCTCTACACCCACTGAACATATGTGGAAGAATAACACTGGCACATTTAAAAAAAAAAAAATTCTGGAAACGGCCCACACATACTCCATTCCCTCCACCTGGATTTTCCCAACGGTTTGATTAGGACTGTAACGTTAGTCATGGCTGCTGTATCTTTGCTGAACTCAGAAGGGAAAGGGAGCCCTCCTTTCTACTCAGACATTTGAAGTGTTTTTGAATGCCTATGCAAAAACCTAAATTTTTATCTTTGATAGCTAATTACTGCAAGTTGCTCAATTATTGTAGGCGGGAAAGTGACTAAAGCGCAGTTGAAGAAATTACTCGCCTACATTTGGTCATTGCGATTTAGTCGCACCTTCCACAGATTTTAAATTGAAAATTATACAGGGTTAAATTGGGTTCAACTTCAAAAAATAAAAAGCTAATGGTAGTTTCACTCTCTTAAAAACACATTACATTTACCAGTATTCCTTCCTTTAGTCAGTGGCAGAGGAAAAAAAGTTTTTGACTTGGCCCCCCACTATGCTAAACACCAAGTTTTCCTGTTGTGCAGTTGCAGAAACCAGGTGTTCGCCTGTGGGGCTCAGAGGCTCCGGCATCTCAGGACACATCTGTGACTGGCCTGGTGGAGAAGCTGACGGTGCAGGATGGAGATGGAGACAGCGGAGGAGAGAGTAAAGAAATGAGTGAGGTCAGCGAGGCCACGGAGAGCACAGACGTCAAAGACTCCTCATCAGACTCTTAACTCGCATCTCGATCTGTTCACACCCATCTTATAGGTTTCAAATACAGTGTTTATATGCTCTGATGGTTTTATTTTCAGGATACAGGAAAGTGACCTTGTAAAACTGGTTCACAATGTTGAAATTACTTGAGATTTGTCAATAAAATTGGAGAGTAAACATTGTATGTGGTGGTGTCACTTTTTTATTTTATTTTTTGATTGATGTGAAAGTTATGGCTTCTAAGAATAGTTCATTCAAAGTCAAGTCACTTTTATTTATATAGCGCTTTTACAATACAAATTGTTTCAAAGCAGTTTTACAGAGATAACAGGAAAATAATGTTGTAATAGTATTGTTAAATTAAAAATGAAATGTCCCCAAAGCAAGAAAGGCCCTTTTTACCTCTGTAATCTGAAGAGCAAGTAAAAACAGGATATCCAGCCATGAACCATGAGTTGTTGCTTGTTGGTTGGTTGTAAATGATAGGATAATGGTGTTTTGGGTGCCTGAAAACGCAAACTTTGAAAACAGGGATTCAAAGTGCAAGTTTTTGAAATACTCAGACGCTATTGTCTCTGTGTAAACTACAAAAATGCTAATTTGCGCATGTGTAATCACGTGTTCAGTCAATAGGCAAGTAGTGTTTATTTACAGTGACATCGACAACTCCTGGTTTGCTATTAATAATACAGTGTTTTTCTGTTGTGTGTGTTTTTTATTTTTTTTCGTTGACACCGTTGGCGTCTATGCAAAAAACAAACAAACAAAAAAAACTATTTTATCAGAGCCCGTCTAACGGAGAGCCTTGGCACTTCCGTGTACGTCACTCATTGTTTAATTTGCGCTTATCCGGGATGTTTAAACCGTCGTAAAAGAAAACAATTTAAAAAAATAAAACATTTATGAGTGACGTACACGCGCGAGAGATCACTTCCGGTGCTTTCCGGAAAAGACCGAAGCGCCCGCGACCTCAGATCACTTGGACGTGGCTGTGACAAGAGGTAAAAACTATATAAATACTGTTCGTTTTCTCACACAAACCGCTCGTTTCATCTCTTAGGCCATCAATGTTTACTTACATTTGGGAGTCATGATTAAATCATGTTTAATTTGGACTTCTCTGTGCATGCTCTTTGAGGAAGTGACCATAGACCTGCATTATATGACTGACAGACAAGAACGGTTTGACCTAAAAATATCAAAATTGAAAATACTGTGGACACAAAGACACCTACATCTTGGATGCCCTTGAGGTAAGCTAAAACATACCAAAAATTAATTTCAAAGTGAACTATCCCTTTAAACTATTGAAATAAATACTTTTTCATAAGACCAAGTACAGGTTAGAATCAAGAGCTTTAAAGTATGGACCATCTTGAATTTTTGACTAAACAATTGGTTTTCCTCATGTGTAAAATGTGTTCTGCTCATATGCCTATTGGAAAAATAAAAGATAATCCAATTAACGACAGGAAACTAACCCTGTTAGACGGTTCACACTTTAACCCCCTAATGTTCAAACCCAAACTACAGCCTTGCAACCAAGGGAGACAACCAGTTCCAAAATAGAATACATCACCTTTTGAAAGTAACTTGATGCTTCAAATAAAGATTGTATCGATTACATTGTTACACCAGTAGGTGGAGACAAGTGACTGTCAAAAAAATCATACTTGTCATTGAATCATTCATTCAAAAGATTTGTTCAAAAATGCTGATTCATCCAGTAATGGGGAATTGAATTAGCAGTTGACATTATTTCAGAGAATTAAATTTAGAACAACATGTTTCTAGCAACGTTTAAAAAAAAAAAAAACTTCATGTAGCCATTATAATTGTCTCTGTGTTTGCTCAACTTGCATCATTAAGCCAGTAGGTGGCGACAAGTGACTGTCTTCATGAGTGAACAATTGAACCCTTGAATGAATAGTTAAGTCTAAAAACATTGATTAATTTAGGAAAGAAAAAGTAGGCTAGCTGAAACATCTTTATTCTTATACTAATTGCTCATATGCCTCTGGACACAGAAAGATTGCATTGGCATTTGACTGAAATGTAACATCTATGCAAAATAATCCTTGAATCATTTATTTAAGGCCACTCCCGTTTTGAATATGTGATTGTGTATTGTCAACAATAAGCAAAAAATTCTGCATTTCCATTGTAATGTGGATCATTCATTGCGACATTTAAATTTATTCTCGTTTCTACTGCCCACTGACATGCTTTTAAAGCTACTGTCATCCATTTTTTTGGTCTTCAAACACCTTAAAATGCACACGTCGAGATCAGGAAAATCTAAATTTAACCCCCGAACCCCCTTAGCAAGATCCCTGTTGGGACCTCTGTATTTATAAAACCTTGCGTACGGCCCTGATGGTAACATCTTCAAAACAAAAAGTTTTAT
This sequence comes from Chrosomus eos, assembly GCA_036326025.1. Classification (NCBI taxonomy): domain Eukaryota; kingdom Metazoa; phylum Chordata; class Actinopteri; order Cypriniformes; family Leuciscidae; genus Chrosomus; species Chrosomus eos. The sequence continues at coordinate 28,978,536 of CM070837.1, forward strand.
AAATATCACTTTTCTTTAAACCAGAGGACAACTGTATGTAAAAGGTTTGTGTGACCTGTTTAATTCTGTATGCACCACATATGCAGATTCCTAGACAATGTATCTTTAATCTGGCCAAAATCAAACAGGTAATTTTCTCCAAGCAGAGATTCTGTTGAAACGTGTTTGTGCCACACACAATTAATACATGTTGTTCATTGACCTTTCATGTGCCTGTCTTAATAATTAGGACAATATTGTTTGGAGAAAACATGGAATTGGCCTGTTTAAAGCTATAGATTATTTGTTTAATTTTTAAGTACATCTGAAAAGTCATTAAAGGATTAGTTCACTTTTAAAAAAACTTTGATAATTTACTCACCCCCATGTCATCCAAGATGTCCATGTCTTTCTTTTATGAATTTCTTTTTATGAAAAGAAATTAATGTTTTTGATGAAAACATTCCAGGATTTTTCTCCTTGTAATGGACTTCAGTGGGGACCAAACGGTTCAAGGTCCAAAGACAGTTTCAGTGCAGCTTCAAAGGGCTTTAAACGATACCAGACGATGAATAAGGGTCTTATCTAGCGAAACGATCGGTTATTTAAAAAATAAATAAAAAAGTTTAAGTTTTATAAGCACAAATGCCCTGCTCTGTTCTGTGATGCGCGTTTGTGATTCTCCTGTTCGAACTCGTTCATCAAAATGAACAAATCTTTTTTCCAGTCATTTCATTCATTCAACGAACGAAATGACTCGAAAAAAGATTTGTTAATTTTGAACGAGTCTTTTTTCGAGTCATTTCATTCATTCAACGAACGAAATGACTCGAAAAAAGATTTGTTCATTTTGAACGAGTCTTTTTTCGAGTCATTTCGTTCATTCAACGAACGAAATGAACTAAATGACTCGAAAAAAGATTTCCTTTAAAAGAGTCCCATCATTTCCAGCCCTGAACCTTAAACGGAAACACACTGACTAAAAGCAAATACATAATAATAAAAAAAATAATGAATGTTGTGGCGCCTTTAAGAGTCCAAACACTCAAAGTTACACGTGAAGAGTTTGCTCGCTAGTTTTGAAGAACTTCTGGTTTGCCGTCAACTACAATATAGTTTAACTGCTCCATTCTTCATAACAGCCTCTTTGGAAAGCTTACTACATTGCGACATATTTATTAAAACAATTAATCCTCAATCAAATGAGTCGCACAAACTGTTAAAATCATACTGACATAAGGGTCCTTGTTAAAAACGAACTGCTAGTTTTGGGGATCCTCCAGAAGGATGTCGAGCGACAGACGAGAGGCTTTTACCCACAGCCGGAGACGGCACAAGGTTTGGCATACTTTCCCTCCTCATTTTACGCATTGTGGTGTTTGTGAATATTGGCATCTACCCCACTTCATCCTGTGAATACTAAACACAAGCCTTGATGTAAAACCGTGGATCACGAGTGGTCTAGTGGGTGGTTCAATAATAGTTCAATAATTTACTGACAGATCAAACTAACATCTTGTTCATGTCTAATAATATACCGATATATTTATTTTTAAATAGGATGAGACTTGGCCTGTGTGGTCCACCAGAGGGCAGTAACTTACTGTAATAATTTTGACTTTCAGAATTAGTATCAGAACGAGCTTTATTGCCAAATGTGTATGAATTTGTATTGGCGACACAAGCTTAGAGTGCTGAAGGAAAGTACATACATAGTGCAGATATACATAGTTACACAATATTATAAAGAAAACAAAATGTAAATAATGGAATATAGTACAGTAATAGAAACGAAGAATATAGCCTATTTATTAATGTTTGGTACAAATGCACAGCTATGATAGACGATGTGAGTTTAACTGTTCAGACTGACTAAAGCCTGAGGGGGAAAACTGTTCTTGGGCTTCTGCTCTGTAGCGCCAGTCTGAGGACAAAAGTTTAAAGAGAGAATAGGCTGGGTGTGTGGTGTCCAAAGGGATTTTCTCAGACCTTTTCCTCACTGTGGAAGAGTGCAGGTCATGGAGTGGGGGCACCAATAATCCTCTCAACCGTCCCAACTGTCCGTTGTAGTCTCCTGATGTCTGATTTGGTGGCTGAACCACAACAGACAGTTAGATGAACACAGACTCAATGAGAGATGGTGTTGGCCAGGAGCCTGAATGACTCCAGTGCTGCTCATGATGGTGAGTGGGGATAATGCTGAGGTGTTTCTCCTGAAGTCCACGATCATCTCCACTGTTTTGAGTGTGTTCAGCTCCAGGTTGTTATGACTGCACCAGACAGCCAGTTGTTCAACCTCTTGTCTGTATGCAGACTCTTCATCATCCTGGATAATGCCGATGATTGTGGTGTCGTCTGTAAACTTCAGGAGCTTGACTGATCTTTAGAGGTGTAGTTATTTGTGTTCAGTGAGAAGAGCAGTGGAGAGAGGACACAACACTGAGGATCACCAGTGCTGATAGTGGGAGTTTTCCCAGTCTCACTTTCTGTCAGAAAGCTGGTGATCCACTGGCAGATTGAGGTGGGCATGAAAAGCTGGGTCAGATTTTATAATAGAAGATCTGGTCTGATGGTGTAGAAAGCCAAATTAAAGTCCACAAATAAGATCCTTGCGTAAGTCCCAGATCTGTTGAGATGTTGCAGGATATAATGCAGTCCTATGTTGCCTGCTTCATTTGCTCTGTGGGGTTTGAGACTGGGCTTTTCAAACCTGCAGTAAAACACATTCAGATCCTCAGCCAGTTGTTTCTCCACAGATCGTGGGGTGGTGTCTTGTACATGGAGATGTTCCTCTGACCTGTTGGACTGACACCGGGTCTGTTTTTTAGATTTGCTAAATCATGTTAGCAGATGATTTCAATCTTTCTCAGGTTAAGAACCCTTTGGTGGATAAAGATATGGATATACTATATTGTTTAAAACTAAGTGTGCATTTTAAGCCTGGCCTATAATAACGGGGCCTACCATAATAATGTGTTTATGTACACTATGTTGTTTAAATTGTATTAAATAATCATTACTGATGTACAAGTCGAATTTAGCTAGACTTTAGCTTCTTGACTGTAGCTTTGGTTAAAGATCAAATGTATTTTTGCTTAATGCAATATTTTTTCATAAATTAGTTTGAGATCAAACATTAATTGGCTGCCATTTGTGTAGGAAGAGGAATTTAACTGAGAAAAAAAGCGCTCACTGAAAAAAAAAGCGTTACTGCATTTACATAATTATCTTAATAACAGTCACTAGAAAAAACATAATTAAGAAAAAGTCTAGAGTGACATTTAGACTATTCAGTTTATTAACACTAATAATACATGAACAGAACTTCAGACAAGCAAAATAATACTTTTACCATGTGCATTATGTGTAGCCAAAAAAACATACAGACATTTAGTGATGGGGTTATTATAAATAGATGTGCATGTTGAATTTTACAGTTCAGGACCTCATCAAAGTGCCCACCGTGGCTTATTATTCTCTTATTACGTAACTCTACTCTCTCCATTACTTAAGGAGCACCATGGAATCATTTGGCCACATGAACTGCCATGATCTGTCTGATGTTGGCCTGCCCTGTCCCTCTGTTTGGTCTCGAGTGTGGCTCAGAAGAGACTGGTTTCGCTTGACTCCAGGATTTTTGGAAGAGGTACCTGTGGGTGTGAAACAAAAGGAAGCTCTTTTGAAATTATATTAACACTGGTACAACTTTCTTGGACCATCAGTATATTTCAAGATCACTGACAGCTTTGCAGTTGGCATTACATTTATCAAACTAAATAAAATAACAAAGATATGTAAAGGAAAACAACTCTCCAAGAATACCAAGTATCACGATACCATTCAATATTGTGTTAATTCAATATTCAAATCTACAAAATAGACCAAATTTTCATATACTACTGGCTATTGTTACCAATCAAATGAAATCAGTGTAAACAAAATCCGTCTTAGCTCTGCACAAAAGCTGCATGAAGTGATATTAAGATGTGGCATAAATGCAGTTACGCTGCAATTAAATGTAATGAGCTTAATGTTTTAAATATAAAACTGATTATAGAAATATAAAATGTTGAAAAAATAAATAAATAATAGGCCTACTTTTAAAATGGGAAACTAAAACTGCCAGTAGGTGGCAGCAAGTCTCTATTTAAAAAAAAAAAACAAAAAACAAATCTAAAATGTATTTTAACAATTTTTTTGCTCACACTAGCACAGCCATTCAATGGGGTCTCAGCACAGCCACTCATGGGGGTCAGGGACAGACACACAATGAGTAATCTACAATAAAGCAGTGCTTCTCAATTGATAGGTTATATATGTGTGTTTTGCAGTTCTGTTCACATACTGCTGTGTAAAAACTATGCAAAGTTAGCATGGAAAAATGAATGGCAAGTCAGCTTTTAAAAAGAAGAATTCATGTTTCATAGAAGCTAGTCAAATAAAAAAGGGAAAATAAAATACCTTGACATTACCTTAAAATACCTACAAATTATTATTAATTTACAAAATTATAATTTTTTCTAGATTCAGATTAGGGACGCTAACGATTAATCAAAGATCGATTGTTTGTCGATAATTATTTAATCCATAACTTATCGATGGTCATCATTAGATCGTGTAATTTTGAGGTGTGTGCGGCTCATGCGCAAAACACTACCTACAGCAGACACACAGGGAAAAACGAAGCGAGCACGCCGTAGTTACGTAATACGGCATCTGCTCTCTAATCGCTCTTGCTGTACTGTCACTCACAGATCCGTCTGCTCAGTGTCAAGTCCAACACACTTAGGGCCTGATTTACTAAACAGGGCAAATTAGTGTGAGAGCGCAATTACAAAACAATGCTGATGGGAGTGGAAAGTTCTGCAAGCAGCCTGTCACGCCACTCCAGGATCTATGCATTGTCTTATGTTGAGTTTGGGCTCGCTCGAGACAACCTGCTTCAAATAAAGATATACAATCTACTATGGTTTACCAATGTTTCGCGAAGGTACAAACAAAAACCTGGCGCAAAATATACATGGCATCATATGTATTATACTGTTTACACGTGCATCAGCGGCGCTATTTCATACAATACTTGGTATAGTTTGGTCTAACAGCATTATTCTGCTTGTTGAGACCTTTCAACGATACATGACACAAGTTAGAATGATTTTACATTATCATTACATCACATTTTCATGTAAAGCAGTTATTTTTTCACTCTATGAAAATAGAGCACATTTAATATGTCAGCAAATTTAAAAGCACATATTCACTGTAAAACCAAGCTTCTACGCTTTAAAACGGCAGCTATTTTGTGTTGCTTTAGCAAGTGGTTGTCAAGTAATGTGATAACTTAATAGGGCCCCCTCTACCCGCTTTGGATTTAAAGTAACACCAAGTACTTTTTCAACCTTCATAATATATTTCCAAGACCCTTGTGATGGTACATCGACCTAAAATAAGTTAAATGACACGTCTGCCATAGCCTGACGGGGTCTGTATCGCTTTTACTGGCACTATGTAACTTCGGGGTTCGGGTAGGAACCCGTGCACAAAAAAGAACTACAAAATTCGACTGCTTTACATCAAGCGCTACAATAGTCATTATTTCGTTTTTCTTCGTTTCTGATGTCGCAATACATCATCCTTTCATGAAATCATGTAACATACTCTACCTTGTCTGTGGACATCGTTCATTCTGAAGCGGTGCTGGATAAACAGCGAGCGTGCGTGCGACGGTAGGCTAAACTATTTACGACAGCGGCAATGGACAATTTCGTTTCCAACCAGTAGGGCGACCGAAGAGGAAAAGTTACTTGGTGTTACTTTAAGAGATTGGTTATCGATTAACCGATTGTTAATTTAAATAACTTTAGATTATGGGAATTTATGTAAATTGGCTGCCCTAATTCAGACGATGCCTTGTTATTAATTTTGTATGTAGGCTTGTGTAGTTCATAATAACATTAATACATAAACAAAGAAACGTTAATACTGTATAAGATATAGTTTTTTTAGTTTGGACTTTTCTGTGTGGACTTTCCACTTGATCAGAGTCCTGAAGCAAGACCAGTTGAGAGCCACTGCCATAGAAGACCTTAGTGTGCCCCCATTGTTAAAGGATAATTCCGGTATTTAGCACTTTGAGTCTATTTTCTAGTGTGTTTTGGATGAACTAGAGTGGTGGACTTAGAAATTTTGACAATGGGTCCTGTCTCGACTTTTTGACTATTTTAGAATCGCCTCTGAGCGCTTCAGAGTGACTGTCTACGAGCATACTGAAACATGTCCTTAAAACAACCCTTAACATTTGTTTTCAAAACTGTGACACTCACCGAGTGGTTAGTGGTGTTCGTTGATGTTCCCAAAACAAGTAGCGTAGAGAAATACAGTTTCTGTCGTGTTTTATTTGCCATTTTTTAAAATCCCATTGATATCTGTTGAAGGACTCATTGCTCGTTGACATTACTGCGCTACCGGATACCGAAAGGGGTCTGTTTATATTTGGTTGTAGTCTTTTCGCTCCGTCTCTCAGAAGGCTAGCGTGAGCAGAGCAACTGTGGCAAAGTGGTTGTCGCCATCAAGTGGTCGGGAGTGTGCTAACGCTTCAGACTCAAATATCGAGCGGAAGTTTATACGCGGTTGTGAGGTATCTGAAAAAATAGTTCCACTATAGCAAATAACACGGATTGAAAGCATACATTGCGCCGATATATTTGTTTTTAATCATCAACGAACACCACTAACCACTCGGTGAGTTGCACAGTTTTGAAAACGAACGTTAAGGGTTGTTTTAAGGATATGTTTGAGTATGCTCGTAGACAGAGCGGTCAGAGGCGATTCTAAAATAGTCAAAAAGTCGAGACAGGACCCATTGTCAAAAGTCCACCACTCTAGTTCACCCCCCCCCCCCCCACTCAAGCTGAGTTTGTGCACACAGCAACTAAATAATTGTTAACTTGAGAGACTTTAACACTACATACCGCTTTGAGATAAGCCACGTTGCTCTGTCGAATCTCACTGAGCAACTGATCCCGAGGTGTTGGGTCCACTTTAGGTGGCTGTCGCCTTCGAGGAACCGGCTTTAGAGTCTTTATCATATCTTTCAGGTTGGCTCTCTCATCTGCAGGTCCTTCTCTTGCTGTGCTTCTTTGTTTAGGAACACTCCTCAGCTGAACATTAGCTCTTCCCTCTTTCCTCTCATCCCTTAGGTTCAGTTCCAGAAGTGGATCCCTTCGTTTCGGAGCCTTTTTCAGTTGTACTTCCTTTAAGAGGTTTCCTGTGTCTGAACTTGGAGGATGTTGTTGTCGGTCAAGATATTGAGTCTTGCGGAGCTGCTGAGGAGGACTTGGTTGTGGTGAAGGTTCAGGAGATCCTTCTGGACTCTCCTCAGCCCCGTCTTGAGAACCCTGCAGTAGGGACAACGGTATGTAGCCTCCTAGCATTTCCAACATGCCAGGGGGCAAGTTGAGAGAGTTCTCATACATCTCCATGACCTTCCTATGATCTTTCATCTGCTGGAGCTTCTGGTCCTCCATTCTCTGCTGCCGCTGACGGTCCAAGTTTCTGGTTAGGAGATTGGTGACCACCATCCGAGGCCCAGGGAGTTCAAAGTGGTAGCCCATCTTCAGAAGAGTGTTGTTAGCCTTGAGGAGACGAGACACTTCCATTTCTGCATGGTGTCCTAGCATGTGCCTTTGGTTGTGGAAGCGGAGCTCAGTAAGTGTCTCATTGAACTGGAGGCAACGTATTATTGCCACAATCCCTTTTCCTGTGATGAAATTGGATTCGATATTTAGTGTGGTGATGCTTCTGTTCTCTTTGAGCATGTTAGCCAGAGCGAATGCCACGTTTTCATCTGCACCGGTGTTTGCGATGCTGAAGGTCTTAATATGTCTGTTCTTCTTGAGAGCATTGACGTAATCAAGGAGCATTACTTTGGGAATGTTTTCAATGTTGTTGAGATTGACATCTGTGACAGAGGGATTATTGTTGTAGATCTTATCCAAAGTGGTCTCCAAATTCGTTTCATTCCCAGAAGGTCTTGCGGTCTTTCTAACTGAAGTGCTTCCACCTAGGGCGAGTTTTGGGATCTTCAGCTTGGATATGACCCTTTCCTCTTTCTCGGGAACCCAGTTCTCATATGAAGAGAGAGCAGGTTCAGACTGGGTGGAATCAGCTTTCTTCTCCTCGTTCGCTTTAGATTCTGTCTCATTAAGTCCTGATTCTTCAGTCTTTGCTTCAACTTTTGTATCTGCAACCTCTGGAGGCGGCTGTAAACCATCTTCTGAGGTCACTATGGGGTCCGTGGCATCAAGTTTTATCTCGACAGGCTCTTTGCTTGCTTTGTCCTCTTCTTCAGCCTCTATTATCACTTCTTCAATCACTTCATCAACAACAACATCTCCCTCTCCTCCCTCAACCTCCTCAACGATCTCCTCATAGACATATTCCACCTCTTCAACTTTATCTTCTTCTTTTGCTTCAAGCTCCTCATCGGTTTTCTTCTGATGATGACAAATGGACAGAAGGGTCAAATCTGAAGAGTTGAACAACTTTTAAAGACTACAAATTACGAAACATTTAATCTCCAGCAACTTACTCAAAGTCTATAAATAGAGTGTCCTGTTTACAGCACAGTTGCTGTTTCAAAGCATTTGTTGTTGTTGTAGTATTATTGGCCTATTGGTTGCAGCAGTTATAAATAGTCAAATTTGATGATTAATAATCAGAGTTCGAAGCACTTCAGCAAAACAGTTTATATGACATGAAATGCTCTGAATGTAAACAACGCAAACAATAACTTATCTTACCTGACTGGGTAATAGGGTCGTGGGAACTCTCTCCTCATCCAGCATGCGTTTTGACTCTTTCTCCCAGTACATATATTCCACCAGTGATCTGTGATCAAATGATCCAGTGGGTGGTTTGTCAGTTTGGTCTCTCTGCCTCATTCCCACTGGCACTCTCTCATCGGGAGCGATCTCTTCCATCTCACTCTGGAGCTGTTTGAGCTCCTCTGTCGAGAGGCCTGCCAGAATCTCATCCTCATCGATCTCTTCTTCTGACTGGGGCTCGCTGCAGTCTGAAATAGAAAAAATATACGCTGTAAAATAATCGTTAAAAAAAAAAGTTAAACTTGTTTTCTTAAAAATAAATGTGACTATGTTGTGTTTAAAGGGATACTCCACTTTTTTTGGAAATAGGCTCATTTTACAACTCCCCCAGAGTTAAACAGTTGGGTTTTACCGTTTTCGAATCCATTCAGCCGATTTTCTGATATTTAGAAGAATATCAGTAAGCAGACAGTTTCTGGTCTCATTGACTTCCATAGTAGGAAAAAAATACACTATGGGAGTCAATGAGACTAGAAACTGTCTGCTTACTGATATTCTTCTAAATATCAGAAAATCGGCTGAATAGATTCGAAAACGGTAAAACTCAACTGTTTTACTCTGGGGGAGTTGTAAAATGAGCCTATTTCCAAAAAAAGTGGAGTATCCCTTCAAACAATGAAAGTCGGATATCAGGCACAAATACCTTATGTATGCTGTTAAATAGCTGAGTAATTTCTGTGCCACTGGCATCACCAAAACAGGTTTCTCAATCACTCTCCCTGCCTGATATTAGTCAGACAATCAAAGGAATAAAAATATACAAACTTGGACACATTTTGTCTGAAAATTGTAATAACTATCCCTTTAAGTGATATAACACATCTCGTACTGAATGTCAGGACAGCTAATTATGTTCAGTAAAACAACATGAATGCGAGCTTGATATTTCTTGAATATATTTTAAAGCTCCTTACTTAAAACTACAGTACGATACTACCTCCAGATTTAGCACTGGTCTACTGGGAGTTAGTTAGAGATGGAGTAGGCTGAGTGTTAAACTTATTTTCTGTGCTTTTTACAAAGATCACCTATTTTTTCTCTCAAGATTAATGGCAACAAACGGCTGAATATATTAACAACAAAATACCTTGGACTGTCTTCTCATGAGAAGCGTCTCTCTGCCTCATTCCCAGCGGCACTCTCTCGTCAGGAGCAATGTCGTCCATCTCACTCTGGAGCTGTTTGAGCTCCTCTGCCGAGAGGCCCGCCAGAATCTCGTCCTCATCGATCTCCTCTGTGTAGGACTCCTGATCCGTGTGGTCAGACATGTCCACCTTAGTGTTTTCAACAACTCTGGTTTCGAAGCGCAGAGAGCGTCGTGGCAGGACTCAAGGCCTTATGCCACATGTACGATCTAAAATAACCTCCATTCAACAGAGGGGATGGTATTTATGGAACAAGTGGGGAACAGACATAGACTTTTTTCAGCAACTTGAGTCAGCTGGGACTCGAGAGAGAGAGAGAGAGAGAGAGAGAGAGAGAGAGAGAGAGAGAGAGAGAGAGAGAGAGAGGGAGAGAGGGAGAGAGGGAGAGAGGGAGAGGGTGGAGAAAAACAGCAGCAGGTGGACATGCCAGTCAAGCGGCCCCGGTGGCTCAGACGCTAACTTCAGCTACAAACATTTTATTTAACTGGAATTACAGGATGACCAAAGAAAAACAGACATTGTAAACCTGGCTGTTTGCAAGGCCAGTAAAACAGGCCGGTTACATGTGTTAAAAAGCTGCGCACCATCAGCACTGGAAATATATAGTGATTTGACCCCTAATCCTCCACAGTTCTATGAGGACAGAAATAAAATCTGTCTGATGTTGAGCACAACAGTCAGGCGGGGAAGCTGGGCGGTCAGGAAAAGCAGGCTGATGTAGGATGGAAAGACTCCACAAACATTAGTATTGTCTAGCGTTGGAGGATAAATACTCGAGCAAGTGTAGTTTGTTGGAAATGTTTGGAAAGGTAAAATTGCAGTGAAGTGTGGCTTATAAATAAGTGTGGGTTAAAATACAAATACTGCATAATCACAATATCCACTTATTTTATAATATTACACCAGGAAAACAAGGCATCCCATTAAAGTGTTACTTATTATAATATTCTTGGTGATCCGACATTCTGAATCTATTACTGTATCATTTGTGACACAGATCAAGACCAACAAAGACTAAAAGTCTTTTATTTGTGTTGAATAATCATCAAACATTTTTTGAAGGTTAGCTATAAATATACTAAAGGAAACAGCTTAAATTATTTATTTATGCCCACTGACATTATATCCTTGTTCTTCCTTACTTTTACAAACATTAATCGATGAATAGAAATAATCCTAGAAACAATCATTCAGTGGCATAATTTTTTTCTGTCTCTTCAATAACATTGCAACGTATTAATAAATAATGATGTTTATGTGTATGATATAATTCTCTGTTTGACCCTTGTATCGGTTTCATTTTCTTCTTACATTAATAACGCTCAACTTGTTTTGAGCAATTACCATAATTCCCATGTAAAATTTTCTCCCACCTACACTAATTATACATCAATGTGTATTGTAGTTGCAATAAGTCTGCAGTGTTGAAAAAAGGCTTATTGTTAGGTTGTAGCAAGAAGATTTGGTTGAACAGAAAGACAGCTAAACCAAACATGAACTTGTGCACAGAATGTAATCTGTAATCTCTCTTTATAAAATGGTAAGCATGGGCAAAGCCTATTTTTGCATGCATTCACAAACACTTGGAAAAAAATAACACACTTGTGTAGGCCAAGCACATTAAAGCACCTTTTTGTTTTAGTATTTAAACCCGTAGTAGTTCCTTGATTGTGAATCACTGAGAAGTATAGGGATTACAATAATGTCATCCATTTTCTCTTTAAATTCCAACAGATTTTATTTCAATTAAAGGTAAAGAACACAATAAATTAAACAAACAGGAAAAAAGCTAAATGTCCAATCGTTTGGAGGGATTTGGATAGCAACTGTGCCTGGCACTTGGGCCAGTGACATTGAGGTCTAAAGCTTGCACAAATACTCTTTGCCAAGCATACATTTCCCATAATTCCACATGACAGTGGCCAGCCTTCTAAACTCAGATACAGGGCGATGGCATACAGTAGAGCACATTCATTAAAACTTGAGCATGTTTCCAAGGGCAACAGAATTAAAGCTGCGATTCTTCTTTAAAAATGTACTTTCAAGTGGCCCTTCATAACACAACACCGTGATCTGTGCTTTCTCAAAGTAGAGGGGAATCAACCAAGCAAATCACCGTTTGATCAAAGCTTTGCACCTGTACACCAAATCGAAACAAAAGCACTAAATGTATACAAAGTATACCGGATTATTATTTTTTGGTATAATATTCATTACTTAGTGTACGTTAGTAATATAGAAGCGTGTGCTGCTGTATATACCTTTCTGTCAACACTTAAGTTAAGCTCCCAGAAGGATCATCCTTCAAAAATAAAATATCACTCAGAAATGCATGGAACTGGCACAATATAATTACTTCTGAAAGCCACATGGCTTGCTGTCCATAGAAAGGCAAGATTGGAAAGTTTTACACTGTATTTCAAGAAAGGAAATGTAAAAATGAAACAGATAATAAAGCTTAGCCTCCAGCACTTAATAATAATAACAATAATTATAAAGATAATAACAATAAGAATTACAACAATATCAACAGTAACCATAATAATTAAAATTAGTTAATCATAACAAGTAAAGCATAATAAAGCGTTTTATTCCCATTGTCAAAGATTCTGGCACAGATTGTTAAAACAATGAATAAAAAGACATTCATGAACCCGGTTGCGCGCACAACACACACACACACACACACACACACACACACACACACACACACACACACACACACACACACACCAGCACACAAAGTGTCAAACAGAATGGTAAGGATGTGTAAAAAGACTAGACAATCTCTCTCTCACACACAAACTAAATAAATAACCATTTAATCCCAATAAGTGAACAGCAATTTCACTACAGCACACGTCAATCCCCAGGGTCTCATTACAAAGCGTCTTTGTGTTTCGTCATTTCGAATGGACTGACAACAAAAGAAAGCTGTGGTTCACTGATTAAGAAATCGATGCATATTTCTGAATATTCCAGAAGTTAGAGCAATAAATATTTAGTGGGAAGGCATGATATCTCCGTCACATCACACGGCTTTAAGATTTCAGAGGCAGACTCAGTACAGTACAATGGCAAGGCTGCGAGGAAACGCAAAATATACGTAAAAAGAGGGACGAGAGGAGAGAGTCTGCAAGCGCTTCAGTAAAGGCTTTTGAATGATGTTAAACACCCCCCCACACACACACACACACATCAAACCTACAAAATACACACATTTGCATACAGGTTTTGTTTTTTTGTTTTTGTCTTATAAACACGCCACACTGAAAACCTTCTGTATAAAACCAAACCCATCCCTGACTGTGTCCACCATGGAATGCAAATAATAAGGAAATATTATATTAAATATACTCTCTCTCTCTCCTCCAGTCTCTCTCCTTTGCCATTGCTGAAGACTTGTTTTCTCTCCCATAATAGAGAGAATAAAGATTGTTGAGAACTAGAAAGATTTGTTTCTGCATAGTGTTCACCCACCTTCCCCACAACCGTTCTTTGTCGAAAACACAAAATCAACATCTCACTTATATGTATCTATATACATGATTTTACCCTTGATATAAATGTTTAGGAATGAAAATTGCAACCAAATAAAACATTACAAGGCATACATAATAATTAGCAAACCTAGCACAAATGTTCATATATAACAGTCATAAGGACATACTGCGTATCCTTAAAGGTAGGTGCGGTCACCATATTCATCTATGCAAATAAAAATGTAAACCACAGAAACAGGGAATCAATAGGAATCTAGTCAACGTTTAAAGTGCAAGTCTGTTGCGGTTTCTCTTCGCAGAAAACAACAATGTGCCAAAAAACTGGTGCAAGTCTTCTGCTGCGCAATAGATTCGCCAGCGCCCCCCTGGTGGCAGCCGACTGTATGGCAAGAGCACATCTTTCGTACACTTTTTCTGTCTGACCCATCGAAGCATGGTACTGATTTTGGACAATCTCCCAAGACATCACAATCTCTTTTGTCTGAAGAAATAGCAAACACATACACAGAAACCCGTTTGGTCCTCAAGGAAGAAAGGAGACAAACTGAAGCCTGGGTCAGAAGCACATGGAGTCGGGGCGAGAAGACTCTCCATTGTCTCTCCTTTGGCAGCCCTGTGGGCATCTCAAGGATCTCTCTGTATCCGGCTCCTCCCACATACTGAGATCCGAGTGCCTCACCTTAAGCATATCTCCTTACAGGAACAGGTGGTCGACCTTGGAATAGGATTCAGGCATTGGACTAGGAGATCCAACTGAAGTCTTTCTCGCTTCCCGCTCTGGCGTCTCCTTCCAGAGCCGAGTCACTTTCCTCTTTGCCATCGTCTATTGCTCTGTCGCCTCGCTGCGACATCCCTGAGCCGGCTCGCCACTTCCCGTTCTCCTCCTCGCCGTCACCTTCTCCCATCAGCTCGGCCTCCACCATCATCTCCTCGTCCCCGTCTCCGTCGGCGGGGTCATCAGGGAAACGGTGGTCCCCGGGATACAAGAGTTCCTCTTCTGGGGAGCCGTCCTCGCCGTTCTGGTCCAGCAGGGCAGCCATGCCTCGACCCGAGCAGTCTGCGCAGACGCCGTGGCGTCGGGAGCCATGTTTGATGCCCACGCTGGCGGCCGACATGAAGACGCGACTGCATACTTTACACACGTACTTCTTGTCCTTACTGTGCACCTGAGAAAGAGTGACAACGCATTGTTGAGAGACAGCAATTCATGTCTTTTACAAAAAAGTACTGTGGCAAAACCATTATAACACCATAGTACAATTAAAGCTATAAGATACGAGAGGCTTACAGTGACCCTGTTTAGGCCTAAAGGGATAGTTCCCCCAAAAATGATCATTTGATCACCCTCATGTCGTTCCAAACCCATAAGACTTTTGTTCTCTTCGGAACACAAATAAAGATCTTTTTTAAGAAATCTGAGAGCTTTCAGTCCCTCCATTAACAGCTACGCAACTACCACTTTGATGCTTCAAAAAGTTCATAAAGAGATCGTAAAAATAATTGATATGAATTGAGCAGTTTAGTTCAGTTCAATCTGTTTATCATATAAGCGATCGAGTCTCTTCAGACATTTGGACTAATCCGCTCAATTCATATGGATTACTTTTTTTACGATGTCTTTATGAACTTTTTGAAGCATCAATGTGGTAGTTGCATAGCTGTCAATCTCAGAAAGCTCTTAATTTGCTCAAATATCTTCATTTGTGTTCTGAGATGAGCGAAAGTCTTATGGGTTTGGAACGACATGAAGGTAAATAATGCAAGAATTTTCATTTTTTGGGTGAACTATCCCTTTAAGATGTTTCTCAGGTGATCTGTGGCTGGTTGCAAACAAGTTAGTCATCTAATTTTATCTTCAGCAGTGGTCACGACTCACAATTTTAAGTCATGAGGTAGATTGGTCCAATTTGAATTCGGAAAGATGGCTGTAACGCAACATTTTGGATGCCAACTGCGTAAAACACCAAGGAAGAAGATTCTGAAAAGTATGACTTGTCTAACTGCTAGTTGCTCAGACTAGTCCCTAAAACACAATCTTAAAGGGATAGTTCACTCAAAAATGAAAATTAAGTCAGTAATTACTCACCCTCATGCTGTACCAACCCCGTAAGACCTTCGTTCATCTTCGGAACACAAATTAAGATATTTGTGATTAAATCTGAGAGCTGGATCACTACTCCATAGGCTTCAAAGGGATTGAAACCTGACAGCCCCGAAAAGTTATTAAAGACATCGTTAAAATAGTCCAAATGGCTACAGTGCTCAATCTTAAGTTTATCAAGCGACGAGAATATTTTTTGCGCGCAAAAAAACTAAAATAACGACTTTATTCAACCATCTCTTCTCTTCCGTGTCTTTCTCCTAAGCTGTTGACGTAGTGTAACAGCGCAGCCCTTCTGTGTTATACGTCACACGTAGGCTCACTATTGGCTTACGCTGGTCATGTGTGTGATGATGCGTGTGACGTTCAACCAGAAGCGTTGCGCAATAACACTACGTGAAATCTCCAGGCCCAAAGAGAATACTTGAACAAAGTCGCTATTTTAGTTTGTTTTTTGCGCTCAAAAAGTATTCTCGTCGCTCGATAAACTTAAGATCTAGCCACTGTAGTCACTTGGACTATTTTAACGATTTCTTTAATAACTTTTCGGGGCTGTCAAGTTTCAATCCCTTAGGAAGCCTATGGAGGAGTGATCCACCTCTCAGATTTAATCACAAATGTCTTCATTTGTGTTCCGAAGATGAACGAAGGTCTTACGGGGTTGGAACAGCATGAGGGTGAGTAATTAATGACTTAATTTTAAATTTTTGGTGAACTATCCCTTTAACGTTGTGGCTGTGTTTATGCAATAGGCCCCCTGATTATAGGGTATAACGTGTTAAAATCGTGTAAACGGGGTCCGACAGGCTATTTTGAGGTCAGGAAAGACTCAAATTGTATCAAAACTGCATGTGACCACACTTGATTTATACAACCACAACAGTTAATCATGCACAGCCAAAGTTTAGTTAATACAGGTACTCCGGTTAACAAGCAAGTTAATGAGATTTTTGCTCAACACGACATGCCAAAGCAACAGCAATATATAACACCCCAGTGCTCAGTAAATAGTTTGATATATATAAAGAATAAGTATTTCACCAAATAATATAGTTTCCCAACCTTTTTGTCCTTAATTGTACCCCACAGCTCCTTCAGTACTTGAACTTAACCAATAGAAAGCAGAAATGCGTTTCTCTTTTAGCTTAATTTACACTGGATGTCATTTAGCATAATCAGTAATATTAAAGCTATACACCATGTGTTTTGGCTCTGCTCCTCTGTGTGGATGAATGTAGTTTGAGGCAAAGGTATACACAGATAAAGGACATCAGAACCAATGGACAAATAAATTGTAGTTATTGAGTTTTTACCATTTTGCAAGATTAATGGTAAAAAAATTAGTTTGTCGTGACAACAAATGTTCAGCTTTACACTGCCCAGTGCCAGAGTCACTATTCTCTGTGGACGGACATGACGGGACATGCATGGTTGAATGATGGCCTTTTACCTCATATCCATACAAATCATTATTATATTACTTCTATACTAAAATCAATCAATACTGTGGGTTAAAACAGTATTCAGACTCACCAAGTAGCTTCCTCTCATCTGTTATTTTAAACTGCATTTGGTTTGATATTTTTTTTTCAGATATATTGTTGTAATTTTAATCTTTTGAAAGGTTCACAAAACAAAACTTTGCCAGTATGTAACCTCAAGAACCTGCTTCAGTATCTTAGGTGTAACCCTGGTTGGGAATCACTGATATACAGCAGTTAATTAGGGTATTTACAGTTGCCTAGCAACGTGCCACATTCATGTACAATGTACGCTTTATCCACAATTTATCTGCACTTTATAATGGCTTTGAACCACTGATCTATATAAATGACTGGATTGCTCATGACGTCATAAAAAGTGAAGCCGCCGCGCCGCTATATTGGTTTTCCCTAGTATTCCCTCCCATTCTATTGAATTAATAGGAAATCATCTGATTTTAATCAGAAAACATTACCTATCGAGTCTTATTAACAAGTATTTTTTTATCTGAAGTCTCCTTGTACCAGTCGGAAATTTATAAAAAGTTACGTTCATGTTCATCAGAACAGCTGACGGATGAGACACCTAAGCATTTATATTTCAAAAATGTCACAATGATTCAGACTGATGCTTTGCAAGGCATGCGCACAGAACTTAATTTGTCATGCTTAGTTATTTCAGTTTACTGTTGTTATGTAATTATGTTGTTAAATACATTTTTTTTTTGTACAGTAACTTTTTGTTAACAGCATTTATTTCGAAGCTGTAAACACAACAAATTAAACGATGGTTAAATTATTAATTAGCTCTACAATAATAATAAAAAAGAACACTTAATTCATATGCAAACTGTCATGCTAGTAAAAAGCCGTAGAATTTGAGCTGACCTGTGGCTTTTTAACGGTTTCCAAGATCTCCGAGAGTCTGAAGTGGATGTTGGGCAACAAAAAGACATCAGGAAATAATATAAATGCTTCACAACTTATTCAGAGAAAAGACGCTGACTGCGTATGGATTTATGATTGTGCATGGTAAACCTTTTTAATATAATTTAGTGCAATTTAGTAGCGGGATTGTATGTATTATAATATTTATTGTATATTCTTTTCAATTTCTGCTAATAATCCTAGATACATGTTCATGCTTAATATTTCCTGCATAATACAAATGTAGTTACCTGTCGACAGTGTGCAGTAGACACTCATTTAGCGATTTCTAATTTTTTATATATCGCTTATTCTACCCAAAAAGACCATAAACATTACAGATATCGTTCGAAGTATCAATTAATGTACATACATATATCTTACAAAGATATGTGCGACTGATTCGCTGCAAATCAGGTTATTTTAGCTTAAAGTTTTAACCCTTTAAAGGAACACTCCACCGTTTTTTAGAAATAGGGCTTATTCACATTCTTTCCTACATTTCGATAGGTGTGTAAATGCATTTTTGTCTCAGTGCATGCATCGTTTTAGTTTGACAGGGTCGGCGCTAGCTTAGCTTAGCACAATGAATGGAATCCTTTGTTGCCAGCTAGCATATTCTGAGTAAAAGTGATAAAAAAAAAACAAAAAAACCCACGTAATTACTTCTTGTGGCCTGCGTCTTCACAACGAGTACAAATAGCGCTGCAGATTAACACCAGGCGATTCCTAGGCAGATATTGACTTGGGACTATATTAGGGGGAAGCACAGGCGAAGCACTGCTACTTGGACGCAGAGATATCACGTAACACATGAAATCCCAAGTAGCAGTGCTTCACCTGTGCTTCCCCCTAATATAGTCCCAAGTCAATATCTGCCTAGGAAATCACCTAGTGTTAATCTGCAGCGCTATTTGTACTCGTTGTGAATACACAGGCCACAAGAAGTAATTTACGTGTTTTTAAAAAAAAAAAATTATCACTTTTACTCAGGACATGCTAGCTGGCAACAAAGGATTCCATTCATTGTGCTAAGCTAAGCTAGGGCCGACACTGTCAAACGAAAACAATGCATGCACTGAGACAAAAATGCATTTGCACACCTATCTAAATGTAGGAAAGAATGTAAATAAGCCCTATTTCAAATAACGGTGGAGTGTTCCTTTAAGTGTCGTTTATATATGTAATGGTGGGCCGGTGACACTTCAGAGGTTTTTACGAGAAAGAATCGTAAGATGGCGCTTGAACACTTCCGGTGGCAATGAGCAATCCAGTCATTTATATAGATCAGTGCTTTGAACACATTTACATTTAGGCGTTCAAAAGATGCTTTGATCCAAAGCGCCTTACAATGGATTCAAAGTAATCAAAGTTTTGAGAATCTAACTCAAGACCTTGACATTGCTAATGCCGCGCTCTACTGTGGTACAATAACTTTATTAGCGTCACATGTATACCTGTACTGTGCTAACATGTCTACAAAATCATCTCGATCAGCAGCAAACGGTGTATCCACGGTCATTGCTTGCTTCACAGGAGAAAAGAGGCATGAGAAGCCAAGTACCATTCTCTTATACAGACCTTTGAATTTTTCACCACATTTTAAGGAAGCGTTGACAACATGCGGCGGTGTAGCATATCGGGTGCGATCCATCATGCTGTGGATCATGAATTAAGCAATGTTTAGGTGTTAAACGTTTCAGCGCTAAGCAGAAGCAGCGCTGTCTGTTATCATGTCACACTATTACAGGCCCTTTGATATGCTCAAAACCAGAGCTAATTTCTGTGGCACGTCGCTTAGCCACACAGAGACCAAGAACGTGCCAAAGCATGTTTATGAGTGCCTCCCATGAGATGATACAGTAAATGCAGGCTTTAAGAAAGAGAAAAGGAGAGGAGGTGTTAAAAGACTCCTGGCAATAAGGGCAGAGAAAAACTGAGATAAGAGGGGTTTATGGGATACGGCAGAATCTTGTATTTAATAGGGGCCCACTAGAGACTCGAATGTCTCCCACACAAACATCCTTACAAAAAGCACATATGCTGTTGAGTCTTTCAAAAAAAATTAAGATTTCAATGTTTAACCATGTGCTTCAAAATGTGTAATGTTTTATTTTGAGGTGTATTTACATCCAGATTGCTATCTATCTTCATCAG
Source organism: Chrosomus eos (assembly GCA_036326025.1). Taxonomy (NCBI): domain Eukaryota; kingdom Metazoa; phylum Chordata; class Actinopteri; order Cypriniformes; family Leuciscidae; genus Chrosomus; species Chrosomus eos. Next base: position 28,998,714 of record CM070837.1, read on the forward strand.
TCTGCAGTGCCGTATACGTTTAGTGGCGTATACTTTAGCGTTTTGCTCCAGTTGCTCACTGCCGCCCCCTGTTGGTACTGCACTCACCAGCGTGTGGCGTTTCATGTGCTCCCTCCGCGTGAACTTCTTCCCGCAGATCTCACAGGGATACGGCCTCTCGCCCGTATGCGAGCGCATGTGCCTCTTCAGGATGCACTGGTGCATGGCGGAAAAACTGCAGTACGGGCACTTAAACTTCTTCCTGATCACTGTGAAGTCGTTTACTGTGGATAGAGATGGAGAGATGTGAGGGGAGCTGATCAGAGTATGAACACATGCAGGTTAAGCCACTGGAAGTATGAGATGAGTTAATATGTGGAAGTGTTACAGCCCTGCACAAGGCAATAATGCCAACCTACTTACCAAAGCACTGGGCTAATCTCTCTCTATTGGATAGAATGACTTTAATTACAGTTGCTGCATTAACATTATGACTTTTATTGGGTGGTGTTTGGGCTACTTCTCATTTTAGCATTTTGTAAGCCATAAAGGGTGAAATAAAATGAATCTATATCAGAATAAGCCAAAAGTAATGTTGAGGTCGTGAAAAGTAAGGACACATATTTTGCTTTAAAAAGCGTTTCCGCCACTGAATAAAAATAAAAAAAAGTTTTTTTCTTCTCGGAATTGTGTGATATAAAGAGTTTGTGAGATAAAAAATTAATGAATTTTTTTAATTAGTGGCGGAAACAAGCTTCCATAGCATTTTTATGATAATTAAACATTTATCAACCCCAAATGTTACATTTCTGTAATGCAGAAATTTGGCAGCATTATTCAATACATTAGGCATCATAAACTAACACTAAACAAAATCTAGGCTAATGCTAATATACTATACTATATGTAAATATACTATTGTTCCTCAATGTATGTTCATTTATAATACATTAATATTCATTTATAAAATGTTAAAAATGTATCTATGTAGCAATTAACTACAGCGCTTAAAAAAATAAAAAAAAGTTGCCAGTCATAGCCAGAGGTTTTGACCATTTTCACAAAAATGTCATGGTCCCGAAAATATTTTGTTGTCTGAATATCTGAACATGCAATATGTCAAAAGAAAGAACAGACCTTCTGCTTTAAAAAACACACACACACACACAAAACACTTTTATTCTCCCCTCATGCATTCCTTTTGTATCAACACTTGAATGTGGACAAGTTTCATAAAAAAAATTGAGCAAAAAGCTGAGAAAATCATGTTTTTGTCAAACACTTCTTCCTGATCAGCTTCAGACCGATGATAAAAACAGTAGCTATGTTTCCATCCACGCGTTTTTATCCGCATTAAGTGATATCGAATGAAAAATTCCTTATGGAAACGTAAAATTCGATTGAATTTCATGAATATCGACTCAAATGAAATACAATCGGTCTCATCGGATTTTATCTTGATCGATATACGGCTTATGCGATCAACGTGGATGGAAACGTTATTATGGTGCGATGCATTTTGTCTAGTAAAACTTTGTTCGCAAATGTTGGCTTGAATGTTGTGCAATTCGGTGTGAAAATGAATGGAAACACCTTAACATGTCTCAAATCAATTCGATATGCCAATTTGATCGCAAAACGGGATGTGACGTCATTACGCACAGGTTTTTATCCGCTTTAAAGCCGTTTGATGGAAACACACTTTCACCAGCTTTATTCGCATGAGGTTTTTTACCGAACTTCAGATAATTCGATTGACAAGTGGATGGAAACATGGCTACAGATGGAGTAGATCGAGTGTGTCCTTCAACACCCCTAAAGCTTCACTGTCCTAGAGCTCGTCCTGAGTCGACATTTCATTCAGTAACATTAAGCAATTTTGATTTATATGCTGTTTAATGTTGACTATTGCGTTATTTTACATATTCATATGATTGCATATGACATCGGTTGTTTCTGCTTCTTCTTCACCTGTGTTTTGATCAGGAGATTCTGTACTCTTTCAGAAGAAAGCGCATAGCGCCCCCTACCGTATAAGAATTCAGTCAGTGCTGCACTGTAAAAAAAAATTGGATTAACTTAAAAAAGTAAGTTACCTGGTTGCCTTAAAATTTTTAGTTAATTGAAATTAAAACTTTGAGTTAATACAACAAAGGAGATTAGTTTAATAAATAGAAACTCAAAATATTATGTTATCTGAACTACATTAATTATCTAAGTTGATTTGACAAAATATAAAAAGTTGTGATAACAAATCATGAAAAAAATTATTTACAGTGTGGGGAAAGAGTTAACATTAAACTAGCTTAAAAAGTATTATTCATCATTCATCGTTATTTCACTACATTAACTAATATTAAAAACTGTAACCATATTAAAGTACCAAAAATTCATTATTGTAATGCAAAAAATTAAGTTAAGTTAAAATTTGTATATATATATATATATATATATATATATATATATATATATATATATATATATATATATATATATATATATATATATATATATATATATAGACAGACAGCACTGTGCAAAAGTCTTAGGCACGTTAGTATTTTCACCAAAAAAAAGGTTGTAGGACAGTTATTTATATCTTTCGCTGTACTGTGTCAGTAGGAAATTTTAGTTTACATTACCAAACATTCCTTTTGCCATTAATTGTAATAATCCAGTGAGATTTCTGAATGCACAAGGAGTCTGACAACAGCCGATATGATCTGATCTCACCATCATCGAGTCTGTCTGTGATTACATGAAGAACTGAGACAGACTAAATCAAGAAAAACTGTGGCAACATCTTCAAGACGCTCGAAGAACCTAAAATACTAACATGCCTAAGAATTTTACACAGCACCTTACCTGTATTTTAATTTATTTAATGGTAGCAATTTATTTTATAGTCCTTTTCCCCATGTATATATTATAGTAACTACAATAACTGAGGTTAATAACAAGGTTCTAACCTTATACCTACCCCTAAACCTAACTTTAACCCATATAGTTACTTTAAATCACCCAGTACTGTCTTAGGAAAGTACACTAAGTACACACAAGTGCACATACATACTGTAAAACAAAGTGCAACCTATTTTATAATAGTATTCAGTGCAAAAAAGTACAGTAAGGTCACTCATAAACGGTCAGTGTTCATCATCATCATATTATTATTATTAATGGCACTTTCACATCAGTTACTGTACATTCTTTCCAATCCGTTCACTCCGTCATCTAGTGGCAGACATGAAGATAGCCGATGCTCTTCTATCACTTCAAACTGCAAGAGAGATACTCTGCCTAACTCACCTGCCCTTAGCTACCAAAACCAGCCCCAAAAGACAGTTTCCTTAGCAACCACAGCCCTGAAACAGATTTTACTGCTCAAATTCAACAAAGAAAGATGAAAAACCCACAACGCAGCATAGCATAGCATCCCATTGTTTGCTGAACAATTGCTGCACAAATTATCAACCCAAACTTACAAAACCAAACATCAATTCCACATGTTCTTGTTCTAATTCTTCCATCTTCTGTTAGCAAAAGATTCAGACAGAGGCAACCATGCTTCATACCGCGACGACTGTAATCTCATCAGACAGTGATCTAGACCGGCTCAGCTAATAAGCCGATGGGCAACATTTAGGTAAGAACAGACCCGAAGCCCAGGTTTAACTGTTATCCATATGCATGAAAGACCTGATGAGCACCAACACGTCTCAGTAGAGCAAATTTACTACTTCTGAATATGAACAGATGCCCTGGTACTTTGACAATCTACACTTTTTAAGCGCCTGATCAAGGACAACAAGCTGAAATCTGAGGTAGCAAATAAACCTCATGCGATCCTCCAAACAAAACTGTAGTAATGTGTAGCTTGTGCTCTTTTTTCTCTCTTTGATAATAAAATAACCACACAGTTTTCATGATTCTTTACAGCAAAATTTATTGTCTACAAAATTACAACCAACAAGTACACAATAGAATACATAATTTACAGAAATCTGTGCTTAAATTCATTTCGGTAATAAAAATAGTGCAATTCAAAAGAGCTGTGACTGAGATTTCTGATGCGTTTTCACACCCACCGTTCAATCCTCTTGAAACAATATATCAGTCCTTTCATTTCCTGAGGAGAAAGTGTTAAGACCTTGAAAACTTGCAGTGCAAATCTCTCTCTCTCTTTGCATAGTTGCTGAACAGTGATTCCTTTCACAAATCACCCGCATTCAACACAGTAGAGGTGGCAAATTAAAATTCCAATTTCGAATATTTGTCACGTTTAAAATAAAAATCCACAAAACGGTGGAAAAAACAACGAGTCATTGTTGCGTTTTAAAGCCTATCCAGTTGAGCCCACTTGATGTGGCGTCGCTGCGTTGTTCATTCAAAACACTGCAGAAATAGAGAAGCTCAATGCGGAGAAGGTTTTGGTTATGTTAAAACCGTTCACACACAGAGAACGCATTTTGTGCACTGCTTCTCCATTGTTTTCTATGTAAACATGCGCTAGACAGACATCTTTGACCGTTACACTTGCGTCTCGCACTAGAGAGCCACATGTTTAGAAAGCCATGTAAAGTTAAAAGAAGTTAAACTTTTAAAAAACATGTCTCAAGACTTTGTGGGGTTTTTTCCATTCCACTGCATCTCATGTTTTTAAAGCTACACTGTGTGATTTTTACCCCCATCTAGCGGTGAAAAGGTATATGACCATCCAGTGAATATTAGTTTCTGTTCCTCTCAATTACGATTTCGTTTTAACTCCTACGGTGGCCAATGTAGTCCAAGATTAACATGGCTTCCAGTTCGACCTCGTCCACATTCGACACGGTGCCATCGAGTGTTAAAACGTGAAAGGCGAAGCTTGAATTATCGGCCTATGTCCCTCTTTGGCTAATGTACTTTCAAGATGGAGGGGCAGCATGGCGACCGACATTAGAACCCCTTACCCGTATGTATTTTCAATGGCATATTATACACTCACGAGAATACTTTATTACTTGAACTAGGTAAATATACATTAATGACAACATATATTTTTGAAAGAACTAAGTGTTTTTAGCTAAGAATAAACTAAAAAAGTTACACAGTGTATTTAAACACAAAAGTGCTCTGTGTGATCGGTGCTTCGGCACTTTTGTATTAAACTATGCATAAATACATGGCGCTGTTTTGTTCATAATTGTTCATGCAATTTACGAAATTAGATTTGATTTATAAACGTTATTATGCTTCTTTTTTTACACAGTCATGTTATTTCATTGGTTTGAATAAACAATTTAATTCGGTGCATTAATATTTTGCTCATTGTCCCCTCTTGTGGCCTCAGGAGACAAGCCAAAAGCTTTTTTCCCCTCATACTGAAATAATGCCTTTTAAACTCGAATATAATTAAAATATTAGTAAGATTTAAAGGGATACTCCACTTTTTTTTGGAAATAGGCTCATTTTACAACTCCCCCAGAGTTAAACAGTTGAGTTTTACCGTTTTTGAATCCATTCAGCCGATTTTCTAATATTTAGAAGAAAATCAGTAACCAGACAGTTTCTGGTCTCATTAACTTCTATATTAGGAAAAAATATACACTATGGGAGTCAATGAGACCAGAAACTGTCTGGTTACTGATATTCTTCTAAATATCAGAAAATCGGCTGAATGGATTCAAAAACGGTAAAACCCAACTGTTTAACTCTGGGGGAGTTGTAAAATGAGCCTATTTCCAAAAAAAGTATCCCTTTAAATAAAAAATCCGAATGTAGTTTTTCAGCCATTTTGACAGCTCTACAACACAGCACCATGCTAAACAGTTTTAAAGATCAGCATTAGATCGCACTTTCACTTTGAAACTTGGAAAGTTGTGTTCCAAGCAGACATGTTGATTGACGAAGAAATGCAACAAAGCTTTACATACGACACACATATTGGAAACTATTTCAGAGCAGAGCATGATCAAGACCACAAAGATGCCAGATAAACAGCTCCATATTTTCTGAGGAGAAAAAAAATTAAATTGGGAGACTCATGGATCATTTTAAGGTGGCTTTAGTGTGACAATAATCCACTTTTCTTTTTCACTGCGGTGTCAGTAAGGATGATGTTGACACATTCAGTTACTGCCAAATTTGATTTACTGCATAAGGGCGCCTACACGCTAGAGTTTACCCTGCATCAGAAAACACTGCAAAACCATTGATTTCAGTTAGGACAGTCCGTCACAAAGACAAAGAGAAAAAATGCCAGTGACACTCAAAAGTTGTGCAAATGTTAACTTTTGCTGCAATGCGCACTTGACAGGCATGACCAATCGCAGAGATTCTTTGAGAGGTGAATCAAGTTTCAGAAATCAATTCGCTGTATTTCAAACTAACTTCTAAACTCTTCCACACTCTCATAATGGATCTAACACATCCTGAATGCTCAATCAGAGCTTCCCCTAGTGTGTAAGCGCCCACTGTTGCACTAGTAAACACGTCATAACTGTATGACATATGTTGTGTGAAAATCACAATTAGCAGATCTTTGCTTTCAGGTATTACTACAAGATTAGACTGCCTTGAAGAGTTCCCAGGACTCTCTACTAGACAAGTTTATGGTCTGACCACTCAATGGCACAGCCAACTTTTAAGAGTAAAAAAAAGTGGGTAACTCTCGAAACACAACAATAGTCCCATCTACGTTAGGGTCCAGAAAACACCCTTTCACTTTTCCTCTGGCTGTGTTAAGAGTCAAGCGTTTTCACACCTGAAAGAAGTCCGCACCAAGGTCTGAACCAAAGTTCATGCTTTGATACATTTTATACATTCGATTAGTGTTGGTTTGGTTTCCCATTGCAATTATGCGAGAGCACTAAATAAATTTATTAATTTACGACATAAAACGGGCGTGCGTCTGACGTCAGCGTGTCGTCATTTCGGCGGGTAACTTTGACGACAATGAATGAACAGACTCGTATGGTTGCAACTATATTGTTATTATTATGGCATTACTACCTGCAGCACCAACTATACGCGTGGCTAGTTCAAATTCGTCAAATCGTGCGAACATTTTATTTTCGCCGGCAGGAAAGGAGGAGAAGACTGCAAGCAATCCTGCGAGCCCTGGCACCTCCATTTGGGGAAAGACCAAGGTGAGTGGCACTTTGTTTCCATACTGGCCGTCTGTTTCAAAAGATGAGTCACGGCTGATTTATAATTGTGTCCTTATTTCAATGCTATTCTCCGTGCATAGAAATAGAACAACAACATTTAAAATTTAAAGTTAAATATTCATGACAGCCTACTGACAGCTGTAGGCCTGCAGAATGTCAACATATAGCCTAACAGTTAATTGCAGATTAAATAAATAAGTAAATAAATAAAGACATTTGCCTGCTTATTTTACACAACTGTCACGGTTGATACAGGAGACAGACAGGTGGTAAGTGAAATGGTGTTTATTTTAGGAACAGCAGAAGCAGACGGAGTTATGGTGAGTATATTAACAGATGATAATTGGATGAACTTAGCCACAGGAATAACCAGAGTCTCTCTTTCAGATGATGATGAACAGTCACTGGAAAGGGTTGCAGTTGGACGGCTGGGAACTGAAGGTGGCACACGATGAAGAGGATAATCCAATAGGGAACGGCGAGTAGCAGGTAAGTAGCGGGTAAGTCTCTGGTGAAGCAGAGGTGAGTCTGTGTGTCAGGTATTGACGAGATCAGACCGTGACTGCAGGGAGAGTGAGTGTTATATAGTCCGTGCTGGTGATGAGATGACGTGATGGAGATCAGGTGTGGTGATGAGGGAATCGAGTGCAGGTGAGGATCCAGGGGAATGCTGGGAAATGTAGTGAATGTAGATGATGAAGGTAAACGTGAATGTGACATTACACCCCCCTCCGGAAAGCGCGACCTCGCGCTGCAGAGGAGTCAAGGCGGAGCAGATGAGAGAGGACGTGTCCAGGGCGGAGCTGTGGGACCCTCGGGCGTCCATGGCGGTGAGCCCCCTTCGGGTGGCCATGGCGGTGAGACCCCTTCGGGTGGCCATGGCGGTGAAACCCCTTCGGGTGGCCATGGCGGTGAAGACCCAGTAGAAGTTTCCAAGATCCCCAACTGTGCCGAATGGACCCAGAGCCGAGGTGACACCACAGGTCTGGAGGGCCAAGGCAGATCTGCAGGCTCATGGGATCGACACGGAGAAGGGGCTCTGGAAGCCCGTGGCGTAACCAGTGCGAGGGAGGACGACTGAGGAGCAGGAGGGAAGATGGAGCCCGGTGGAGCAGAAGGGATGCAGGGCAGAGGCACAGCCGGTAGCACGGAGTCCCGAGGTGGAACCAGGGTGACGGCTGACCAATGTGAGGAAGGAAGGAGGAGTGAGCCTGGTGGAGCTATCGGGCTGACAAGACCCGGCGGAGGTGAGGGCACAATGAGCCGCAGAGAGGCTGTAGGGTCGGAGGACCAAGGTGGAGTCAGAGGTTCAGGGTATTGAGGCAAGGACAGGGGATCCACTGACCAGGGCGATGCTGAGGCTTGGAGACCCAGAGGCGGCTCCACAGCGATACTGGGGGGTAGCTGTGGATGGGCAGCAGGGTCGACAGGGCTCAGTAGAGGCGAGGCAGTAGAGCATGAAGACATCAATAGCGGAGGTGGGAGAGGGAGGCAGGGTGGGAATATAGTTTCTGGCTGGACGGCGGTCTCTGGCTGGACGGCGGTCTCTGGCTGGACGGCGGTCTCTGGCAGGACGGCGGTCTCTGGCTGGACGGCGGTCTCTGGCGGGCAGGCAACGGGCTCAGGCTCTGGCGCTGGGTCAACGGGCTCTGGCTCTGGCGCTGGGTCAACGGGCTCTGGCTCTGGCGCTGGGTCAACGGGCTCTGGCTCTGGCGCTGGGTCAACGGGCTCTGGCTCTGGCGCTGGGTCAACGGGCTCTGGCTCTGGCGCTGGGTCAACGGGCTCTGGCTCTGGCGCTGGGTCAACGGGCTCTGGCTCTGGCGCTGGGTCAACGGGCTCTGGCTCTGGCGCTGGGTCAACGGGCTCTGGCTCTGGCGCTGGGTCAACGGGCTCTGGCTCTGGCGCTGGGTCAACGGGCTCTGGCTCTGGCGCTGGGTCAACGGGCTCTGGCTCTGGCGCTGGGTCAACGGGCTCTGGCTCTGGCGCTGGGTCAACGGGCTCTGGCTCTGGCGCTGGGTCAACGGGCTCTGGTTCAGTGAAAAAGTCTATTAGGTCCATACTGGCAGGGGCCAGCGGTAGCGTCTCTGTGCTGGATGGGACCAGCGGCGAAGGCTCTGTGCTGGATGGGACCAGCGGCGAAGGCTCTGTGCTGGATGGGACCAGCGGCGAAGGCTCTGTGCTGGATGGGACCAGCGGCGAAGGCTCTGTGCTGGATGGGACCAGCGGCGAAGGCTCTGTGCTGGATGGGACCAGCGGCGAAGGTTCAAATGGGCTGGACGGGACCAGCGGCGAAGGCTCAAATGGGCTGGACGGGACCAGCGGCGAAGGCTCTGTGCTGGACGGGACCAGCGGTGAAGGCTCTGTGCTGGACGGGACCAGCGGTGAAGGCTCTGTGCTGGATGGGTGTGTTCCGGGTCGGGAACCGACACTCTCCAGACACCGGATCACGGTCTCCCTCCAGCTGAGTCCGGTGGTGTCTGGAAGGTCGATCTGGTGGTGAAATCTGGCCCCGAGCCAGAATAAGGTACTCAATCGCTCGTCAGCCACGTTACTGACGAGTGCGATGCGGATAAAGCCTTCCACAAAAGAATACCAACTTTGGCTCTCCTGAGCCAGGACGATAATTTTTACCCCATCGTCCATCTTGGGGCGGTCTGATCTTCTGTCACGGTTGATACAGGAGACAGACAGGTGGTAAGTGAAATGGTGTTTATTTTAGGAACAGCAGAAGCAGACGGAGTTATGGTGAGTATATTAACAGATGATAATTGGATGAACTTAGCCACAGGAATAACCAGAGTCTCTCTTTCAGATGATGATGAACAGTCACTGGAAAGGGTTGCAGTTGGACGGCTGGGAACTGAAGGTGGCACACGATGAAGAGGATAATCCAATAGGGAACGGCGAGTAGCAGGTAAGTAGCGGGTAAGTCTCTGGTGAAGCAGAGGTGAGTCTGTGTGTCAGGTATTGACGAGATCAGACCGTGACTGCAGGGAGAGTGAGTGTTATATAGTCCGTGCTGGTGATGAGATGACGTGATGGAGATCAGGTGTGGTGATGAGGGAATCGAGTGCAGGTGAGGATCCAGGGGAATGCTGGGAAATGTAGTGAATGTAGATGATGAAGGTAAACGTGAATGTGACAACAACCTTCTTGCATGTGTTATATTTAGCATCATTTTGAATGAGGGCCTGAAAATTGGTGAATATTACGTAATTTTTCCTGCTATCTTCTGTCTTCTTAGGGTACGCCGGAACTACCAGAACTTTCTGTAAATGGTCTGAAAATCCGAACCATACAGAAAATGCTTTCACACTAGAAACGAACCAAACCTTTGTTCAGTTTGAATCAGACCGAGACTACCTCTTTTCGTCTGACCATATTTCATCTGTTTGCTCCGGTCCGGGGGAGGTTTCACACCTGTAATTTTGATTCGGATCAAACTGAAAAGTCTGAAAATCTGGACCAAACAAGGTAGGTGTGAAAGGCCCCTTAGAAACTAGTGTGAGATCACCCAACTTAAAAGGACTTGCGTTTTTTTCTTTTTACATTTCCTTTATCTGTGTGATTTAGGGTCAGCATGAGAGCAGAGAAGAGCTAATCACTGACATAATTCAGTGTACTTGCATAGTCATGCACACACATTTGAAAAACACATAGCAGGGTGAAAGATGTAGGACATTCCCTAATCTTCCCTCATCCCTAATCATCTCCTTCCACTCAAGCGCAGAATGCAAGAGAGAGATTCCCCTGCAGAGGGCAGCATTGTGCACAGGTTTAGCAGCTGAATTCACTACTTAACATCTCGACGAGTTACAGAGACCCTTGTGCCTGTGTCCGTATTGCAGTCTAAGCATAATAAGATTAGTTCGCTGGTAGACGGGTGCAATTCCACCCAAAACAAAAAAGGCATTGGCATCCAATGCACCGACATCACGGTGTTCTCCAGTCTTTAGTGAGAACTTGAATACTCCTGCGTGGTACAAAAAGCAGACAGCTCTATATGCGACAAAATGCCATAAAACGTCTTTATTTTGCATAGCAATTGTGCCTATCAGCAGACATATGTAGTAGTCATAAAACAACCTGACGGTTTAGATATTCCAAAAACATATAAATCTGACATACTCTAAAAAGAAAGGTAGAAATATCAACAGTGCTGTGGCCAAAAATTGGGGAAAGGCCTGAATTGGGAAAACATTCCCGTATTGAAATGAAGAGTCTTGCTGGTTTGGAGAATCAGTTGTCTATACGGATGTGGCCGCGGTCATCTTCCCGTAAGCTGTGCAGGTTCCACAGCTGCTCGCTGGGCGAGATTCCCGAATGACAGCAAACCTTGGCATGGGTGGCCAGGTTTTTCTGCGTGCTGAAGGTTCGGGAGCAAGCTGGGCACGTGTACACACGCTCGCTGGAATGCACGGATGACAGGTGGCGGTTCAGGTCGGTACGGTCGCGAAAGTGCTTGAGGCAGTAGACGCACTGCATCAGCTTCCGCTTGAGGTGGATGGTCTTCTCATGGCGGTCGGCGTTGGACTTGAGGGTGAAGCTGGCGGGACACTGCGAGCAGTGGTAGCGTGCCGGCGGAGGGTTGAGCGGGGACGCGGCCACTACGGGGCGATGGTGTTCGAGGCAGTCCAGCGAGAGGGCCATGAGCGAGAGTGTGTGGCTGTATTCGTGCTGTCTCAGTTGAAGCAGGCTGCTAAACAGTTGCTTACACAGAGAGCAGGCGAGCTCCTGCCGCCAGCCCGGCCCTCCGCCCTGCACCTCCGCCACACACACTCCATGCTTCTCCTCCACCATCTGATCTTCCTCTACAGGAACCTGGATGCGCTCCAGCCCTGAGAGAGAGAGAGGTGAGAACTGACGCCAGGATATCGGCTTATGTATGTGAAAAAATAACAGGCAGTCATGTGGCGGGCCATCGGCGTCACAGACGCCACACATACCTGCGTTATTTGGATTGTCGTCTTCCTCTTGCATTTCCTCCTGTAATAATACACACAACATGCAAATCAACACTTGTGTACTTCTGATCCCAGGTCTGTATAGAGGTGTGTACTCCTGAGGCATGCAAGTTCACGAGGTAAAACACACAAACAGACACACTGGAAAACGAGGAGAGAGAAGGGAGCCTTGAAGGAAAAAAGAAAAGCAAAGAAACAGTAGAAGCAACAGAACCTGAGACGCAAAAAAATAAATAAATAGCATGCAAAGAAAGCTGACGGTCTTATAAAATATTTTTAACCAGTATTTTTTCTTGGCCCATTGGCTCATTTTACATAAAATATATTTTAAGTTATATTATGTACAGAATGAAAAATTTATTTACAGAATGACAAATGCACAGGGCGCACTGAGGACGATAGACATCCTTAAGTCGGTCACTTTGGAGACAAAGAGAAAACCCCTGGCCCACAAGGGGATATTTAATAGTTGTCTATGCGGAGAGGTGTGTGTTTGTTTGGAAGGTGGAGGGTTACAGATCCGATTGTGTTTTTTCAACCGTCCTCTGAGATGCATGCAACTTGCATGTGTATAGGTGTGGCCCTTCCCCCTTATTCTTGTTCCTCCCTCCCTTGCGTAAGAGTGACACATTATGGTTTAAGCAAACAGATGGCTTGTCCACAGAGATGGTACAACTTCTTGGGGGGGAGGTCCTGCGAAACCAAATGCCACCTCAGCACACACGGGGAGAATGCAATTTCCTGCTCACTCTTAAGTAAACAAAACCCAAAAACCCACCCTGCCCCTCTGCATTGTCCCTCTCTATTGATTTCTACAACCACCTGGATCCCCCTCTTATCAGAAGATCAGAAGCTGCGGAAGACAAATGCACAGTGCGCACTGAGGACGATAGACATCCTTAAAGTCCCCATGAAATCAAAATTGACCATACTTACTTTGTTTGCCTAAATTGATCGTTTTGTGGTGAACAATTCATCCATGCAAGTCAATCCACACAAAAAAAATTTGGCTTCGTAATCTTTAATCAAATTCTGAAAATGCCCCTCCCCTCTGCGTTGGAGGACCTTGCCCGATGACGTAGGCTTGACGGTTTGGGCTCTGCTTAACATCCGTAATCACGCCCCTCCAACTGACATTAGACAGGCACACGGCGTGTGAAAGGAGAGATGGCGAGGAGGTGCATTTTTCTAGATCCAATCAGGTGCTAGTTGGAAAAAAAGCCACGCTCACTATTTTGCCTCATTTAGTATTCCGTTTCTCTCGGAAATACGTCACAGCACTGGAGAAAAGCCGTTTGCAACTTCCGGTTCACGGGGACTTTAAGTCGGTCACTTTTAATTCTGTGGAATGGATGTAAATATGGTAAAATGTAGTAGATATTAAGACGGAAATAACCCATTGGTTTTTGTCCAAATATTACTTTTACAGTTGGTCCCCTCCATCTTAAATACTCGATTACCTCATTGGATAAAGACATAATTTAACCAACATTTTTGATCCACGTTTCTCACGGAAAGGAAGAAAAAGCAGAAACATCAATTAAAAAAAGAAACAGATAACATGCAATGCAAAAACAAGAATAAGAAAAAAGCAACAAATCTACAGAAATCCGACAGATTCTTAAAGAGGATACTGTATATACCAAGAGACACACACAAAGCTGAAGGATAAGTGGCCTATAGGGTGTTGTTGGACTTACCTCAGTGGGTGAGGCCTTCAGGGCCTGTTCCGCATAGAGCTTGTCTGGGGGGCCCCCAGACTGTGACATGCCGAGGGCCCCTGGGGGCCGCAGCACAGATGGCGGAGGTGGCAGTAGAAGAGGAAGAGGAGGAAGAGTAGACTGAGGAGAAGATGAAGACGCCCCGTGTTTGCTACCAAACAGGGCCCCTGGATGGTGGGAGATGCTGCTGCCATTGGAGCAACGAGGCCCTGAGGAGCACAGGAAATGAGTCTCACCCACCTACTCTCAGACCAGCGGCCATCTTCCATACAGCAGCAGAGAGAGAGGAGGAAAAGGAAGAGGAGGGGGAGGAGGGAGGAGGGCAAGGGGCACACATAGCCTTCATTTAGAACCAGAGAGGGAGAGGAGGGAAGAGATGAAGAGACCGGAGTGGGGTTAGGGCTTGGCCTCTCTCGCTCTGTTTTTTTGGTCCTCTCCATCCACCCACGTGCACACACAAGGGATGGCTATATGTGTGTGTGTGTAAGTGAGCCATAAAGAAATAGGAAAGAAGAGGCTTTTAAATGATGGCAGAAGTTCTCTTCATTTTAAAACCACATCAGGCTACTTGCCAGAATCCGTGCAAAAAGTTCAAACGTACACGAAATAGATTGTAACTGCCTTACTCGGCAGACACCAAGAGCAGCAAAGGTTCAGAGAAAAATGAAATATTTACACCAATTATATAATGTTAAGGGACAAATGTGACATTTTTATTTGACTTCTTCGATGGATGGTTTGTCTTAAATTACTGTATAGAACAGAAAAGCTTTGATGTACAATAGTTAGGCATGTCAATATAATGTGTTAATTCTATACATATATGTAAAAAAATTACATGCTTAAAAATAAGTATGTAATTCAGACTGATCTCATGAAATGGCGTGTGTATGACACGCCAATTCGTATTTCCATTTTTGGCGTGCTATCAACACGCATAATCGCTTTTCAGCGTGTTGATGAACGCCGTTGACTTAAAGGGTTAGTTCACCCAAAAATGAAAATTCTATCATAGTTTACTTACCCTCAAGTTGTTCCAAACCTCTATGTGTTTATTTGTTCTGCTGAACACAAAGGAAGATATTTGGAAGAAAACAGATCTCATTCCCCATTGACTACCATAGTAGGAAAAAATACATACTATGGTAGTCAATGGGGAATGAAATCTGTTTTCTTCCAGATATCTTCCTTTGTGTTCAGCAGAATAAATAAACACATAGAGGTTTGGAACAACTTGAGGGTAAGTAAACTATGATAGAATTTTCATTTTTCGGTGAACTAACCCTTTAACGTTACATTACTGTATATATAAATATATGACCTACCCCAACCCCGTCCCTAAACCTACCCGTCACTGGGGTTAATACCATTAATAAGTGTTCCCCTACCATCCTAGGACAAAAAATATCACTCGCCAGATGTAGATCTAGGATTTTCTTCGTTTCGCTCGGACATGTAACGGCGTGTACATACACGCGGAATCACTCGGACATTTAACGGTGTAGACAAACACGCGGATAGCTCAAAATGCGTATAGATAACACGCCACTTGACTTGAAAGTGGCGTGTATGTTTACGCAAAAGTCATGATGTCATGTTGATGTAATTCTGTATTAAGGAAGTTTCACCTTTTTAAAGCTTTTCAAACTACTTGATACTGCATTCACAATGGACAGACATGTCAGTCTGCATTAGACTCTTGAAAACGAGATTTTGTGATTTTTCTGTCACAAGAATTTGTGTTACATTGAAACTCTGCATTATAATAACAAATATATTTCCTCATTAAACCTGTGCTAGCTAGATCTATACTACATAAAAGGTCATATGAACAGCCAGTATGTGTGAGACAGGTACTTTCAAGCCACAGTTTCTGAATGTTCATCTAGTCTTTCTTCTTCTTTTTTTTTTGGAGGAGGAGGAGAAGAATGTTTGTGGACTCCTGTTGTTGGGAATATGCCGGAGTTGCTGGTTAAGAGCTAAGTGGACAGATGCACACGCTACAGTAATGCACAACCACGAACAGATTCCTGGAATTCTCCACTCCTACACCGTCCACTCCCATCCAGCACACATCACCCCCTCATTTCTCTTTCCTCGTGTCTGCAATGTGTGCTACAAACTCCTCGTCAATTAACAGATAAACATTAGTCCATTGTCATTCTCGTTTGTAAAATTCCCAACTAAAGTGCACTAAGGTGCTTTGATGTATTTTGCAAAACTTTCCAGGAACTTATTCGGGGGCAAGTAATCGGTGATCGGATCAGGTGTAGCCATTTGACCCGATTGCCACCAATAGATATCGTCTATTGCAATAGATGACAGTATACTGATCACAGGTCAGGGTTTTTATCAAGCCTGCAAAGCTTTGTCTCAGGCTTTGCCTTAAAAATAAACTAACTTTCACCTCTCTCCTATTAGTTATCTAAATAAATTAACATGTCCTACGGTTGGTTTCCCAATCTAATAGAATCTACAGGGAGAAAATTGTCATCTGAATGTAGATGAGAGGAAACAGGAAAGCATTTATTATTACAGCTCATGATACACCAGACTTAAGAGAAACTGGCACAGGTTTACTGGCACACTGAGGTTAACCACCAGCTGCCGTGTCTTTTCTGAGGGAAACGGTACAAACCTTCATGTTACGTTCCCTTCATGATACCTAATTTGTAACTGCTTTTTGTGTGGTTTGGAAGACACGAGCAATAGCTGCAGAAATCGCATACTCCATATAGTATGAATGCAATCCGGACGTACTACATTTGTGTTATCATTGTCATGTGACTTACCAGCGTCCATAACTTTTCTCCTATGGCCGTATCTCACTGAAAGAAGTAGGTCATCCGAGTACTTTTCACCTACTGTTTTATGTATAATATTGTTAATTTGCACATACTACTCTCTTCATATACTGTTTGCCGACTGTATAGTAGGGAAGAATGCTGTTTCGGATGCAGCTTATGTTTAGCATGGGCAGATCAAACACGAAACTGTCTAGCTACAACCCACCGAAAAGAGTAATGATCTATGAATTCTGTAAAAAAGGAAGCAGAGAAATAGCTAGAACTGCAGGACAGTTTTACCTTCATTAGCGAAGCATTTACACCCAACCAGGAAGGCACATGCTCAGGTCTAATTTAATGAAATTTCAGGCCAAAAATAACCAAACATTCAGCTCACTTCTACTGACAGCTTCCCAACAGATGCACAATTACGAGCACCTAAGCTAAGCAATTGAATATACTTGGTTCCAACTAATATCCAAATATACTCCAGCATGTCCCATCTATAGCAATTTAAACTGAATTTGCTCAGTTGGTCTATGTTAATGATTCAGAAATGTTTTACAATCAAGAGTGCTGATCTAACCTTGGGATGAGTTTGTGTTTATCCAATATCAGTTTTGTTGCCAATCACTATTTCTAAAAATCTTGAGAAAATATGAAAGTACATCAACAGATTAAAGATAAGAGAAAGAGAAAAATGTATTCTAAATCTAAATGCATATACTACCAGTCAAAAGTTTGAATACACCAACTTATAATAATTATTTTCCACATTTCACATTAATAGTAGTCATCAATGATGAAATCATTACATACCGGTACATTTCCATTTGTTGTCAAAATGAATATTTTAATGATAATATATAAAATCATTCAAATATAAACCTTTTGATCAATACTTTAAAAGACAAGTTAAAAAAAAATATTCTAAAAAGTGTGTCCAAATTGTTATAAAAATGTTACACATCTACAATGTATTCATACTCATAACCGTACATTGTTCTGTATTGTATTGCATTAGAGCATTATATTTTACTGTGTTGTAGTATTATCTGTGTATCATTTATTATTCACACTGTATTGTATGCGGTTTGGATAGTACACTGAGTGTGTAGCTTGTTCTTTGGAACAACTCAGTGATTCCTAGTAAGTGTAAATTTGTATATCCGTACGCATGAAACCACACACACACACACACACACACACACACACACACACACCACACACACACACACACACACACACACACACACACACACACACACACACACACACACACCACACACTCCCCTGAGACTACGGCAGTGCCGTTGAAGAGGACAGGTTGTCAGCCTGCTGTCAGTGTGTATAGATCAATGGAGAAGACAGGCACACACCTAAAGCAAGTCACACCACTAAACCTGACCCAGGATCAGCCAATAACACACAATCTGGGTTAATCACAGCAGCCTGCAGGACGCAAGGGGACCCGCCGTGACCTGCTCGGCCCCATCAAATCAATTCCTTTCCCAGAGACTTCAACAAATCTACTTTGAAGTTTGTGAGAGGAGGGCGACTAGTGATCCGTCAGAGCGGGCACGGTGCGGTTGAGCGAGCGCTGTTGTTTTAGAGGGGTGCAGAACCCCAAACAATCATTGGTTGATCGGTTACACATTAACAAGAGTCTGTGTTTGTGCCGACTTCAACACACGTCCCTTCATGTGGAACATCCTCAAGATCTTCCTTGATTTTTGTTTAATACTGAGATTCGATGAACAAAAAAAGAATGGATTTTCATATCAAATCACAAAGAAATAAATCTATTTACATTATTATACACTGGTCTTACAGAGACACTTTATCCAAAAATGAAATTTCTGTTATTATTTACTCTCCCTCATGTTTCAAACCCACATCATTTACTTTCAAGCTTCAAAAAGCACCATACAATCAGGCCATACAACTTGAGCATCTCTAAAGCCGTATGTTAGCTAGCCTATGAGTGACCAAATATGAGTTTGAACTCGAGAACCGGATCAGTCCGTTTCGTGAATGAATCATTTAGACCAATTATGTGAACTGGATTAACTGATCTATTAAGAAGATCTGATTCAAGTTTGTTCAGGAATCAGGCATTGCTACTTTCCTCATGAATGTACCAAGAGCTAAAGCAGATCGCATGATTTTTAGCGAATAACGACACATTTGTATTCCAAAAAAAAAAAAGTTAATCTTTTGTAATCCAACCACATCATTTAGAGTCCACTTTTCACAATCCAATCAATACGCAATTAATGCGGAAATTTTTTTTCTTGAATATCCTGTTCTACTGAAATATGTCACACTAAACAGTAAAATGGTGACTTTAGGACAGAAGTAAAGACCACAGGAACATTCTGCCAGTGCTGGTGGAAGGCAGGAGGATTTGTACATTAGCGAGATGATCAGATTAATGTTCCTCTACGTTGTCTTTTAGCTAGAGTTTGGGAGACAAAAGCTCCTGTGGCGTGAGTGACAGCCCCTGTGTTTCATCCTCAAGAGTGGCCATTAAGACTTAATGTAGTTCAGCAAACACACACTCTTGAGCCTGCCCTAAGGGTTTTAAGAGCAGGAGTGGTTCAGAGTTGTCCTCCCTCTCCTATTCACAAGACTGAACTTAGACAAAAGAGACAATTACCAACCCAGGACAGAGGGAGAGAGAAGGAGACAAGGAGACACAAACTCTCAAAGGAATAAGCCAAAAATAACAACACACTCACAGACATTCAATACTTTGATAAAGTGATCGAGTGTGGGCAAAAAAGATTGGGTTTGGCGAACCCAAAGCTTTTATGAATTTCAGTGGCATTCATAAAAGCTCTGGTGTTTTTGGAGGAGGTATTTTCTACCACAAAAATGCTACAACTCACACACACACTTCACCAAAAGAACGATGTTGAGGATATGAATATGTATGGATGCATCTAAATATGACAAACTACACTGGAAATTCTAGCTATTTCTCAGTTAGTACATTGTATTACATGTATTGAAGTACAAATGTGAAATTCAACGTCTCCAGCAATTTAAAACAGTATTTTTACATCTAAAGTCATTATGACTACACTGCAATTCAAACTATCTCTACAGGGTAGCAGGCATCACATCATTTTTCAATGTCCCATCATAAAAAAAAATATTAACACACACACACACACACACGTTAGGTTTCCATGTTCTATGGTGACTTTCCATAGACATACCCATCACAGAAAACTTTCTGCATTTTTGGATTTCATAAAACATCACTTAGTATGATTTATAAGCTGTTTTCCTCGTGGGGACCAGAAAATATCCCCACAAGGACACCAATTTTGGTTATTGCCATCCCTGTGGGGATGTCCCCATAATGTAGGGTTTACCTGAACCACACACACACTCACACAAATATGGATTTCCTGAATGTGTATTACATGTTCTAAATGTCAATATTTCATCATGCAATTCTGTTAATATTTAAGTATAACTGTCAGTACTGTCTCCAGTGTTGAAAAGCACAGTTTCGTTAAACAAAATCTGGCATTATATCATAGTGTCAGGTTGTATTAAATAATGACACTATGAAAAAATATGATGCCCCAAAGTAAAAAAAAGAGACAGTCAACTAATAGGGGGCACGAGATACACAAAAACATACAGAGAGAGTTAATATAAGCGAGTTTTCAAGCACTCTATAGTAGCAAAAGAGCATACCATGCTAGCAAGAGCACAACTATATACGATTCTAAAGAAACTCCAAGGTTTGTGGACACATAAAATACAACAGTGGGTCTTGAAGCACTCAATGACAGCGCATAAAGCCTTTACCATTCTAGCAGGACCACATACAAGTTCTATAGATCATCTAGAAACATCAAGGCCTACAAAAACGCCACTATAGCACATACAGTCCCTACAGGACCCTATGGTTTACGAAGACCAGTCTAAACCTACAGGAGAGTCTTCATGCACCCAATGATAGCACAGAACACACAGCATTGTTCTAGCAGGAGCACATCTACGTCCCAGTGGGATTCTATCAGAACCGAAGACTATGGAAACTCGATGAGTGAGAGCAGCGAACCACAGTGTGACTTACGGGAAAGAGAGTGTCCTCCCTTGGGCAGGTATTCGAACAGAAGCGGGTTATCCTCTCCGAGCATCTCTGCCCCCAGAGACAGCAAGCTGTTCTTGCTCATGAGGGCAGCCCGCAGGTTGGCCACCGATCCCCCTCTCTCCTGGGACACGGCCTCGTCCCGCTCCCCGGACAGAAACACGCTGTCCCCCGCGCCGGCCTCCTCCTGCTTGACCAGGAGGTCCATGCGCTCGCTGCGGCTGTCCGACATGTTGGCTTCCGTCACTTCTGCACCTGAGAGGAAAGAGAAGGAATGTTAAGAAATTATCTAAAGAAATGAAAACAAATATACAAGATGGGAATTTGTTGACTAACTTGCAAGAACAGTTCAGGCCTAGACCAGAGGATAGTGCATTTTGTTTCTGCAAAAGTGTACATTCTTAATTTATGACTAAAATGTAAAGCATGACGAATACGGCTGTGTAAAAATATCCATATTTTCCAATTAACTGGAACTTTTAATTGAACAATATTGTAGATTTTTCTTAAAATCCCAAGACTGATCTCATGACTTGACTAAATCTTTTGACTGGGTTATTTTAATGAATGGATCAAAAAGATAAATTACCATTTTGTATCTGAAAAATTGCCCTGTATATTTTACAACATTAAAACAGCATTTTCTTCATGTAAAATGAAATGGATTTTCATTCGATTTATTTTCTAAAATGCATGTTACTGATTTTTCTGTGAACAATTATTATTGTTTTTTTTTATGTTGACCATGTCATTTTTAATCAAAATGTCTCAACTTGATCTTCTGGTAAACAGCACTTCTCTGTTATATAGATATGGTTCTGTATGCAGCTTTTCTCCAATCATTTTGTTCGCCTAATCTTTCTTAAAATCGATTGCAAGCTTGCATTCAGATCTGCTCCATCCAATTAACAACCAATTGATTGAGCCAACTCCAGCCCTACATTTTATTTAGTGCGTTTTGCTCAGATGTACATCACAATACTGAAGAAAATAACTGTCGGTCATTCTGATTCATTGAGACTTTAAAGCTGAAATATACCCAAATGAATCAGAATCGAAATTGGAATTCGAATTGAGTTGGCAAAACGGAATTGAATTCCAGCCCTGAATAAAAAAGGCAACTGATAAATAAACCATCAAAAGAGAAACGAATTTCATCGCAGCAGTTATCATTTTAAACAGAAAAAAAACCATGTCAGTTTTACCTCCCTATTCACAACTACTGTCAAATCAGGCAACACAGAGAAGGCTGCCAAAACACACACGTACACACTCCACCTGTCAAAAGACAAGGACAACTTCTTGGATGTAAGGATGTCCAAACTGTAAGAACAATGGTAAAAAAAAAAGTGGCAAGACAAAAGCAAAAAAAAATATTTACCAACAGAGAGCCAAAAAGGCTTGTTTAGACTCAACTGACAGCCTAAAGGAGAAGAGCTTTTCAAAACAGCTGTCAGTGAAGCTCAGATCAGTGCAAGCCTCAAAGCAGCATGAGTGACAGCCCAGCCGGCGAACCGCTTCAGTCACGGCACCGCAAGACCCGCCCACAACCTGCCATACTTCACACCACTTAATTACACCTTACTTTAGGACAGCATGCTTGCAGAAAGTACACACACACACACAGCTAGGCTCTGAAGCGTGTATTGTGTTTACACAGTATTCTCTGGGGTCTGGAAGAATAGACAGGGAAATGGAGACAATGTGAGGGGATGAAACATAATGAGTGTTATAAACCCCCTCCCTCAACACATACACACTGTAACTTCATCTGAGGGCCTCCCAATGACAAGCATCAACTTCATCAACTTTGAGTTTTAGAGGATTTGGCTCATTTCCAGAGAGAGAGAGAGAGAGAGAGAGAGAGAGAGAGAGAGAGAGAAAAGAGAGAGAGAGAGAGAGAGAGAGAAAGACTCTCTCCCTATGTGTGTGTGTGTGTGTGTTGTGTGTGTGTGTGTGTGTGTGTGTGTGTGTGTGTGTGTGTGTGTGTGTGTGTGTGTGTGTGTGTGTGGCTCATAAAGCAGTGAACCCCCATAAAGATCTTATCATCTCTTCTGGTGTCCACAACCTGGAGTTCACAAAAAGGTCACTCGTGAACAACTGAGTCTCCATCATTCAAACTTAATTAAAATTTTATTTTTGGAAAACAAGTGCTGTTTAAGCAGATTCGGTAGATTATAAGTTTCCAAAATGTACCTTAGTGGTCTTGCCAAGCTCGCATAAAGCTGGTTAGCATAAAATATAGTGACTAATAAAGTGTGTTAAACAGACTGTTCAAAAGAGTCCTCAAGATAAAAAAAAAAAAGAAAAACTTTAAAAAATCCAGTTGAAGAAAAAAAAAATGAGCGGAGTTCTTAGAAATGTACTCATGCTGCTATATATCATTTTCAACAATGGTTTTTGATTTAATAACTCTAAAAATGTCATGTGTAACCATCAAGTGAACAGAAATTGCATTTCCTTACACCTTGAATATGTGTGAGTAGTATTTTTAAAAACTATTTTTCTTTTTAAATAAATGTAATAAATCATTTTAAGTTTGAACCATAATGACATTTACATCCCAAACGAACCTTGTCATGTTATAAAAAGGTCATAAGGACTTCCTGACACACTCTCAAGATCATTCTTTCAAATAATAATAAGCAGTGAAGCAGCTTTCTTAATATATTTTAAGTAATAACAATAAATTCCAAATTACTCAAGGATTTATTTTCAAGAATTCCATCCCTTTAATGATTATGTTTTACTTCATTATGATATCGGTTGTATCACCTGACATTTATGCTTCCTCCCCCCAAAAAAACTAATTAATTTATGTTTGCAAATTATTAATTAATCATAGAATAGGTGTATTTAAGTCATTGTCTGAGTAAAGTGCATTTTTATTGCATTTTTAGTATTTAAATTATATTTGGGGGAATAAATGAGTGTCATGTCATATGGTCTGATCCACTTTCGAGTGTCACAGAAACTGGACCAACATGTAAGGCAACCAACCACAATTTGTTTTGTTTTACACGCTATTTAGGGACACGTTTATCTAACCTATTTTTTGTTACCATCACAAGTCAAAAAAAAAAAAAAAAAAGTGGAACAGAGTCTTGAAATAATTGCAAAACATTGTTGGTCCAGGACTGAGTGTATAGAATATCTATTTACTGTAACTTGCCACAATGTGACTTAAGAAAAACTGAATATCTAGCTCTACCATTTAAAACCACTAACCTGGCATATCAGCCAGCCAATAAGACTGGACCTGGCAATGTGACAGTCTTTTCAATAATAATAATAAAAATAACATAGAAAGAAAGAGAACACGTCTTATTCTAACTTTTGAGGTGCTGAAAAAAGTAATTGTGAAACAGAATTAGAGAGAGGATGTGGAAGATGTAGAAATGAGAGAGGAACAGAAATGTGGAGGTAAGAAAGAGAGAGAGACAGAGAAAGAGATGAAGATGTTCACTGCTAAAACAAGATAATTCCAACATAATTTCATCATATCAAGATCATAATTTGGTTAATGTGTAATTTATGAAAATGTTTCTCATTCATAAATTCTGTGGAGCTGCAACACTTGCTTAAAGAAATGTTGAATGTGAATTCATGAATATCTGACTCTGTGTGTTCTCAATTGCCACAGGGGAACATTCCACTAAAACCAGCGGATTAAACGCAATTCAGAGAGGTGTGTGTGTGTGTGTGTGAGAGAGCAAAGTATGTGAGAAGGAAAGTGTGTTAATGGATGCACCCATCATACAATTGACCCTCACCGACCCAGAGCTTTAGAAAAAATCCAAACATAACCTGTGTGTGTGCCAGAGTTTGAGAGTGTAAATGTGAATATATATTTAAAAAATACAGTAAATAAGATGCATGTGTAGCGGACGTAGGCCAGTAAGAGTTGTGCGTGTAAACCTCACTCCCCTGGCCTCAGGAGGCCCACTAGCGCCTCTAGCGTCCTTGTTAGCGTGCTCGCCTCCCACGTTGGAGAGGAGCGGGTCGAGTAGGACCGGTTACATTTGGTGCCGTGACCCAGGTGGGAGTGAGGTTTAGGGGGGGGGGCTAGTAAGAGCTGAGCGTGTAAACCTCACTCCCCTGGCCTCAAGAGGCGCACTAGCGACTGACGCTAGGGGCTGTGGTCTTTAGCCTCTATGTTAGCGCCTGCTTCCCACGTCGGAGACCCCTGTAGGAATTATGGCTTAGCGGTAAACATACATGGTCAGAACACATTAGCCTTAGTGCTTAAGTGGGAAATGTGGGTTTGAATAGTGCCAGGTGAAATTGTAAAAATAAACAGTGCCCAAATTAACTTACCGTCAGTGGGTAATAAATTGGAGTTTGGCTGGTAACTTTACAAGGAAATGCAACATATGCATGGTTTCAATCCAGTATATGATAGATGGGGAAGACCTTTTGTTGACAAGTGAGCAGAAAATCCAAAAAAAGTGTCCAAAAAAAGGACAAGCAGGAGAAAGATATAAGCAAAGAGTGGACAGGTAACACACACTGATGTGCACAAACACGCACAGGCAGAGTTAATTAAGTTGGGGGAGTGGGGAGACGGGAAGCAGGAATTCATTAGATAAGTTCACCCCTCATCTGTGGGCCGGGGCCACAGGAGTCAATCAATAAAATGGATCTGCCGCTCCCAAATGCCCCAAGACACGACGCCTACAATGAAGAGAGGAGAAACTCGCCCCTTTGACCCCGATTTCTACCCCTACACACCTGCCATGACCTCTCGCCTAACACCAACACATTACAGCCAACACAATACTGAGGCATGCCGTTAATTTAACCACCACATATTCCACTCTGTTGCGCTCTATAACATCTCACTGTTCATTACGTCCCACTCAACACACCACATGGAGATACAGGAGGGATAATTCCCATAGCCGTTATGAGCCCGCTGTGATTCACATCTAAATGTACAAACACACACTATACACTGATGCATGAGTCTATAAGAAAATACTGTCTCTTATACAGGCGGTTTAAAAACACATATAGAAACCTATAGGAGAGTCAGTGAGCAGAGCCAGTGCTGCTCCATCTGGTACCAATGCTGGGAAGATATGCAGAGTCATAAATGTGCATGGTGACAGACAGAAATAAACATGAACAAAGTACCAGCTAAGCATCTGTAAAATGCTTAAAAAACTGGGGGGAAAAAAGTACAAAGAAAAGACGAGCAAAAGTGATCTAGGGTCAGTGGAAGCACCTAGAACTCAATTTAACTTGAATTATTTCATTTTTTAGGTTTATTAATCTGACTTTCATGTTTAATATTACTCTAATTAACTCTTAGTGGGTAGAAAACGACACAAAAATATTCAAGATGAGTATCAAATGGTAAAAATATAGTAGGCTACTTAGATATACTACCATTCAAAAGTGTTTATTTACTCTCATCTTGATTAATTTAATATGTCTCTGCAGAATAAAAGTACTCATTTCTTTAAACCAACATTAAAAACAAATACTGTACGTACACAAACAACGGTAGTGAAGCCAGTCAGTCAACGAGAGACGGGTATGGCGACGAGCCCAAAAAATCCAAAACTAGCCTTCTCTAAATGGAAGTATAGACATCACTTTTTCCTTCAAGAAATTAAAGGTATTAAATTAAAGAAAATTAAAGCAATAAATATCAAAAGTTCCAAAACATCTGTGTTATTTGCATCGATCCACTATATAATACATGGCATTTGATTGGAGGCTAGTCTCACTTTGTCCCACAGCAACGTTTTTTTTTAGATGTGTGTACAATGTTTCGTCTTTCTGTTATTATTGTATTATATTAATTGTCAATTTCGTTACAATATTCAGATTTATCATAAATAATTGAACATGCACATGTATTTTAAGTTCCGTTAAAGAGGGGTAGAGGTGGGGTCACATTTGAGCATTTAAATTTAAATTTTACTTGAAAGTAACGCAATAGTTACTTTCTTAAGTAACTAGTTACTTTTAAAATTTGTAACTGAGTAACTAATTTAGTTACTTTTTGGAAGAAGTAACTAGTAACTGTAACTAATTACTTTTTAAAAGTAACTTGCCGAACACTGAGTGTAAACAGCATTATACTGTATTATTACCATGTTTATGTATGATGCTATTGACAAAAACAGGATGCAATATATAGTTTTCTATCGTTTTGATACGTTAGTCAGAAAACGTCTTTACCTGCAGTTCAGCGTCGAGCACAAGTGAACTTAAAGATTTTTTTCAAACAGTAGGGAGCTTTTGCATGTTTGTTTTAAACAATTGTAGATAAATGTTCCACTTCATCTAGAATTCAGAGTGATCCATCCAAATAATTCACACTGAAACCCCAAACCCATTTTTACTAACCAGTTTGGCCAATTCATGGAAAAGCACTTCCTCAAAATAGCGATGTATTAAAATCCCAAGTCTTCAAGTATTCAATGATACCACTAATTATTCATCATACACTACACAGCATAACATACCACACAATTTTTAAATACTATTTTATTCAATCCACTCCACACAAGACACATTTCCTAATGCCTCGCCGTTATTACGTCCTACTCGAGACTGCGCATCGAGATACAAGAGGCATTGTTGCGTCTTTGTTTCTGATAGCAGCTTAAGTGATTGAGGAACGCTTATGGAATCTTTCTTCACGTGTGTAATCCGAAAGCTTTAATGGGCACTGATTGAAGTGTTGTGTCACCCCGAGTGAGATTACAGTGGGAATAATGGCACGTATTGTCCCCCGTTCCTCTCATAAGAGAACGCCTGAATCAGTTTGATTCTTTCTTGCAAAGGGGATCTCAGTTTAATGTGGTTGCCATGGCAGCCAGGCACTCTTGGCTTCAACATTTATGCTAAATAAAACACCCTTTTAAGAGTAGACACAAATAGGCAGACCCACCGTGTTGGCTTTGTGTCCGTGCGTGATTGTGTGCGCGTCTGCGCGTGGGCGTCCGCTGGTTTGTCGTGTTTTCGAACGTATACTCTCGGCATGAGAGAATATGCATTCAGAAATGCGAATAAGTGTGTGATAATCGTGCGTAGTGGCTAATGGAAGACCTTGTGGTGCGGCACTGAATGCACGCTTCGTCTCTGAAAGAGCTTTTGTGAGCATTGAGAGTGTGTGATCTGTGCGTGTTAATAGTTATTGGAGGGGATGGGGTTGGGCGAATGTCTATTAAAGCACAATAAACGAGAGAAAGACACAGAAAGACAGAGAGAAAAGGGTCAGCTGACGGGCTTTGACCCCGTGACCCTCTGTTCCAGCTGCTGTGGCGATTACGACCCTCCCCGGCTGAAACTCAACACTGTCTTTTGTTTCAGTCGGTTTCGAGGTGTCCCTGGACTCGCTCCATCTCGCACAGAGATCGGGTTTACGCACACACAGCGTGGAGTTTGTTTCTGTTCGCTGATAAGACACCGAGAGCTGTTTAAGCTGTCGTGTTTAACTCTTATCTGCTACATCGTTACATCAGAACTAGTAACACACACTCATTAGCCACGGTAAACGTCCCCTCAGGACACCGAACGCACATGTATGTAAACACACACACGCCACTCATGTGTCCAGCCGGCTTATAGGTAGGGAGGGGAAGGTCAGGCCCGCTTCCTCAGCGTGGTTGGAGTTCGAAAGGGTAAAAAGTAATTTCCAAGGAACGGAGGGAGGGAGGGAGGCACTAAAAAAGCCGAAGAATTCAGAGGCAATTTAAAAGCAGTGTGGGAGAGGGGGATGAGAGGGAAAAAAAGAAGAAAGAGGAGGCATGATGGAAAGTAAAAGAGAGGTTGTTATTTTTCTCTTTCTCTCGCTGCTGTTTTTTAGGGACTAGTCAGGCCACAACCTCCAAGGAGAGAGGGAGAGATAGAGAGATAGAGGGAGAATAAATCAAACAAACCCTGAAGGCTAGAAAGGAGGGAGGAAAGACGAGAGGAGAAGTGTGGGTAATGATGGAGGGGGGAGCCGAGTGGGCGACGGAGAGGACGAGAGGGTGAGGGCGAGCAGGGGTGGAGGTGGAGAAGAGGAGTGGAGGATTGCAGGGCTCAAGGTAATCTGGGGAGTTAATGCAGCTTAGCAAAGCAGAGAGAGAGACCGAGAGAGAGGGAGCACAAAGTGGCAGACAGTGAGAGCGGCAGAAAGAGAGAGGGCGTAAGAGACAGAGAAAGACAGACGAGAGAGAGAGAAGAAAGGGAGGGCCGGAGAGAGTGGGAGAGAGGAGATCTTGGGGAAAATGGAATGCTGGGTGGAGAGGGGAAGCAAACACGCAGGGCTTTGTGCTAAAAGCACGACTCTGGGGAGGGTGCGACCGACGCTAAATCCAGAGCGCAGGCCAGAAATCAGGGTTTAAAGAGCAGCCAACAGGACCGGCCCTTTTTAGACGGACGCTCGGAGCCAAACACACGTACATGTGGCCTAAAGTGAACCTGATGAGGAACTGGGACAATTGATCAGCCATAAATAGTTCTCATCTATTGCTTAATTTACAATGCATTACCACATGTTGTCATTGTTGTGTGACCTACCAGCATCAGTAGCCTCATTGGTAGGAAAGTGTCAATTGGATAACCACTTCAGAATCTCGCCAGGAGTAGTGGGTCATGCGGGTAACTTCTCATCTACTAGTATATAGTAGGTTAAAAATGCATATTGTACCAAATGCATATTTGGTTTTTGAATTAATTGGTTGAGTGAATGACTCAATGGGCCCTATTTTAACGATCTGAAACGCAAGTATCAAGCGCAAAGCGCAAGTAACTTTGTGGGCGGGTCTTGGGCGCTGTTGCTATTTTACCGGCGGGATAAATGACTCGCCCGACGCAAGTTTAAAAGGGGTTGGTCTGAAGTAGCTTCATTATTCATAGGCGTGGTTTGGGCGTAACGTGAAATAAACCAATCAGAGTGTCATCCAACACACCCTTTAAGAGCAGGTGCGCATGTTGCATGGCGGATTGTTATTATTATGGCGCATTTACCAGGCGCGCGCCAGGAGCGGTTTACAGCCGAGGAGACCGAATTTTTTTTCCTGGTTCTTGATGGACAAACTAATTTGTCAGATGTCCTTATATACATATGTCTTGCCACTATTGGGCAAACAGCTCTGATCCGTCATTACTACAATTAGCCTGAAAGATTTGGGTAAATGTGTAAGCTAGATTTAGGCCTACATTTTTTTTACATATCATGGACACCACAATGATTTCCTCTGTTTTACTTGTTTAATGTATGATTTGCAAACATAAAAACTGCTGCATCTGTGTTGATGAAGTTGTAATGAAAGTGATGCGCGTTGTGCACCGCTACATTATGGCCAAGCATGCACGCTTAAAATAGCATTGTGAACAACGCACAACGCGCAGACTTTAGACTAGGTTTTTTCTGGTCAGTGGCGGAATTGTTTTCTGGGAATGTTTGCGTCGAAACACGCCTCCTTTGCGCCGTACCCGCCAGGAGCGCGAGTTCATTCCTAGTTTACTGACGTGGTCTGTGAGGAAAAGCCCGCTTTGCGGTGCAAAATAGGAATGATGCATGCGTCAGTGTACAAAGTCATTTGCGCCGGGTGCAAGATAGGGCCCAATGACTCACTTGCAAAGACAGTCACTTGTTGTTCCTGAATCAATCAATGTTTTTGAAAAGTCTGAAATGTGCAAACACAGAAAAGCGGTGTGATACAAACATTGAAAAGTCCCAGTGCTGTTGTACCGTTATATCAGCAATCTTGCAATGCTGCTCGGCCAATCAGATTCGAGGACCGGAACTAACTGTTATATAATGGAATTTTAAAACTATTTTCGTCATTATATATTTACCATAAACAGTCATTTAAGTCTCTTTCTAGCTCTCTGAAAAATGAAGCCTAATGGGAGGAATATTCCACATGTCGTATATATCGTATCGCCACACTGGAGTTCTGGATACACTTCTGATTATACATTTTTCAATAAGGAAAAAAGTTGTTAGAAGTCTTCTCTGATAGGCCTTTGTCGTTGAGTTTCTTACATCAGTGAAAGAACAGGCTATCATTCTTATAGTTCAATTTAAGCCACATATTATGTTGCAAATCGTTATAAAGCAACCAGCCAAATGGAGTTTCTCCAATTGATTTACTCACATTTGGCACTTAACGACTGTTAATTCATTTTGGACCCTGAACATACACATCACAAACATTTTTCACACAGCTGATAAGATGTTGGTTTGTGTTGTACCTGTGAGGAATGTCTGCTGACAGACACTTTGAGTGAGGTTAAATTACTGTAAATTTAATTTTCAAAAAATGCACAATTTTGTCCAGCCGATTCCCAAGTTTGATTGTGGCTTTAGTCATTTTCCAAACCTTATCTGATACCAGGTTATACTGGGCCTATGTGTGTATGCGTCCACATTTACTGTATTTCTGACTCATCATAAACTGTATTAGCTCAGCTGTATGGCTATACCCTCGGAAACTTTTGTCTTGGGCGATGAAGAACACAGGAGCCAGAAGAAAGAGCTCAGAGAGAGAGAGAAATTAAGACGTAAAGTGGTCCGTATAGATGTAAAGGTCCGCCATAAGAGTGTAGACAGACTCCAGGTATGAGGCCAAATGGAAAGCCTGAGGAGAAATGAGCAGGAGGGAGACGCCAGGTCTTCAGGCGTATAGACCGAGTCCTTAATGTCAGATTATCTGACACACGATACAATTCCAAACAAAAAGAGAAACCCCAAAGCTCATCAACAGTAGCGTCGACTGGGTCAAAATCCACTTAACGTTTTAATAAGATCATCTATTGAATGATCAATCATGCACATATTCGCGGTTCCGTAGGGAATTCTGCAGCTGTCAAAACATGCTGTACAACTTCACAACAAGCATGTCCGCCGTGTGACCGATGTGGTCTGCAGCTCCACGTGGTCAATGGAGCTCCATGGCAACAGGATCTCATTCAAAGGCTTCTACATTTCAACTCCACACAGTTGAAGTGAGCACGAGAGCCAACAATGAACAACGAGAGATGACAGGATTGCATGTGATCTCGAAATCTTAATACAATTCAGCGCAGGTAATCTCGCTGCTTTCAAAACACGCCATACGACTTGGCGCCTATCGCACATGGTCATTGGAGCTCCATGGCAACTACATCTCACGTAGACGTTCTACATATCAAGACAAGAGTTCATTAGAACAATGAGATATGGCGTGATTGTGTGTGATCTGCTGAAATCTTAATATAACTCTGTACAAGGTTACTGTGACTGACGTGCCAATCTAAAATGGAACAATAAGGAGGTTTTCAGGAGGGGGAAGAGTGGGAAAGAGAAAAGAGAGGGGACGAAAGCAAGCTTTTTATTCCCTCTCGCCAGAGGAGAGTTGGGTCATTGAAATTAATTGCATGTGATCAAATCAGCTGAATCAAGGCAGATTAAGGAGGTGCCCTCCTCTAGAGTACGATGGACGGAGAGTTAGAGACTCTAGGTCTTATTTAAGCTAGCTGACGTGTCACTTCCTCTTCCACTAGTGGCGGGGGCCACAGAGCTGGCCCCGTTGACATGTGGGTAATACGCCACACAGTTACACACACTCTCTCACTCATCAAAACGCATCAGAGCTAATGACAGAGTGTGGAGGAGAGAACAAGACTGGGGCATGAACGCAGAGCTGAACTAGAAAAGAGG
This sequence comes from Chrosomus eos, assembly GCA_036326025.1. Classification (NCBI taxonomy): domain Eukaryota; kingdom Metazoa; phylum Chordata; class Actinopteri; order Cypriniformes; family Leuciscidae; genus Chrosomus; species Chrosomus eos. Next base: position 29,031,082 of record CM070837.1, read on the forward strand.
GATGAGAGAAATGGATGACAATAGTTCTGTTCCTAAGTCAGCTGTTAGGGCTGAACGATCTGGGGAAAAATCTAATTGTAATTGCTAATAATAATAATAGCCCCACCCCCACCCCAAAAAGTTTTTTAATATTTTCCCTGCTGAACAATCAACAACAAGGTATACCAGTTAAATGGACTAATATCCTAAACCTTTAAAGCTTCATTTTCATTCAAGTTCAATTAAATATGGCATTTACCCTGAACTATGGTCCATAAATAACAGTTTGATATCTAATATGTCTAATAAGCATACACAAAAATGGGTAAAATAGCTATGACTTGACAATTTTTGTCAATTCTTCTCAGTATTGTATGTAAAATAAGTACATTTATTGTCATTTCTACTTCAACTTTGTCTGCCATCTTGAGTTTTTCCCTTTTCTCAACTTTGCTTTGGTTGTGCGCATATGATGCCTTAAAAATGGGTTAATTAGTCATGGATTATATTTAAAGCCTGCAATAAGTGTACATATAAGTTAGATGCTATTTATACTTATAAATAGTGACAGATACTATTTGCACTGCAGTGTCGTTGTACATTAAATTGTATGCAATAATAGCATAGAGTATAAATTATAAAAAAAATAATTATTATTAATTGGATGCCACCTTATTGGAACAATAAATCAACCCTAACCGAGGAACACTTTATTATTAAACACACTTTATTTCCCCTTTTTGGATATTTTCTTAATTTTTATTGAAAATAAATGTCTATCCGATCCAACATGTGATGGGAAAAGTGAGTAGAGTGAGTTCGGCAAAAGACGGATTTAGCACGGGTCGATTAAAGTCAAAACTTTCTGCCACGTGCCTTACCTCTACACTATTGCTACTGTCGACAATCCAGGATCTTCCGTAATTTTGTCTGGCCCAACTAGATGTCAGTGGGTGGAGTTAGTGTAAATAGCATCTGCCAAAAAGGCAGCAACACTTGATCAAAAATGTCTTAAAAAATCTAGGAAGAATTACTTTGGTAATGGATACAGTATAAGAGAAAAGGGGAAGACAGTACAAAGGGAGATGAAAAGATACAGAGGGAGCGCAGGGAGGTTAGACAGAAAATGAGGGAGAGAAGCGGGTAAAATGAGGAAAATAGCAAATGAAGGAAGGAGACATAATTGCCCTCATAGTTGTAATTCCTCAGAAGAAAAGGAATGGAGGCTGGAAGTGGTGGAAAAATAGAGGAATAGGGAAGGATAGAGAGGATGGATGTGGAGAGAGGGGGAAAGAAATTGACTTTTCGGGAGGACAGTAACGGCCGCTTCCTCATGCGGTCTCAGGAATGCAGGACGGGTGGATCTGAGTGTGTTCTGGTGTGTGTGTGTGTGTGTGTGTTTGCCCGATAGACCAGACAGGAATCCTTAACCCCCACAGACTCTGGAGCCAGTTATCAGAGAAAGAGGGGCCGGGATGTCCCAACTTTTATCTCTCTTTCTCTCTTGCTTTCCCCTCCCTTTTTCCAGTTCTCTCTTTTCACATCCTCCTCATTCTGCCCCTCTTTCTCCATAATTGTGCCAGAAGAAAAAAGAAAACAGGGAGGATGTGGGATGTGGGGTAAAAGAATGAGAGTGAGCTACAGGCGAGAGGAGGACAAACCTTGTGAAGTGAGACTGCTTCAAGGTTGTGGTGAATTCTTCAACAAAGCCAAACACAGAACAGAAAGAGACATCAGACTTATCTTTATCCTGTTTTTATATTGCAGTCCACGGCCATCTGAAATACTCTATTCTGATTGGGCAGTTTTTCTGTAAAGACACCGTAACTTCTATAAGGAAACATATATGACTGCCGATTTCCTTCATAGCTGTGCTAGTTTGCCTCTTTCGTCTTAATCAAATAATGAATAATTCTGTGTACAAATAATAATTTAATCTCAAATCAATAATTCATGTCTATTCATGTGCAAGTTGGCAAGTATTGACATCAATAGTGACATTCACTTTGATAAATGATAGCCTATAACCACGGGTACACCATTAACCCTTTAAGCAACCATATTCATCCACTGTGAAAAGCTGAGCCAAAGCCAACCTCAGAATTAACAATACAATGTTCCTCCGCAAGTAACATGCAGTTTAACAGCTTAACCACTAGAGGGCCAAATCTTCAGTATACAGCAGCTTTAAAGTACATAGTTCAAAAACACGCTTAACACTAGATCTGCAACTTCAAAAAAAAAACAAAAAAAAAGGAAAGAAAGACTGTGATGTAGTAACTTGGTTACGTCACTCGACAGATAAGCCAGTTCTGAGAGTGGTCCGCAGATCCCCTGGCCTGGCTCCAACACTATTTCTGTGGAAAGGGGGGTGTGTGTTTGTGTGTGTGTGTGTGCAGTTCCTGCCGTGAGATCCTGATTGTTTGGAGCCGAGCTGGTGATGAGCCCAGACCCTCCATACTGATCACCTCAGGAGAAGGACGGTGACACCTCGCTCACTCTCTCTCTCACCTCACACAATACCTCTGAGAGAGAAAGACGGGGAGGGTGGGCAATCTGCTGGCTTCCTGCCGTTTTCTCCGAAAAAAGGAGCCTTTGACTTCACACCGCTGTCATAGAGTGAGCTGGTCCAAAAAATCCACCTCGGTACAAGAGTATTCACAATGAAAACCACAATGCAGCTCTTAGTGTGTGTGTGTGTGTGTGTGTGTGTGTGTGTGTGTGTGTGTGTGTGTGTGTGTGTGTGTGTGTGTGTGTGTGTGTGTGTGTGGAACAGAAGCCAGGGAATGCTTCTAACAGTGTGAAGCTCACACCCTAAGATACTGCATCTCTTCAAGGGCATACCTTCACACACACATACAATTGCTGCAGTCCATTATTTGAAAGAAAACAGAAGTGACACACTGAATTGGTGGGGCACAATTGAGGACAAACAATAGATTTGTACACTCCATGCACCACAACTAAGACCCCTCCTCAACCACACATGCATTTACCTAGATATCTACATGAAGACTTACCGTGGACTTCAACCATATTTGCGTAAAGCAAACTGTAATGGCCACAGACCCGTTTGCATTTCCATTCATCTCAGCAGCAATTGCTTGGCTGGTGCAGGAAGTGCATCATTTGAAATCTGCCATCTTTGTTCATGGGTACTCAGTTCTGGACACTTTTTTTGAACCAGTCATCCGAGTTAAAAATGTGTGTGTTACTTTAAAAAAAAAAAAAAAAACTGGTATACTCCCCATCCATACCCTAATGAAATATGTTATTTTATTCAAGCAAATGTTTTGAATAGCCATCAAAGGATAATATATTTTTAATATATAAAAAAAATTTTTTTTATATTTTTTTATATAATATATATATGAAAATCGGTTAATAAAAAAAAATCACAATTTTATGAACCTGTGACTAACCCAAACCCAAATCTTATTCCCACTCCTCAAGAAAATGTTTAGCATTTTTATTAATTATAACAATAATACATATTTTATGTTATTATATACAACATTATTTATGTATGAAGCACTAAGTAGTTTACAGGGCACACCCATTTATCTAGCTTCTAAGGACAATTTGCACGACACACTCATACTCCACTGCTCCATGATCACACCTGTGAGCACACATGACACACACATAGCACTTCTTGCAACACAAACCAATGGCATCATCTTCTGTCCACACGCAGCTGTGGTGTTGTAGCTACAGTTCATGCATCAGCCATTGCCCACTTTACACACACAGACATAGGAATTTCCCCTTGCACCTTTAACGCCCTCTCCCCTAAACCTCTCCTTATTTAGGAGTGAGGGAGAGCAGGGTGCAGCCACAGGGAGGAGGCGAGGGAAGGGCAAGACAAAGGGTGGAGGGTCGAAAAGAGTTGGAGAGGGTGTGGGGTTGAAAAACGAGTGTGTGTGTGTGTGAGGAAGGGAGATCTTGCCCTCCCACGCCGGTTGTGTGAGTGTGTATGTGTAACAGGGCCAATCCGACACACCCAGAGGGCAGCGAACCTCCACATCCTGCCCGGGGCGTCCGTTTGTCCAAACAGCTCACTTCTTCCTCTTCTCTAGTCTCTCTTTCTATGCTCAAACCAGTCTGACTGGAGGGTAGAGAACAGGAGAGGGTGGGGGTTTGTCTATAAAGAACAGAAACCCCCCGTAAAACCAGAAGAGGAAGAAAAAGCCACGGAGTAAAATACAGCAGAAGAAAACAAACAGCAGGGCGTTGTCCTGCCCTGAATAGGGAAGTTTGACGGTTTAGTGGTGTTCAAAGCCCTTCACACACTCTCAAACACACACACAAGCACCTCTTATCCTCTCTGTCCGAAGCAGTGAGCTCGGAGCTAGTGCGCAGCGATGACAAGAAGCTCAGGACCCGTATGGAAGTCTTTTAGAGTGTCTAAACACTAGACATGTCAAATGATATATCCTGTCAGGCCTATAATCATGTCCCAGAATGCTCTCTTCTCTCTCTTCCCCTGTGTCTCTCAGTGATCAGTCTTTAGAGTGGCTACCAGCTACAGTCATCACATACCACTGCAAATCTACTGATTTCAAAATGGGGATAGAGCAGGGATGTCCAATCCTACTACTGGAGAGCCAATTCTTGGAGAATTTATCTCCAACCTACACAACACACTTGCCTAGACGTTTCTAGTAATCCTGAAAACCTTGATTAGCTAGTTCAGTTATGTTTAATTAAAGGGCACCTATTATGGCATTTAAAATGTTCCTAATATTGTTCTGGGAGTCCCCAACCACAGTTTTACATGCATGCAATGACAAAAAACACTTTTGTTGTCTTATAATATGCATTTATTTTTACCTGATTTGCTCACCGACTCCCTAATGATTCGTTCAACGACTCATTTTTCAAACCCCGCCTTTGCGTGACGCTAATCTGCGGTGATTGGTCAGACGACCCAGTCAGTTATTTTTCGCGTTAACCCAACGCTTAAACATATTGATAAAGCACTGCAGTACTACAATACACTCTATTCTTTATGACAACGACGAACATTTTACATATTTCAAAAAAAAAAAAATGACATTGTGAGTGTGAGTGTGAGTGTGAGTGTCTGTTACGCTCAGGTCTCCACTCACACTCACACTCACACTCACACTCACACTCACACTCACACTCACACTCACACTCACACTCACACACACACACTTATTGAGCATGCTACAAAACCCATAAAAGCAACAATTATTAACAGTACTTACAGGTTGTGATTCGGAGGAGGAAGCCGATCCAAATAAACTGGTACTGAACCTTCCTTCAGTATCAGCCGGCTCTCGAATCCACACTTGAAAGCATTTATGTTTGTAAAGGAATCGTCATTAAAATGACGCGAACACAGCTCAAGGTGGCTATACTTGTGTGTTATAGTTGTAAATATAAACTCTAGCCACTGATTCTTCACATGCTTGTCCCAGTGAAAAAAAGTTTGCTTTTGATTCGCACTTCAGAACAGCTCGTCGACATGATGTTGTCAAGTTTCACTGGTGTCTACGGCGCGCGCAAAGAGTGGGCGTATCTTATTCAAATAACTTGTCAAGTTGACGTCATCTAGACAGAGAAAAAGCATCGTTCGTCTATTGATTCATATCAGCGACTCAGAGTCGACTCTTACTTTTGAGAGACAATAACTTTTTATACGGTGAACTTTCATATTTAAAACTTTGCAGGATGTTTTCATTCACTTAGATCTATGTTACACACTATATGAAAGGTAATTTTCAAAATTCCATAATTGGTACCCTTTCAAATTGTAGTTAAACTGCAGAAAAGTGGCCCTGCAGGAGCTCCCTGTGATGGTGCGGTGGTCTCCAACCCTGTTCATGGAAGCTCCCCAACAGGACACATGTTGAAAATGTTACATGAGACCCTAAGATCTGAAATGATTGGGTTCGATTATAAGATAAACCTCCAAAATGTCTACTATTGGAGAGTTTGTGGAACAGTTGGAAATCACTGACGTAAAGGAAACCTGCAAGTATTTTCTATGAATGCTACACCATCCGACCAAAAGTTATAACTGTTGCTGTAACAGAGGGGTGTCCATTACTGCTCCTGGAGGGCTACTGTACTTTCCTGCAGAGTTTATCTCCATCACACCTGCATGGACGTTTCTACTGCATCTACATTAATCTGGATACATTTGAAAATGGCGTTTTCGTTTCATCCCACTCTTCCTCCACACTAGCGTTTTCAATTATTTTCCAAAAGATTCTCATCCACATCGAAATGTTAGAAAACGCTAAATTCACCTTACTGCGCATGCGGAAGACCTCCTAAAAGCTCAATGAGATGATACAGACGGAACAGACATCATAAAGTTCTCAGAGAGGATCATTTTATTATGCAAACGCAACTGCTCTCATGTTTTGCTGCAGGACAGCAATTGTCATCTTTGCAGGGCTGCGATATGAAGAGTGTGCAAAGTAACATATCTTTAGCAGCAGTGTGAAAGTGAATAGCACATAACAGGCACAAAACCAGTATAAACATGCATATCTATTGGTTTAATATGAGTCACATGACTAAACATGCATCATCGTTTTCAAATACCTCTGTTTTCACAGTCCACACTACAACGTGAAAACGCCGTTTAAATCCACTTGGGATTTATTGACCAGTGAAATTTCTAAAAGTGCATGGGTCCAGAGTCTAATGGGTCCACCTGTGCTTTCAGAAATCCAATATGACATATTCCTTTATACTGATCCATCACTTTTCACACTCTCAAAATGGATATTCATGCATTCCTATCTATCCAATGCTTTAAGCTTTCTCCAGTCTCTAAATACCATTAACTGATCACAACATGCCTGCCACAAGTGTGGACAGGCCCTCTCCATTAAAAAGGTAAGAAACACAAAAAGAACTTTTGAATAAAAGCAGGACAATCCCTGTAACCCCCATGGCATCCGGAAATTCAGATGGCGAGCGGCGAGAGCACTTTCACCCACCCAATGTATTGTGATTAGAGGGATTATCCTTCATTAACAGCCCACCACGATACTAAGAGGCTTGTCTCTTTTAGTTCCTCTCAAGATGTCTTTTACTTTCCAATAAGCCAGATGAGCACGGTTTCCCTTAAACTGGTTAATGTAAGGAAATCTTTATTGTGGGTGGGGATTGATTTGGACTGATTCCAACAATCACTGGTGCTTTTCACAATTTTTTTTTAAACATAATTATGTGCCAATTGAATCATTCAAGCACAAGAAGATGTGAAAGAGATGTGAAAGATGTGAAACTTGTGCGTGCAAACACTGAATTGAGTTCTCTTGCGCTTCTTTTTTTGCTCGATTCACCTACAAATAAAGACAAAATCACATCAAAATGCTCGTTTTGGTGAATATCCTAGAAAAAACAGTCAGTTATGTCTTAAGTGAATGTAAATAGTTGAGAAAGAAAATGCATGTATCAGTATATTAGATTGGTGCATTCGTTCTCAAAGTGACAGTGGCCTAATATTCCTGCGGCTGACTATTTTTAATGTTAACACTCTAAGACCAGTTTCCCTGTGTCTGTTTAAAAGACTATTGAAACTGAAACCAAATGGCTAGCTCAATCATTCTTTTTGCATACAAAACCAGAGATGTAACATGTTCAGATCAAGCCTCCAACATGCCCATGTTGCGTTGTTTTCACCCTCTAATCAGTCTGTACAAACTGCGTAATATGCGTGTACAAAAAAACAAAAACACAAAAATGAATTGCACGTCTTTGCACACATGTTCTGTAGATCTGCGATTGATATTTACGTCTTCCGATGACTCATTGATGTATCACGTTCTGTGCACTATGACCCCCGGGTGTGTCACATGTTGTGACGTCACAAGCTGCGTCATTTGACCATGCGTTTGACTCCCGTTTGACTCCCATTTGCTATATGTTCCTTATATCGTTATTGTCTTTTTACCATTGCTTTATTTTATCATTTCCTTCTTCTTTAGACATTCACAAATACAAGGACATTCACACACACACACACACACACACACACACACACACACACACACACACACACACACACACACACACACACACACACACACACACACACACACACACACACACACACACACACACACACACACACACACACACACACGAGCGCCCGCACGCACGTAGCGTTAGGTCTAAACGACAGTACACGTCTTTTTTTGAATGAGTGTAAAAATGAGTGTATCTTAAAAACTAATTTATGTAAACAGTTCAAATAAATTCTGTATAGTTAGTTGTTTTATGCACGTTTTTCTCATTGACAAGTTTGAGGTTGACATTTATCCATTTTTTGTATTGAATAAAATATGTAAAAAAAAAAAAAAATTTTTTTTTTGCACTTTTGAGATATTTATATAGTTACTATTGATTTATTACAAACATAGCCTTCAAATTGGGAGTGTAAGGATTATTTTGATGTATGGCATATGAAAATGCTCAAAAGAATGACAGCACAGCATGTAAAAATACAAAGATATGCTCTGGTGGAATTGTTCTATGGCAGGTCATAAAGGGTTAATAAAACAACAAAAGACAAAGAAAAAAAATCACTCACTACTCTTTGACTGAATAACTTTTGTAACTTTAATAAAAATGATTCTATATTTAATTTATACAGTGAAGACTATGCAGTGTTATTTTGCATTGTATTGCTTTATTTAATTACTGTACCTGAAAACTTCTATTAGACCTACATGAAAAGCACTGTGTTCTATAGTGTTTATTTGTGCTATTGCTTGTAATTTGGTTATCTTTAGAAAGATTCTTAGCATTGAGCCCTGCATGTCAGCATGTGCCCCAGATTGCGATGTACTAGCAATTTAGAACAAATATATATATATATATATATATATATATATAATATATATATATATATATATATATATATATATATATATATAATATATATATATATGTACTGGAGTACCTCATTTTTGTTTTTTCCTAATGAGGACTAGATTTTACACATTGCACATTTTAAAAAGACTTTCTTGACTGATGTCATGCCATCAGATTACTGATCTCATGTGTGACTTGATTTTGTTTCACAATTATTTATTCTTCTTTATTATTTAAAAAAATAAAGTGCATACTGTCACGGGTGGCTGCAGGAAGGCGGACGGAGGCGAGGATATAATTCCAAAACGAAGGTTTAATGAGAATATAACACAGGACAGCAGAACAGGCAGCAACACACACGAAATACAACGGAGATCGGACAAAGACTGACTGAACAGACTTAAATACAAACACAGATGACAGAGAAGACAACACGTGATGTGATGACAGGCAGACAAGTCCAATGAAATCAAACTAAACAGAACACACTGTGACACATGCAGGATGTGCAATTTTCAGATAAATGTTCATGTTATATATTTTGGCTGCATTTGTGAGTTAATAAAAATGTAACTGGTTGTGTAAAATATTAATAATAATATCATGATTTTAGCACTTAATATCATAATATTGATATATTGATCAATAGACCCCTGAATTAAATCGTATCTTTATCATATCACACAATTTTTTGAGGTATCTGCAAATATTATATAGCTGGCTTTGAGAATTAATGTCATTTGGTATCATGATGATTTATCTGATTTACACTCCTAGTGGTTGAAACAGCAATTGTGCACAGACTCATTAAAGTAACACTAAGAAGTTTTTCAACCTTCATAATATATTTCCAAGACCCTTGTGATGGTACATCGACTTAAAATAAGTTAAATGACTCGTCTGCCATAGCCTGAAGTGGGCTGTATCGCTTTTACTGGCACTATGTAACTTCGGGTTTCGGGTAGGAACCCGTGCACAAAAAGAACTACAAAATTCGACAAAATTCGAGAGATGAACACTGGGCTACATTTGGTACTGATACAACTCAGCTGTTGGGTCGAGGCAGACCTGCGATCTGCTGTGCAGCTCAGGCATTCTGCTACAAGGGCAGGGGGTGCTGACGCTTTGGAAAATGACTTTGCTATCATCGTCATCTTCATTGGCCAAAGCCGAGGCACCGTGGTGCGTCCTGGATTGAGGCACCTCTTGGTTTTAGAGGCCAAAGTGTCTATATATAGTGCATGTGTAAAGGATTCTGGGAGGGGTCGGTACTCAGAGACCAGTACACTGAAGCAGGAGGGAACTCCAACAACAAGGAAGTCTGGATTTTTCTGCCCATGATAAAGTCCAGAGTGTTCACTTTCAAAGACACGGACAGTGAGACAACTAGGTGGGAGGTGTGGAGGAGTGACAGACGTGTCATTTCCAAAGCAGAGAGAGCGAAAGAGAGACAAGGACAGTGGGAAGAGACCTAAACGCAGTTAGTGAACCTGAAACCTGACCAACAAAAATAGAACAAAAAAAGGTTAGATCAATTATAAATTGACCAACAACAAAGAACAAAGATATTTTCCTGCAATACACTCACAACACTTTAAGGCATTATTGTCTGAAATGTTTGAGATATTATTGACTGTGGTAATTAACAGTATTTCACACAAGTATTAAACTGACATTAAGTGGAAAAATACAGTATTCCCTTTCAGAGTCGGCAAACAGCTGACTTGGTGGCCATCTTGGTAACTCCCTGGGGCAGATATTATACAATTATTCCAAGTACTACATGAAAGAGGAAAGTCCCAAATCTCCAAAACTGTTTGCCAAGCTTATGTTTATTACATTTATCACATCACCAATCAAATCTGATCACGCAAAACTTTTTCATGTCATGTCAAACTATTTTGAGATTTGCATTATCTATAAATGATGCATATGAGACCCACACAATGTAGGTCACCATCTACACTACTATTTTCAAATTAATGTACATTTTAGAGACAAAAAACAAGAAAATATTGTCATTTTAACTAAATGGCAAGACTTGCTTTCTAACAGACACTATATTGAGCATTGTGATTTCTTTCATTCTTTCCAAAGTGGTCAGCTTCTTATTATATTGTCTCTGGATTCGGCATTACTACTTAAACTAAACGTTAAAAACGCTACCTGGTCAATTAATACCTAATAATGTGGCCTGTTTCACCTTATTGTAGTTGAAGACTTGTTCTAGCGAGGGAAGAACAGAGGGAGACTGAAGAGAGGGCGACAGAATGGCATAGAGCGAGGAGGAACACAAGAACTCTGTCTGACAGTCCGACATGACGCCTTACCCCAGAACAAACAAGCATTCAGCTACATCGAGGGGCAACCCAGAATGCCATGGGGGAGACAGAGGGAGAGAGAGAAACAAGAGAAAGAAAGAGAGAGAAGAGCGCTGTGAAGGTCATCTGGTGGGATGGAGAGTCTCAATCAAAAGAAAATAAGGAGGCACATCAGATGAGAGGGAGAAGGAAAACTGAACCAAACTAAAAAAAAACATAAGTTACTATAAGGAGTGAGTAAAGGCATAAGAAAGAAAAGAAAGAAAGAAGAAAAGAAAGAAAGAAGAAAGAAAGAAGAAGAAAGAAAAGAAAGAAAGAAAGAAAGAAAGAAAGAAAGAAAGAAAGAAAGAAAGAAAGAAAGAAGAAAGACTGTTAAACTTCTGTTGTGAAAGTTCAACTTGTGAAATATATAATCTATTTCAGTTTTATTGCAGAGGGAGGAAATATGAAAGTAGACTTTTAAACTGGGAGAATGAGACGAGGGAGGGGAAAAATCCAGAGGTGTTCAGGGTGGGAGGGTTGAGATCTGTTCACAATGTTTTAAATATTAAAGCTATTTCAGGTTTAATGAGGTGTAAATACTATGGGGAGAGTGGTAAGAGGATGGGGGTTAAAGGGGCCTCACTCTCATTATTTCTAGCGCACACCTTTAGACTATAGAGACCCAGAGCGAGGGAAGTGAGAGCCAGTGTAAAAACAGAGAGATAGAGCTGATGAGCTGGGTAAAAGACAGAGCGGGATGAAGACGCAATCGAAGGACATTACGTGAATAATGAATGAACAAAAGACTGAGCGAATGATTGGAAGAGTGGAAGGTGCTAAGTGAATAAAATGAATGAGTGAATGAATGAGTCAGTAAATGAATGAATGAATCAGTGAATTAAATAATGAGTCAGTGAATGAATGAATGAGTTAGTAAGTGAATTAATGAATGAGTGAGCGAATTAATGACTACCCAATGAGTGAGTAAATAAATGATTGAATGAATGAATTAATGAATGAGTCAGCAAGAATGAAAAAGTGAGTCAGTGAGTGAACAAATTAATGAGTGGGGGGAATGAGTGAGTGAGTAAATGAGTCAGTAAATAGACAAATGAGAATGAGTAAAACAAGTAAATGAATGAATTAGTGAGTGAATGAATGAATGAATGAATGAATGAATGAATGAATGAATGAATGAATGGATGAGTATGAGTTAGTACCGAGGGACTGAGTGACCAGTGAAAACATGAATAAGTGAATGAATCCATGAATATTAAGCAAATGTTTGTATAACTCTGTGTGTGTGTGTGTGTGTGTGTGTGTGTGTGTGTGTGTGTGTGTGTGTGTGTGTGTGTGTGTGTGTGTGTGTGGTGTGTGTGTGTGTGTGTGTGTGTGTGTGTGTGTGTGTGTGTTGGTTTATGTGATTAATGAGGACACAAATTTGTATAATGACATGTGTATTACACTGGTATTACAACTTATGGGTGGTTTATGGGGACATTTCAAAAGTCCTCATAAATCAAATGGCTTAAAAAACATAAAAAACTATGTTTTATAAAAAATTAAAAATGCAGCAATGTCTCCTGTGATGGGTAGGTTTAGGGACAGGGGCAGTGTAGGGGATAGAATATTAGTTTGTTTGTACGGTATAAAAACCATTATGCCTATGGAGAGTCCTCATAATGCTGTTGCACCAACGTGTGTGTGTGTGTGGTGTGTGTGTGTGTGTGTGTGTGTGTGTGTGTGTGTGTGTGTGTGTGTGTGTGTGTGTGTGTGTGTGTGTGTGTGTGTGTGTGTGTGTGTGTGTGTGTGTGTGTGTGTGTGTGCGTGGGGACTTCCACCTGAACGCACTCTGACTCATGGGGGACCATATGTATTGGGTAGGTTTAGGGGTAGAGTTAGTTAGTTTTAAAAAAAAGAACTACGTCTATGGAGAGTCCCAACAAAGATAGTAAATCAGACGTGTGTGTGTGTGTTTCTTCACAAAAACTCTCCACAATGGCCACATATGCATCTGTACGCAAATAAACACAGATAGCTGAGAAAGCAGCCACTTCTCTTCTGATAAAGATTCACAATTTGAAAACAGAATAGCACATTACCAGTACAACTTGTGAAAACTAAAACGAATGACCTAAACATGGGAATTTTGTCTTGTGGAAGGGGAAGGCCAAGGTGATCATCTTCTCATTTTCCTAGTCTCTTTCTGATCAAGCGATATCCTTGCACATGAAAAGATCATCTAAAATAAAGTTTTAGTGACCATTTCCTGAGCAGCCTCAAAAAATCCCCAGAAGATAGTGTGAAGTTCACAGCCATGGCCAACCACAGAAACCCCCCTCCTAAACAGGGAGTAAACCTGAAACACAAACAGCACTGAAACAAGCAAGCCACTTTCACACAGAAACCATGACATCACATCAGAGACCCATGGGTACATTTCTGAAACTTCACTCTATGGTGGTAATTTTGTGACCTGAATAGCGAGTGCCAATGCTAATGCTAATGCTAATGAATACTGTCATAGCCTCTAGCCTTAGACCCAGGCTATGGAAAGTCTACTAGCACAAAAAGGATTGTTGTTTTAAGAGACTATGAGACAGGGAGCTGTGACTCAGTGTAACAACCACAGTGTGTTTGTTTGTAAGTGAAGAGCGCGGCTGCTCGATCAAAGGAGTTGTCTGACTTTCGGAAGAGTTTCTACATTCACATTTCACACTCCTGACTAAGAGTAATGTAATCATACCACATGTAGATGGGTGGGGAAAAACTGATACAGCTACTATTAATACAACAAATAACTGTAGGATGATAAGAAGAAAGATGAGCACTGATGTATATGACAACGAAGAAATGAACACAAGCATCTTTGACAGCGGCATTGCTCCTCTCACAAACACTTCAGGTTGCTTAACTATGCCGTACACCAATATAATGAAAGTTAAACACACTTCTAGCTACTGAAGCTTGATTTCATGCGTCATTTACAACCCATAACTATTTTACGAGGTGGCGATTTCAGAAGAATACGGAAACGTATTGTTTTTAGAAACTCCGTGGGGTGTAGGCATATCAGCGGAAAACTTACAGATTAAATTGTCTTTTTTTATTTGAAAGAGTTCAAAGAAATTAGCCAAAATGTAAGGTTTTTGATTTAGTTCAGAAAGGAATACATAAGCAACACATTTAAATGGCACTGACATTTGAGGGTAACTTTACCGCCTACTTGTTACTGCCACAGTAATGGAAGAACATTAAGTATGTACAACAGTTATGTATGCTTCTAATGTGCTGACTAAATATTTGCATCTCTCTTTGTGTGTCTCTGTGTGAATGAGCGGCGCCGTTTCATCTACTACTACTAGCACGCATGGCTTATTGGTTTTTCACCATCTAGCGTCTCAGTATAAGAGGACACTTCACATGATTATTATAATTTAAGTAACCCTTAAAATGGAATCCAGAAAATGTAAATTAAAAACACAGAATTTGGGGAAAAAAATAAAACTGATTAAATAAGGCCTTACGATATTAATGTAAAAATAATCACCTAGCATATCCTGGTCTAACGTGTAGCCTAGAAACATGTAGAAGTGTACATCTCATTTAAACTTAGCAGAATGCAAACAAACAAACGGAAACATATTGATTATAATATTATGACGTTTCTTCAAAGTATCAGAATCTGCATTTCGGGAAACACGTCCATTATGACGCCTGCATATTCTGCATCCAGTTTCAACACCAAACATCTGCTAAACATCCAGTTGATGCCTCGTGTTTGCCATCGGTCAGTAATGTCCAGTCATGGCCAATCCATTCAACAGAGCCCTAAACAAAAGGGCGCATTTGAAACATAAGGACATACTGTATGCAAAGATGAACTGGTATGCAAATCAGCCCATTGGCATTTTTCTGGTTCTTATCTTACATTTATGCAGAAAACAGTATCAAAAGAATTGAGATAAATAAAGTGATTACGTTTTTTAGCAGATGCTAGAAGCTTTACACCGCAGTCCAAACTGTATTTTTTAGTCTTGGCTGCTTAATCATGTTAACCAAACAAGTCCCCCACCCCCAACACACACACACACACACAGACACAGACACAGACACAGACACAGACACAGACACAGACACAGACACAGACACAGACACAGACACAGACACAGACACAGACACACACACATGTTTTCATGTTTCATAGGGATTTCATAGACATGATGATTTTTCAATAACCTTACACTAACCTTATTTCTACCCATCACCAAAAACTTTCTGCATTTTTACATTTTCAAAAAACATCACTTAGTATGATTTATAACCTTTTTTCTTCATGGGGACAATACAATGTCCCTCCTTTTTTGGGAAAAGTTTTCCCCATAATGTAGAGTTTACCAGGCGCGTACATTCACCCCCACGCACGCACGCACGCACGCACGCACGCACGCACACACACACTTTTTAAAATGCAGGTTGAGTGATATCCTGCTGAGCCAACTTCATACCAAGAGCATGGTAATTTAGATATACAGTTCTATAAACATACCAACCACCAATTACAAGCTTCTTAAAACCATTAGTCTGTGCACAATGCAACTTGGACATCAGCATCCTGAGATCCCATTTAGTGTTGTCAGCAAACAGCACCCTTAACCGTGCAAACCATTACCCCTGCAACTAGACACTTCCTGTGCCCTTTAACCAAATCTGGGGAAACTACCTGGTGACTGGACATCAACACAGACACGGATTGCATGGAAGCTGAAATCACTTATGAAGGCATTTATAAAGAGTCCTACTAATTACTGAAGCTCTAAAGCTTCTATTCATCGCAACAAGCTTATGTGAAATATAACAGGTGGGTGATAAAATACACACACACACACACACACACAAAAAATCATTCTGTACAGTCATTCAAAGTCACAATGAGAAATAAGTAACTTTTCTCAAAATTACTTATTTAATAATTAAATATAGAATATGGAATTTATAATTAAATAAAAATGTATGTAGAAGAATAAAAAATAAGCTTTCAAATAAAATTTTAAAAAACCCTGATCGGGACATCCCTAGTTTTGTGGCCTTATTTCAGAAACTTTAGGTTTTCGTTTTTTCAATAACCATGCATAAACAATATTCGTTAAAAAATACAAACATGTACATACATGTTGCTCACATATTATGGTAGCCCTGTTTGTGCTAAATAGAGTGTAATGACAACTTTGCCATTAATATGTTTATATGCAACTGAAAAAAGCACAAATGCCAGGACATGCCAAAACATCTCAAGGACCCCAAAAACACATTAGACCCCAGAGGGTTAAACAAAACAAAACCATATGGAGCTACAAAAAAACTAGCCCTTTTCGTAGCGGCTACGTTTTGGGTTTTGGGGACAAACCTGTCTGCCTCAAGTCCTCAAATATCTACTAATTCAGTAGGAAAATTACAGCAGAATCCAAAACCCAGAGCAGGGCATGAAGGCTTTTGCAAAACAAGTCTTCTTTCTCACCCTGATCTGACTCGTCCAAGCCCGAGCATGTATTGTGTACCAAACAATATTCTCATCTTCACAGAGCATTGAGATATGGCCCATATTATCAAATGACATCCAAAGCAATTTGCCGTTTTGCAAGTCTTCGGTTCCTTAGCGATTTACACACGGTTAAGAGGGATGATTTTAGATCTGAAAATGTTTCGATTCCATTTGCAACGTAATTAAATTGACCTCGAAAGCTTGACTAGAATATTAGTTTGGCTTATAGAGGCCAATACGTGAGGAATATAAATGTGTACTATTTATGTTGCACACAAAGGAATGGGCGTGACTTTTTGCGAGCATGTGTTTGTACGCAGTACAGAGAGCCGGTGTGTACTTAGATGTGTGGAGTCTTGCACTTGATATTTGATCTGTGGGGTTGGGTCAGCAAGCGGAGTTATTTCTGTTGGAGCCCCAGGTAGCAGGGCTGGCAAACAGAGAGGATGAGAGAGTGCCTCGAGAGTTAAGTAGGTAAACTCGCGCTAAGCTGATGCAGATCTCCGCGTATTCCCCTCCCTCTCTCCTTCACTTTATCCCTTCTTCTCCACACTTCAGAAGACCTTGGGGCACCCCCCATCCCAACACACTCGCGCACACACAGTTACAATTTAATCCTCATTCTGCCACCAAGGTCAATTCAATTATCCTGTTTTCTTAAAGTGTGTGTGTGCCCATTTCACAGTCGGCCTGCACAAATACACCAGAGATTAGAGCTGCCACACTTTTAATGATCTACATACCTATAAGCAACTGTATCTGAGACAGGTAGGGCCTCTTCCCCGCTTGCTAGCGTGATCTGTTCCTCAGCACGGATTTTGTTTTTAGGTTGATGAGGCTGCCTCGCGTCCCATGTGTCTTTCCGAAGTTAATGAGGAAATTAGTTTTTTCAACCCCAAATTCCCCACCTCAATCTGTAGTTTGTCATGCTGCTATACTATTAGTGTTACAACAATAATTTTCATCTTCATCAGAGTTCTATTTCTATCTAACTCGGTGGTAAAGTATTCCAGAAGATCTGACTCTCGCGGGAATCGACGAGGCAGTGCTTGCATGTGATAAAGTTGCGTCCAAAATCGCATGCTGTCTGAAAAAGCACTACATTTGATGAGGAATGAGCTTTGTGAGTGTTAAAAAAGTATGTTGCACATAGCATGAATGTAATCCGGATGTACTACATCTGCCACCTACAGCGTCAGTAGTGTGCTTTACTGCCATTAACAAATCCTCTCCTGTGGCCTCATGGGATAGTAAAGTGTCCATTGGATGCTTAGAAGTAGAAGGTCACCTGGGAACTTTTAGCCTACTGTTTTATGAATACTACAAATGTGGACATATTACTCATTTCATGTTTTGTTTTTCACCTAGACTCTTACATACATTCAAAAAGGCATTTTTAACAGCAATGTCATTAAAGAACCATTTTGGGAACAGTTAGCCTAAAATAGCCTTTTTTCTTAATGTAAAGAACGTTTTATTAAATAGTGGAATCTTTTTCCACTTTAAAAAAAACTTTTGTTGGATGGAATGGAAAGATTCGATGGATGTTTAAGGTTCTTCATGGAACCGTAGATGCCAATAACATTAGGGTGTATTATGCATGCATATTCAGATGCAGAGTAAGTCCCTTCTGCAAGACCTAACATACTTTCATTAAAAGGTAAACAATCGGCTCAATGATGTTGCCAAATTTTTTCCAGTCATTGAATGTGATTTGGTAAAATAATCAATAAAGCAACCAATTCAGCAATCCTACCTGGAATGTCCTGGTTGCCGTAGCTCCAGCCAGGGGTGGATAGCATGGACGGTAACGGCGAAGCTGTCCGACTGTCCCCTTCATTCTGTTGGGTTATATGCCTGACTGTGTCCTTGTTCTTACGGTTCTTCCTGCGGCCCGAGCCAGGGGGTTGCCAGCCCCCCTCTCCTCTCCCACCTTGCTCTCCGAGAGTGCCTTGTGCCCCTCGGCCAGCCCCGTCTTGCAGATTGGAGGGGGAGACCTGCTCCTCTTTGACCTGGACAGAACGGTAATCAGCCGGCCACAAGGGCTGCAAACAAGCATCCTCCTGGCTCTCATGGCTTTTAGGTTCCTGGTCCTCTTTGCCGTAGTTGCTGCTGCCTTCATGGCAGCTAGCGATCGCTGAGTCTCCAGATGAATTTGCCGGGCTAGTGCGCCTGGCCAACCACGGTGAGGAGCTGCGGGCCGAGATCATGGACGCCAGTGCCTCCGAGGCTCCGCCCACACCAGGCCCAGCCCCGCCTCCAATAGAGCTCACCACGTTGCCCATCTCAATATCCGCTAGTTCATCTGCGAGCTCTGAGCGAATGCTGATGTCCAGCGCTGCCTTGATAAAGCCGTGACAT
Organism: Chrosomus eos; assembly: GCA_036326025.1. Taxonomy (NCBI): domain Eukaryota; kingdom Metazoa; phylum Chordata; class Actinopteri; order Cypriniformes; family Leuciscidae; genus Chrosomus; species Chrosomus eos. The sequence goes on from CM070837.1 coordinate 29,050,132, forward strand.
GCCTGCACTATGTCGGTCATTTGAAGGTAGCTGGCGGCCGACATCACCTCGATCACATTCTTGCTTGTGAGCGCCAAGTGGGCAGAGTACATGAAGTCAAGGATGGTCTTGAAACCTTGGGCCGTGACAATGTCCAGGTGCGTGATGGTGGCCTGTTGCTCTGAAACTTTCTTCACCTGGCAATAAAGTGTCTTGAAGTAGCGGCTACTGCCCAGCAACACGTTCTTGTGTGCCTTGAAGATCTTGCCCTCCACGATCACACACACGTCGCACAGGATGCCGTGCTGCCGCTGCTCGTTTAGCTCCCGCAGGAGCTGCCGGTAGTGCGACGTGATCTCCATGTCTTCCTTCCGGTTATTCATTGGGCTAACGGGTGGCTGCTTCTCCTGAACAGAGTCTGGCGGAAGACAACATACAATACACAAATCCTGGTTAGTACAGTTGGAGTAGATGCAAGAAAACGTTCCTACAGCTTACTCTAGTATACACTTTGTAGATTACTGTGAAACAGTTGGCATTAATAAACATTTTCAACAGTAGTATGGCACATTGTTTTCACACATTATGACCACATTATGTTCCATGTGAATAGTATCCAGGTATTAATATCTTAAAAAAATAACACCTGTTATTTAGCAATTCAAGATTTCAGAAAATGTATTAAAAAAATTAAGCTGAACAGAAAATTGTTTTCAGCATAATGCTGATAACCACAGAAAATCATTTAGACTTGCACTAAGCACAAAAAAGATACAGTAATCCACCATGAAGGTCATATTTTTTTAAAGCACTTATGTTCAAAGTCTAAATTATTTTCTGTAATCAACATTATATGGCAAATTCGAGTCGAAAAAGAGAAATAACAGCTAACATCTGCCAGTTCATTTGTCAATATGGGTATTCTATAAATACAGGCAATTCACATACTGTGCACAGTATACATACTACATACTTCAAGAATAGTATAATAATATGCTAATCCAAACACCGCCAATGAACCAGAGTAAGAAGTAGGCCCAGATTAACCCTTGGCGGCCCGAAAAGAATCTGTAGACTTTTCCCCCACGTTGTTTTTTTTTTTTTTTGCACTACTTTGGGAAGAAATATACCGGATTGTGTGAAATATATTTGGTAAAATGTGTTAAATGGAGCTGAGAGCACTTTAGTGGTAGCTGATAGGATTATCAAATTAGTCTAATTATTTAATAAATGAAAAACACAATTCTGCAGAATGGCAGATTGCATGTGGGCCTGGCAATCAGGAAATATTTCTTAATTTTGCTTCATTTGGAGGTGTCCAAATCTGTGTGGCAAACAGCTTTAAGATGTTTAAGTAGTGAGACAATTAACAGTCCCTGACACTGCTGGTAACCGCTTACGCATTTTGAAGAAACCTTACGATTAATATTAAATCAAGAGAAGAATTACATTTTCATGGAGCGCAGCATCAAAATCTAGAAATTCTCACTTATCACTGAAAACCTGCCTCCATAAAAGACGCCTACCAGCACAAAACCTGGCAGAAGAAATTGACCATAGCTTTGAGTTGTTATTACTGAGGTCTTCTATCTCTGTAAAAAGTCATTTAAGCACTAAATGTCACTAAAATGCCATTCTGAAACAGGTGACATGCATTGGCCAGCACTGATGGCTTGAGGCTGATTGTCTTCTGGGCTACAGCCATCACCTTTCCTCGCTAAAAATGAATTATCTGTTTGGCAGCTCCATTTTCCACTTTATTATTCAACTAACTCACAAAATGGTAATTAAATGAAACAATTTAGCAACAAAAAAGAGAAAAGTGAGAAGAGGAGAGGCGATGATTGTGTTTAAGTGCTTTACACACTCACTGGGTGATTTTATTTGGCAGCTAATAAAGCGAACAGAGAGAAACATCATGATTAAAGGGTTGAACAGTGAACACCTGAGCATCTCTGCTGTAATCATTAAGATAGAGAGATGGGGGAGGAGAGCTAGATGAGGCTATGCATTGTTCTTGAATGTGCACGAGGAAAGAGAGAGAGAAACTACAAACACAAAACATACACTCAACTGGGAAGAGGGGAAAAGCATAGAGATGAATCAAAAACAATACAAAAATTTGTCTTGGGTTATAATCTACCTCAAAAACAACAAAATAGTATTTAACATAAAAATAAGCATTTTTTTAGGACAATTTTTGACATTGACATGACATTATTTATGACAGTTAAACACATGAACTCACATTCTCATACTTCAGTAATATAATAATAATATATAATATATATATATATTTATTATATATATATATATATATATATTAATTATATATAATATATATATATAATACAAACATATTTGTAAAATACAATGTGTTTTGATCCACAAACAAAAATAACTTGTATGTATTCATGAATGATTCAGATATCGGCTGAGCGAATGATTCAATGACTCTATACTGAAAATACAGTCACTTCTTTTGTTCCTAAATGAATCAGTGGTTTTGATTAAATCAGTTGAGACTAAATTACGTCTGTTTGAACACACAAACACTGAATTGCAATTCAATTAAAATCGAATGCCAATTTCAAATGGCTAAATCACAGTAATGAGAATTAGACAGTTTTCCACATTGCAGGTATGGGGATTGAGCCGGAAAATTGTTTTAAATGATCATAAAATATATGTAATTTAAATTTAATTATTTTTTTTGTTTTGTTTTTCTTTTGATTTTAACATAAACTATGATCCAGTCATTGTAAGATTCACCCATAGACTGATTCATGACAGCAGATGCCAGTACTAGCATCTCTTGCTAACCGCCAATTTCAAATAGCTAATTCACAGTAATGAGAATTAGACTGGTTTCCATATTACAGGAACGGGGATTGGGCTGGACAATTGTCTTAATGCTCATACAATTTATGTACAGTAATTTAAATAGTTTTTTTTTTTTGTCTTTGTAAGATTCACCCATAGACTGATTCATGACAGCAGAAGCCTGTACTAGCATCCCTTGCTAACCGCCAAGCCATGATTTCCCTGTCCCTAAGCCCTCGCGATCTAAGAGTCCACACTTTCCTGACGTAACACCACTTTGACTGCCGAGTAGAAGTCTGCTGCGGAGGAAAGGTGCGCATTGCTAGCTAGCACCCTTCTTAAACCACAAAAAAAATGACAAACGGGACACATAAGCTCTTGTGGACTTAACAGACACGTGCACGCGGCGGCCATTGTAAGTGCACAAGACCACAAGTTCACATGAAGATTTGGGATAGGGCCTGAGATGGGACTTACCTACAGAACATGCACTACATATTCACACATACGCAGATATCCCCAATAGGCTACTAGCATCCGCTATGAGCAGCACAGAAACCGTCCTGGTTGGGGCTAAATCGCAGGGACGTGGAGTGTTACCAAATGGGGCCATGATTTGTTTTGTGAGCGTTCAGGCTGTCAGCTCACATCGGGCCGGCTGCAGCGTGACAGCTCCCGTTCACTATAGTGACAGCAGCGTTTGCTGCGGGGCCGGCACACTTCAGGTCATGTTTAGGAAAGTTTCTCTCAACCTGATGGCTTGTAAGATCAAATCAATCCTCTGCCTCTCCCATGCCCACTTGTACAAATACACCTTACTTGGAAGACTGAAAGAAGAAGAGACTGACGGTGACAAGTGACTTTTTTTCTTTGTAATAGTTTTAAGTTAGCCTCCAACTGATTCGCTTGAGGCTTTTTTGATTCGATTGCCTATAATGCTGCAGTTTGACTCGTTCTAAAGAACAACTGAACAATGTTGCCGATGTAAAGGGATAGTTCACCTAAAAACTTTTCCTCACAGATGTATTCAGAAGACTAGGAATATGAGTTGCATAAACCATACTTTTATGGTTCGGTTTGTCCATTTTTAGGACACTCTTTACTTTTGTGTTCCACTTGAGAAATGTTTTTGGAATGACATAAGGGTGAGTAAATGACGAATTTTCTAACATCAGAATTTTTTTTCCATCTTTTCCACTTTAACCCTTACAGCCAATTAGTTTTTCTCTGACAATGAGGATACGCTCAGTAAATAACGACACTTTGCACCCGACACACCAAATTAGTAAGTTCTTTTCATGTAACTATTTCAGAACTACTTCAACTGTGCATCCAACAATGAATATTAATATCTTTTCGTTGGCCGACGAGTTACATGGCAATCTGGGCAATCAAGTGCAAAACAACAATAAACATAAACAACACAATTGACAGATGTGTAACACGGCTAAACACTGAATGATACAGAATGCAGTCGGACTAATCAGATTTTCTGCCTCACTGGAACTACGGATCTGAAGCTTATTAGACAAAAAGGAAGAGTATGAAAAGAGAAACAGCAGGGTCACATAACCTTAGTGAACCCAACAGAGCCCTGGGTGGAAGTGCAGGTGCAAGATCATATTTTACATTTCGGATATATGCACGCAGGGGCTGATTCCAGAAACAATACTTTGAGATTTTAAAATTTAAAATGTCTATAAACGCCCACTGAAATAACCATCAAATTAAAGACTACATGCTTTTCTAATCTGATGAGCGAAGCAGGACTTGATTTTATGCTTTGGGAATTGGTTGGATAGTGAAAGCGGTTTTGATGTAACAGATGAAATAATGCGCACCGATTCGTCATTCGCCACAAATATCATAGGGTCAATTTTGATGTTGAATTTTCTTGTTCTTCAAAAGTATGGTGATGGCTTTAAATTAAGCTCTCTGACTACATACAATAACAGATAAATTGGCAAAAAAAAGCCCTTTAAAACTACACAATCTAACAGTGTAGTTCAGATGATTATACATGATTGGAAGCAATTACTTTAATAAGGGTCGATAACCACTTTCCATCAATATTTTACCACCAGGAGCGCAATATCATGATATTATCTACCCTGACTATTGAGTTCATCGCAGCCCAGCTTGTGTCCGCACCAAAATAGAAGGTGTAAGAAGTGGTAGTAGTAAGGTTAAGGCTAGGGTTAGGCCTGTAATGGGATTGGAGGGAAGAAATGTGCAAAGAATGGAGGCTAGAGCAACATAAGTCTCTGAGGATAGAGTGTTAAAGACTGCCACCACCGCTTACAGTTCCTGTCACCAGCAAAAACTCAGATCTGGAGTGACTGGGTTCCTGCGGTCAAGAAAACACACACACATTCATACAAACACCCATACGCTCTTCCCTATTTTTGTTGAGGTGGTTCTGATATTCTTGAAGGGGATGGGGGAAACAAGGCCATTTTCTTTCTTTTGCTTTTCGTTTCTGTTTCAAGATGCTGGGAAGGACAGTCGTGACATGCGAGGAGGTGGGAGGAAGAAGGAGACAGCGAGCGCTCAGAGGGTGTAAGTCATGTATGCGTCAGTGTGTTTCTCAGGCAGCCAGTCATTTTAAACCACTCAACTGGACATCAGGCCCATTATCCGAGGGGTTAATCCCCAATTTCACAGAGCTGGCTACAGGAAAAGTGGAACAAAAAGGTGCAGCCCTTTAAAATCGCATAAAATGTATGCTACAACTGTAGCTGACACATAAGAAGAAGAAAAAATGTCAAAAGTAAAAAACTTTTTCAGAAGTTCATGAAGTTTTATGATGTTTTACGATAAAATTGCTCAATTTAATTAGGGAAAGACTACAAGCGTAATCTTAAATTGGCTTTCCAGATGGTGGTAAAACCATTAATTGACTCAACCAACAGATGTTTAAATGTGGTCTGACCGAGTAAATGACTCATTAAACGAGGAGTATTGGTATTAAAAGATTAGCCAAATAAAACAAAATAAACAGAAAATGAGAATTAAGCACAGCTTTAAATAAATATGATTACAAGCTGGGGTATCTCTTTAAAGCATCTAAGAATTTCAAAAAAGAAATGTTGTGTCACAACAAATACAGAAATAAATGAGCTGAGGATAAAAGGTGGATGCATTTAGTCTCGCTATTTATAACTATTAGGGTAGCAATATAAATAGACACAAGCAAATGACACAATATAAATAGACACAAGCAGATTATATAGTTGGTTCTCTTACGAGAGTATCTCTCGTACTGCGTAATATCTTACGCTATGGGGGAAAACTCTTTTCCACGAGATATTGAAGCCAAAAATTATCCTTAATTTTTTATTAATGTAAAACGCTTTGCGGCAGCAAGCAGACATAGGCGAGACAGCTCGCGCGCCTATTGGCTGCCCTGCGGCAACAGCAGCAGCCTATCGAGAGTGGCTCTGCGTGACGTCACGACGAATGGGGGCCTTTCGCGCCCATATAGTCACGTCCCGCCAGAAAGGGCGTGGTCTCGCCCTATAACCAGGCTCGATAGCTGCTCTTACGTTGATTTTCATCTCTTCAGCGAAGCCTCACGCATCGCTGGATCCAGAGTGAGAAGCCGCGCCGTCGACCTGTAGCCTTCAGCGGGACGTGCCATTGAGCCTGGAGTCGCTGGCCTCGCCGCCTTCAGCCGCCGTACCTGCTGTGCTTTCCGGCGTTATATCCTTTCCTCTGCATAGAGTGTGTGTGTGTGCTTGCATATCTGCTTTTTTCCCACCCCCTCTAAAAGAGCGGCGTCTTTTTAAAGATGCCTTCCTGCGGTTCTTGCCGAGCCCCACTCAGCGACGAGGACCGACATGTCATCTGCGTGTCCTGCCTGGGTGAGGATCACGCGGACATCGCGCTCGCTGACGGCGGATGCCATCATTGTGAACGCTTGCCTATGGTGACTCTGCGGACTCGCCTAGCTTCGTTCTCCGAGCCCGCATCCCAGCCCGCCGTGATGCCGCGCCGCAAGAAGCGCCGCGCCCAGCGCGCGCCCGAGCTATTTCCAGCCCGCCAAAGCTCGCCGGTTCGCCCGCCAGCTTCGCCGGCTTCGCTCGAGTCGCTCCCAGACGGACAGCGGCCGCCGTCTGCCGCCGCGTCCGCACTTGAGCTCGACGAACTTACCGGAGACGGCATTGAAACTGAGCCGATGCGTCCGCTCTCTCAAGCCGTGGATTACATCGGCCTCGACTGAAAGGCGCTCGCGCAACTAACGCGCAGTAGGCTGGACGGACGCTTTCTCGGGAAAGACGAAGCTCCGTCACAGTCGAGACCCGCGCCTTTCCCCCCTGAATGGTGAGAGACATTTGTGGTTAACGCTATCCGAGATGACGGAAGCCGAGCGCTCCGTGTTCCTCGACGTTCTCGCTCTGCTGGACGCCGCCCCCCTCAGCGCGGGCCCCGGCCGAGGATTGAGATAAAGCCCGAGGTCTCAAGGCCTTCCTAGTCTCTCTAGGAAAGCGACGGTGTTCAGTTCCCGCTGCGGCCGGATTTACACCAAAACTTCTCGCTCGTTCAGTTCCAAGCAATGTGACTGTTCCAGTGTATTTCGCAGTGAGCAAGCTGGTTCCACAGCCCGCTTGCCTGCGCACAAAGGCCGTCGTTTCGGCTAACTAGCAGCGCCGCCAGGCCCGAGATCAAACACCGCGCTCTCGCTCTGCTGGACGCCGCCCCCCTCAGCGCGGGCCCCGGCCGAGGATTGAGGTAAAGCCCGAGGTCTCAAGGCCTTCCTAGTCTCTCTAGGAAAGTGACGGTGTTCAGATCCCGCTGCGGCCGGATTTCCACCAAAACTTCTCGCTCGTTCAGTTCCATGCGTTGTGACTGTCCCAGTGTATTTCGCAGTGAAGCAGCCGGTGTCTCAGCCCGCTTGCCTGCGCACAAAAGCCGTTTCTATGGCTACCCAGATAAATCCAATAAAGAGTGCATTTTCTGGTGTTCCGGCCACGGCCGATGGTGTTATGAGTGTTGTAAGAATGCCCACGTCCCAGTGCCCATTCCCACACCCAGACACAGCCCGCCACGGTGCAGGGCTAGCACAAATAAAACCAACTCATGTTGGTTGTGCAGAAAATGTAGTGAACGCGCCCATACATGCCCGCTTACACTACACTATGCGTGTCCCTTGGTTTCTGTAAAAACGAAACTAACACACATTTAGTCGGCGCGAGCCGACAGTGTTCTCAGTGCAGTAAATGTGCCCGCTGTCCCGCATTTCCTCACTGACACGCCGAATCCCACGGGATTCACCCCCGCTCGCTTTCTATGCACAACCCGTCACAGAGAAGCTGAGCGCGGCCAGGCTGCCCGCTGTGATTAGCGCGCACCTCGCACGCTGTGAACACAGCGTTGATTCAGTCGGCGCGAGCCGAGTGTTCTCCGTGCAGAAAATGTGCCCGCTGTCTCGCGCCAGCATTTCTCACAGACACTCCGAATCTCACGGGATTCGCCCCCGCTCGTTTTCTCTGCACAACCCGTCACAGAGAAGCTGAGCGCGGCCAGGCTGCCAGCTGTGATCAGCGCGCGCCTCGCACGCTGTAAACACAGCAGTGATTTAGTCGGCGCGAGCTGACAGTATTCTCAGTGTAGTAAATGTGCCCGCATTTAGTAAATGTGCCCACATTCCCTCACACGCGCCGAATCCCACAGGATTCGCCCCGCTCGCTTTCTCTGCGCGTCCCGCCATAGAGAAGCTGAGCGCGGCCATGCTGCCCGCTGTGATCAGCGCGCCCCCCGCCTCGAACGCTGTAAACACGGTGTTGTGTTCCCAGTACACAGGGGCTCTCGAGCCGCCGTCCTGCCGCGGCCAGAGCCCAGATTTCATTCTACCCCTAGCTATTCACGCAGATGCGTGGTCAAGGCTTCCCGGGGTATCAGAATGGGTGTTGAACACTATAACGAGAGGCTGTTCGCTACAGTTCGCTCGACGCCCCCGCCGTTATACGGCGCGAGTCGAAACTACGGTGTAAAGCGAAGTGTTTCATCTACTTCGAGCCGAGATAGCGAAACTACTGAGAAAAGGGGCTATAGAACCTCTATCTCAGGGCGAAGGGGGCTTATACAGCAGATATTTTCTGGTACCGGAAAAAGATGGTGGGCTCAGACCCATTCTAGATCTGCGACTGCTGAACAGAACGCTCGTGAAGCGCCAGTTCAGAATGCTTACGACCAGGAAATCCTCGCGCAAGTGCGCCAAGGAGACTGGTTCATGTCAATAGATCTGAAAGACGCCTATTTTCAAATACAAATAGCGTCCCATCACAGGCGATTCTTGAGATTCGCCTTCGAGGGCCAGGCATATCAATACACAGTCCTGCCGTTCGGCCTGTCCATAGCACCCCGTACGTTCACGTAGTGCATGGACGCGGCCCTCGCCCCCCTGAGACTTCGGGGCATGCGAGTTTTGAACTACTTGGACGATTGGCTGATTCTAGCTCGTTCACGAACGGAGCTCATAGAACACAGGGCCGCATTACTCGAGCACCTCGAGGAGCTGGGCCTTACAGTCAATTGGGCGAAAAGCTCACTGCTCCCCAGTCGGAGAATTTCCTTTCTGGGAACAGTGTTAGACTCGCTATCCATGACAGCACGCCTGTCACCGGAGCGCGGATTGAATATTCAGCACGTCGCGAGATCCTTCCGCCACGGCTCTATAGTCCCGCTCAGAAGGTTTCAGAAAATGCTGGGTCTGATGGCCACAGCAGCCTCCGTACTCCAGTTGGGCCTGCTCCGCATGCGCCCACTGCAGCTATGGCTAAAAGCACGAGTTCCCCCCAGGGCGTGGACCGCAGGTCTATTTCGCCTCAGGGTCGACCTTCAGTGCATTTCGGCTCTGAAACCATGGAAAGCAACCGACTGGTATCAGTCAGGTGTGAGTCTGGGGATCCCCTCGAGTGTGAAGGTGGTGTCTACGGACACCTCCACTTCGGGGTGGGGAGCGCTGCTCGAGGGCAGACCGCTAGCTGGCCTATGGTCAGCGCGGGAGAAGCTCCTTCACATAAACTGCTTGGAATTAATAGCAGTCGACAAAGCGCTAAGGCGCTTCTGTCCCCAGATAATAGGCCACCACGTATTGGTCCGGTCGGACAACATGTCAGTGGTGGCGTACATAAATCGCCAGGGCGGCGTCAGGTCCCGAAACCTTTACAGGCTGACGGAACGCCTCCTGGTCTGGGCTCAGCACAACCTGCTCTCGCTGAGAGCGGCGCATGTGCCTGGTCACCTAAATGTGGGGCCAGACAGGCTGTCCAGAAATAACGTCCCAGCAGGAGAATGGTCTCTGCACACGCAGACGATCCAGCTGCTGTGGGAAACGTTTGGCAAAGCGCAGGTGGACCTGTTCGCGTCCCAAGAAAACGCTCACTGCCCGAGATTCTTCTCGAAAAGCCGGGACGCGCTGGCCCATGTTTGGCCCCGCCGCCCCCTATATGCTTTTCCCCCTGTCTCACTCCTGCCTCAGGTGTTGGAGCGAATCAGGAGGGAGGGATGCCCAGTGCTACTCATAGCTCCGCTCTGGACAAACCAGTCGTGGTTCCCTGTCCTGATGCAGCTGACCAGCGCTGCCCCATGGCCTTTACCGTTGAGGAGAGACCTCCTCTCTCAGGCGGAAGGCTCGATTTGGCATCCTCGCCCGGATTTGTGGTCCCTGCACGCATGGGCCATCAACGGGTACCCGCTGACCTCCCAGAGGGAGTGTTAAACACGATCGCGCAGGCTAGAGCCCCGTCTACCAGACGGCTCTACTCCTCGAAGTGGTCTGTGTTCTCTGCTTGGTGTCAAGCGCAGGGCTTTTCACCTGTAGACTGCGGGGTTACGGAAGTGCTTTCCTTCCTTCAGGAGCTACTGGATAAGGGCAGGTCCCCTTCCACGCTCAAAGTATACGTGGCGGCCATAGCAACGTTTGCAAAACCGGTGTCTGGCCAGTCACTAGGAAAGAGCGACTTAGTCGTGCGTTTCCTTAGAGGAGCTCGGAGGCTAAACCCTCCCAGGCCCCCTTCAGTCCCGACATGGGACCTTTCCACGGTCTTGGAGGCCATGAAAGGTGCCCCATTCGAGCCAATCCAGTCGTCAGACATGAAACACTTGTCTTTCAAGACAGCGTTTCTTATGGCTCTCGCTTCAGTGAAGCGCGTAGGGGACTTGCAAGCGCTCTCAGTAAGCGCGTCATGCATGGAGTTTGGACCTAATGACTCAAAGGTCATACTCAAACCGAAGCACGGCTATGTGCCGAAATCCCTCAACACACCGTTCAGGGCCCAGGTGATTTCCCTGTCTGCCCTTCCGGTTCTCAATGAGGAGAAGGACGCGAGTCTCCTTTGCCCTGTCAGGGCACTAAGGGCTTATGTGTCCCGCTCGTCTGGTTTCAGACAGACTGAGCAGCTTTTCGTTTCGTTTGGCGGCCGTGCTAAGGGACTTGCCGCTTCGAAACAGAGCCTATCCAGATGGATAGTCGGTGCCATAGCGCTGGCTTACACTTCTAAGGGCCTACAGTGCCCTTTGGGTGTTAGAGCGCACTCCACAAGAGGCATGGCCTCCTCGTGGGCATGGTCTAGCGGGGTTACCCTGCAAGATATTTGTATGGCCGCGGGCTGGGCCTCGCCGTCTACATTTATAAAATACTATAACTTGGAGGTTCCCGCCTTACAAGCTAAGCTTTTGGCGGTATAAAATTCAGTGCTATCTGCCCGCTGTGCGGCTCGGATACTGAGTTTGACCTGCGTATTGCTCACTGACCGGTACAGCAGCTCATTAAAATGTTGACACACTTGTGGCCACCCAGTTCAGGCTGAATGTTCACCCTGACGGTATGGTCTATTTGTCACATGATTAGCTCCTTTCGGATGCTATTTACAGGGAATGATGCTTCTAGCCTCTCTTCCCTCACTCTCTGTGAGTGTATGGTGATTATGCACTATATGCGCCCCGGGCTTCGGCCCCTGGGACTTTGGTGTTGGATCCCTACCAGCACGGCGTGTTGCATTGTGTTCCCCATAGCGTAAGATATTACGCAGTACGAGAGATACTCTCGTAAGAGAACGTACTCGGTTACTAACGTAACCTCGGTTCTCTCTAGAGAGGGAACGAGTACTGCGTATCTTGCCGTGCTTGGAATACGCTCTGGTTCGCTTCGGCGATGAAAACCAACGTAAGAGCAGCTATCGAGCCTGGTTATAGGGCGAGACCACGCCCTTTCTGGCGGGACGTGACTATATGGGCGCGAAAGGCCCCCATTCGTCGTGACGTCACGCAGAGCCACTCTCGATAGGCTGCTGCTGTTGCCGCAGGGCAGCCAATAGGCGCGCGAGCTGTCTCGCCTATGTCTGCTTGCTGCCGCAAAGCGTTTTACATTAATAAAAAATTAAGGATAATTTTTGGCTTCAATATCTCGTGGAAAAGAGTTTTCCCCCATAGCGTAAGATATTACGCAGTACTCGTTCCCTCTCTAGAGAGAACCGAGGTTACGTTAGTAACCGAGTACGTTATCATTTATAATTAGCGGATCTAAAGCTTATCAAATTGTTCATATACATTAAAGTATTCATTAAAATACATAAAACAAAGTTGACAATTCTGAATGTACATTAATGTAGTTATTCTGTATTGTGCAACAATGTTTGTCATTGAAAGTTTTAACATGTGATACCAAAGTGTTACATAAATGACATTGATAAAAGTATGTTTCATACCAGGTTTGATTATTTGACTTTCAAAGCAAGCAGATAAGTAGAAGCTAGTTACGATATGTTCTTTGGCACAATCTGTTCTAGGCACGATTATTAGATAGGCCTAAATAACATGGGACTTTGGTGAAATTAATTTGACCGCAGCAAGAGAAACTCAGAATCTCAGCCATTTCAGCACTTAAATGTTTTAATAGAGACTGGCAATCAATTCAAATTGAATAGACTTAATTATATAATAAGCTGACTAATTAATCCAAATTATTGCAGTTATATATTGCAGTTGCAGATATTCCATATATCAATATTTGCTGAAAAAAAAACCTTCCAAAATAAAGATAATTAAAAAAAATTCAGATTTTCCAGATCCATTAATTTGATCAAAGGTGACAGTAAAGACATTTATAATGTTACGCAAGATTTCTATTTCAAATTAACACTGTTCTTTTGAACAAAACCCAGAAAAAAAATCATGATTTCCACTTAGAAATATTAAGCAGCACAACTGTTTTCAACATTGATAACAATCAGAAATGTTTCTTGAGCACCAAATCATCATATTAGAATGATTTCTGAAGGATCATGTGACTTTGAAGACTGGAGTAATGATGCTGAAAATACAGCTTTGGAAACATTCCTACAAACAAGAACATTTCGGATTTGTTAAGCTCTCTTGACCATATATCTCTGCATAGACTGAGCAGCACTATCTCAGTGTGTGTCTTTAGGCCAGACTCCAGCTGGCCCAGGTGACAAGAGCCTGTCACACCACTGAGAATGTGACAAGAGCGGATCTAAAAGGCTTTGAGAGTCTTAACCCTCCGCTCAGCTCCACCCGGCTCAGCACCTCTCCACCCCCCTACCCCACGTCCTCCTTTACCTCCTCCTGAGCATTAAGCCGGAGCGGTGAAGGTGAGTCCGTGCTGGAAAGCTGGATAGGTCAGAGTGTCGGGTGAGTGGTGTGAAACCGGGACAGGGAGACTGTAGTGTTTAGCGGTTCACATCAAGGCCTGGTCCATCTGTGCTCTCTGCTAAACTCAGGTCCTGCAAGCTTTCATCTAGACTTTGCCCTGAGCTAGCTTGCTAAAACTTAGTGGTGAGCTTCAGGTATTCCCTTTCCCACTCATGGCAAGTTTTCTACTTGTGTAGTAACATTTGAGCAATTTTACAACTGCCACGTACATTTATACATTTGTTAACACTTTAGATGGTCCACTTTAGACATTCTACGAACTACAAGTAACTTTTTAAGCAACTTACTTCACTAACCCCAGCCCTAAACTAACAGTCTACTGATACTCTAATGAGAGTTGATTGACATGTAGAATGTCTAAAGGGGACTGTCAAAGTAACCAATACTTTTATCCAAAATGACTTACATTGGATTTAAAGTAACATTTTATGAGCAGCTCCTGCATTCCCTGGGATCAAACCGACATCTTTGATGTTGCTAGCGCATTGCTTTACTGTTTGAGCTACAGTAAAGAGTTCCACACCGAAGTAGAAAAAAAAAAAAAAATACGTCCTTTATGTCAAATATGTATATTATATGTGTTTGGATGTTACATAATGGCAGAAAGATCGAAATTAATGTCATATCCATGAGTCTTTGCCATAAAATAATTTGTATTTTTTGCTGTTCAGTTGACACTACTACTCTACAGCATAAAAAGTTATACTTTCACATTTAAAACAAAAAATATTTAATAAAAAAAAAAATTGCCGAGTATGAGCAACGCTTTCAGAATCAAGTCACTACTTTTACAGCAGAAATAATTTTTAAATTTTTGCCATCAAGCAAACACCCTTAATATGAAATTTTGGATGTGTCAGAATGACTAAGACTATGTTTACACGGAAACGATCTGAAAAGAAAACGCAAAAGTGGCGTTGCGTTTTCACTTTTTATTCTGTGTTTAGACGAGCGTTATGGGGGGGGGGGGGATCCGCGTGCATATGGTGACGCAAAAGTGTGTGAAATTCGATGTAGTGTGCACTCCAGGCGGCTAGGTGGCAATGTGAAGCACTGCCACACAACAACACCAATATCTGAGAATATTTTGTACAACTGCTGAAAAGACTCTTGTATGTTTATCAGAGCTGTTAGGGCAACTTGAAGGTCCGACGTATGGAAATAATCCGACATGTTGGTTGTTATTTTCCTGTACTGGCGCATGCCTGTGACGTAAACGCGCACGCGACGAGAGCCACCGTGAGCAGATTTGCGTTTTTTACCATTTAGACGGGAACGCGACGGTGGAGCGTTTTTAAAATTTCCACTCTGGAAGGTGGTTTCACTTTTTTGCGTTTTTAAGCCCCCAAAACGCCGTCGCCGTGTAAACGAAAGGCACATCCGATAAAATATTTTTACGTTTTCACATGGAATCGTTCTCGTGTAAACAGGGCCTTATTAACATTCATGAGATTTCATGAATTTTAGCCTAATCATTCATATGGCTCGCTGCTACTTTTACAGCAGGACAGCCAGTATGATTAGAATTTGGCAAGTTGGCAATGCACACATCCTTAATATAAAGTTTGCATGCGGCTGGACAGTCCCAGAATATAGCTATTTTTATTGTAATATTTTTCTATTTTAGAATCAACTGAAGTACAGGTACTTTGGACACTTGTACTTCCATGCAAACTCGCAGGCACACAAAGGCCTTATCTCTACTCTTTAGTAATGCTCTGGCACACTTTTCCCGAACGCCTGGTGAACATTTCCATTCATCTCCGCTTCGAAAGACTGCGACAAACTCCCTCCCCAGAAAGTATGCTGGCAATGCCTGTGCGTTACAGAAACACTGCCCTTCTCTCAATGATCACAGAATCATAACACATCGCCATTATTTATGCCTTTCCCCTTAAAAACAGCCACTTTTTCCTTTAACCAATGGAAAGGATTCTGGAAAAAGTGGGTAAAGTTCATGCCAGTCAAAAAGCAGTTAACCTGTTAACCCTTAAAACGGTACCTGGCAGAGGCACTTCTTGCAGCGTGAGCTATCTGGCCTTTGTCCTCCATCTTTCTCTCACTCCTTCCCTCCCTCTTTCCCGCTGTCCTAGTGTATTTCTGGGCTATTCACTGCCTCGGAGGCCCTGAAGCCAGCCGTGTCTCCAGTGGAGGCTCCCTCTCTGACAACCCGGGGCTTAGCCTAAATTCTCTCGCTATTAAAAGCTGTGAAATGCAAATAATGAAACATCTCATTACCACTGTAGGAAAATGAAAAGAGAAAATGGTAGGGGGAAGATAGAGTGAGAGTGGAAAAGAGCGAGAGAAGGGAGGTTAGCAGGAGATAACCTGACAGAGTGTCTTTTGTTTCACTAGAGCTGGTGTTATGGAGGGAGTCAAGATTGGATTTGCCAGTAAAATAAACAGGGGTGGATCCTGGAGTAATGTTCTGGGGTGACTTACGGTCATAGAGATGATGGCATGAGGACACACACACACACACAACACACACACACACACACACACAACACACACACACACACACACACACACACACACACACACACACACACACACACACACACACACACACACACACACACACACACACACACACACACACACACACACACACACACACACCACACACACAACACACACACACACACAACACACACACACACACACACACGAGATCCGGGAGCTAACTGTCCATTACGGGTTACCCTTAAAATGCTGTATGTATTCAGTGTACAGAGTGAGTTTGAGGAGACGGGTGGGAGAGACCCTTGGGGGTCCTAAAACCTCTGTGTGGGGTCTTGGTTGTCACAGATCTCCTCCTATTACCAGCAACAAGGCCATGGATGGGTAAACCACACCTGTCAAGAACATGTCCACATGTCCAGGTCACATTTCAGCCCACAATCAAAAGAAAAAAAACACTGAAGATATTATTCTATGACCATTAAGATGTTTGCACATTATTTTAGTGATACAAATTCTCATTAAAATATTTTTCAGTGGTGATTAGGATAAAGGCAATAAAACAAATATTACCATGCCCAATTATTTACAATATGGAAGCTTCACTCTAAAAAATTGCTGGGTTGTTTCAACCCATATTTGGGTCAAATATGGACAAACCCAACCATTGGTTAAATTTTTTTAATAAAATAAGAACAAACCCAATAATTTAATCAAATTTAAAAAAAAAAAAAAAAAAAAAAAAATCCACCACTGAATAAGACGATTTAAAAGATAATCATGACTTTTTTCTTGCAATTCAGACTTTTTTTCTCGCAAGTGTGAGTTTATATAACGTAATTCGAGAGAAACAAAGTCAGAATTGCCTGATGTAAATGTACACACACAATCGCGAGTCAAAATAGTCAAAATCGAGAGATAAAAAGTCACAATTACCTTTTTTATTCAGTGGCACAAGCTTTTCATAATTTTTGCATTACAGTTATGAGAATTAAATTGCTTTACGACAAATTAATTGGGGTAAAAAGTGCTTAATTGGCATCAAAATAATATCATGATGCAAAAAACTGGCCTAACATTTTTACTTTATGCTCTTTAAGTATAATTCTTTTTATTTTTTTTGGGTGAAATCTGACCAAGACATTTTTTTGACTGTTTTTTGTGAGTCACTCATATCATTTATTGTAAAAAATATGTTTTTCTTATTTAGTTTTTTTTTTTTCCAGTTTTCCAATTAATATGTTTAAAATAAGACATTAATGTCAAGTAAATTTAAACTGCATAAGATGTTAAGATAATATCTTAATAGTATAGTTGAGTTGTTAGTACTAATAAAACAGCAAAACCTTTCTTATAATCATCTTTATTGTCAAATGTTTTTCCTATACTGCAATGATTGTTTTTTTTTCTAGTTAAATTTTTTTTTTAATGTAGTAAAGTAATTTAAATACCTTAATTAAAGCTACAAAATAATATCTTAATATCTCGCCCTATTTTACTTTTCAAGTAAATATATGTAGTTTTAAGGATGTATTTATACTGGAAAAAAAGAAATTCACAAGAAATTTTTTGGCAGTGTAGTCTAGACATTAAAAACAGCTTGGAACGCAATGCGTGTTATGATACTGCAAATGAGACGATTACAAGGATGGGTTGAATTGAATTGAATGAATGAGTTTGTGTATCTTCATCTTCGCTGAGGGACGGGCTCACTTAAACGCAGAGTTGAGAGGTTGATGACAAGCAAGTTACTGAGTGGGAGACAAATTCCAGCACGATCTCCACCTCTTCCTTCTCTTTCGCTATCTTGCTTTCTCCCACTTATTTTTTTCTCTCTGAGTGTACACTCACATTAACAACACACACACACACACACACACACACACACACACACACACACACACACACACACACACACACAGTCATCCTTTCAAATCCACCAAATGGTGTGCCGATGACTCCCTAAAGCTCGGCTGCCGCTACTCACGAATCGACGACTCATCTTTAACACCTTCCTGGAGCTCACACCGTGAGAGGTGTCACAACAAACCGGCGTTGTCACGCTGCACTGAAGCAAGGCGTTCCTGTAAGCACACACTCCTGTGCGCGCACACACCAACACACAACCTCACACACCATGCTGTGTCAAGCCATTATCACAACAGGAAGGCTCATCACCGCCAGATAAGGTCCACAAATGCAAACTTCACAGAATGATCCGTTGAATCCTGCTTTTCATTCTTATACTTCATAAAACGTACATTTTAACATTGCACTTGTTTTGTGCAGTTGCAATTTAGTTTTTTATGTCCATTGTCCACCCCCTCTGTCACTTGTTAAGAAGGCAATAACTTTAACATATATATGGAAGATGGATAGATGGATAGATGGATGGATAGAAATAGACAGATAGATAGATAGACAGACAGACAGACAGACAGACAGACAGACAGACAGACAGACAGACAGATAGATAGATAGACAGAAGACAGACAGACAGATAGATAGATAGATAGATAGATAGATAGATAGATAGATAGATAGATAGATAGACAGATGATAGATAGATAGATAATCCTGAAATTCTCATTCTTTGGGGATCTCTTTAAAAGTGAGATTTACAGGCTTTTAAA
Organism: Chrosomus eos; assembly: GCA_036326025.1. Lineage (NCBI taxonomy): Eukaryota > Metazoa > Chordata > Actinopteri > Cypriniformes > Leuciscidae > Chrosomus > Chrosomus eos. The sequence continues at coordinate 29,068,707 of CM070837.1, forward strand.
GTTCCATATTCTCACACACACACACACACACACACACACACACACACACACACACACACACACACACACACACACACACACACACACGCACACACACACACACACACACACACACACACACACACACACACACACAACACACACACGCGCACACACACACACACATGTCATGGCATGAGGTGTCTGTCAGGAAGCTAATTGTCATAATCAGGAACACTGGCTCCTGTCAATGACTCAGAGAGAAAGAGAGAGAAAGAGAGGAATAGAGAGAAAGAGAGGTGCAGGTGGACAGAAAGGAGGGGGTGTATGTAGCGTGACTGCTGGGCTGTCAACAAAACATTGGCATCCTTCTGAAAACCATCCGTACTGGATAACCCCGAACCAACAGCTCGCCAAATACTAAAAAGATGGGGAGAGAACAGGAGGAGGTGGCAGAGAAGAGAAACAGATAGAAGGAGAACGAAAGAAGAGAGCGGAAAACAGCATGATCTTACAGCTTATTAACGAACTGTTGCTTCTCTTCAAATCGCTGATCATGACATTAAAAAAGCTCTCGCTTTCTTTACAGGTGTGAAATCTAACTAGCGTTATGAAAAGAGATCTTTGAAAATAATGACACTTCAAACAGGTTTCCTTGGACACTCCGCCATCTGCTATTGGCCAGATCAACTCATAGCTCCGCCCCTAACTAATGTCATTGGTTAAGCAGCCTCTGTTGCTGTCAGGCTGGTCGGCTCAAACAAACAGAGCAATGTTTTGAAAGCATCATAAAGGGACACATTTTATACTTTTTATGGAAAATCAACTTACAAATTCCTTAATTATAGCTGACTCTGTGTATTAAAGGTGCTCTAAGTGATGTCACGCATTTTTTAGGCCAATACATACAGCAAACATCTCCTAACTATCCGCTAGCTGCTTGTCCCCTGAACACACTGTAAAAAGACGTGGTTCTGCAGACACCCCAGGCTCCACAAACGCCAACAAAAACAAACTGGGCTAACCCGCGCCACGAAACATAACAAACTGTTCCAGCCAATAACCACAAGAAGGATTTGGGGGTGGGGTTTGGGGGGTTAGTGCGCGGATGAGGAGGAGGGAGGGTCTGCTAGCCTCCGTTTTGCTTGACAATACTTTAAACGTCAACAAGAAGTGATGTCACCCGACATCGCTTAGAGCACCTTTAAGAAAAGCATTTTAACATCCAAAAAGATTACTCACTTCTCAAGTCCTTCGTAGCAACTCAACTATTTAAAATGTTTCCCAAAAGCTATGTTTCACTTGAATGTTTGCGGCATTGGCTGGTTAAGATGGCTGGTTTAGGACCCCCTCCAAAACGAGATGTTACATCTCAAGGGGCTATCCTTCAAATAAATTTCAAAACAAGATCTAACAGGCCGAGCAAACAAGCCAAACTCTACGCCTCGGTCAGGACTTCCATGGGTAACTGATACTGTAGGGCTCAACATTAAAGCGTTAGTTTAACCAAACTAATCTATATGAATTGAGAGGTTTGGTCCAAATTTTCTGAAGATACACGATCACTTTATATGATGATTGATGAACAGATTGAATTTCGGCTTTTATACACATATAAACATTAATAAACGCACACATCAGTTGTAGCATTTTCACAACCAATGAGGTTCATTCTCTTGTTACGCAGGCACGTTTGAGCTTCAGCAACAACCAATGAGATCATTTGTGTTACGCAGTTCGTTTGATTCAGCACAACCAGATCATTCTGGTACAGTTCTTTGAGCTTCAGCAACAACCAATGAGTTCATTCTTGTGTTACGCAGTTCGTTTGAGCTTCAGCAACAACCAATGAGGTTCATTCTTGTGTTACGCAGTTCGTTTGAGCTTCAGCAACAACCAATGAGATTTATTCTTGTGTTACGCAGTTCGTTTGAGCTTCAGCAACAACCAATGAGATTCATTCTTGTGTTGCAGTCTTTGAGTTCAGCAACAACCATGAGATTCATCTTGTGTTCCGTGTTTGAGCTTCAGCAACAACCAATGAGGTTCATTCTTGTGTTACGCAGTTCGTTTGAGCTTCAGCAACAACCAATGAGATTCATTCTCGGTGTGTTCTCAGTATTTTTGCATGAACCAGTGAAGTATGTTCTCATACGTAAAGCAGGTTCAGATGAGCTTCTGTTTCCCACAACTGATGTGTGAGTTGATCAATGTTTAAATTGAATAAATTAAATTAAATTAAATCTGTTTATCATATAAAACGATCCAGTCTTTTCAGAAAATTCGGACTAAACTGCTAAATATATAAATTCAGGCTTGGAACGACATGAGGGAGAGTAATTAAAGTAACACCAAGTAACTTTTCCTCTTCGGTCGCCCTACTGGTTGGAAACGAAATTGTCCATTGCCGCTGTCGTAAATAATTTAGCCTACCGTCGCACGCACGCTCGCTGTTTACCCAGCACCGGCTTTAGAATGAACGATGTCCACAGACAAGGTAGAGTATGTTACATTGATTTCATGAAAGGATGATGTATTGCGACATCAGAAACGAAGAAAAACGAAATAATGACTATTGTAGCGCTTGACGTAAAGCAGTCGAATTTTGTAGTTCTTTTTGTGGTCGGGTTCCTACCCGAACCCAAAGTTACATAGTGCCAGTAAAAGCGACACAGACCCCGTCAGGCTATGGAAAGACGAGTCATTTAACTTATTTTAAGTCGATGTACCATCACAAGGGTCTTGGAAATATATTATGAAGGTTGAAAAACTACATAGTGTTACTTTAATGACAGAATTTTTATTTTTGGGTGAACGCTTTAAGGGGTTTTTTTCAGCTACTTCACTCAACATTTTTATTTTATTGTATTGTTTTAAAAATAAAGCTCACTAAATGTTATTAGATTTATGATTAAAACTAGTAACAATTGAAAACAAATAACAATAAAAAATAATTACTGTAATTTTACATAAACTGGCTTTGTTTCGGGTGTTCCGATATTTATACTGAGAAAGATTAAAAAACAAATAGTGATTAAAAAGTGAAAGTAGCAGTAACCTTATCACTCTCACATCTATATCGCCGAGCCGCATATTAACTCATATGATGTGTTTCTGTCGTTCAGGGGCATTTTCACAACTTCGTCTTCTGTCTGCTGAGGTCTAAAGGGGAAAGATGAAGAGAAACACAACTGTGGCTATACTTAGAAGGTTTGACAGTTTGTGATCACAACATAGAAAAAGAAAAAGAAGTGAGCGAATGAGTGAGAAAGGAAAAGGAATGAGAGTCCAGGAAATTAGTGATTGTATGGGTCTTACAAGTCATATTACAGATTTAATGCACTTTATATTAACCCATAAAACATTATGTATCAACCTTCCACAAGGCTGATATGACCCTACTAAATAATTCATTATCTCTAAGAGCTTCTTTTGTTTCATATTTGATCATCAAGTATAGCTTAACAATAGCCAGTGTTTTTACCCAGGATTGTGTTTCCATGGTAACCACGAGTGTGGCCAAGAGTCAACCCTGTCACCACACGCTTCGCTCCTGTCCCATACTGTCTGTTTTTCCTTCTTTTGTACATTTCCCCATACGAAGCCTTGACAGAATGGCTCAGGTGTGTCTCCTGCTCAACTGCAGACGCTAACATCGCTCGATTAACAACGGATAGATTATGCGAGCGATGTATCCGAGTGCTGCATGTAGGGATATAACAGGGCTAGCGTGTTGCTCTGGTGATCACGATCATTCTGCGACACCGCCCACCTCACAAACCTAATTTTAAAGAAAGTCACACATTCCCACGTTGTGAGGTGGCAGTATCGAGTGTCCAACCAACACTTTCTCTGATCAACCCCTTGGGTGGGTTGGGAGGGACGAGAGGACCTTTATTTCATTCCCTTCCTCGCATGTCGTTTTACAAAAGTAAAAAGGCCCAAAATGCTGTGAAGGCACTTTGTTTATTTAACCATGATGACTAAATGCAAAGCATCATTTTTTAGAAAAATCACATCAGTGGAGGTGCTATGGGGTCTGAAAAGTTGAAAAAGTCTGAAAAAAGAAGTGTTCACATCAAACCCATTCCTCCCTAAAACTCTGCCTCTGAGGGTCATTAGGACACATCTCGAAAACTTAAAAAATTACAATAAAAATCAAAAATAAAAAGTGTTCACATCAAACCCATTCCTCCCTAAAACTCTGCCAGAGGGTCTTAGGAGATCTGAAAATTTAAAAAATAAAATTAAAATTAAAAAATAAAATAATAAAATAAAATAAAAATAAAAATTAATTAATTAAATTAAATTAAATTAAATTATAAATTAATAAAAAAAACTCAATTCAATTCAATTCAATTAAAAAATAAAATAATAAATTAAAAGTGTTCACATCAAACCCATTCCTCCCTAAAACTCTGCCAGAGGGTCTTAGGAGATCTGAAAATTAAAAAAATAAAATAAATAAATTAAAAAAAAAAAAAATAAAATAAAATAATAAATTAAAATAAAAAATTAAATAAAATTAAAATAAAAAATAAATAAAATTAAAAAACATTCAAATTGAATTCAGAGTTGCAATTCAATTTAAAAAAATAACAATTAAAAATAAAATAAAAAAAAAATAAAAATTAAATTCATAATTAATAAATAATAAATAAAAAATCAATTCAATTCAATTAAAAAAATACAATAAAATAAAATAAAACGTTTTCACATCTAACCCATTCCGCCCTAAAACTCAGAGTAATTGCTACAAAGCCAGTGCGAGTTGCCAGAGGTGTAAGGTGGTTTGAAAATATCAGATAATAAAAAAATAAATAATAATAAAACACATAAAATAATAACAACTGAAATAAAATAAAATAACACAAAACAAAAAAAAATAATGAAAAAAATAAACAAATACAATAACATTTTCTAAACCACAAAGTGTGTCAATGTTCCCAGCTAACCCATTCCTCTGACACAACGGCTGCACAAACTTTCCATGCAGTCTGGCATGGCTGCGCTCACCTGCCAGTGCGGGTGTTCAAGCTCGGAAAGCAGGGTGTGGAAGCTGGAACCAGGGCAAGATCAGGGCCCTTATTTAATCTAGAAGATAGGAAAAGAAAAATGGGGCCATGGAGGGCACACGAGTACTATTTTCAACACCCCTTTTCCTGGGCTAACAATCACTGGAACCCCCAGACTGACATCGTCCATCACAGTTTTGCTGTATATTACTCAGATGTTCCACCAACTGCAATTTCTGCATATTATCACAGTGTGCAGATCCAAGTTCTGTGTATGAAGCTCTTTGACAACTGACAAGCAGAGGAAAATTACAGTGAAAGCGGCAGTCCCGCGACACGCCAGAGCACGAAGGCCGGTTTCTGCCCGCGCAAACGCGGTTCGAGAGTTTCCCACGTGAGACACTTATCCATCTGCCGCAAATGTACCTCTTCACCGTGATGAATATTTCATGTTCTGATGGCACTTTTAAGACAGGAGAAATTAACGAAAACTAGTTGATCTGGCATACGTTAAATCAGTTCAATTAAAAGCACGCAGGCAAACGCTACATGCTAATAGCAGGAGCAGAGGAATAATTGTATGTTGAGGGGGAAGTGCTGAATGTTAAACAGGCCCTGTTAACAGCACTTTAGCACTTGGCAATGAACTCCTCTCAGGATTACACCGACCCTTGATAATGGACTAATGCGGATCGGCACATCATACAATACATTTGGAAAAAAACTAAGGCCTTCCAATGGCCATGACATATCTACAGATCTGATAGACGGTGACATTGCAAACGGATTTAAACCCATTTGGGAACTTGAACCATGTACGAGTCGAATTTACACCGACTTTGACTTTTGGGTTTGGGAATTTTCTAAGCTAGCATTTAGACACAGATCTAGATGGTTCTGAAGAAAGGACGCCTTCACCCTAACAATCATTCCAATGGCTTTCTACAATTCACAGCGAGAAGGAAAAGTGTTCTGTGGTATTGTGGAGTAAATGTGTTAGCGCTAGGAGTGTCTCCACCCTCCCTTAATGGTTAGCTCTTGGCAGACAAGATGGGATGAAAAGTATAGAGACAGACTAAACCATCTTATGAAAAATAAACAGAGCTTTTAAGAGACAGACAAAAGTGCTATGGAAAGTGGGCAACCCACTGTCCACCGATTCACCTGAGAACGTTTGAAATGCTAATGGCTTTCCTGTCCAAAACTGAATGCTAACGTAAAGCCGATTGTTTTGTGTCATATCTCAATAGTTACTCCTAGACAGAAATGGTTTTCATTGGTGAGCATATTTGTGTCACCCCCCCCCCCCAAATGTAAATACTTATTCCAGCTTAATATGTAGAGACGGCTGTAAGAATGGCATTTTAGGTTGATTTCTCTGTGAAGTATAACACTATGTCTCTCTGGTGCTTTCAAAACATTGCTCTGTTTGTTTGAGGATACTGATCAGGAGTGTGTTTCCCAAAGCCAACTATGGTTGCGAGTAGTTACCAACACAATTCAACAGAACTTGCGATCACAGCTGGCTAAAGATGCTTCTTGGAAACACCCCAGACCAATACAGTAACACTGACTCAACCAATGGCGTGAGTTTGGGGCAGGACTGTCTGTTTGTCCAAACAATGGACATCCCATAATTAGCAGCTGATGGGAGTGGAAAGTTCTGCGCTTGATCTACGGACGACACGATACATATGCAACAAGGTCAGCCGCAACAATAACCCTTTTCAGCGCTTATTTCGAGATGGTCCTCACTGCAGAACATGAAATCCACGGGGAGGAGTCGGATCTAGATCCGACTCCTCCCACCTTACATACCTAAACCTACCCAGCTCCACCCTTATCCCTAAACCCACCCCTAAACCTACCCAGCTCCACCCCTTATCCCTAAACCCACCCCTAAACCTACCCAACCCCACCCCTTAATCTGGATCCGACTCCGCCCCCTGGATCTCGTGTACTGCAATGAGGTGCTACTGCTTATTTCTTGACTGCGTTTCTTTAGTAAATCCTGATGCCAAAAGAGGGTTTTGTGCTAACGCAAGTTGTTAGTAAATCTGGCCCTTAATATCTAATTAGGTAAATCTAATTTGGGAATAACAGTAATTATGCTTTCATGAGAATTCACCAACATCTATTGGACTTATTGAACTATTGGACTGTATATTACGAGCATACATGAGACATTTAAAGGCTCGACAAAACTTTTCTAAACCAAAACTACTACACACCAGTGCAGAACTCTAACTTTAACCCTGTCATATCATTTTAAATACCCTGACTGTTCCCCGATAGTGAGTTTTACTATAAGGAAAAATAAATGAGGCAAAATAAGTGTGAAAGCATGCACATATTGCATAATCCATTGGGAGAAATGAATATGGTACTGCGATATTATTCTGTATGTGAGTAATATGTATATAAACAGTAAACTTTTATTATATGCAATGACCGCAGTTCCCATGGAATTGCTTCAGGTATTTTCACAGGTTTAAGGTTTGACATATTGCATATATTATATTTGAGAGAAATGCTTGAATTTAAACATTTCACTCAACCGATTCATAGTCTTCTAATTATAAAACTGTGCTAGATGACTGTAGGAGTGAGCAGAAATGTACGACAAGGAGCAAGAGGAAGAGTAGAATCAGAAGTTTCAGAAAACAGACTGTGTTTATGATTATTTCCATACAGTGTTGAAGCTAAAATAGCATAACAGTGATTCAAATATTAGTATTTTAGGTATGGGAATGACATATTTTGGTCACCGAGTAATTATACATTTAAGTAATATTAATTAACAACATGTACTTACTACATTAGGATTAGCGGCATGTAATTATGCATAATTTACTGTTATCACTGCAGTAAGTACATGTAACATTTGTAACAAGGGCACTGTAAAATAATTTTAGTTACGCTATACAAACTAGATGAATTGGTCATTGGACTAGTCTTTGGTTAGTTTTGGAAAGCAACCCATATCATAATACTTTGTCTATGGCATGTGATGTCACACTGTGATGTCAAAACTCGAATGTGTGACATTACTGCTGGGGAAAAATTAGAAAGCGTCACACAAACATGCCAGTAGGTTTCATATTTACTTCAGTACTCGCATATGAAGCTCAGCAGGGATGTACATTAGATAAAGTCTACTTACTCTAAATCCCTAATCACCACGTTAAAAGGGCTGAAGAGGATGAAGACAAGTATGGTTTTAACTGGTGAGGGTTAGCATACCTCCCTGTGTGTAAACATCCTGTATTTAAGACCACGTGTGGTCAGAAAGTAAGCCAGAAACGACTGAGCGCGACATGGGTGGGTGTGTTGTCAGCGAGTTTGTGTGTGTGTGTGTTTACTTTTCAAACCCAAAAGCAGCACTAGACTATGTGATGATTTAAGACCCACTAAGCTGGACCAAATCTCACCCCTGTGCACACAACCAGACAGAGAACGAGAGAGAGAATTACAGAAGATATTATCGAACAGCGCAAGGTGGACAGGCATAAGGAGAAATAGAAAAACAGAAACAAAAACCTCATGACCACATCCTCTTTTTCACCCTGGGAGTGTAAAGCCCACTGCTGCCTAAGCTCTTGCCCAGGGTACGCTATCTCATTTCCAGGGGCTTTTTTTCTTCATTCGGTTCCTCCCCCAGGGCTTTCCACATAGCCTGAGAGCCCCCTCTGAAATATTCACAAGGCACCTGAGGACACAGGTCTTTGTGGGGCGGTTCCAGGGAGGTCGGCTCCGGTTTAACCCACACAACGAGTGCCTAATCTGGAGGGATGAACACATCTAAGTGGCTGATGAGCACAGCTGCCACACACACACACACACACACACACACACACACACACACACACACACACACACACACACACACACACACACACACACACACACACACACACACACACACACACACACACACACACACACACACAGCTCTAGGGAGCAAAGCGCACCTGTATGCATCCTCACTCACACAAAAGAACTTCCACAATCTAGTTTGAATGTCCACTCGGAAGATAAGCATGGTATTTTGACTTTTTGTTTTGTTCATACTCGTGTAAAATTTTATACTGGTTAAAAAGGAAAACATTATGAATGAAACTCAATTGACGTCAATATAACCTATATCAATATCCTTAGTATAGCTGCTGGTACACGTCAAGGTTTTCTTTCGATCTTGTCGCCTGTCATTGGTACGGGTACATGTTCAAACCCAGATGTGAAAGCAAGTTTTTTTGAGGAATTGTATAATATTTGCATACTGCATATATAGATTCATTGATTTTAATAAATGTCTATATTGTCTCAGTATGAGATTTGACTGTTTCATTCATAGATTAAGTAGATTTTCAAATGGATCGCTTATACAGACTGTCTTTGTTAAACTGGTCGGTTACAAAATTCCAGTTTAAACATTAATTAGTTGTGGCACACATCCCTATTGATAACACATATGGTGTGAGGGTGTAAAAATTAAATAAAAAATTCAAAACGCAACAATTGTCTCCTGAACAGTCATGTTTGTGTTTAGCTTTAAATATTGATGCGAATCAAAAAGGAGGCATCAAACAAGTCACGTACCGTACAGATGTTTAATGCACAGTATTCATGAGTGTGTTTCTAAGCTGATATATATAATATCAGGCTTTGTGTGGTCTTAAAGTGAGGGGGAGAAGCCGGTCCCCAGCGTTGTTGCAGGTTCATGATTTCTAACCTGTTACCCACACAACACAGCCCACAGCCCGGGGAGAGCAGCCATCTTCCACACACTCCACCCACACACACACACACACACTCAGCTGTGTGTCGTGTCAGCTTGCACCCCCATACCCTGCCCCCCCCACATCAGCACCCTTTCTCCACCGTTCACACACACACACACACACACACACACGGCCAGTTGAACTACCCCCACTTTATCTGTTTCTCCATCCCTCTGCACCATCAGCCTCCTCCCCCATATCTTGTCTTTCTGTGCAAATGTTCAGATTAACAACCGCAACCACCCTGAATAAACACAGCACTGCACTTACTTGTTCAACTAACTGCCTGAACCTCCCTCAAGATACACTTGCACATCCACACACATGTTAAACATGTATGCTGAAACATTATAACTGTATGAGGAACAACTCAGCCCATAAAAATAACATTCAGGATTAAACACAAGTTCTGCACTTTTAGATGCTATCTATGCTATCGATTTCCATAGTTTCTGTTCCGACTCTACAAACTAAAGTTGACATTTTCTGTGTTGACAGAGTGCACTTACAGTGGAAGTCTATGGGGCATTCATTTGCTGTTTTGTTTGTTTTTACAAACTGAGGCATACTTAGTCCAAAACAGGCTCTCTGGAAAAATCTGATATCCCTGCAAAATTATTTTACAAATTAAAAGTCCAGTGAGGGGGAATGTCAATATGTCAACGTTTTATTACATTGCTTGTTTACGTATCGCAGCAGTTCGGAATTGAGTGGCTCACGTTTGAAAAAAATTTACTATCTCTGCACTAAACCTTTACCATAAAACTAACAGATAGTGTTAACATAAACATGAGATAAAAACGCATTTGCTGAAGGTTGGGCGAAACGATTTTGAATGCGCGATTGCGTTTTACTTTCGCTTTTGAATTCGATCACACGTATTGTGTATAATAGGCCTAGAATTTACAGGCATCTGGGAGCCGCTTTCTATATGCTAGGTATTGAAACAGCCACAGCAAGCCACAATAAACGTTATTGGTGTTCAATTGCCTCTAGTGTTCATTTCAGCTGGAAAATGCAGTGAATTGTACGTACGTTTTTGGACTTTTGCCTAAATGTAGGTATTTTTTAATTGAGCCTGTTGAATGATCCTCTGTGGTACAGCAAGCCGTCAATAGTTTAACTTGTATTTAATATACTATTAACAGCTTATTAAGTGCTGGACAGATATGATATTTCGGCTTCATTAAAGCAGTTCCTAGAACACGACGCTGCTCTTTACTCTTATTTCAGCCCCTCTCTTCCCTTTACCCCACGCAGTAGGAACCAGTTCCCCTCCCCTGCTTTCTGTTGACACAATACAGCCACACCTGTGAGGAAGTCAATATGCATAGTGGACCAAATCCCCCTCCTGTCTAAAATGTTCTCCCAGTTACACACATTAAACAAAAAACACCTGGACACGACCCTGACCCGCAACGCTTCCCTCTAGAATGAGAGCTCTTGCTAAAAAGAATACACAAATACAGTGTGTGCACGTATCGAAGAACAATAATGTACACATTTGGCAGACGCTTTTATCTAAAGTGACTTGAAGCATACTTATAAATATTTGTGCACTCAATAGGAATCAAACCCCTAGCGCTGTTAGCGACCTGTCAAACACACTTTATACTCAAGTAAAGGAAGGTGGCAAAGAAAAAACTAGGGAAGCACCACATTTTAGTGCTTAATAACAGCTTGGAACTATCCAAGTATTTAACAGATACAAAGACTGTATGCGGATCTCTTTTCCTGGATCGGTCAGTCCAGCACATGGTGTCATTAAATGATTCTAGGCTACCCTGAATGACTGTTTTCCATCCCGAGAGAGAGAGAGAGAGAGAGAGAGAGAGAGAGAGAGAGAGAGAGAGAGAGAGAAGAGGAGAGAGAGAGAGAAGAGAGAGAGAGAGAGAGAGAGAGAGAGAGAGAGAGAGAGAGAGAGAGAGAGAGATGGGTGGACAGCCTGTACCTGACAGCACTGTCACACACACACACAACTAACATCAAGACAACATCAATTACAATCTTTACATCTAAATTAGACGTAAAGGATAAATAATACCATTGTCATTTTATTTAACTCATTGTTTAATTAAAATACAGGTCACAGGTGTCAGAGGTGAATTAGAGCGATAAAAATGATCTCCAAAGGAAGTTGTCATGTTGGCTTCATTCTGTGTAGATGGGCATGAGGAGGACAGTTCCTTACATAACCAGTTCTTCTGCTCAACTGACTCATTTTTACACTGCAGACATCACAATGCCATAATGTAACTTTAAAAAGCGTGATGTTTACAATTATTCACGTTCTTATATAGTTATGTTATTTTATCAGCGTGGTAAATTTCGCACGTAAATGCGTTAAGTAGCCTGACATTTATTGTCTGAATACGACATTTTCGCCTATACAGTTATAAAACATTTCCAACAACAAACCAATCAGAATCGGGTGCACCTGTAGCAAACAAGAGCCGACACGGCGCGAGCAAGCGGCATAATAATCAATACAGAGTGGTACATTCTTTTGACACGCGTTGAACGATACATTGTTGCGCGTAACGCTCGATTCGAACGTATCAATTCCTAGACGCGCGTTCGAATTCATTGTTGACGTATATCTGTAAAACCGCTGATGTTTCGCCGTAGGCGAGTCAAACAAGTGGGGTCGCTCCCCTTAAAACCAACCCGTCAGCAAAGAGAAAATGGAGGAAGACGGAACTGACCAGCTTTAAGGGGGCAGACGGGGGAAAAAGAGACAATAACCCGAAGAGCAGCGCTCATGTCACCTAACGCTTTCCTCAGTGAAGACTCGAATACACTCCGCTCTCCTCAACTTGAGGGAAGTATTGGGCTACTGGATTTAATTAGGCAGGAAATAAAATAATAGAAAAGTGTGTCCAAAAAAAAAAAAAAATTCCCCTTCCCTTTTCTGGTAGTAGGTTTAGGGTGTTGACGCAGCAGAAATTTCCAGCTGGAGAAATCCCCCTTTTGGAGGTTAAATGAGGGGAGGAGAGTGGGGTTAAGCCCTTGCCTGCCAAAGCTGAGCTTTTCATTTAAATACCACCACCACCACCACATGCAATGACCCCCCAAAAGACATGATTTTAGGATTAAAAATTATGGCAAATGTTGTAATATAAATAGTATTAAGTACTCAATGGTGAAATATGAAACACGAGACAAAAAGAAAGTCTCCCATCACTGCAATAAAAGTATCCTGATTGAATGCCTGCACATCTGACAGCTGTTCTCAGCGCGTGCATCATCTGTCATGAACATGTTCTCACCTGGAGACGTCAAACAGGTTGCTGTCACGCAGTCTACTTAATGACGTGAAATAAAACAAACACACCGGCCTCGCGGAAACTCACAACTTCAACTTACCTGGATACCTGTGTTGAGGCGCGAACTCATGTCTCGGCTGCCATACATCCAGATGACAAGTCAAGATTGTAAAAGCACTGAGAGTGAAGCCTGTGCGGTGGTCAGAGGAGCTGTTAGAGATAGTGTGGAAAGGTGAGAGAGGCATACCTGTTAACCCATGAGTTCTGGGGGGAGCGCGATGTCGATGCTTTGGAGCTCCAGTGTTTGCTCGTGACAGGTTTGAGAGAGTGCACGTCAACAATGTCAGCAGTCAGCTGGGAGACGCGCGTGTGTCGGTCAGTGTAATTCCCCTGCTCGCTGTCTCCCTCTCTCCACGCTCGTCTTTTTCTGTAATTCTCCCTCCCCTGCTTTTCCGTGTCTCGGTATCAGGAACCAACCTCCCCCTCTCTCTCTCTCTGTGGTGTGTGTGTCTCTCTCTCTCGCTTGCTCACTCGACAGAGAGTCAAATACAGGAAATGAGGCAACATAAACGCTCACATTCACCATCGAACCCTGGACAGCTCCAGCTGAACTCATGCAGCCATGAAGCCTCCGGGTCAATTGTGAATATACAGAGGGCAACATGCCCACTTTATTATTACAAAGATGCTATTGATATGACAGGTGGAATACGGATGGTGAATTTCATTTTGATTTCGTCCTTGCATCCTACTCAGAATCAATCAATAAAAGCAAAAATAAAAATACAATAAAAAATTATTTAAATTAAAAACAAATGTTATAATCCGAAGTGGATTTGATACAATTTGATATGCATGACGTGTAAATATAAAACTATAATTTGTGTAATTTATATATATATATATATATATATATATATATATATATATATATATATATATATATATATATATATATATATATATATATATATATATATAATCATTTAGCAACTTATTATTTATGATATTAAAATATGTAAAAATACATATTGCTATTTATATGGAGCAGCCATTGTCTTTCCTAATTTCTCCCACTGATTTCTTTAAAACACGAATTGCTCATTTTAAAACTCGTCAGTTAGAGCTGAGTGCCCAGTTCACAGGGCATGATGTGATGGGTTTTCCTGTGGCTCCTGCTGAATTTGCATGAGGGAGCGTCTGTGCGTATAGGCGCGTGTAGGCGTCAGTGAGTGAGCGGCTGCTGCACGCTTTTGTCAACTGTGCGCGTTCTCGAGCGCGTGGAGAGTGACACGCGCCCCCTAGCGATGAGAACGGCGCGACGAATTCGCCAACGCGGGCATGTCTCAATCACCTACCGACAAATGTAAATCGCAGGAGGCGTGGTTCCTTTTGCTCGTTTTGCATATTCTCAGAGATACAATGAATTCTGCATGACTTTACACCGTCAGTTTTTTGTCATTTGAATTCTGTCAGATAATGGTCAGGCCGTTTTGAATTGCACGTGTGCGTACTTGAGAGATTTGGCCAGATCAGAATGTGTGTCAGTCAGGGTGTGTGTGTGTGTGTGTGTGTGTGTGTGTGTGTGTGTGTGTGTGTGTGTGTGTGTGTGTGTGTGTGTGTGTGTGTGTGTGTGTGTGTGTGTGGATTAAACCCATTGACCTGTGGCAGGGCTCCTGTCTTAGGCTCCTGTTTACGCGTGTAATGCTGATGTACTTTAGCCACTCTCCGCATCCGCAAAATCAAGCTGCTTTTCTCCCTTGCTCTATCCGTCTGCCTGTCCATGTCTGCCAAGCTGCCTGACACAACATAGTCTGCCTGATTACACCCCCTTTTATCCTACCACCTCTCAAACACCACCCCCTGCTTCCAGCAAGGGGCACAAACTTCATTAGCCCTCTTACGTATTTATTCATTCATATCATGAGCACTCATCAAAGCCGGGCCAGAGGGACAATGGCCAAGGAAGGCCTCGCATACACATAAGCATAGGGAAGTGTCCAGACAACATGGCAATCATATTATTTTCGAAATCTCTCAACAAATGCACAGGCAGTCCTGCTAGTGCTAGAAACTCTAGGCTTGTCATAAAAAGTTTTTTGACAAATTACCCATGTGAAAAAGAAGTGCACTTTAGCATACTTCCAGACAGAGTACTTAAGAATATATTTCGTTTTCAGACACTTGATGCATGTTTATTATAATTTATAATTCAAATTTATATAACATATATATCGCCTTATTATGCTATTTTAAAGTTTCCTAATGTTGTTTTGGAGTCTCCTACAACAGGTTTACATGCATCAAAGGTCAAAAAAACACTTTAATTTTCTAATAATACACTGTACATATGCCTACAGTACTTTGCTCTGATTGGTCTGCTCTGATTGGTCTACTCTGCTCTGATTGGTCTACTGCTCATTACCATAACTGAACTTCAGCTCCGGAGGCTTCCTCAGTCCTTAGCGATTGTACACACTGTAAAGACAGTAACGATGACGTCGATTTTACCATATCAATCCGAGTGAGAGTCCAATTATGAAACATAGGAAGAACTAGTTATCCATCTTGAACTCAGATGTGTATATTTCTAATTTTATTGCGGTGCACATGCGGGAACTGCATTAACTGTATCAATAACCACGCATACGTTAGCCGAGAACTAACGTGAATGACTGGTGTAACATTGAGGTTTGTAAAACAAAACTCTAAAATTACTCAAAGCAGTACAAATGACGGACAACGTACAACATAGATGGGCATTATGCAAATGCATTTTCTAGTGACGTAGAAACATCACACAGTGATTCGAAAGACGGACGACTCGTTTAGGCGGTTCAGAGTCAATTCTTTCTTTTGGGAGACAATAACTTTATTTATCGTGCACTTTCGACTTCACAACTTTGCAGACCGTTTACATTCACAGGCAACTGCATGAAAGGGACTATTCGAAAAACCATATAGGGGCACCTTAAGTATAACGGTTCAAGGTCCAAAAGACAGTTTCAGTGCAGCTTCAAAGGGCTTTAAACGACTCCAGACGATGAATAAGGGTCTTATCTAGGACCCTTCGAGTCATGACTCGAAAAAAGATTTGTTAATTTTGATGAACGAGTTCGAACAGGAGAGTCACGAACGCTCATCACAGAACAGAGCAAGGCGAGCATTTGTGCTTAAAAAACTTAAACTTAGTTATTTATTTTTTAAATGAGCGATGGTTTCGCTAGATAAGACCCTTATTCATCGTCTGATATCATGTAAAGCCATTTGAAGCTGCACTGAAACTGTCTTTTGGACCTTGAACCGTTTGGGTCCCATTGAAGTCCATTATATGGAGAAAATCCTGGAATGTTTTCATCAAAAACCTTAATTTCTTTTCGACTGAAGAAAGAAAGACGTGGACATCTTGGATGACATGGGGGTGAGTAAATTATCAGCAAAAGTTTTTTTAAAAGTGAACTACTCCTTTAACTATGCTTAGCTGGCCTTTTATTTCATAAATATTACATTATTTGCAAGTACAGTTTGTTTTTAAATATACTTAAAAGATTTGAAGTACACAAGTGCATGTCCTCAGTTAAGTGCACTTCTTTTTCACAAGGGTAGGCATCTCGTTGCTGCCTAAACTTTGTTATTTAGGCCACTACAAACACATTTGAACTCATCAATACACTCAAACACATGTATGCACAGATCGTAGATGCATAATTAAAAGAAAACACTCCCGTAAAACGTCAGTACAGGAAACGAGAATGGAGTCCAAGTGCTGACATGTGTTTGAACTGTGACAACAGGAGGAGAAACATAAATAGCATCCTTACAAACTTTCTGAAGTCTGAAATTAATTGCGTCTTTACTCCGGCCCCCCTACCGTGAAGCGCAATAATCGCTCACGTCAAATAAGCGGGAGCAGTATATATATATATATATATATATAAACATTAACTGTCATAAAAATAGCACGGATGGATTTCAAAATACCGTCCCCCACCTTTCACTATCAATTTGCCAGCGAGCTGAATAGTGCTCTGTTTCTGCCAGTCTGTCAGTGGATGTGAAGGGAGACCAGGTGTGTGTCTGTTCTATTCAGCGACGGTGCTGTTTTCTATGGGGAGTGTGGGGACGCGGTGTCCATCTAAAGGTGCAATGTGACGATAATGGCAGCTGACAAAAACCAAAACCGGCTTCTACACAAGTACCCGCTCTCAAAAAAAGAGAAAAAAAAATCAAAACAAACAAACAAAAACAACATTGGAATGACAGCAAAACAATGACACCTTCACAGGCATTAATGGGTGAATGGAAAAGAGGTTGGATAAACTGAGGAAAGGGAAGTGAGAGTGAGATGTGTTGTACTGTAGATTAGATATACGTGACAGACTATCAAACAACATAACAGCTCTTGGGTGTCTGCACGTCCATCATCGTCTAGTCTGGTCAAGTCTAATCTTGTCATCATGAAGCAGTGTTCAACACAGGGCACTTACACACCAGAGCTTTTGTGGTGGACTCAGGTCCACTTGATGTTAGGTTTCAGTTTGGTATGGTGTTAAACTACAAACAAACAAACAAACAAACAAACAAACAAACAAACAAACAAACAAACAAACAAACAAACAAACAAACAAACAAACAACAAACAAACAAACAAACAAACAAACAGTGGTGTAAAAGCATTTTCTAACTTGTGTGAACCAGCAAACCACACCTGAGTCTTTTTTAAAATGTTGAGCTCAGAGCTGGTGTACGATTCATTTGGATGTGCTGCAACTGAAGAAAACACGCAAAACACCATCAAATTAAGAAAACATCTTCATTAGTTGGACAACACATGTGCTGCAAATACTCACAAAGCAACCATATACAGAAATGAGCTGCAAATACTCAATGCACATGATCAGGATGTTAAAGTAAACAAAAAACCTTTCAGGTTTCAGTATTTGGTTGCTTTGTGAGTATTTGCAGAGCGTTTCTGTATTTGGTTGCTTTGTAAGTATTTGCAGAGCGTTTCTGTATTTGGTTGCATTGTGAGTATTTGCAGAGACTTTTTGTATTTGGTTGCTTTGTGAGTATGTGCAGTGCGTTTTTGTATTTGGTTGCATTGTGAGTATTTGCAGAGCGTTTCTGTATTTGGTTACTTTGTGAGTATTTGCAGTGCGTTTTTGTATTTGGTTGCATTGTGAGTATTTGCAGAGAGTTTCTGTATTTGGTTGCATTGTGAGTATTTGCAGAGCGTTTCTGTATTTGGTTGCTTTGTGAGTATTTGCAGTGCGTTTTTGTATTTGGTTGCTTTGTGAGTATTTGCAGTGCGTTTCTGTATTTGGTTGCATTGTGAGTATTTGCAGTGCGTTTCTGTATTTGGTTGCTTTGTGAGTATTTGCAGAGCGTTTCTGTATTTGGTTGCTTTGTGAGTATTTGCAGTGCGTTTTTGTATTGTATTTGGTTGCTTTGTGAGTATTTGCAGAGCGTTTCTGTATTTGGTTGCATTGTGAGTATTTGCAGTGCGTTTTTGTATTTGGTTGCTTTGTGAGTATTTGCAGAGCGTTTCTGTATTTGGTTGCTTTGTGAGTATTTGCAGTGCGTTTCTGTATTTGGTTGCTTTGTGAGTATTTGCAGTGCGTTTCTGTATTTGGTTGCTTTGTGAGTATTTGCAGAGCGTTTCTGTATTTGGTTGCATTGTGAGTATTTGCAGAGACTTTTTGTATTTGGTTGCTTTGTGAGTATTTGCAGAGAGTTTTTGTATTTGGTTGCTTTGTGAGTATTTGCAGTGCGTTTTTGTATTTGGTTGCTTTGTGAGTATTTGCAGAGCGTTTCTGTATTTGGTTGCATTGTGAGTATTTGCAGAGACTTTTTGTATTTGGTTGCTTTGTGAGTATTTGCAGAGAGTTTTTGTATTTGGTTGCATTGTGAGTATTTGCAGTGCGTTTTTGTATTTGGTTGCTTTGTGAGTATTTGCAGTGCGTTTCTGTATTTGGTTGCATTGTGAGTATTTGCAGTGCGTTTCTGTATTTGGTTGCTTTGTGAGTATTTGCAGTGCGTTTCTGTATTTGGTTGCATTGTGAGTATTTGCAGTGCGTTTCTGTATTTGGTTGCTTTGTGAGTATTTGCAGTGCGTTTCTGTATTTGGTTGCTTTGTGAGTATTTGCAGAGCGTTTCTGTATTTGGTTGCATTGTGAGTATTTGCAGTGCGTTTCTGTATTTGGTTGCTTTGTGAGTATTTGCAGAGCGTTTCTGTATTTGGTTGCATTGTGAGTATTTGCAGAGACTTTTTGTATTTGGTTGCTTTGTGAGTATTTGCAGAGAGTTTTTGTATTTGGTTGCTTTGTGAGTATTTGCAGTGCGTTTTTGTATTTGGTTGCTTTGTGAGTATTTGCAGAGCATTTCTGTATTTGGTTGCTTTGTGAGTATTTGCAGTGCGTTTTTGTATTTGGTTGCTTTGTGAGTATTTGCAGAGCGTTTCTGTATTTGGTTGCATTGTGAGTATTTGCAGTGCGTTTCTGTATTTGGTTGCTTTGTGAGTATTTGCAGAGCGTTTCTGTATTTGGTTGCATTGTGAGTATTTGCAGTGTATTTTTGTATTTGGTTGCTTTGTGAGTATTTGCAGAGAGTTTTTGTATTTTGTTGCTTTGTGAGTATTTGCAGTGCGTTTTTGTATTTGGTTGCTTTGTGAGTATTTGCAGAGCGTTTCTGTATTTGGTTGCATTGTGAGTATTTGCAGAGACTTTTTGTATTTGGTTGCTTTGTGAGTATTTGCAGAGAGTTTTTGTATTTGGTTGCTTTGTGAGTATTTGCAGAGAGTTTTTGTATTTGGTTGCATTGTGAGTATTTGCAGTGCGTTTTTGTATTTGGTTGCTTTGTGAGTATTTGCAGTGCGTTTCTGTATTTGGTTGCATTGTGAGTATTTGCAGTGCGTTTCTGTATTTGGTTGCTTTGTGAGTATTTGCAGTGCGTTTCTGTATTTGGTTGCATTGTGAGTATTTGCAGTGCGTTTCTGTATTTGGTTGCTTTGTGAGTATTTGCAGTGCGTTTCTGTATTTGGTTGCTTTGTGAGTATTTGCAGAGCGTTTCTGTATTTGGTTGCATTGTGAGTATTTGCAGTGCGTTTCTGTATTTGGTTGCTTTGTGAGTATTTGCAGAGCGTTTCTGTATTTGGTTGCATTGTGAGTATTTGCAGAGACTTTTTGTATTTGGTTGCTTTGTGAGTATTTGCAGAGAGTTTTTGTATTTGGTTGCTTTGTGAGTATTTGCAGTGCGTTTTTGTATTTGGTTGCTTTGTGAGTATTTGCAGAGCGTTTCTGTATTTGGTTGCTTTGTGAGTATTTGCAGTGCGTTTTTGTATTTGGTTGCTTTGTGAGTATTTGCAGAGCGTTTCTGTATTTGGTTGCATTGTGAGTATTTGCAGTGCGTTTCTGTATTTGGTTGCTTTGTGAGTATTTGCAGAGCGTTTCTGTATTTGGTTGCATTGTGAGTATTTGCAGTGTATTTTTGTATTTGGTTGCTTTGTGAGTATTTGCAGAGAGTTTTTGTATTTGGTTGCTTTGTAAGTATTTGCAGTGCGTTTTTGTATTTGGTTGCTTTGTGAGTATTTGCAGTGCGTTTTTGTATTTGGTTGCTTTGTGAGTATTTGCAGTGCGTTTCTGTATTTGGTTGCATTGTGAGTATTTGCAGTGCATGTGTTTGTCAAACTAATGAAGATGTTTTCCTAATATGCTGGTGTTTTTTCTATTTGCATATGTTTTCTTCAGTTGTATCTTATTGAACTCTCATTGATGCATGCTCCAAACTACTGGTTTAAAACTAATGATTTGCAAAAGTTTTGAAGCTTCACAAAGCTGTGTTTAGAAATCCCCCAAGACTACAGGACAATCTTGCTACAGTATGCAATTTAGCTAAACTGTTGATATGTCTATACAACAAGATGTTTATTAGCTAAATTACAACATATCCAATTGAATGGCAAGGGGTGTTATAGCAGACAGTCAGTCAATCTTTCTGCACGAGTTAACTAATCTGTCAACATGTTTTTATTTAGATAGCTAGATACTGTCTAATGGCTCATACATTTGAAATTCGGTTGCCCCCTTGAGTACTAAGGTTTGTTACTGCTTCAGTTACACCAAAACGCCCAAGTATACTGTATGTCTGCTTACTTTAACAGAGTATATGGGCATCCCAATTTGTGCATTAACTATTCTATGTCATTGTGTATAAATAACATGAGTAATGTAGTCATTCTGAAATTCAAAAAAGAAAAAGAGCACTTCAAATACAGTGTCACAGAGTGGTGAAATAGTGAAGCGAGGATTCAAGTGGGAGAAATGAAGGATCTTCAATTAATAATAAAAGGAAACAAAAACTCCCCATGGGGGAAAACAAAGCAGGCATCAAAATACACCAGAACTATGGCAGGACACATGAACACAAGGATACAACGATGATGAACCAGCACAGGACTGCAAAAACAGGGAGAATAAATAGGGAAGCAAACAAAAGTGGGTAACGAGGGAAGACAGGTGGGGCAAATTAATCAATAATCAGGTAACAAGATGGGCGGGGCTAGACAGTCGACAGGAGAGCACATGGCACAAGGAAACACATGACAAGCCATGTGCTCACAATAAACAGGACTATAACACAAGTACATGACAATCCGCGAGTGTCAGAGCTCTGTCACCCAACCAAGATATAAACTAGACAGAAGTGACAGAGCCCTGACACCCAGATGATGAAAAAAATGTTGTATATGTTGGACACTTCATGCACTGTCGCAGCTTTTGTGCTGGGGAGAGAGAGGAGAACCCATGAATCTGATGACAAAATAACCTTATAAACTTCATACACGGTTCTCAAAGTCTATATTCAAAGGTCCAAATCAGAATTTTTGTCAATGTCAAAGGTCCGAAACTGTTGGTGGTGACATGCCCCCACGGAAGAAAATTTTGAAAAATAAACCCTTAAATTCATACATTTTATAGCACTTTATAAATGCAACTTATTTGGCAAAGTTGCATTATATATTTTTTTTATATTTTTATAAGTTGCACAAAAATTTGTATAGCAAAGTAGGCTTAATCTATATACAAGACTTAACCACTCAGATATATAAAGGCTATCATGATCATTTTGCCAAAAATGAACCATATTTGTTTAGTTCATAATACGTTTTATTTTTAACTTAAACAAATACGTATTATACGGAACGGTTGGCAACCCATGAGGCACACACGCACATTTGCGCACACACGTAAGGTCGCTCTCTCCCTCTCTGCCGGTTTGGAGCTCGCGAGCTCTAGATTGCGGGAGATTTGAACTAATTTGCGGGCATCAGGGAGCCGCTATCAATATGCGGGAGACTCCTGGAACTTCCGGGAGACTTGGGATATCTGTGAACGCATACCTCTCTGTCCAATCATCTTTGAAAACTCTATTTTCTTCATCAACTTTTCTTTTCCTGGACAATGACATCCTCCACACCCATTCAAACGCTTACTGCGGTGAAGTGTCGCGTTGCGCCCCTTTTTACAGTCTATGGTTGCGCCTGATTACGTCAAAAGTCATACGCTTACTGGATGTCATGGCAACTAAATCACGGAGGAAAACATTAAAAATCTCGCCTTCGTTTTAATTTCGGACCATCTCAAAAAATAAACAAATGATTTTAACATGCGTTTATCAATGTAGGAAATTCACACTTTTAATCCCTTACACACAATTAGTGCTCTTGAAATACGAAATGGAGGCGGGTCCGGATTGAATTCCCTCCGGGTCCGGATCCGGACCGGAGTCCGGACTTTGAGAAGTACTACACTAGACAAATGAGTACATAATGCATAGTATAAGTGCAAAGTGTATAGTACGCCATTTGGAAACAGCTCCAAAGAAATTGCCTTATCAAGCAACTCTTTGAATTCAATCAAAACACGTCTTTTTTTTTGTGGGGGGGGGGGGGGGGGGGGGATATGCAGGCATATTCTTGTTGTTACTCAGTTACTTTAGTAAACAGCGGTTGCTAATAATCTCAGAAGTACTCATGTTGATGATGCAAAGGCAGGGTTACAAATACTAATATTTGAAGAAAGCCCCCCAGAATTGGGGGGGGGGGGGGGGGGTGTAATCGAACTGTTCAGACCAGACAATCGAACCAAGTGTGCTAACTGGCCTAGACTCACTGAGTTAGAACAAGGTTTTTACTGCAGTTAGAGCCCTTTATGTTAGAGACGGACTGTACTGTGAGCTGGGCTGAACTCGGGCTTCTCTCCTCTCTCTTCCCACTCCACCCACTCCATTTCCTCTTCTTCTCTCATTTCTTTTGTAGCACCGAATGGCCTTGGCTGACCATCACTAACCACCCCCCTTGCTGCCCACCGCCTCTGCCCCTGCCCGCCTCAGAAATCACTCAAGGCCCTCTCTCTCTCTTTCTCTCCTACTCCCTTGCTTCATTTCTGCTCGGCTCTTTGCAGTCAGAGGTGACCTTCCCCAGCTTACAAGCACATAGACTCAAGGCTTGTCTCCTGTTTAGCTTTAACAAGCTCCTATCTTTTCTTTCCTTTTCTCTCATTCGGTGTCAGTGTTTTTGAAACATAAAAACGAAAGCTACCCAAGACCAATGTTCCTCAACTCTTGTAGCTGTCTCTCTTCTCACCTTATATCTCATTTACTCGCTCCGTACTTGCAGGGGGGAGTATTAGAGTACAAAACGACCTTCTCTTCCCCCGAAGCTAAAACATCTTACAGCAGAGGTCACCCTCCTGATACAGCTCTCCAGATTGGAACACTATACTGCTTGTTTTAATGATGTCAGTGAACACACAAAGCTTCCAGGACATCGCTTTCTCTTTTGAAATACTAAAGCCTTTCCCTACACCCTTTGCCAATTTCATAAATCTGGGAAATCATTATATATAATAAATCATATATAGCCTAATATAAAAATGTATACAGACACACACACAGACACAGACACGCACGCACACACACACACACAAACATATATATCAAAGGGTTAGTTCTCCCAAAAATGAAAATTCGGACATAATTTACTCACGCTTGTGTCGTTCCAAATCCGTAAGACTTTTGTTCATCGTCATATTTTTACTGAAATCTGAGAGATTTCTGTTCCTCCATTGACCGCTACGCAACTGACACTTTGACGCTTCAAAAAGTTCATAAAGAGATTGTAAAACTAATCCATATGAATCTGTTCAGCCCAAATATTCTGAAGAGACTAGATTGCTAATTTAGACTTTTATTCACATATAAACATTTATCAGCGAACATAAATAGAAGCTCAACCGTATTTGCTTGACTCGCGAGAACAAACCTCATTGGTTCTTGCTGAAGCTCAAACGTGCTGAGTAACACGAGAATGAACCTCATTGGTTCTTGCTGAAGCTCAAACGTGTTGCGTAACACGAGAATGAACCTCATTGGTTGTTGCTGAAGCTCAAACGAGCTGCGTAACACGAGAATGAACCTCATTGGTTGTTGCTGAAGCTCAAACGAGCTGCGTAACACGAGAATGAACCTCATTGGTTGTTGCTGAAGCTCAAACGTGCTGCGTAACACGAGAATGAACCTCATTGGTTGTTGCTGAAGCTCAAACGTGCTGCGTAACACGAGAACAAACCTCATTGGTTCTCACGTCAAGCGAACATGCTGAGCTTCTGTTTACCACAACTAATGTGTGAGTTGATTAATATGTGAATAAAAACCTAAATTCTATGTGTTCATCATATAAAACGATAGAGTCTCTTCAGAAAAAATGAACTAAACCACTCATATGGATTAGTTTTACAATCTCTTTGTAAACTTTTTGAAGCATCAAAGTGGTATTGCGTAGCTGAAGGGACAGAAATCTCTCAGATTTCATTAAAAAGATCTTCATTTGTGTTCCGAAGACTAACGAGTCTGGAAAGTCTTACGGGTTTGGAACGAAATGAGGGTGAGTAATGATGACATCATTTTTTGGGGTGAACTAACCCTTTAACAGATCTAATTACTGAATGAATACATGACATATAATATAAATATATAAAATACTAAAATAAAATCCTATGTAAACTATATATATATAAAAAAACATTACAAAGAGAAACATCTAAAATATATAGCCATTGCTGAGCTCCATGTTGCTCTTCACAGCAATCCCAACCTTTCCACCTCACGAGTGGTTTGAAGATCTAGTGAGAGCTGCATGTGTTGAATGAGGAGGAGGAAAGGGTTAATCCTCAATGTTGCCTCCTGCTTTAACGGAGCAGCAAGTCATTTAATTTGACCTTACCTAACCTTTAGGGGCCGTGACACACTCCCACACCAGAACAAATTACCCCTGACCTCGCAGGGAAGGGGCAGCTCTCGGCCATGAGGGTGCTCAGGTCATCGGCTCTGGGCTGCATGGGAACTACAATACATTATACACGAATATACGAGTTTGTTACTCAGGAAATCAATGCATTGTGTATCTTTTCATTAGACAATGTAGTGTAGTTTCGTGTACTTTTTCCTTGTTGCCCCAGGGCGATTTCTGCACAAAATATTTTCCAGGAGTTTTTGAAGATTTTACAGTGTGGTTTCATGTAGAAAAACATTTAGGGTTAAAACACAAAAGGAACTGATGTCAGTAAAAGTCCAGAAATTTTTTTCAGACAAAATTGGTTGTTTTTGCCCACAAGAATTGTGGCCATTTACATGCAGGGAAACACCCCTGTGTCATGATGGAGCTTTTAAGAGCTTTCTCAATACAAATCTCAAAAGCCACGGCCAGCCCTGTTGTGTCCATCGTTCGTCATATTATTCTCCTCTCGCTTTATTACTCTTTGCTTTACTCTTTTCCTGTATGAGTGACTCTCACAAAACAAGTTTCACCCCAGAATATGAATGTTTCCAGATGTTTACAGTCACAGTGTTTTAATATTCATCCCTCAATGCCTCTCAATGATGTCTTATTACAGTATTATAGTTTTTATTGTAATAAAGTAAAAAGTGCTTTGATACAATATGACCATGATGTAAAAAATAAGTTACAAGTCAAATAATATAAGAATATTGGAGGGCGGGCTATGAAAATAAACGAAGGGTTCTCAAGTTTTATCAAAACCTTGGAGTGAGATCACATGCGGTTAGGGGAGGAGCCAAAGGGGAGGAGCCCCAGTGGAGCCACGCCCATCCCCGCCCCCCAATTTTACCCATTGTTCATAATTAACCAGCACAAATTGAAATTATAACAATTGGTAAATCTGATAAATGACAGAGCAATTCATCACATCAAATATACTCTTTAGTGTTATATTTCAAAATTACAAAAATATAACAAATTGCTCCAAAATTTTTGCATTTTTCCCTGACATCTTTGAAAAATACAAATGCAATGGCAATGATTAATGTATGTTTGGACATGATATAAAATATTACCCAGAGCACTCTGCTTTAATGTAGCCTTAAAGGAGTAGTTCACTTTTAAAAAAACTTTTGCTGATAATTTACTCACCCCCATGTCATCCAAGATGTCCACGTCTTTCTTTCTTCAGTCGAAAAGAAATTAATGTTTTTGATGAAAACATTCCAGGATTTTCTCCATATAATGGACTTCATTGGGACCCAAACGGTTCAAGGTCCAAAAGACAGTTTCAGTGCAGCTTCAAAGGGCTTTAAACGACTCCAGACGATGAATAAGGGTCTTATCTAGGACCCTTCGAGTCATGACTCGAAAAAAGATTTGTTAATTTTGATGAACGAGTTCGAACAGGACAGTCACGAACGCTCATCACAGAACAGAGCAAGGCGAGCATTTGTGCTTAAAAAACTTAAACTTTGTTATTTATTTTTTAAATGATTTATTTTTTATTTTTTGGACCTTGAACCGTTTGGCTCCCAATGAAGTCCATTATATGGAGAAAATCCTGGAATGTTTCTTTTCGACTGAAGAAAGAAAGACGTGGACATATGGGATGACATGGGGGTGAGTAAATTATCAGCAAAAGTTTTTTCAAAAGTGAACTACTCCTTTAATGTAACTAGAAAAACTATTAATACAGTATAATATATCATTTAAAATAAAATTTAGAAATACATCTTCATTCCTTCCCATAGCCATTTCCCGACCCTTAGCCAAAGCTTCTGGCCTGGTTGCAAAGTAGTTGTAGAGTTTTTGATTGCATCAATAATAATGTATACGATGGGCTATATATTAAATGTTCTAGCCTAAAAATGTTAGACGAGCTTTTTTCCACCTTCTCCATCACGACCTATGATCACGACGTGTGTTCGCGCGATATTGTTGGTTACCTAGTAACGAACGTAATGTGCCCGAGAATGTGTGTGCGTGTGTTCGCGCCATGTCGCGGTGGCCGAGAATGTTCCGTCAACTTCCGTGTGTTCGCGCATCTAT
The DNA here is from genome assembly GCA_036326025.1 of Chrosomus eos. Taxonomy (NCBI): domain Eukaryota; kingdom Metazoa; phylum Chordata; class Actinopteri; order Cypriniformes; family Leuciscidae; genus Chrosomus; species Chrosomus eos. Next base: position 29,096,134 of record CM070837.1, read on the forward strand.
GTTGCCCAGTAACGAACGCAATCTGGCCGAGATACGGACGCGCTGGCGGCAGGAAACTTCACTTTTGTGCCTGCGCCTCGTATACAACGTTATATATAACACAACTTTGTTGGCATTGCCTTTTCAGCGTGAGAAATACACGGTGTGGCGTGTGAGCATGTGAACTGGTTGAATTGCGTGTGTCTCACGGCCAATGCGTGAGACTTGAGAACCCTGGAATAGTCTTTATAAGCAATAAGGTACGAGAGACTGTGCTGTTTCGTGAATAAGTCCTGCAACCCCTTCAGCCGTGACTTATTCACGGTACAGCACTAGCCTCGAGTACCTTATTGCTTTTATAAAACGGTTACCACACAAAAAAAAATATTAAAGCTGAAAAATATGTATCTATGCAACTTTCATGAAGTAAAATCTCTAAAAGCCTACCCTCCGCTGGAAAAAATAGTCCCTGGCCGAGTGGCCGTAAACAGCAACAGAAATTACATACATTATTTCGCCAATAGATGGCGGCATAGACTGTCTTTATGAGTGAGTCAGTCAGTAGAGAAGACTTTTACATTGAAAGGATTCAAAATTGTGATCACGGACAGAGACAATTTATATGAGACATGTCACTTCCTCAATCCTCAATAGAACTATATAGGGAAAACTTGTAACGCCAAAGATGGCGGTTGTATGCACATGTCCCACCCCTCCCGCTTGACAGCCAATCGTCTGCTTTTAACAGTCAAGCCGGGAAACATTTAAGCCTATCGCCTGGTTCCTCTGACGCATGCGCACAGTTGAGGTTTGGCAGAAGGCGGCAGATTTGAAATGTACTGTATGTGTGCGTTGTGTAAATATCAGACATCCCAAGTCTCTCGCATATTGATAGCGGCTCCCGGATGCCCGCAAATTAGTTAAAATCTCCCCGAATCTAGAGCGAGTGTGCTTCAAACCGTGTAGCGCGCGCACCGTACGGAAGAGAGGGAGAGAGCGAGAGACCTGCGTGTTGTTGTGTGAACTCTTGCGCATGCGCAGTAAAAGTATAACCGGTGGGGGAAAAGGCGTTTTAAACCTTATTTTGGGGCAAAGTCTTCCAACTTTTTCAGCGATTTTTATGATATTTTACTGCTGTTTCTATACATGCAGTTTTTATGTCCCGGTGACCAGTGAAACTGCAGTTCTGACTCTCTGCCCATTCATTTAGATAGGAGCCTGGTCTTGTTAGTCTGAAATAGCTGCCCGGAGGCGTTGCCAAGATGGCGGCCGAGTGGCAGGACTTGCCTAAAATGACTTTGTCATGGAGAAGAAAGACGCAACTGACAGATGAGATGACTATAGGAACGGAAAACCCCATAACTGTTAAAAGGACAAGATATCGCAGCGGACATTCAAACGGATTTTTGTATTATGAATATAGGACTGAGCTGAAGAAAAATGCTATGTCTACTGTAAATGCAGGTACACTCGCTTACTCGATCTCTCACAATACTCTACTCTAGCTGAAATGAACAATGAGATCGAGATCGAGTTTAAGTTGGTTGCTAGGGGTGTTGTGTAGTGATACATAGATAGAACCTTTGGGTAAAGCGGTCTTAGCCGTGTTTTATCGTGAATAAAACACAGCTATTGACCAATCAGAATCAAGGATTGGAACTAACCGTTTCATAAAATGTGATGCCACACTTCTTTATATTTAATGATGAAATATGAAGTTTCTTTTTTTCCCTTTTTCTTCCTCCACTTTCACTCCCTCACAGCCTACTCATCCTCTTCTCAAGCTGTTTATCTATTGGGGAGAATTGTTTTTTTCTTCTCATAATCGTCTCAGAGGCTGACGACCCGTGTCCACACTAGCGAGGTGGAGGCCTCTGTGTGTCTGAACAGCGGTTAATGTGAAAGGACAGGCCCCCAGCCTCAGCCACGAGAGAAAAGACGAGAAGAAAACACACAAGTGCAGAAAGAACCGAAAAACCACTCTCGCTTTTTGTATCTTGGTCCTTTTCTTCCTCCCTCCCGCACTGAGGGATATGTATTGGAAAGTAGCTGGCACCAGAGCCCGTGATGTCACTGCTGGTAGGTGTTTAAGCAGCTTACTAACATGAGAGGAAGAAAGAGAAAAAGAGAGAGCACACAGCGTGGGTTGAAAGGGTAGAGGCATGTGCAGATGCTGTATGTGGGTATGTGCTTAGTGGAGGATGATGTGTGTCAGAAGGGCAGATTCATGGAGCCGGGAGTGACCGTTCTTAGGCCATGAATGTGTGCGAGAGTTGCTGACATACTGAGTTTGAAGACGTGATTAGTGGTGTTGCCAAACAGAAGAATCACTAATACTATTGCTCATACTTAAGGCTGTCGATCAAGGATTTGAACAAAACTCTAAAGGGCCGTTCACACCAAGGATAATGACTATAATGAGATCTATGACGTTTTAATGATCATTGGGAGTACACACAATAACTATAAAGATAGGAACGATATTGTTGGAATCACTTTCAGAACGAATTCTTCCAGCTGATGAATGTTTAAAAAAACATTGACAGCCAACTCGCCGCCACCGCCCTTTAGCTTTTTTTATAGAAATAAAACGAATTTAGTTCATTTGGAAAACAGACGCTACATATAAATACTGTAGTAAGGAGAGATGACAGACAAGATGACGGCGTGTGGTGTGCAACAGATCCTGAGCGAAATGGTTCCACAGACCAGTCTTCTTCAATGCTCTGCCACGACGCTTTAAGCTTGACGTCGACTAGTCGCTGATCATAACCTATAGAGGGCGTAACAGGATAAGCAATCTTTGAAGTCCACTTTTACGCACAGTTAAAATGACAAGTAAATGCATAGTCAAGTCAAGTCAAGTTATCATCATTTATATAGCGCTTTTAACAATGTAGATTGTTTCAAAGCAGCTTTACAGAGACAAACATATCATTTAAGGTAACAGGGTTTGGTTTTATAGCGGTTCTTGAATAATGTTGTTTCCAGCTAATGTTAGTTTTGATTGATTCACTTCCGTCGAAATGAATGATCATTTGTTATTAAATTAGGGGCCGCTAAGAGACTTTAAACGCAAACCTGTGATAAACGCTGATGGCGTTTACATGTGCGTTAAGAATTGATTCTATAGTTCTGTGCGTTTGAATACATGTGTGCGCAGGTTCGTAATTCGCTACAAACCATGCCTAAACAAACTACTTGTCTTGCCTATAAATTTTGATGCAGAATTTTATTTTATCATTTTGGGGTAGGTACGCGAAACCGAAATTTCATAGCGCTTTATCTGTAGAGTGGATTAGGGATCCTCCATAGGGAGAGGCTAGTTGGCACTTCAGCACTGCATACGTTGTCATCGGGTCCAGGCGAAAGTCCTTCGTCAGATCTGGAAACGGCCTGGATCCGGCTAGTCTCAGCCTCAGACATCACGCCCACGGAAAGTTGGCTAAACGTCTGATGCATATGGTACACTTAACTGGAAACACTTCAGGAATGTCGAAGTCGTCATCTGATTCGTTGAATTTTATCGGATTTGCGGGGGGCGCCAGTGTCGCGTTTATTTTCGGTCCGCCGGGAAACAAAGCGCAGACGTGTGATTGCGGAAGAAAAACTATTGTGTTCTGTTTACATGAGTGACAATGAGCATTTATCAAGATCAGCTAAACGTAGGATTCTCAAAAGTATGCGAGGTTCACGGCAAAGACTCTTTAAGAGATGTCCAGGAGTTTTGCACGCTGACTTGTTGCACGCCGGTCTGTTGTTGTGGGGACATTTCCACGCTCAGAAACGTGACGCTGAACGAAACGAACTGTAATTGGTTGTTTGACATGTCGGTCAAACGGCCTTATGGGCGGGCCTTGGCCAAAGAAAGCTGCTATGAATTCTGCGCCGTCAGTCTGAAGGTCTGGCTACGCGAGACTAGGATCGGGCAGGCTGCAGGAAAACCTCGGGATAAACAAAGACACTAAATTAGCGTAGATGCAATTCATTCATTCATACTCCGAGAGCAATCCACAATATGTTTGATTATATCAGAGGTCTTCACTCCTGCTCCTGGAGAGCCACTGTCCTGCAAAGTTTAGTTCCAACCCTAATCAAACACACCTGAATCAGCTCATCAAGCACTTCAGAATCGCTTGAGTATTCAAAGGCAGGTGTGGTGAAGCAGGTTGGAACTAAAATCTGCAGGACAGTGGCTCTCCAGGAGCAGGAGTGAAGACCTCTGGATTATACCATCTGGATGCTCAAAATTGATCGGGTGAATGCACGTATTAATTGTACCCGTAAGTTAATCGTCGTTCTAAACGAATGCGCTGCTGCATTGTAACGCACACACATACAAACAGTAGCATGTAATTCACGTGCAGATTGCGCACTCAATAGCGCAGAAAGGTATTGTTAACACTACGTTCGGATTCATCAATCCAGGGTTAGGGTTAGTGTTGACATGCAAACCTTTTGTTTCAATTGGACTAAATTCATTCAGATTGAAACAAAATGCAAACATAGTGTCACAAGATCATTTGAATTGGCCGAATTTTCAACTACACACCATAAAAAGGCGCAAATTAGATTACTCCAAGATACTCGTTTGTATTGTATTGTATTATTGTAATTGTATTATATTGTGAAGATAATAGCCAACACAAGAAAGGTCCTCTTTTAAATAGTGAGTCAACTGTATTAATTGATTGCATCTGTCTTAAGTCAACAGTAGAGGTCAATATGTGATAAATTTGCATTGTTTTCTCTTAAAAATGAGAACGTAGGGGGGCGGCATATTCCTATTTTGCCCGGAGCGCTGGATTGTCTTCCCCCAACCCTGACCGTGCATCCCCAGTAACAATATATCGTGCCTATATCCCAGTGCAATGTTCAACCGTAGCCTACGCATCACGGATGTTAAAAATCAATCGTGGTATGTATTAAGATCAAGAAAGGAGCATAAAAGAGAAACTAAAGAAGACAAGATCCAGAATGAAGGTGTCAGAGTGACATAATACACATTTAAGAGGGGGGGTCAAACAGAGAATCCAGCTGCGTTGTGTGTATATGTGTGTGTTTTTTTGTTATGAGAGATTTAAGCCCCATGTGTTGTGCAAGAAGACCCACCCTAATAATTTTCACACTCCCACAGGATGGAATGGGTTAAAGGACGCAAAGGGAGAGGCATCATGGGAAGGCGTGGGATGCTCTATCCGTCCGGCCTGTTTTGCGGCTACAAAGAAAAAGTGAGGTCAGAAAAGGAGGAGTAAACGGGGAACAGCGATAGAGAGAAACAGAGGGAGGGAAAGAGCATAATTGAAGGGTAGGGCTGCTGATCAAGACACACAACGAGAGTTTCAGCATCGTCGACACAAAAAATGCTCACATGCCAAAATAATGATAGCACCAGGCGTGGACAGAATCTGGAGACGGTTCATATTTTGAGGGGAAATTTGTGGGATTCAGTTGAATGGATTGAAGCAAACAATGTTTTAAATGGACCTGAGAGTACAACACTCCTATTGGTGGCTTAAAGGACCCTCAAATTAGCCAAAATGTTTAATAAACAAACACAGAATGGCCAGGGAAAGTGTCAAATATTATAAATCACAGGTGTTCTAGTTCTGTAAAAGTGTTTGTACACTGTAAAAAATGATTTTCATGATTTGTTATCACAACTTTTTATATTTTGTCAAATCAACTTAGATAATTAATGTAGTTCAGATAACATAATATTTTGAGTTTCTATTTCTTAAACCAATCTCCATTGTTGTATTAACTCAAAGTTTTAATTTCAATTAACTAAAAATTTTAAGGCAACCAGGTAACTTACTTTTTTAAGTTAATCCAACTTTTTTTTTTACAGTGTAGCTTTTGGTGAAATTCTGATGGCCCTTCTGAACTGAATATGTTCTATGCCAAACTACACAGAGTAAATGCAGTCTTTGGTACTGTACATCATTTGGGATTGAAGTTTTAAAGCTTATTCACTCATTATCTTATGACCGGTTAAGATTCTCTTTAAAAGTTGCAGTAGTGAGTGACATGACTTGAGGAAACGCATGTCTATTGAAAACAGTGTGAGACCAGTTACACACCAAAGAGTTAATTCAGTGTTTATTAGAGGTTTTGTTCAATTCCCTAACCTTAAGAATTAAGAATTAAAAGATCTAAAGACACGTGGATACAGTCTCACCCAAACATAAACATGCATACACACAAACAGAACAACACGTCTTTGTCTTGTCCTCTCAGCAAACTCGTGCTGATGAAGACGCAAACACTCCCTCATTTGGTCACTCCTCCCCCATCTCTCCATTTCTCAGTTCCTCTATCCATTCCCTCCCTTTCTCGCCTGACCAGCTCCACTAATTTAGTTTTTCATTTCTTCTCTCACCTCAACTCATCCCCATTCCTTCCTCTCTCTCCCAAGAAAAACACACCCACGAGAGTGTTAAAAGACGACATTGAACAAAAGGGGGGAATTACACTTACAGAATGATTTCTGAAGGATCATGTGACACTGAAGACTGCGGTGCTGAAAATTCATTTATTCTGCAGAGAAAAATTACACTTAAATATATTAAAATAGAAAACAGTTCTTATAAAATGTATTAATATTTTACAATATATATATTTTTGATCAAATAAATGCAGCCTTGGTGAGCAGAAGAGACTTTCTATTTAACTATTGACAAGTGTTAGTCTGTCTGTGTATATTATTATTATTAATATTATTTAGGAGTTTTTTTGCAGTTTTTTGTGTGAATTAAATGTAAATGCAAATGTCAAATATAGTTTGGCAAACAAAATTCACCCTCTTAAAAATGTAAATTAAAATAGTTTTTAAAAATCTTCCATGTACATTGTGTTCATTCGTTTTTGAACTAATATTAAAAGCAGAATAAAGTGAAAATGGCGGAAATGTTTTAACTTTTTCAAAATAACAAAAAACAAGAATGAGAAAGCTTCTTTAAAAAGAAGAGAGAGCAATGTTACAGTAAATGAAGAATTTACAAGGAACTGTGAGCAACACAAGAAGAAGAGAGAGACAGAGATAGATAAAGCTGTCTCATCCCATCATATATAAAAAACTTCAGAAATGAGTACCACATCTCACAGGGGAGCAAGAAAGAATCCGAGAGAAAGAATGCTGAGAGGGAGAAGCAAATAGAAATCCCAATCAATACAGTCTCTATGAGCAGCTCAGACGCAGAGAAAGTGGGTCAAACAATGGCAGAAGAACAGGAGTGAGCGAGGGAGAGACTGTGAGGGAGGGAGAGAGAGAGGAGGTGGTGACCCCTGTTGACTACCTATCCAAGACCCGCAACCCCTGATGGCTTTATATGAGACTTTTGGGAGATTCTAGGCAATGCATTGTGGGATGGATCCTGCCTCTAGTCAGCTCAGTGACTGTAAGACACAGTGTGTTTATGTCTTAATGGCTTAGATGAGCACAACTGTTCTAACACACTGCAAAACAGAGTCAAAATGGATTGGAAGATGTTTAGCGAAATTTAGTAATGCAAACACAGATTTACCTTCCATATGGCTTATGTGAGATTGATAATGTGTTTTGCGTACATGTTCTTGTGGCACTTTCGATACTGTTTACTGTTCAACTCCAACGTAAATGCAGCTAATTTCAATTAAGACATTTTCTGAGGAAAAGTGAGTGGTTCTTTCCTTTGCAGAATTCTCCAATTGAGGTTGCTTGATCATTTTTGAGTGATTACCTCTATAGTATTACAAAACCACCAGTTTCTTTTTATGAGGTTTCTAGTAAGCCTTAGGAAGACCTATAAGTTATAAATTATTTATATTATTCAAGCTTAAATGACTCTGGGCCCCTTTTTGTCAAAGACAATATTCAAATGCCTTTTTATCAAGTCTGATATTTCCCTCTGGTATCACCAAGTAAAGTGTTTGTTTTGCAATGGCAATACATCTAGGTAATCACTAAAATAAAAGTGTTTTACAGACACTTTTACCCGGTGTCTGAAGCATACCTGTCAACATTTGGTTTTCTAAATCCGGGAGATTTCTCCGGGCCTCGAACACCCCATGTATGTGGGTAATTTCTGTTTGATGCTAATTTTTATCTTATTTTGTTTATTAAGTAACGATGTGGACGGTAGAACGTGTGACAGACAGTTAGGCTACACGAGTCCGATTTGGGAATAAAGTGCGAGTTATGAGATGCCAATCGCCTCCGTGTGTCTGTCTGGCCTCTGCATGCAATAACCTCAGTTGTGAGCTATCCCTAATCTTCCTGAAGCAACGCGTTACAAACTGTACTAGGCCTACAGTTTCATTGCGGGGACACCACCTTCACCTGACATCATGTCTATCGGCTCGCTTTCGGGTTAAACTTTCAGCGACTGCGCAACTGGGTTATAGGTTGCCAGGTTGAGGTGACAAACAGGTTGAAATTGTAAATGGTCTGTGGATTGTGTGAATATAATGCATTTAATACAATCTGGCAACTGGTCAACATCAGACAAACATATTGGTCCGATAGGAGTTTGCGCCATGCAAATTACGGGAGTTTCCCGGGAAAAATAACAAACCGGGAGGGGTCCGGGAGATAGGGCTAAAAAACGGGAGAAACCCAGGAAAAACGGGAGTGTTGACAGGTATGCTCTGAAGCACGTGTAACTACATGGTGATACCATCAGCCGACGCAGAGCGATAACGTCACCTGCTATTTTCTGTGATGGCAAAGTTGAATTTTCAGCATCATTATTCCAGTCTACAGTGTAACATGATCCTTCAGAAATCATTCTAATATTATAAAATGTTATCTAATGTTCTGTTTTTATCAATCAACAGGTGCCGCTACATATTTTTCAGGATTCTTTGATCAAAAGAACATAATTTATTTGATATACATATTTTTTTTGTAACATTATAAATGTCTTTATACAGACATCCCATCCTGCAAAAACTAATTCCCGCCCCCCACCATCCAAAAACGCATCTTAATACCAGGTAAAAACAGGGTTCTTTGTCGATGTGAAACTTTACACTGCGTCTGGTCAGATGCTATGGGGAACACCATCAGCATAACCGGTGTCTGAAGCATGTGTTCAAACCATAGACTGTAAAAAATATGGACAAAGGTCTGTGACGTCACCCATAGACTTTCCGAATAACGGTTCTGAAGCCGTTTATGGGGGGTATGGGCGGCGCCATCTTTGAAAATCTTGGGAAAGCCTAACCCCGCCCACCTTATGGTCAATCCATATATGGGTAAAAGGGGGCTTTGTGTGAGACTGAGCCGGCCGGTGGACACGCCTCTTCATTCAAGCAGCCTCAGCTATCTGTAACATTACTATTGCGAGTGTACACAAATATAGTAAACACTTTGCAGATTGAATGTCCTGTATGAACGAAATGATGGAGTATGTTTTTATGCTTCCACTGTTCGATCGCGACCGCGAAACACACACACACACACGCCTGCTTCTCTCTCACACACACACACACACACGCAGTTCGATGGTGCCTGCGTCTCTCTCCCTCTCTCTCTCACACACACACACACACACAAGAGTTCAATCGTACCTCTCTCTGAGGCGATTTAATGCTAACTGTTGCAGTGCCACTGCCCACAAACATTGATGCTAAATACAAATACTGCTGACTACGTAAAATAGTAGTGGAATGTCACTTACCGGAAAAAATGGAGCGAAGTAACTGACTCCTACAGTGTCGGTTAGTACAGTTTATAGCAGAGCAACCCATTTTATGTACGATATTTCAATACAAATGTTCAGAATGGATCCAGAGGTGGTGTGATGTGTTGTGTCAGATCATGGCCGAGACGTCAAATTTCACTCGGCGCAGCCCGTTATCAACTGTCAATCAAAGTTAACCACGCCCTTATTTGTCATACATTTTATATCTAAATACGATCTAAACTAACGAGTTAGAAAAAAATTCACCCCCCTCACAGTTGTCAGGCACTCGGTACCTATCGAAAAATACAATAAAAGTCCATGGGACCAACCTGTAAAAGCATGAATTTATGCTGTGAAAACGGACATTTTAACATGGGGTCTATGGACATTTGCTCACTTTTGGGACCTGCCCCTAGCGGATTTTCGATGTATTGCAGTTTTTCGCACTTCCGGGTAGGCTTCATTTATGAGATTAGAATGTTGCCGCTTGGTTCAAACACGACGATTTTACTGGCAAACAACAGTCCATGATGTCACTACTGATGCGTCTGTGAGTATAAGAGAGCACCTCCAATATTTGTCATCTGCTTTTATATGTTCAGGAGCCATTTGCTTGTGTTAGCGCGTGTGAATGTGATTACTATGGAAAAGCACTTAGGCAAGCGTTTCGGTAAGTGTGCCTCTATGTTCTAGGTTTTTGACACCTGATGACACACATGATAGTCTTCACTATATAAAGATTGATCCTAACTACTACTCTTCAATTGTCATTTGATTAACATTAATGAACAAACGGCAGCAGTAGTATTAAGCTGCTGTCACTTTAAGACGAATGCACAGATCTAATATACTCACCAAACTAGGTAGCCTATTTTGACATATTTCTGTGTGTATTGAACTGTTTAGTCGTGAACCCAAAGCTCAAAGTTCACTTTGCTTCTCCCCCGTCGTTCCACTCAGTCTTGGAATGCGAGCACAGAAAGCCGCTTGGGGAACAGTATTAATTTTCCGGCTTAATGCAGTTTTAATAACTCTTTTTATTATCGAGCACATCCTGCAGTTTAGCAACAGAAGACTGTATTTTACAACAATCTAGCTAATCTGGATGTTAAGATCTGATCGGCTCTTCTGATTCTGATCTTTATAGACAACCTATCAAACTATTAAAAGCAATATCGACCAATCATTGGTGCCCGATCAGTAGGTGCACCCTTAGTCCAAATCTTCACCGAAAAACTCTGAGGGTCCTGGTCCGTCTCAGGACTGGAGACAGGGCCAGAGGGAGAGCGTGGCCTCTTGTGCTCCTCTAGCAATAGGGTACAGAGGAGGCAAGACTCTAGGAGGAAAAGGCAAGATCTGAGGGAAGAAATTTAGAAGACAAGATCGAGTTGCTGAGAAGAAATAACATATCTCCTCCTTCCATTGCTTGCCAGACTTTCTAACTTTGGCCTGTGCTAATTGTCTTAGTACAGGCTATAGCAGGCCCTAGATGAGTACGGTGAGGGTCGAAGCAGCCTACCCCAGATATTGGAGTAGGTTTAAGTAGGTTATCTCCCTAATGGCTCCCCCTAAGAAGACAGCTGTATCAATAGGTTTCAGCTAGTGCTTATCGGCTCCCCTTAATATGCTGTTCTTCAGGGTTGAGTGTATAGCAGAATCCTCCCCCATTTCTGAGGGTCCTAAAGTAGGGTCCTCCGCTTCCCGCGAGAGCCTTTATCGATCTCTGAGAACCTGACAAAAAGTGGTATTGTGCCTTAAAGCATCCCTTCTCATTGTTAGGTACCTTCGGGAGTGTAGGAGGCTTGAGATCTGGGGTGAATCCAGTCAGGGCGTGAGTGCTTTCCCTATTTGCATTGGGGGAGCAAAGCTGAAGCTCCCCTGTGGATCCCTAGGAGTAGATATTTTTATAGTGGGATATTAATTATTCTAGATAAAATGATTCCCGTGCTTTCTCCTTCTAAAGGTAGTCGTAGGCTAATGGAACTAGAGATGCTCTCCCAGGGCCAGTACTCCCTATAGACCAGGGTTTCTCAATTCCGGCCCTAAAGGGGCCACTGCCCTGCAGAGTTAAGTTCAATCGATCAATCTCACCTATCTGCAATTTTCTAGTAACTATGAAGACCTTTATTAACTTGTTCAGGTGTGTTGGAACTAAACTCTGCAGGGTAGTGGCCATCTAGGAACAGATTTGAGGAACCCTGCTATAGACCTTATGTGCCAGATAAACAAGCGTACAGCCATCTTTACACCGTGCCCTAACTACACGCGCCACGACAAAAGGTATCTTTTCCATGTTAATCAGAGTTTTTGTCCGACGGCGGCACGCAACGATTCAATTTTAGAAACGGTTTCTATTTTTCTGCGACGTCATGGCTGGAAGAACTGTGCTTTATTTAATGTTAAAAGCATGCAATGCTTTGAATATAATTTAGTACTCCCAGCTTTGTAGCTGTAAAAGCAACAATGGATAATTCACCTCAGATCTTGAAATTAAACAAATGAAAACAAGAATGTTCAAACTGTGAACAAACAAGTGTATTCTTTGACAAAGATTGTTTTAGTAAGTCAGTAGCCTATGTATTGTGAATTTGATTATGTAGCCTACTTATCCTTTTTCTTGCGAGTGCCGTCAAGATTACTCTCTGGTGCTGCGGACTTGCCACGAGACTCCGCCCACACGCTGTTCTGATTGGCTGTGGGTTTTACTTGATTTTGACAGTCTAGTGTGGACAGACAAATTATTTGTTATTGGAATCTTATCTTATCCTCTGGTTAGGACACAGTGGTCGAATTTTAGCTGGTGAAGTGGATTTACTTATTGTTGTGTTAAAGGGTTAGTTCACCCCAAAATGAAAATTAAGTCATTAATTACTCACCCCCATGCTGTACCAACCCCGTAAGACCTTCGTTCATCTTCGGAACACAAATGAAGATTTTTTTTATTAAATCTGAGAGGTACATCACTGCTACATAGGCTGCCAGGGAATGAAACTTGACGGCCCCGAAAAGTTATTAAAGAAATCGTTAAAAGAGTCCAACTGACTACAGTGGCTCAATCTTAAGTTTATCGAGCTACGAGAATACTTTTTGAGCGCAAAAAACAAACAAAAATAGCGACTCTATTCAAGTATTCTCTTTGGGCCTGGAGATTTCACGTAGTGTTATTGCGCAACGCTTCTGGTTGAACGTCACACGCATCACACACATGACCAGCGTCGGCCAATAGTGAGCCTACGTGTGACGTATAACACAGAAGCGCTGCGCTGTTACACTACGTCAACAGCTTAGGAGAAAGACACGGAAGAGAAGAGATGGTAGAATAAAGTCGTTATTTTTGTTTTTTTTTCGCACAAAAAGTATTCTCGTCGCTTGATAAACTTATAGTGGAGCCACTGTAGGCACATTCAATATTTAAACATTTTCTTTAATGACTTTCTGGGCCGTCAAGTTTCATTCCCTTAGGCAGCCTATGTAGCAGTGATGTACCTCTCAGATTTAATCAAAAATATCTTCATTTGTGTTCCGAAGATGAACGAAGGTCTTACGGGGTTGGTACAGCATGAGGGTGAGTAATTAATGACTTAATTTTCATTTCTGGGTGAACTAACCCTTTAACGAAAGTTATCGTGAGCAATGAGCATTGTAATGTTTAAAGTGGATGTCATAACAAATGTCAGTAGACCGGGGAGATTTTAAAACGAGCGGTTCATTCATGAATCCATAAGAACTTATCCCCATGCTGTGAAAATACAAGTCAGAGCACAACGAGTGCAGTGCTGAAAAGGGGCGGGGCAACATCAGGTTTATAGACGGTGTCTAGCCGATGAAGCTGAGATAGCCAAACCTATGAGCTCCGCTCTTGGGCCGGGGGCTAACGCCTGGCCCGCAAGGAAGGTTAAAAAGGGAGGGACTTTCCTTGTTAGTGAGCCGGAAGCTTGGGTAATGGCCGAAAGGAATATTGCCACGTGACAGTTTGATGACCCATGGTCTGACTGAAGGATCGGCGGATTTTACTCCGGCAGGTAAGTCCGGCAGGTACTGGAAGTCAATTATGCTATGCCACATTGTGGTAGTGCATAGACAGCTAATGTGGTACACGCTCCCTCAGCATGGTGGAATGGGCATTTGTTCCTCATAGCGTCTGATCACACGCAGTATCTCATTCTCCTTTTGTGGGAACCGTTTTTTGCTTAATAGGGCTGCACAATATATCGAAATTATCAAAATATCGCAAATGTATATATCGTAATATGCATATCGCAACGGCTTGCAATTACTGGGGTCATGAACAAAAGACAAAGACAAAATCAATCACTGCTCTTGGCTAAATAACTTTTGTAGCTTTAATAAGAATCAGGATATATTTAATTCATACAGTGAATTACAGTTTTCTTGTCACAAAAAGAATGTGAAACACGTATGTAGGTTATTAGTCTGGGTTTCCCCATGCTGCCTTCCCGCAGCGTGATTTTATTCACGCTGAAAGGCAGTATGGACACCATGGTCCAGATTTTCGCCTCATTTAGGGAACCAATAACAGAACGGGGAGGGAGCAGCAAGACGATGACGACATCTATGTGACACACCGAAGCAGTTTGTTTATTTCTATGGATTCAACATGGTAGCAGACGCGAAGCTATACAAACGGCAATAGTCACTGAACGTCATTGTTTACACAAAAATATCTTACCCATCGTCTTCTTCCTTGTCTAATTTCTGTCGCTCTACATATGTCATCTGGTATAATTAAAGCGATTGGCTATGAGCTACGTACAGGCGCATTTGATAGACATTCTTAGCACCCAATAAACGGCGCCGGGCATTCGTAAACCACGCCTCAAATACGAGAAAATGTACATGTGGTTCCCAGACCCAAGTCTCAACGAGAATTGGGTCTGCCGTTAGCCAGGCTAGTAGGTTATATCATTTTAAATATATTTTAAAGATCATTTAAGGGGGGCGCTAGAGAGCACCACATGGAGTGGACGTAAATTTGGGGAGCTCCCTCAATAAGCCTCCATAAACTAGTGATATTTGATTATTTTCATCGCGAAAGTTTGCTCAACAATATCCAACAGTGAGATGAAGAAGTCTAAGCCAAAGAAAGGAGATTCACCATCCAGCGCAGTCGAAAAACTGGCCGAGAATCCTATTGAGCACGAGACTGATCGCGATCATGACACGGCCACGGACTCAACTGCTATCCTGTCAGCCATTCAAACCATGAATAACGGTATGAACGACAGATTTAATTCGCTGGAAGCAACTCTATCTCATTTGCAAACAGCGCTGTCTGAAACCACCTCGCGTATCGCGGATCTTGAGAGCGCTAAAGCTGAGCACGAAAGCCGCATTTCTGACCTGGAGGCCTCCTGTCAGGAAATTCTATCAGCTAATAAGGTACTACGCGCTAAACTGGATGATCTCGAGGGCCGTTCCCGACGACAGAATATTAAGATTGTCGGCCTACCCGAGAACGTGGAGTCTGGCCGCCCCACTGAGTTTGTGGAAAAACTTATCCCGAACCTCCTGGGAGCCGAGAACTTTCCTGCTGGGATTAAAGTTGACCGTGCACATCGCACCGGGCCTTTACCGCCGAAGGGAGGGCGTCCCAGAATTCTGATCGCGAGGATACATCATTACCCGGTCAAGGAGATGATCCTGCGGCTTTCGCGCCAACACTCACCTCTAAAATATGACGGCGCTCACATCTCCATCTTCCCAGATTTCACGGCTGAGGTACTCTCACAGCGAAGGGCGTTTGACGGAGTGAAAAGGAAATTAAAGGAGGCTGGTATTCGATTCGGAATGCTGTTCCCCGCACGTCTTCTTGTCACCCAGGGTACTAACAAGAAAATCTTTGGCTCGGTTTCGGATGCTGAATTATTCGTTAACACCATCACTGTTGAAGACCCTACTTGATCCGCTGCGTAGGATTGTTTTTCAATGCTGTTTCTATGGCTGAATGACTTAAACCATCATTTCTGCTGTTTACCGGCGTCCTTTAGTACAAGTTTGTGAGTATCTTCAAGCAAAAAAAAAAAAAAAAAAAAAAAAAAAAAAAATATACGAGAGACACATTGTGCAGACTACTTTGCGATCATGTTATTTGGTCAGATTGTACATTTATAGTGCCTTATTTGCACGTACATGTTCATACTTTCATATCATTTATATAATTTAAACTGTTTAAAAAAGGAAAAATAAGCTATATTTCTGTGTTACAAGGGTTGTGTGATACACACTAGTTCAGGTTTAGAGCATTTCTTTTGTTGTTAACTTAGTTACACGGAGGCTGCGTGGGAGTCCCCCGGTTTCTCTTTTTGAGGTTATTTTGGTAGGCAGGCTTTCCTCTTACTCCTTATGCTGCCCTGCAACTCCGCTGTTCATATGAGGTTTTTTTTCCCGGCTTCATTTGGGGAAGCTGATGGAAGGGGGAGGGTGGGTGGTTTTGTCTTTTTTTGTTGTTGTTTTCTTTGTTTGTTGTCTCGAGTTTAGTGTCTGTACTTCTCCTTCAATGGTTACTCAGTGGTTATTATCCCTTCAATTTCATTTTACAGCTGCCATTACAATAGATATCATACTGCATGGCGTGTAGTAGGGGGTCTTCACTTAAAGGTGGCAATGTCACTCTTGCTAGTTGGAATGTCCGGGGATTAAATAACCAGGTTAAGAGAGCTAAAGTTTTTTCTTATTTGAAGTCCATTCCTTCTGACATAATATTTTTACAAGAGACACATATTAGGCATTCTGAACAAAGGCGACTGAGATGCAATTGGATCTCCCAGGTATTTCAAGCTACCTTCTCATCTAGGGCCAGAGGAGTAGCTATTCTGTTTCGTAAGTCAGTTCCTTTTAAGCATATATCCACTATCAGCGACCCTAACGGCCGCTATTTAATTGTATCTGGCCTACTTTCCTCAATTCATGTCACTCTGCTTAATGTGTACGGACCTAATTTTGATGACCCTGCTTTTTTTCGCAGAGTCTTTAATCTTTTGCCAAACACTCTGAACACGCACCTGATAGTAGGCGGTGATTTTAACTTGGTATTGGACGCTACTCTAGATAGATTTCCTTCTCGCACTGGAATACCCTTGGCCAACTCTACCTCTGTTCTTAACAATCTGATTACTTCTTTTGACCTCGTTGATATCTGGAGACTAAAACACCCAACGGACATGCAGTATACTTTTTTTTCGCA
This sequence comes from Chrosomus eos, assembly GCA_036326025.1. Taxonomy (NCBI): domain Eukaryota; kingdom Metazoa; phylum Chordata; class Actinopteri; order Cypriniformes; family Leuciscidae; genus Chrosomus; species Chrosomus eos. The sequence continues at coordinate 29,112,985 of CM070837.1, forward strand.
AGTTCATAAATCATACTCCAGGATAGATTTCTTTTTAGTAGACTCTAAAATTATTCCTTGTGTAAAATCAATGAAGCATCACAATAGAATCATCTCCGACCACTCAGCAGTGACAATCTCTCTAGATCTCGTAGAAATTAAGCCCAGCTATTACTGGCGTTTCAATCCTACTCTGCTCTCGGATGTAAAATTTTGTGAACAATTAACAGAGTTGCTAGCGGAGTTTCTCAAATTTAATGACACGGGCGAGGTTTCTGACTCGACACTATGGGAAAGCCTAAAGGCTGTCTTGAGAGGTCATATTATTTCATACGAGTCCAGTCTAAAAAAGCAAAGGGTAAAACGCCTTTCAGAAATTGATAATCGTCTTACTCGGCTGGAGGACACTTACAGAGATTCAGCAGACTCAGAAGTGCTTAACGAAATTACAGCACTTAAGTTGGAATATAACTCGATTCTTTCGAACCAAGTTAATAATATGTTGCTAAAAGTGAAGCAAACACAGTTTGAACTTGGGGACAAACCAGACAAATTGCTTTCTCGTCAGTTGAGGGGGCTACAAGCCTCTAGAGCAATTCATAAAATCAAGAACAAAAATGGTGTCGTTCTAACAATTCCAGGTGAAATCAATGATACATTTAAAGAATTTTACGAAAAATTATACAAATCTAGGGGTTGCTCTGACCCCTCGGCTTTGGCTGATTTCCTTCATTCATTACATCTTCCAAAGTTGGGTTGCTCTGAGCAGGCAGCTTTGAATGCGGACATAACGGTAGAGGAAATACTAGCTGCGATAAAATCTTTCCCCAGTGGCAAGGCGCCTGGCCCAGATGGTTTTGGGATCGAATTTTACAAAAGATTTGGGCAGGTGCTCTCTCCTTTGCTGTTGAGGATGCTTAATCATTCTTTTGACATACATAAACTTCCCCAGTCCTTGTATGACGCAAATATTTCTCTAATTCTTAAAAAAGGTAAAGAAGAAACTGACCCAGCATCTTATCGACCCATATCTCTTTTGAACTCTGACCTTAAAATTTTCACAAAAATTCTGGCTAATAGGTTAAATAACTGCATTGGGGAAATTATCCACCCCGATCAATCCGGTTTTATTCCTGGCCGTTTTTCTTTTTTCAATGTCAGGCGTTTACTGAATATCTTATACACCAGATTTGATTCTAAAGCTAGCGTTGCAGTTCTTGCCTTAGATGCAGAAAAGGCGTTTGACCAAATTGAGTGGGATTATATATTAGCTGTGATTAGAGAATTTGATATGGGTGATGCATTTGCCTCTTGGGTGAAGTTGCTATACCTCCATCCTTCGGCTTCAGTTCTCACCAATTTTAACAGATCATCGCAATTCCAATTACACAGAGGCACTCGACAGGGCTGTCCTCTCTCGCCTTTGCTTTTTGCAATAGCAATCGAACCTCTCGCCCTTGCAATTAAAAATAACCCATTAATTTCGCCCTTGAATATAGGCCAAATTAACCATCATATCTCCCTCTACGCAGATGACATTATTCTGTATCTAAGCAATCCTGAACAGTCTATCCCACCCTTACTAAATCTGTTGGAAACATTCGGTAAACTCTCCGGTTATTCAGTAAATTGGCAAAAAAGTGAATTCTTGGCTGTGACTAGCAACATCGATCCAATTTTTATGCGTACTCTACCTTTTAAAATAGCCATAAACAGTTTGAAATATCTCGGAGTTAATATATCCAGAAACCCAAAAGATATATATAAGCTTAATTTTTTAACAATGCTTGAAAACCTAAAGGACAATATAAAATACTGGAGGACCTTACCAATATCAATGATGGGGCGTGTGAATGCTATTAAGATGGTGACGTTACCCAGATTCTTGTATCTTTTCCAGAATTTGCCGATTTATTTACCCCAAAAGTTCTTCAAAACTTTAGATTCTATTGTGCTGCCTTTTGTCTGGGGCTTCAAAGCACATAGAATATCTAAAATACACGTGTGTAAGCCTAGGTCGCTGGGGGGTTTGGGTTTGCCAAACTTTCAGCATTACTACTGGGCTGCCAATTGTAGAGCCTTTACTTACTGGCAGGACCCGCACCCCGACAGTCCCTCAACTGATATCCCTTCATGGCTTATGACTGAGCAAGGTGCCTCAAATTCGTCACTCTCCTCATTACTTTTTGCTGTCCCAGCGACTTTTAAAGCCACAGTAGGATCCCATTTTATGATTAATAACTCTCTTAGGATATGGCTTCAGATTGGTAAGGCATTTAAATTGCCAAATACCTCTTTTCTTGCCCCTGTCTGTCGTAACCATGCCTTTAAACCTTCACTCTTAGACCCAGTGTTCACAGGTTGGGCTAGAAAAGGAATCCTTACCTTGAGAGATTTATATATTGACAATAACTTTGCCACATTCACTCAACTAACAGAGAGATATGACCTTCCTGCTTCACATTTCTTTAGATACCTACAAATTAGAAATTATGTTCGTTCCACTGTGCCAAATTTTGAAATATTATCAGCCGATAGTGAATTACATAAATTGCTTACTTGTGCTCCCAATACTCCAAAGTTAGTTACAAAATTTGTTGACTTCTTCACAAGTCAGTTAGATTTTTCCACTATTCATCTGAAAAACGATTGGGAAGAGAACTAGATGTTCAGCTCTCTGAGGAGGACTGGGAAAAATGTCTTAAAAATATATATACCTGTTCTATTAATGCCAGGCATCAACTTATTCAGTATAAGGTGTTGCACAGATTACATTACTCAAGGGTTAAACTTAACTCTTTCTATCCTACTATCTCCTCTCTCTGTAATAAGTGTGAGTCTGCTGAGGGCTCTCTTGGTCATCTTTTCTGGGCATGCCCAAAATTGGGTGAATTCTGGTCAGAAGTTTTTCAGTTTCTTTCTGAAGCCTATGCTTGTGAGCTTCCCTTAGATCCTGCAACTGCCATTCTTGGCTGGTCGGCCTCTTTGCTGCGCTTTAATAATGCTATCCGACTGCCTATACAGTATGGTTTGATGATTGCCAAAAAATCTATACTTTGCATGTGGAAGAAAAATTCGAAGCCACTATTCAAGTTTTGGTTGTCAGAACTTTCCTCCACTCTGCACGTGGAAAGACTCAGATATAGTATTTCTGGAAATATAGAGAAATTTGAAGCGTCTTGGAGGCCTCTTTTCAATCACTTGTTAAAAATCAATAATGATGAAGCTGTTTAATGTTTTTCTATTCATTTTTCTTAATTGTTTTTTACTAGGATTTTATTGTTATTTCTGTTGACCTCTGTCTTCAATGTAAAGATACCTATGTATATCTCATATGGTCAAGTTGTACAATATGACCTAATTTATAATGTCTCACTAGGCAAACATCTGTTTTGACCTTCCTTGCCTGTGCCTGGTGAGGTGGTTTTCTGCACTTTTGAAGGAGTTTTTTTTTTTTTTTTTTTCTTCTTTTTTTCTTTCTTTTTTGGTTTTGTCCTGTGATTGTATTGTCTATTTGTCTGAAAACTTGAAAATCTACAATAAATATAATATAAAAAAAAAAAAAAAAAAGATCATTTAAGTTATCAATATCGTGCAGCCCTATCACTTAATTTCCATGATATTGTATAATTTCCATTTTGAAAGGGAATGACGGAGAGAAGAAGGAAACCATGATAACAATCGTAACCCATCGTTTCTTGCTCCCTTGATTTCTGGGATAATGTATAATTTGTTGGTGTCTGGGAGCCGCTATCAATATTGCGGGAGATTCCCGGAACATCCGGGAGAGCTGGGATGTCTGTTACAACTTTATTGATCAATGTAAAGTTTCTTTGCTGGATAAATGTACTAGTTTATTTGTTTCGTTTTTTTTTTATTTTTATATCGCACTGACCCAAACCTTTGAACGTGTATGTGTAAATTTCAGGGAGTGAGTAATAGGGCTGTCACTTTATGTTCGAAAATCGATTGCACAATCGATCGGACCAACCAACAACAAGTATCGAAACGAAAATAGGGAATCGATTTTAGCTGCCTTTTTTTTTTTTTTTTTTTTTAACCAAAAATGTGTTTTAGGTGGACAGATCAATAGAACATGTAGGATGTTGGAAAATAATAATGTCTTTTCTGTTAACCAAATGCTTTTTAATATTCGCTATTACTTCAATGCAAGTGAACAAGCGCTCCGTTATTTGTGCCAGAGCCGTTGCTTAGTGACGTGTGTCTTCAAGTAGGCCAGAAATGCGCAGATTCTGCGCAATGCGCTGTATTTAATATATCACGAGGACTCACGAGTTGCGTGTTTGCGCTAAATCCACACAGATTTGGATTACACGAACTTCCACAGCAAAGAAAGTGAGTAAGCATAGACGCACGCCTCTTGATTTGACAGCGTTAGCCGCCAAAATTTATTTTTACCCGCATTTGGCGAGTTGAGGCCAGGGTGTTAATTTCAATCCCTGAATGTAGCACTCCTGTTTGTTATTGTGCACGAAACTTCACGCCAATAAAGCATCAGGAATATTGCTGATTTGCGCCCTCTTTACGTTCGTCCTAATGCCTGTTAGTTGTCCGTGGATTTGCCTATATTTGGTGTTGAAAATGGAAACGTCTTTAGACACGGAAAATCGATTTTACAATCGATTCAATGAACACTTATGTCTCAAAAATCGAACAGGATTTTTTCACAAAAGTGACAGCCCTAGTGAGTAATGGTTAAATATTAAATCAAATGACTTCAAAGGCATTTAGAAAAGGGCTCTGGTTGTTTTGTTGCTATGCAGCTACTGTAAAAGTAAAAGGTTATTTTTTCCCTGATGGCATTTTAAACCTTTGTGCCATATAAACACAGGCCGCAAAAAGTCAATTTTACTCAACAGTTACAATATCTGCCTCTTGTGCTTGTATTTGTTTCATGAGCAGCTCATGTTCCAGCCATTCATGATCGACACAAACTCTAACTGTTGCCCTCTTAACACAAAACGCTCTTTCTCATCAGCGAGAAGGATATGAAATCAGACAAGGCCTGTCATGAAGAGGCACCCATGACCTAAAAATCCTTTTGAGACGCAGAACACCTTTTGCACCTCGTGTGAAAATGCGCAGAGAGGTAAGATGAAAAGAGTTGGTGGAAAGACCTTCAAAATATGAGAACAAAAGACTAATTGGCCATCTCTTCCCCTCGACCTGGGTTTGTGGAGGCCGTTTGTGGAGTGCAGAGAAGTGAAGAAAGAGAAGTAGAAATGTTGGTCACTGTTACACACGCACAAACATGCATGAACTCTCAAACATATCTATCCAGATGGTGTTTAACCTCCCGCCCACACACACACACACACACACACACACACACACACACACACACACACACACACACACACACACACACACACACACACACACACACACACACACATTCACATGGGTCCTCCATCTTTCTTTTAAACCAAAGTACTGTGTAAACTTTAGGAACAGACCTCTTATCCAAATATCCTTTAACCATAAACACACTCTGATGTGTTGCTGCACAGATTCAACCCTTCATCAGCGCACACACACACAGAAACATATAGACGGTCATGTAGGGTTCTTCCCCCTGAGGATAAAGCCTATTGTTATACACCAGCGGGATGAACTCAAAGAGGATCTACACACTGCTCTTCATAACCTCTATAGTCTGTAGCTCCTCTGTATTCATGACTCTGGGTGGAAACAACACAATGCCTCACATGACACAATCATTAATATTCATTAATACTTCATTTAGATGATTGGCATACTGTATGCACCTTGCCTTGTCTTAGAAATCTTATGGCTTATATATATATATATATATATATATATATATATATATATATATATATATATATATATATATATATATATATATATATATTAAAGGTGCAGTGTGTAGCTTTTTGGCGTCATCTAGCGGTTCGTTTGCGAGTTTACACTAAGGGCTCAGCCCACTGCTCACCCCTCCCTTTCGAAGAAGCTACGGTGGCTAAAACGGGACAAACATCGTCGTAGTGAGCCAGAGTAAAACAAGCCACAGCTAACATGGAGTACCACAGTCCATTATAAACCACATCATGGATCAAGTTTACAAAGCCATAGTCAGGTGAGGATCAAGGGTCTTAATACATAATATAATAATATTGGTCTGAGCTGTCGACACGACAGATCTCGTCACAGTTGTTGTAAATAATAGTAATCAGCTGATTGTCTCACGAACGTAACCAGCACATTCTCCCCACATAGCAAACCCATAATACAGCGAGGGAGTAGAACCACATGAAACTATGGAACTATAGATTTTTTCTAACAGGGTAGTAAAAGTTTAGCTGGCTAATATGAACTGTTACTGTGGCTGAGCTGGTTAAAGCCTTGTTTATACTCGACGCGTCCGCATGAGCCCAAAGGTGCGTGTGGCACAAATGATGTGATTGTAATAACAGCACGCGTGCCTCCGCATCCCAATAGACACCACTTATTACACGTGACACAATAGCCTTTTTTCTCTGATTTTGGAAACTCGATTGACTTAAAATGCTTCCAAGATCGACGGGTTGGTGATTCCTGTAACTGTTTTCCCGTCAATGACAAGAGTAGCCTACTAATCAGCTGTCTCACGAACGTAACCAGGACATTTATCCCCACATAGCAAAGCCATAACACAGCGAGGGTGAAGAATTAAGATACATGAAACGACACTCGGTTACTAACGTAACCTCGGTTCTCTCTAGAAGAGGGAACGAGTGTTGCGTAAGCTAGCTTACGCTACGGGAAAACTCCTTTTCTCGAGAATACTGAAGCCAAAAAATTATCCTATAATTTTCTCATATTTAAAACGCATGCTTGCACAGAGCAGACCTAGAATAAGCAGCTCATGCGCCTATTGGCTGCTCTGTGGCAAGATGCTGCAACCTATCGGAGGACTGATAGTGACGTCAGCACCAATAGGAGCGCGGGTGCCCAAGTGCGTCACGTCCCGCCAGAATAGGCGTGGCTTACCTAAATATAAGCCAGGTCCAGATAGGGTGTTCTTTGGTTTTTCACACTGAAGCGAAATAAGAACGCAGCATTAACACGGCCGGGTTACGCAACACTCGTTCCCTCTTCTAGAGAGAACCGAGGTTAGGTTAGTAACCGAGTTTCGTTCTCTTACGAGAGTACTCTCGTGTTGCGTAAGCTAGCTTACGCTACGGGAACCCAGTTTAAAGCGCCGTGTATGCTGAGACCATTCACATTAAGTCCAAGGGCCAGTGCCCGGGGAACACGTAATAGTGAAGATATGCGGGCCGACACAAAGTGAGCCCTAACACATATTGACCATATGGTGACGCCTCATATGTATAAGGGAGTGCATAACACAGTATAACAGTCAGCGTGTATGACAATCTCATACAGATAACACTTTGGCCTGCAAAGCAGGGACCTCCAGGTTATAAAACCTTATAAATGTAGACAGAGAGGCCCAGCCTGCCGCTCTACAAATATCATGGAGTGAAACACCACTAGTCCAAGCCCATGATGAGGCCATACTTCTAGTGGAATGGGCTCGAACACCTAAAGGGCATTGAAGGCCTTTAGACTTGTAAGCCAAGGCGATAGCACCAACTATCCATCTGGAAATGCTCTGTTTCGAGGTAGCTAGCCCCTTCGTGCGGCCACCAAACGAAACGAACAGCTGTTCTGACTGCCTGAAGGCAGCGGTTTGTTGAACGTAAACTCTTAAAGCCCTGACCGGGCAAAGGAAGTTTACATCGCTGTCACTGTCGGTTCCCGGAAGGGCCGGCAGGGAAATGACTTGCGCTCTGAACGGAGTAGAGAGCACTTTGGGGACATAACCGTGTATTGGTTTGAGCGTAACTTTAGAATCATTAGGCCCAAATTCCAAACATGACGCTCTCACAGAGAGCTCGTCGCGGGACTCGTGTTTTCAGCCAGCGCTGGAGGGGGTGCATGCGCAGCAGACCCAACCGAAGCACTGCAGAGGCCGCATACGAACCGACGGGGGGCGCGGCGGATTCATCCTTCTAGCTCCCCTAAGGAAGCGGATGACCAGCTCATGTCTTCCCGGTGACTGACCGTGCGTCGATTCTGCGAACGCCGCCACGGCCACCACATAAACTTTGAGCGTGGATGGGGACCTCCCCTTATCCATCAGCTCTGGTAGGAAAGTGAGCAAATGCGCAACCTCACACGACCGTGCATCCAGATCTCTGTCGGTGCACCACTTGGAGAACACTGACCATTTAGACGCGTAGAGCCGTCCCGTGGAAGGCGCTCTAGACTGCGTGATCGTGCTCATCACTTTTTCTGGCAGGGTAACGAGTACCCGTTGATCAATCATGCGTGCAGAGACCAGCGCTCTGGATGGGGATGCCAGATCTAGCCGCGAGCCTGAGAGAGGAGATCTGCCCTCACCGGAATAGGCCACGTAGCTGCATGTGACAGCCGTGCTAGTTCCGGAAACCAATTCTGATTCTCTCAGTGCGGAGCTATGAGGAGCACCGAGTGGCGCGTTTCCCTGACTCTCTTGATTACCTGTGGTAACAGAGAGACCGGAGGGAAAGCATACAGAGGGAGGCTGGGCCAGACCTGGGCCAGGATGTCCTGGTTCTTCAAAAAGAACATCGGGCAATGAGCATTGTCTTTTGACGCAAATAGGCCGACTTCCGCTCTGCCGAATAGGCGCCACAGTTTCTGGACCGTTTGGGGGTGCAGGGACCATTCCCCAGGGGAACGTTGTCCCTGGACAGTTTGTCTGGACCGTCATTCGAATGGCCAGGCACATGCGCCGCCCTCAGCGAGCACAGGTGCATCTGGGACCAAACAAGGATGCGTTCCGTCAGATTGCAGGGGTTCCTGGATCTGACACCACCCTGACGGTTTACATAGGAAACCACAGACATGTTGTCCGAGCGAACGAGAACGTGTTGGTCCTGTATGAACGGGAGGAAGCGCTTCAGCGCGTTTTCGACCGCTATCATCTCAAGACAGTTTATGTGAAAACACTTCTCTTGGTCTGACCACTGGCCAAAGGCCGGTCTGCCTTCGAACAGCGCGCCCCAACTCGAGCTGGACACATCTGTCGAAACTACTTTCCAATAAGAGATGGTTCCCATCGTCACTCCCTGCTGGTACCAGTCGGCTACTAACCAGGGCTGCAGAGCCGCTATGCAGGTCTGAGTCACTCTGATTTTCTGGCCGCCAGAAACCCAGGCTCGGCGAGACGCGCAAGCATTCAACCAGTGATGGAGCGGGCGCATGCGCAATAGGCCCAGCTGGAGCACCGCTGCAGCTGATGCCATACAGCCCAGCATCCGTTGAAACGTTTTCAAAGGGAGAAAGCTGCCCTTCTGGAAAAACGCGGCTAGGTGGCGAACACAGCCAATATCAGCCAGTCGTCCAGATAGTTCATTATTCGCAGCCCCTGAGTTCTCAGGGGGGCGAGCGCTGTGTCCATGCACTTCGTAAATGTATGGGGTGCTAGAGACAGGCCGAGCGACAGGACGGTGTATTGATATACCTGACCGTCGAAGGCGAATCTCAAAAATTGCCTGTGACGGGGTGATATCTGAAACAGAAAATAGGCATCCTCCAGATCTAGAGAAATAAACCAGTCCCTCGGGCAAACGTGCGCGAGGATTTTCCTGGTTGTAAGCATTTGAACGGTCTTTTGCAAGCACCTTGTTCAAATGTCTCAGATCTAGGATGGGCCTGAAAGCTCCGTTCTTCTTGGGTACAAGAAAATATCGGCTGTAAAAGCCTGACTCGCTAAGAGAAGGCGGTACTTTTTCTATAGCCCCTTTGCACAGCAGTATTGCTATTTCTGCGTGAAGTAGGTGTGCTACTTCCGCATTCACTATCGTCGCGGACCGGGCTCGAAAGCGCGGGGGAGGGCGAATGAATTGAAGTGTATAGCCCTGCTTTATTGTGCTGAGAACCCATTCTGAAATCCCTGGGATAATTTCCCACGCAGCTATGTGAGCCGCTAGGGGGCGAATGGCCTCCGGGTTCAGATCGCCGCCGTTTGCGGGCTTGTGAAACTGAACCGGAGCTGAAAGCGCGGCGCGCGCGCTCTCGGTTCTGGGCAATGGCTGCTCACTGAAAGCCGAGACCGGCTGATTTATGTGAGGAGTCCCAATCATAAGGGATGGGGAGCATTTTATTCTCACTTTTTGACGCGCGAGCAGCGCTTTGGGCGGAAAAGCTTTCTGTAAGCGTGAGCGCGTGTGCGCGGGCACGAGACTTGCAAGTGTATGTGACGCCCCGATCATAACGGATAGGGAGCGTCATATCAATGCCCTGTGTTTCGTTTTAACACGCGGGCGGCGCCCGGGGGGAGGTGTGTGTTAGTAAGCGTGAACGCTCTCCGGCGGGCACGAGACTTACATTCATAACCTGTTTTATTGAACGTGTAACAGAGCGGCCAGATAGTGGGCACGGACCTGTGGACACATTTCTTATATTCAACACTCGAGCGGCTTCTCTGCGCTTTATGAGAGTGTGCTCTGTGAGTGACACGAGATTTGATGTGCTTGTGTGTAGGGGTGAACACTGGGGCGTGGGCACTTGCACTACACTTAAACACCAACGGCGTGAGCCGGATAACCAGACAGTATACTCCTTTGAGATTTCTCTGGGTCGCCGTGAAAACGGCGTATGTGTGCAGGCGAGAGGGTAAATGAACCGGCTCGTTGGCTGCTAAATGGACCACTGCAGTAGCCTTTTTGAAGGGGACTGACAGGGAAATAAACTTTGACTGTGGTCCAGCCGTGAGTCTTTAGTGATAGAGCGGGCAGAAAATAGGCGTGGACGCGAACTCGCGGACACATTTCCTACGTTCAACACTCGAGCGGTTGCCCGCTTTAAGGGAGTGGGCTCTGTGAATAACACGAGCGTGCTTGCGTGTAGGGGTGAACACTGAGATGTGGGCACCTTTCTACACTAAAACACCATCGGCGTGAGCCGGATCTGCAAAAATGTTATCTGCTGTGGGAGCCGGGATCGAACACGGGTCTCCGGCGCGAAAGCTTAGGGTTTAGCCGCTGAGCCACAGGGAAAACAACGTAAGCTTTAGTTGCCGCGAGCAGATAAGAGAGAGAGAGAGCGTCATCACAGTTTTCGTGTGTGTGTCGGCACTGTTTACAGGCGTGCGTGTATAACAGGCACACTACTGCAGTATAGACATTACCGGCCGCTCGTACTAGGAGGAGCTGGAAAATGTTTGAGAAGAAGAGGGAGTTTGTCAGGTCTCGGCGGGACAAAAAAATCACACTTTCTTTCGACGGTGACGTCTCGGTTCGCCGCGCTCGCTTCCTGTACGTAAGAAAGCTGGTCGCGAGCTCAGAGAGGAGAGCTGCATAATTTTTTTCTACTGCGAGAGCCGGGATCGAACACGGGTCTCTGGCGCGAAAGCTTAGAGTTTAGCCACTGAGCCACGGAGGCAACAACATAAGCTTGAGTAGCGCGAGCAGCCACGGTAGCTCCCTTGTAACGTAAAGGAAGCTAGCCGCGGTTAGAACAGCAGTCCATTGATGCGTGTCCCTCAACCTCAGACGCGACGGCAGTGAGGCTCGTGAGCGGCAGCTGCGCGTCGGTGAAGGGAGGCGCGGAAGGTGAAAAAGCGAGGCTCGAGGGAGGCTTTCCGGCGAGCGCGTCGCTGTGGCTACAGGCTCCGGCAGCCCTTGGGAACGGCGCTTATCACTGCGCGGTCCCACAAGGGGCAGAGTGACTGCTTCTGCGGGGGCGCGCTAGCTTCCTTGTAACGTAAAGGAAGCTACGCGCGGTTAGAACAGCAGTCTATTGATGCGTGTCCCTCAACCTCAAACGCGACGGCAGTGAGGCTCGTGAGCGGCAGCTGCGCGTCGGTGAAGGGAGGCGGGGAAGGTGAAAAAGTGAGGCTCTAAAGGAAGCTACGCGCGGTTCCGTCCCAGGCGGGAAGCGCACTTTTTTTTTTTTTTTTTTTTTTGGGTAGCCGTGAAAACGGCTTTTGTGTGCAGGCGAGCGGGTAACGTAACGGGCTCGTTGGCTGCGAAATACACTACTCCAGCCGCCTCCGTCGAGGGAGCTGTGAGAGCGATGCGTGCTGCTTTCAATGGCGGTCCGGCCGCGGCGAGACTCGCGCATTGTCGCTGAGAGGGGCTCGACACGAGCCGCATTTGGAAACTCGAGGCATTTGAAACAACGCCTCTTGCTCTTTTAGAATACTAGAGAAGGATATGGGCGCCGGATAGCGCATATGAAAAGGATATATAATATGAAAAGGATATGGGCGCCGGATAGCGCAGCAGGTACGGCGATGAAGCGGCGAAGGCGGCTTCCAACTGCAGTGCAGAGGGCTCGTCCCGCTGAGGTGCTTGTTTCGACGGCGCGGCTTCTCTGGAGAGTCAGCGATGTGAATACTTCGCTGAAGTGGAGAAAAATCAAAGAACACCCTATCTGGACCTGGCTTATATTTAGGTAAGCCACGCCTATTCTGGCGGGACGTGACCCACTTGGGCACCCGCGCTCCTATTGGTGCTGACGTCACTATCAGTCCTCCGATAGGTTGCAGCATCTTGCCACAGAGCAGCCAATAGGCGCATGAGCTGCTTATTCTAGGTCTGCTCTGTGCAAGCATGCGTTTTAAATATGAGAAAATTATAGGATAATTTTTTGGCTTCAGTATTCTCGAGAAAAGGAGTTTTCCCGTAGCGTAAGCTAGCTTACGCAACACGAGAGTACTCTCGTAAGAGAACAATCCAACTACATATTTACACCACTGACAAGGGAAAACACTCACAGTGTTTATGACTAGCTTCTTCTAGCTTTCTGCGGCTTCTCTTTCAAGGTAGTGACGAAACGCGCTCTGTAACGCTGTTTGTTCGCTGTCGGCTACGGTAGAAATATGACGTCATAATATGGCGGCCTTCATAGAAGGAGATTCCCACGCTTATGTAGATATAAATGCCTAATTCTAAGGTAATAAAAACATTACGGTTTATTAAGCAAGTTCTTTATACACAACTGAACACATAGTTATGGATGTCATATTGCATTTCTGTTAATAAATAGTCAAAAATGTTACACACTGCACCTTGAAGGTGGCCCTTAAGTGTAGGATTTTTTTTTTTTCGTTTTTCTGCAGCCTGACCCCCCAGAGTTGTTCCATTTATGCTAAAAACACCCCAGAAAAAAAGGAGGCACAAATATTAATATCTAGAGGTAGCTCAAGCACATCAAAGTTCGCTGTTTTTGTTGGCAATTCTACAGCAACATCCTTTATTCTAAAACATTTAGCATCAAGCATTGTATTCAATAATATACACAGTTTGCAGAATGCATCAAATTACGTAGCCTATTACTTGATCACAGTTCAATGTGAGTACAATAATAATTATTTAACCAAATATATCTTACACAACATACATTTGACTATTGTAAGATAACTGATGATACGCATCTTTTCACAGTTTGCACAGTTCAAAGTCAATAGTTCAGAGTTTCTTAACACCAAGCAGCGTTGATTTCTTGGCATCTGGAAATTGTATTCGGTTTCACAAATTTGTTAGATATGGCATGAAATATCTGATATTCCGAATGTGAAATATATGCTTGTGGAAGTGTTTTGTTGTTTAAACACCTTTATAACGATCGCATTAGTTGAGCTGTATGCGCGATGGGCGCCGCCATCTTTGTGCCGCAGACGCATTTCAGAGAATCGGATCTGTTGGATTTACAACACGTGAATTCATCCACTTCTCCCGAAATACATAAAAGTAAATGACAGGTAAACTGGGAGAAGAATAGAGTAAACTTTAAAGTTACTTGCACAATGCGTATCTGATATAAAACTAATTATAATGGAAAGGATTATTATTACCTCTTCCTTTGACATCAGTGTGTAATTTACAAACTCTAAATGTATTTTTTTAGTACTTATATGTCTGAAACCTAAAATAAACATTATTGTGGTCATACGTGCGAAAGGGTTAAATAAGCAAGTATGTAATTTAAATAGTTGAGATAAAATTAGGCAAGTGGTAATTATCACTAATTGAGCATAATATCTGATTATACAAAACTTCAACGTCATCGAGCCACCTCTAAATATTGTTCAAATGACCTCATATTTTGCCTGAATTATTTTTTCATGTATTGGAACAACGTGAGGTGGTCAGACAATTATAAATCAAAACTTGAAAAATAAGGGCCACCCTAATATATATATATATATATATATATATATATATATATATATATATATATATATATATATATATATTATATATATATATATTATATATATATACTTATAAAAAAGAGAGACCAAATACAATTTTATTTAGTATTTTTGAACTAACTAGTATTCTATACTAATTAAAATATTTATTAAACGCATCTACTTAAACATTTATTTCAAAATAATAACTATAGCTAGTAAAAAATGTAAAAAATATTATTGTACGCAGGGACTACAGATGAAAAATAGCCTGCATAATCTGGCACGTTTACATGATGGATTTGATAATGTTAACTAATGTGCATTGTCACTTTTAAAATAAATAAATTCAAATTTTAGTGAACTAATGTTCAGCTTTTCTTTTTAATAGTCAACTTATTTTCAGCAGTCATCAAGCTTGCACACTGGTCACAGATACACGAAGATGTACCTTTAATGTATGTAAAGGGTGATAATGTAGCCTACCTTAAAGCTGTTTGCTCTCACTAAAACCACACACAGTCATCAAGTTTTCAGGCAATTTCACGTTTGATTTTGATGTGACATAAAGCGGTGATATCTGGAGTTGTAAGCTATGTATATATGAGTTGTTTACTTACTTTTTAATTAGTCTTCCCATTAACGTGATCTTCATTCAGGCCGACTCAAGCACGAAAACAAGAGGAAGGATTAAATGATTTATCGCGCACACCAATCATAACCGATCATATCAAATCATAGCGCGATGGAGGATTGCCTCCTATCACTCGACTTTCCCCCATTCATTCTCAATTACCTCTCATCAAACTCACCTTGTGCATTATGGGGTCTGTAAGTCAATGGGCTCAGTGGAGGCAAAATGAAACAACAACAGAACCCTTTACAATCGAGAGTATCCGCAACGGCTCTGAAGGAGAAGCACACTGTAAACAAAACAATATTCGCAAACATGTCTAAGGATTTCGACACAAAGGAAGACTTGCATTTTGTGTGTGTGTGTGTGTGTGTGTGTGTGTGTGTGTGTGTGTGTGTGTGTGTGTGTGTGTGTGTGTGTGTGTGTGTGTGTGTGTGTGTGTGTGTGTGTGTGTGTGTGTGTGTGTGTGTGTGTGGACAGCGTACGTCTCCTTCAGACTGTAAACGAAGCTCGGGCGCACCAGATAACACGTCAGCAGCGTCGTGAACACTGATTGACAACAGAACCGGAAGAGAATACAATTGCGAATAAAGTCGTAGTTTTTGTTAATTTTGGACCAAAATGTATTTTCGATGCTTCAAAAAAATCTAACTAACCCACTGATATCACATGGACTACTTTGATGATGTCTTTAATTGCCTTTCTGGACAAGGACAGTAGGGCCTATAGCTACCGTACATTTTCAATGGAGGACAGAAAACTCTCGGACTAAATCTAAAATATCTTAAACTGTGTTCCGAAGATGAACGAAGAGGGTAAGTCATTAATGACATTGTTTTCATTTTTGGGTTAACTAACCTTTTAAGTGTCTTAGTTCCTTTACTATATGACAAAATTGACGCATTTGTCGCAGCATCCCTCCAGCGAGCCAATCAGCGCCGCGGTGCAGGTCAGTGATCCCCGCCCACTGAATTGAGTTTGACCGATCGAGAAAGCATGGATGCAAGATGGACTGTAATGATTTATCTTTGCTAAAGTTGTGTGCGTGCCTGTAAAGTAAGTAGCAGTCTGTTTATACATTGTTCTCTACTTAAATTGTGAATAGCCCCGCATGTGTAAAAGTTAGGCTAATATGTGTGAATGACAATACAAGCTTGTAAAGATGTTTGTGTGTATTACATACTAGTTTCCTCACTTATTTCATTGTTATACTAAGAAGACATGTGATTTTAGTCATTATATGGTATATATACTGTATTTAATATATCGCTTACTTCTAGAGTTAAAGCACTCTTTGGGCGCGTGCACTATGTGCTAGCTAGACAGAGCGGCTCCATTTCTGTCCTCGCGCGCAAAGGTGTTGAATTTCAACCGCTCAGTATTAATAATTTCTAGCAGTGCACTTTTCCATATAATGGCACATTTGGGTTTCCTATTGTACTGTAGGCTATTAATCATTGTAATTTAATATTCATTTTGGATACTGCGTACTATGTTTATTGTGACTACTATTTTGTACTTATATACTTATATCTTTATTTATAGAAAACCACACACATGACACATGCAAAGCAGAATTTATTCATTGTACTGACTGAGTTGTGGTGACAATAACTGGGTTATTGCCGTATACCTGATCAACTCTAGTAAAAGTCTCTTACCTGACGCTCTGTAGTGGGTCTGTTATCAACCGGCAAATTCAGAAAACATTTGTACAACTGATAAAACCCAAACCTCGATATTTACTTTATTTATATATTGTTTTTACAAATGTGGACGCCCCTGTAAATCCCCAAGTGGAAATTCTGTCAGTTTTTTTTTTCTATTTAAATTAAATCCATGCCTTTTTATAAAGCTATTAAAGTAGTACAGACTATCCCTTAACTCTATTTTAACATTTCACTTCTTACTGTATTTCATTCAGCATTTCATATTATTCATGAATATTTTGTTCAAAATAAGTAGGCTAACAACTGCCCACAAAAGGAGGTTTGTCATATCTAGCTCAGCTAAGCACATTGCTCCTATACTTCTATGAATACCTCTACTGCTATGAATGTGAATGGGAGTTTTTATAATTTAGGGGCAAAACCGCTAATAACACATTTTCATATTTCAAGTTGATTACTGATGAATACATTTGTTGGGGACGTCCTCAAAAATACAAATGCTTCACGAAGAGACAAATGAATGTCTTAATTTACTTCTAAAAAGTTTTCATTTAAAGGTAAGAGATTGCATGAAATTAGCTCAACGTTAGTTAGTTGGTTAGCACACCCAACGATGAACATTCAACCATATTTAGTCACCCTCATTACGTTCCAAACCCGTAAGACATTTGTTAATCTCCGGAACACAAAATGAAGACCTATTTTAAAGCTGCGGTCCATAACGCTTGGCGCTCTACCGGTTAATAAACCGAACTGCATGCGTCTTGCGGAAGAACATTGTAGCTGGAGCTACTTCTCTGTTTATGTACAGTATATGACAAGTCTAAAATAGTCGGTGTACCGTATTGATTTAGGATGAGACAAAAACAATGTTTGCACAAATGGATTCACAATGTTCTCGATTATTATATACATTTTGTAAATTTTGTAAAACACAAAAAAAGTTACAGACTGCAGCTTTAAGGAAATCTGAGAGCTTTCTGTCCCGTGCGTTCACGCAATACTGCTCTCTCGCGTCAACACATCACAAATGTGTCGTGGTGCTCTCTTCGTGGAGTCCTGAAGATTCATATTTTGTAAATTAAGTAATTTTTTTTTAGCAAAACAAGCACTCATTGCTTCATAAAATTGAGGTTCAACCACTGGAGTCACGTGGATTACTTTAATGATGTCTTTTCTACCTTTCTGTGGATTGAAAGCAGTAGTTGTGAAGGCTGTCAATGGAGGGACCGAAAGCACTAAGATTTCATTAAAAATATCTTCATTAGTGTTCTGAAGATAAGTCTTACAGGGTTTGAACTGACATGAGGGTGAGTAGGCTTAATAATGAATTTTCGTTTTTGGGTGAACTAACCCTTTAAGTTCAGATATCAGTAAGATAAATGTCACTAGATTTCACCAAATAGTCTCATACCACACACAATTGTTTTGTTTTTTCAATTCACAGGGGAAAATATTGCTAAACCTCAACTAGAACATTTTTCTCTTGTATATCAACATAATGCTTTTTCTTATTTTTTTTATAAAATATCAACTTAATTGTTGGTGAATTTCCTGTGAGCAGTGCTGTTCACTGGTTAGCATGAGTTCACATCATTTTCATGACACATGGACGATGGTCCCTCTAGTGGTGCATTAGGTGTGTGTGTGTGTGTGTGTGTGTGTGTGTGTGTGTGTGTGTGTGTGTGTGTGTGTGTGTGTGTGTTGTGTGTGTGTGTGTGTGTGTGTCGACATGAGCAGAACAGATGTGCTCCTGCTCGAAGGTTCTGCTTTATTTGATCTGCAATCCGCGACCTGAGTTAACAGATTATAAAACCTCCTGAAGACTTCAGCAAATTATTTAGCTCAGTATTACACACATGATCCCTTCAAAGATCTACATTCCAAATAAAAATCTGCATTCTGCAATGACTTTCCCTCACACATTGTTTTCTAAGTTTCCCATTCAGATAATTACTTGTCCACTGTTTTTTTTAACAGACCATTTTGTCTTGTCAAGTGTATCAGCAAACTGTCCCATAACTACGTTGGTCTCCGTGTCTTTGGCTCTCCACACCCCAAGATGACACAGACTTTGGGGGTTAAGGTTAATGCTTGTGAAAATGTGCATTAAACTATACCATTAAGCGTTTTAAAGCACTCGGAAAGCTCCTTTAATTAAGCTTGTTTAAGGGGACATGCGTCAGAATGCTGTTTCGGCGCTCAGGTCTTTTGTTGAAGGTTCAAATCCTTTGACCCAATGACCCACTCTAAGTGGGGTTCTCTCATTCCTTATCAGATTGCCACAACGATCACTGTTAAGGATGTGTGGCCTTAAGTCACAACTGAGGATTTGAGTAGAAACGTTGCAGATAAGTGGTATTTGAGAGACATTACACCGCTCGCAATACTCAACACACTGTATAAAAAATAATTTGGAGATGTATTTACACTGGTTCATTTGGCATAATGAATTATCTACACATTTTAGACAGAATGTAAGAGGGGGAGACCAAGCTTGGTGGGTTATGGGTTCATTTTTGGTTCATAATTGCATACCCTCTATTTCTAACACACATTCTATCAAGACAGGTTAAAGTCAACATGAAACTACAGTTGTGATAGTATTTTCTTCCTTATTTTGACGTATATCCGCGTGAAACGGCTTCTGGAATGAGAAAAATGTAGGGCAGGATTTGTTTTTTTCGCCCTCAGAAACGGCCAGTTTGCAGTTAGTCGTGGGGATTTCTAGTCCGCCGAAACACACGTCATTAAGAGAACAGACGTTGTTTCGAGGGGGAGGAAAGGTGCAGTAAGCGATTCCTGAGAAACGCTGTTGATATTTAAATCGCGCCCCTACCCAAAAAGGAAACACACCCTATCTTGATAGCTCCGCCCCCAAATTCACACGCACACTATGCAAAACAGGCACCTCCCCCCTCATGAATATATATATTATATTATTATATATGTGTATACGCCCTTTACTGCTGATTGTCTACAAGTGTGTTTTTGGTGCTTTCAACAGTGTTTCTCAGAATTTGCTTACTGTGCCTTTAAAGATTAATGATGTGCATGGATGAATTATTTATAATAAGCATTGCAACATTCTGTAAAAAACAAGAATTGTCAATTTTGATTTCATGGTGACCATAAAAGATCAAAACAACTATAGAGAACAAGAAAAATCAACTGCAATAGGAATACATGAATAACTTAATTAATTAAAAAGCCAACAATATTGAAAAATATATTAAAATATATATGAATGTTTAAAATTAAAAATTAAAATTGTTAAAAAATAATGCCAGCTGACATAATTAATAGAAAGTGTCAAGCGAGGATGATCGGCACGTTGGTTTTGGGGCACAGCATAAAAGAGTTGATAATTCATCATAGCTGTGAACACACACACACACACACACACTGTAAAACAGGACCGCAACCACCGTAGATCTTGAGAAAGAATAAATCAATATTCAGATTAGCGGTCAACCAATTTGAATTTTGTAATGGCTGGTCCTTAAAATTATACATTTGGCCCTTCAAAATGATTCTAAAGTGCGATTAAAAGGCTATTATAAAGAGTTGAAAAATGCTTAAAATAAAATGACAAATATTATAATATGATATATAATTATATAAGACATGTGCATTGTAAATGTTATTGGTTTAGTTTGAAATAAACAGGCTTTTAACACTGTTCCACCCAGGTATCAACCAACACAGTTTCTGAACATTTCCTGACATTCAAATGATCTGATTTACCCAATAACTTTCATTTGCACCCAGTTGGGTTTTGAACAGATTTATTCATTTGTTGTTTTTCGAGTCCAAAAATATACTAAATGAAGTATCATGTGAATATCTAACATCTTGTGAATCTGTAGAATTGCTTCCAAGCTATTACAAAGTCAGGCAGTCTTTTAACTCATAAAAATAATTCAATAAATAACCCATGCACACAACATCTAAAGCTATAACGCAGACAGTGCATGATAACACAAACGCCCGACAGTGATTTTGAGGTGATGCAGCGTTGAGGTTCCCGTGTGGGTTTCAGCGAGGCAGGTTTTCATGGGCTGACGAACCTGAGATTGACCAGAACTCAAGCATTCTCAGGTTGGACAGTCCTCAAAAGCACTGCTCATTCATGATGGTCAGATCACACCGACCTCAGATTACTCGCATCGTCTAGCTAAAAAAAAAATAATAATTTTGATCAGCAAAATCTAGACTTGCCAAAAACTAAATTCATTGTATCAATTTCATACACAGCAGATGATGAGAAGAACATAATTGAATGCAGGAAAAGCAAGCACATCCACATCATATAGAATAAATAGATGGAGAAATATAGAATTATAGTTGTGAAACGTCTCCTAGATTTTCCATACAACCAATAATGGATCCATAATCTGTATGGAATCTTAGCACATTTCAGGTACAAGAATCATTACACCAAATAATGTCCCCCATAAAAATTGGTCATGCCCTTTTATCAATAGAAAAAACTCGACTCATTAATAGCAAGAAATTAGAAATTTGAGTATGCTAGTACATCATGGCCAACTTTCGCGCCTTTCCACTTGGAAATGGCCATTGAAACGTTTTACCTTGCTACATCTATAAAATCTATATATCTACATGCATACAATTTGAATGATTCATTAATATGAAGCTAAGACTATTTGATTCAATGCAATGATTCTATCACAATTCACAACCATTCAATTAGCTGCGATGTGTCTGACGGTAATGGCTTTACAGAACAACACGTCCCACAGCTTCAACCATTTTTATAGCAAAAAAAACTCATAAAACATTGCTCCTAAGTTTGACAAACATGAAAACCTCGACAAAATCTACAAACCTAAAAAAATTTGCACACGCATCGTTTTGAGACTAAAAAAAAGTCCTGTATTTCTCACTTAATTATACATTTAATTTGGCATTGGCTGTGAGGCAGGTTCATGCAGACATGCACCACACTCACCTCTGCCTTACCTACAGACGCTCAGTCGCTCCACGCTGAGAGAAGATTTCCAGGCCTTCAAAATATCAACCTCGTCATGTTCCCGACCTCTAGAGAAGCTGGACCGTCCCGCTCACGCTCTCTCACACACACACTCACTCACCTAAAGGGCCTTTGCTCACTGCTGGAGATGCTCTTGAGCTGCCACACACACACCAGCAAAGCGCCTCCTTCCTGTTTGTCACTATGAACAAGCTCTGTGGTAAACTTTCCATGACATCTCAATATTGAAGGCCACTAGAGCACGTTTCATTCATCTCAAACCACTTCTTTTAGAAACGTCTTGTGACGCGGTGATTGTTTTATGACAGAGGAAGAGCAAGAATATAGATTTGTTTCCGAGATGAAAATTTGAGTGCCGTCGAGCATTTAAGCGTTACTTGTTCATTTTGACCAGGCTGATTGTGATGATGATGAGTCACATTAACCTAAAGCTGCATTAGTCACTTTAAATTCACTGTAAGAGATACTGATGTTTGCAGTTTAAGCTTTACAGAAGAAACACTAGTTACTTGTTGTGTGTTGATCTGGGAGGTCAGCTGATGTTTTAGTTCAGAAAACACTGAGATGGGACGTCGGTTGACGTTGTAGTGTTGTAGTGTATCAGTTATAGCAGAGTGGAGTTAATTATGTTAACTGATGAAAGATTGCTAGGTTAGTTTCCATATCAAGAGGACAACCACAGCATCCTTCCTGTGTGTTTGAGACATGAATGAGTTTCAATCCCGCTGTCTCCGTTGCAAAAAATTAGGCAAATTCTATACATAATAAATTGTGAGAAAAAGTTTAATTCTGGGTCGTTCTTCTCTACACACCCATGGACAGGTTTGGGGGTCGGTAAGTCTTTCTGCTCACCAAGGCTGCATTTATTTGATCAAAAATACAATAAAAAACAGCTGTTTTTCAGCATCATTACTCCAGTCTTCAGTGTCACATGATCCTTCAGAAATCATTCTGATATGATGCTCAAGAAACATTTCTGATTAATATCAATGTTAAAAACAGTTGTGCTGCTTTATATTTTATATGGATTTATTTTTCAGGATTCTTTAATTAATAGAAAGTTCAAAAGAACAATTTATGTGTAGTATTATAAATGTCTTTACGGTCACTTCTGATCAATTTAATGTTTCCATTTTATATTTCCAATTAAAATACGAATCCACATCTTTGCATATACAATGCGCAATGGATACCGTCAGTCAGGCATGAAGCACATCACAATTAGTACAATGCACACCAAATAATTCAATAAATGGTCATGAAACATTGACTTGAGTTCAAATTATTTTATTATGCAAGGTGAAAGACTGGATATGCGAGACTTCTGGACATCCATCGCCAGGGAAAATGGCCAATTATACAGTTTAGCAGTCATTAAATATCCGACTGACCAATCAAAATCAAGTATTTCAGAAAGTGTGCAATGACAAAGCAATAAAATAACAAATGATAGACTTTTATTCCTGTTGTGGGTCAAAAGTCACAGTATACATTCACAATGCCGTGACATCATCCACACCAGATCTCAGTGCTCTAACATTAATACAATATTGTTCATTTTTAGGAAGTTTCGAAGTATTGTACATTTTTAGTATTTTGCAACCAATGATTTTTTTTTCTGGTTAACTAAAACAAACAATGCACAAAATCCCATCGTATTTCTTTGACAAAATAATTTCTTCAGGCTCGGTACTTCCTCAAAGTGCTCAGTGGGGTAAAACGATTAAACCAAACACAATTAAACCTAAATTTGAGGCCAAACACCACCGCTTCCTGTGGGCTAGTTTTGCTCTTGTACGTTTCTGAGCCAACATCAAGCAGATCGGAGCCATATATGGTAAAGCCGGCTATAGACTCACTGGACAGATGCAAGAAACAGGTCATTCTTAAAAACATGGCAGCTTTTTTAAAAATAAGCCACTAAAACAAAACTTTAAATGACCTAAAACTCAAAGACCACCGCTTAGAGACAGAAGCTGTTCGCTCATGCTTGTGTGTGTTTGATAGATTGAGCTCTGCAACTCCAACTCTTGAATTTCATCTATTTAAAACTGTCAAACCAACTCAAAATTGTGCAGAATTTGAAAAGCACGTCAAGCCTGAGCCACAGAAGAGAATGCATGTTTCGGTTGTGAAAGTGTAATTGTTAACAGCTTGTGGTTTGGTCAGCAGCCGTCTGCAGGTAAAGCGAGACTGAAAGCAAGATTAAAACAAAAGCAACGCCCACACATTTTTTCCGATGAAGTGGTCCTTCAAAGAAATTCACTGTCTAAGTGTAGCGACTCGCGGCAGTCTTATTTTACTCTCAGAAAGCTGAGTAAAAGTGGCTTGCTGTATGCCATGACGACCAGACATATTGTGTGTTCGCTGATTAGAGTTCACATGCCCAAAATACCTAAACGTGTCAGCAAATACATAAGGCAATAGATCAACAGCATGAGCTTCAGAATCAAACACTACACACTTTACTGAAACGGTAAATAACTTACATTAAAAAAACAACTTTATAAATAAAACATTCACAAATAAAAACATTTCTGTTCGGGGAGTGCAAAAGAGTATAAAAATATTTTATAATGTACAGATATCAGACATGATTATGGGACTGGCGTCTCAGCAGCTCGGCTCGTCCATGTCATCATCACTCCAGTCTGGAGGAGCATCCGTGCCAAAATAACGATCCCCAAAGTTTCCTGGACACAAACAAATGTTATATACATGTTTGGGTAGTACTCATATTTTACAAATTAACCCCTAAATCCATAAGGAAAATAAAGCCGAGGTTTTTGACTACTAAGAGTTTTTGGTAGTGACTATTATTTTATGACAATCAAGCACATTTTACTCAAATATTTAATTACTGAAATTCAATAACTGACATAAACTAGTAATGAGCAAAATATTTGACAGCATTTAATAACCTTAATGAAAATGTTCATGTTGGATCGCACTGCATTAAATGAATGTAAAGAAATACAACTTTTGATTTTAATGATGTATTAGCAAATGTTGAAATGAACATTAACTAAGGTAAATAAATATATTTAACTACTGTTAACTAATAAAACCGTATTGTTAAGTGTTAAATTCTCTTTACTGTTGCTTTTTATTTTTTACTCGATTTTGTGTTTAAAACAGAATAGATTAAAAGCAGTACAACAAATACTATTGATACATTTAATTGAAATATCAAATATAATACATACACGTGTGTGTGTGTGGTGTGTGTGTGTGTGTGTGTGTGTGTGTGTGTGTGTGTGTGTGTGTGTGTGTGTGTGTGTGTGTGTGTGTGTGTGTGTGTGTGTGTGTGTGTAAAGTTGACCAGCATTTATTTGCAATAGAAATCTTTTGTAACATTATAAATGTCTTTTCTGGCACTTTTGATAAATGTAATGCATCATAGCTAAATAAAAAATATTACTTTATTATTTAAAAAAAAATATATAATATAATAATATACGAGTCATAAAAAACTATTAGTCATGAAAAAAGTCACATTGCTAAAAACCTTAATTGACTTTAAAAAAAAAGTCTTCCCTTTTCCTTTAAGCAAAGTAAAGTTTATATCATCTTATGATTTATGGTGAAATATGGCTGGTTTTGTGAGATTGGCCTGTTTGTGTAAGTGTAACTTGAAGGCGTACAGGAAAAAAGGCCACAGTCAAGCAAGTAAAGAGTGGCTCACCGATGCCAGGGATGATGTGGAAGAGGTCGTTGACCTTCTTGTCGACGGCGGTGGTGATGATTTTGACCTGAGGGAAAGCGTACGCCACAGAGTGCACACCCATCTCAGCCATCAGCAGAGAGACAAGCAGGATCTTCTCCTCCTGAACGTCATGATCCTGCACACACACACACACACACACACACACACACACACACACACTGCATGAAGCACGTCTACACACAACAACAGTGCCTTAGCAGGACAAAGGAGTCGGACATTTATTTACCAGAAATATCATAATAGGGCTGGGCAATATGACCAAATTCTTATTTCATTATAACAATGTATATTATGATATAGTTATTTTATCTCATTTCTGTTACAAAAAAAAGAAAGAAAGCTAAGTACAAACAATAGGTCAAAAACAATATAACAAAAATATAAATTGAACAAATTCAGTTTTTCAGGTGCAATATGTTTAACATGTAGTCAGAATTAGTACAGAAATTTAATAATCAAATGTAAAATTAAAATGTCATAATTGCACTGTATGAATTAAAGATAAAATTCTTAAAAATATAAGATTCTTATTAAAGCTAAAAAAAAAGTTTATTAGGTTTATTAGGCTGCTGTCACTTTAAGACCAAATGCACGGATCAATTATACTGATACACACAACTGTATTATATTGTACACAACACATTATACTGGTTTACACACAACTGTTTACTCTCACCGGAGACATAACCGGCTGTGTTTACATGAATACTCCACACGGTGGGAATCTTGACATGATTGTGTGTGTATTCGACCATTCAAGCGCAACAAGACGTGAAAGAGAACTGAATTCATGATGGCATGCTGGGAAACATGGCTTTCTGAGATCCGCTTGTGCTGTGTGTCAGTCAGCGCGTGCAACACTGAGCTCTTTCGCTGCTTATTCTGCTAAATAACACTTATCGAGCACGTCCCAAATTCACGATTTTAATCACTCTGAAGTGTCAATAGTGCTACATATGTACATTACATATAGCAAAATCTCTAGCGATAGACATTTTTACCGTGGTAACGACATATATCCTCATACCGCCCAGCTCTAATACATCATTTCAGATGTGGAGGGCTTTTTAGATCACGCGTCTCTTGTGATGAATGGATATACAGTGTTAGTAGATAAATGATATAATCTGTTGAGTGCATGAGAAGTGTTTTAAGTTTCCTCGGGCCAAAAGCGGCCATCGAACAACGAATACAGCAGCTCAGCCTCGAATCAACTGTAGAATTAATATGTGCGATTGTGTGAAGTTATGTCATGCTCTACGGCCGCTGTCAGATAAGTGAGGTTTCACTGCTACGCCTACACTCGCAGACAAACGAACTGGGCCGCTCTACATGTGGTGCTTGAGTAGGCGTGTGTGCCTGTGCCATTGCACACCATCAGTTCCATTAAACGGCTAGAGCTGCTGCAGCGGTGTGTGTGTGTGTGTGTGTGTGCTCAGATACACTCTTACAAGCAACACTCTGATGGCCATCATGGCTGCCGCCCAGTGGACACAGTGCAGTCCATCAGGATCACATGATCTTCGCCTATGTCTTTGGGTAGACGCAAGTAGTGCAGCTGGATGAAAACATAAGACAACTTAAACAACGCCACTATGTGCAGCAATAGGTTTAAAATAGTTCATCAATTTAACACACACACACACTAATTAACAAGTGAGTACATGAGATTATTTAAATGTTTAACGCCTTTTGAAAAAAAACATTATATAAGACATTATACAAAATGAAGGACGATATAACGTTACAAATTTTACAACTATAATTACAACAGTTATAACAATGTTACAAAGTATAATAAAAAAATGTTTCTTATGATTTGGGGTGAAATATGACCCAGATATGTAGCAGTACTGCCTTTAAACAAATTAATGTTTCCCAAGTACATACTATGTACTTATTATAGTAATTACAATAACTGGGTTATAACTAGGTACTAAACCTAACCTTAACCTATGTAGTTACCTTATATTACCCCGTACACCAAGTACAAGCACTGTAAAATAAAGTCTACCCATCAATCAAATGAATAAATGCATAAAATGTAATTAAAAACATCAGGGCTGTCAAAATTAACAAGTCAGTCCATGTGATTATTTAAATGTCTGACACGTGTGATTTCTCAGATCACTTCAGTACTGTCAGGAAGTGGAATATATAACGAGAGTGGTACTAAAAAAAAACAATTGTATCGCAGCATCTTATAGTTGCTTTGGCAGACTTCTGTTCACTGTGTTTATATGTACACACATATTCCACAATTAACCAATAACTTCACATTTTTTTTCTTCCCCAAACCGAATATATTAACTACGAAACAATTGAGAAAAAGCACGATTTAAATTATTTATTTTTACTGATTGAGACAAAAAATACAGATAAAAAAAATAAAAAAAATAAAAAAAATTTAAATCTAGATTAAATCAAGGTTTACCTAATACGATAATTCTGTTGCACCAAACTTTAAACTTAGTTTTAGAAATAAGCAGGTTTACATTTGATCCATAACTTTAAACTCAGATTTAAATCTCAATTAGGAATTAACTTCAAACTTACAGGTGAGAAGGTTTATATAAAATAAAGTGCACCTACAATTCAAATATGTGGCTGATTGAACAAAGACAGAAAAAGTGTGTATAAAATCAGGTCTCGGAGAGATTTATTACAAATAAAAATGAAAATTAAAGCGCAGTGTGAGGATCGTGGCGGCCCGTAAGCTTATCGAGTCCGGGATGCGGATCCGTCACTCATCTTGGTGCCGGATAAAGAAAAGAAGAGAGGAATATATTTAGGATTTAACGGCAGGGGTGATGATGAGGTGAGCGCTCGTGGTCGTTTCTCAAGCCTGGGCGGCGATCAAACGGCGCTGTCAAGAGTGGAGAAAGTCTCTCTGCGAATCATGATCGTTTTTTTCTTATCTCAGTTGCTTTGTTATACTTTATGCTGCCATATTACTCCATTAATTGATACTATAAAAATATTGTATGCACGTGCTGCCGCAATGTTTTCATTTCCTGCTAGATCAGTAACGGCCAACATTTTATTTCCTGTATCTGTAACTACTGATGTCAGAGAGAGGGAGTTTCTGCTGGTCAATAAACAAGGAAATGGAGTATTAACATTGATGCTTTTTAATTACAATGGCGAATCCTTTAAGGCAGTTAATCGCAGGTTATAATTCTAATCCCTGATTTGTTAATTCGTAAATCCTTGATTAGCTCTAAACTTGCAACACACCCCAAGAGTTAAACACATTGCACTTTAAAGGGTTAGTTCACCCAAAAATGAAAATTCTGTCAGGACACAAATGAAGATATTTGTGATTAAATCTGAGAGCTGGATCACTCCTCCATAGGCTTCTAAGGGATTGAAACTTGACATCCCCGAAAAGTTATTAAGGAAATGGTTAAAAGAGTCCAAGTGACTACAGTGGCGAGATCTTAAGTTTATCAAGCGACGAGAATATTTTTTGAGCGCAAACAACAAACTAAAATAGCGACTCTATTCAAGTATTCTCTTTGGGCCTGGAGATTTCACGTAGTGTTATTGCGCAACGCTTCTGGTTGAACGTCACACGCATCATCACACACATGACCAGCGTCGGCCAATAGTGAGCCTACGTGTGACGTATAACACAGAAGCGCTGCGCTGTTACACTACGTCAACAGCTTAGGAGAAAGACACGGAAGAGAAGAGATGGTTGAATAAAGTCGTTATTTTAGTTTTCTCGTCGTTTTATAAACTTAAGATCTCGCCACTGTAGTCACTTGGACTCTTTTAACGATTTCTTTAATAACTTTTCAGGGCTGTCAAGTTTCAATCCTTTAGAAGCCTATGGAGGAGTGATCCAGCTCTCAGATTTAATCACAAATATCTTAAATTGTGTGAGTGTAGGGTGAGTAATTACTGACAGAATTTTCATTTTTGGGTGAACTATCCCTTTAAGGCAGCAAAATAGAGACGGAAATGATAAAACGCCTATATATTGAAAATGTGACATTTAGGGCTCACAAAATGTGTAGCTCCCTTTATGGATACTGAAATTTAACAAAAATCTTAATATTTAATACATTTTAATATTTAAAAATAAATAAAACAAATACAAAAATCTACTTTCTGCTCACTTGATCTGATTTGTGTAAATGACTGGAGCAGAAAGGGGTGGTACCTCAGGCTCTCCCGTGTCCTGATTGGTCTGGATGAGGATTTTGCCGATGCGGACGTCTTTGCACACGGCTCTGAGCGCGGGCTCCATGGTCTCTCCCGCCCTGAGAATCGACACGCCCGTAATCTGCTCAAAATACAAAACAGGGTGCGATTTCCTTTTAAGGCCTTAACATTTCCATACAACAGAGAATGACGACATGTTCCATGCGACACAGAAAATCCTAAAGCAAACGCATGCATTAGGCTCCGCTGCCAAGAGATCGCCCAAAAAACACATTTCAATGCATGTAGAGGCACATTGTTTTCTTACCCCCTTCCCATGGAAGCTCCTGCCCTCGTAATCCTCTCCTTGTGGGGTCTGAACAATGTGGACCTGCAGCAGATAACAGGCAAACTGTAACGTCAAGTGCTTTTTGTCCAAGCATATCAAATGTAGCTAAACTGATCTTTCTCTCTGATTAAAAGCCACAGTAAAATGTCAGCAGCAGCGTGATGAAGCTCACTAGTTCACTGCAGTTCTCCAGTGAGCGTTTTAAGTGTAAAGGTCGTCGTGTCGCTGCTGCTTCTGCTTGTTGATAAGCCGATTTCTCTCATGTTGTGCGTGTTAGTCTGAATTTCCACTGCGGTGGACAAGCCAGCCAAGTTTCCACGTTCAAGACGAAGCCTCCATGCCCACACACTCAAATCCGTTCGTGTGCCATTACTAGGTTGATCTAAAAAAATTCCCCAGCAATCCCTCTCTCTAACTCTTTTCTCACCTGAGATGGAAGGAAGGACAGCGCTCTCTCGATGAGGAGACGCATTAACCTCTTGGAGTAGAAGATGAACTCGTCTCGACTGGTCTCTTTATTTCTGCGACACAAGCATTGATGACAAAACCACTATAATCAGATTAAAAAATACATTTTAAAGTGTGTTTGAATTGTTAAAATGGGAGATATCCTATTTATTTATAATTATTGTGTCACAGTTTCACTGGATATCATGGTCTGACATGGTTAACCGGGACATTTAAAACATAAATAGATGGAACGTCGCAATTTTCCTATCTGTCAGATAGACGGGACATATTGTAGGCCTTGCCCTTTTTTTCATATGCAATAGCCGTTAGTCATAACCACACACTGTTTGTGGAGTGGACACGAGCAACGAGGAAACTTTCTAAATGAAAACATTTCAGCCACTGGCTTCTGCTACTTGATATTGGTAGTTGTCTGATGGGAGTATGAGGAGGGACAGACTCATTCTTGCATTTGTCACACAAGAATGGGTCACAGGGGTAATAAAATACAGAAAAATAAAATTTCAACTCTGGCCAATGAATGAACAGTGTATGATTATGATTCAGGCAGCGTCAGAGGTCAGATTGGATCAGATCTTTCACAATATTTATCCAGTTCATCTGGTTGGGGGTCGGACTATCACGCCGGTATGGAGACGAGTTTGTACATACACACTTTAGTACCGTGTTGAATATCACATGAATATCTAATGTAAAATCTGGGTTTAGAAGCAAAACAGTATGGCAACAGTAAGCAGTAGCAAATAAATATGGATTAACTAAATGTTAATTATGTTAGGAATAGACATGTGAGATGCTGTACACCAGTTTTACACAATGCAACAATGTGCTTCCCACGCATCACAGCGAAGGCGTGAGTGTGTGTGTCTGACCTGATGATGGTGTGCATGCCGCGGACCTGCGGTGTGTTCTCCAGGACACTGAGAGTCTGAGGAAGAGGCTGCGCCTGATGGGCCGACGCTAGTGCCGCCCTGTTACCATCACACACACACACACACACACAGGAAGATGTCAGTTAACAGCAGTGTGTGTTCATTCAAACACAAACACATGCTCACACACCAGTTACTAGTGTCACCCAAACGCTGATTGATCATTCAAACAATACATTCATGTTAGAGGAGAGCGCCAAGCCAGGAATTATAAGCGTACAGCAATTTTTTTATAGAACAGAGAAAACCAAAGGACAACCTCCGAATGAAAAAGCTGACCCATTTATGAGTTAGTGTTTTTGTCATAAATAAGATTGCTATATGGTGGCTCCAAAAAGTGCAGACGCTTTTGGTCTTCATTCTGAACAACGTATCCGTCTTACTTTTTAAAAGTGTCTTTTTGTGAAATGATTTGTTGGTAAAGTGTCCCTGTGCGGTTGTTTCTGGTTTGATCCACTATCAGTCAAACGTTTGAGGTCGGTACGAATTTTCTTTGTTCTTTTTGAAAGAAATTAATACTTTTATTCAAGCAAGGACACATTACATTAAACAAAAGTGACAGTGAAGACATTCATAACTAAAAAATATTTATATTTCAAACAATGCTGTTCATTGGACAAATCTGAAAACTTTTACATTTACTAATAAAAAATGAGGAACACAATTGTTTTCAACATTGATACCAATCAGAAATGTTTCTTGAGCATCACATCGTCATATTCGAATGATTATGAAGGATCATGTGACACTGAAGACTGGAGTATTGATGCTGAAAATTCAGCTTTGATCACAGGAATAAATTACATTTTACTATATATTACAACAGAAAACATAATATAATAATTTTTCACAATATTTCCGTTTTCACTGCATTTCCGATCAAATAAATGCAGCCTTGGTGAGCATATAGTTCTTTCAAAACCATAAAACATTCAAACCGACCCCAAACATTCATACACGTGGATGAAGTGTTCAACACTTTTTGAAGCCACTGTACACTCTTCCATAAAGGATTTGTTAATCACATCTGTTATAAAGCTTTATGAGCTCTGAGGTCAGTATTTATTGGGAGCATCCTATGATTCAATTTCACAAGCAGTTCTGTCAAAGACTGCATCCGGTCTACAAATCATGCAGAGCATTCATGTAATGGTTTTACATGTATATTAACTGCTTCGTTAATACATATGCAGACAATATGCAGTCTTTGAAAATCACACCAAGATCCCCTTTTTTGTTCTACTTTTGGTTTGTAAATCCGACAGCAAAAACTAATAATAATTAAAAAAAAAAACTAAAATCATAAGCAAATCTCCTCACATATCCCAGCGGAGCTTTCTCTGTGGGGGAAGTGACAAACAACAGAAAAAACAGACAATGACAACAGGAAGAGAGGGAAAAGAAAAGAGACGTCACACACACTATCAGGTGAAGGAGGATGAGGTGGTCACATGACTTCGAGTGGAACAAGAGTGTGACAGCTGCCATCAGCACTTCAGCACACACTTCTGTGGGTAAACCAGCACTGGCAATGCAGGATGGGACAGTTCACCAAAAACGGACAGAATATCCTGCTTCTAGCAACATCAACATACAGATTTTATGTAATAAAAGTCTTTTGAAGCCTTATGAAAGCTTTTTGTGGGCAACTGATGGAAATCTAAGTCACGTATGTTTAAATGTGGCATGTTTTGATGAGTTACGACAGGTTTTGACGATCAGTAACGGAACCAATGCGTTCTGATGTCATTGACCTTGTCTTAAAGGGACAGTTCACCCAAAAATAGTGTTAATAGCGCTAGTGGTACACAAATAGAGCAAGATAAATCGCACTTCGACAATTGTGGTTTTTATGTGCGCTAAAAAAAAAAAAAAAAAGAGGAAGTGAAAGAGGAGAATATGAACGAGGTCATGGATAGAGAAAAGAGGCCAACTTGGCATGGCAATTTTGCAAATGGATCTTGAGGAAAGTAGTTTTAAGTTTTAGTGCCATGTCGCGTTGATCAATATGCCATTTAAATGTTGGATTTTTATTGGTTAGTCAGTAAAAAGGAAGCAGGGCTCGATTGCTAACAGATATCAGCGCCACACGCTAGTCCCGCGGATATAAAGCGCTGAATTCATGCAGGTCAGTTTATTAGACGAGTGTGGTAACGCAGCGCTGTTTCACTTGGTCTACTCTAAACTGCACTTGAGTGTGTTGAAAGTTATAATGTTATTCTATGCGTGTTAGTTTGTCTGTATGAGACTAGTAGTAAGCTAGATTGACATTAGAATAACATACTGATCATCATATTCTAACATTTCATCATGTTGAGCTATATAACATTGATTCGTTTTATGTACATTTGCTCACCTGTCTAATAAAGTATACGCAAGAGCGACGTCTGTCAAGTCGAAGTTTGTCGCGGACGTGAAGCTCTCGGCATCTCGAAAACGCCACGCTGATATTGATCCTCATTTTAGTTTTCCTTTTGTTCTAAAGTCTGCTTGTCAAAGTCCATAATGTTTGAACGAAACAAAAGTATGAGCGTGCCGCTAGACGTAACGTCTGTCGTTACTATGGCAGTACGAGCGGAAACCAGGGATAACGCGGATATTACATCATTGACAGGCGACAATAACCAGGGACAAGCCATTATTTAAAATTTTAATTTCTCTGAATTTTTGGGATATTGTACCACAACACAACTGCAGGAAATTGATCACACTGTGCAAGTGATTTTTGGATATTTGATTTCAAAAATCTTACATATTGTACCTTTAAATCTATTCATCATATAAAGCACTTGTGTCTCTTCAGAAGACTTAGATTACACCACTCAGTTCACATGGACTTTTTTCATTTTTTAAAGTGTGAAAAATTTGGTTTGTGGACATTCAACGGATGGACAAAGTGATAAGAGAATATTAAAAATATCTGCATTTGTATCACAAAGACAGACACGTCTGTGTTAGTATTGACTAAACGATGACAGAAGTTTCATTAGTGGTTGAACTGTCCTATTTACACGCCATATTTAAACATACGCAAACTCTGAATAACTGCGAATAATAATAAAGTGTGAACTCTTAAACCGGTGTAGTGACATCAGTGACGTGACGGGATCTGCATGAGAGAGATTAAAACAGATATTGCAGATTCCTTCCTCTCTCCATGACATGCTTTTTGTCTTTCAGTTTCAATGACGTTAGAATTATGATATTGTAATGCATCACGGCGTATAGAATTGTGGCATGAGAAATCGTGATGCATACGAGTTTAGAGCGACTGAGTGAATGCAATTGCGTGAAGCTCTTCTTTGAGCTGTGAAAGTGCTGACAGTAGCATGCAATGCATCTTTCTTTCTTTGATCTTTTTTTTGAGAAAAATGTCAGTTTTGCTGTGGGTCCTGTTGTAGCTGTCATCCTCTCATTCACTCTCACTGACACAAAGGTCTGCTACATCCTGTGTCGGGGGCTGTACTTCCTCATGTTCCTCTCTCTCTCTTCCTCTACTCTCTCTCTCTCTCTCTCACACACACACACACACACACACACTCATCTGCTGTTGTTTCTAGCCCAACGGAAAAATTCAACTCTTTGTAGTAGACATAGGAAACTTCACTGCGTGCGAGACGCCGTGTTCAACAATAGCTACAGAGAACAGAGAGAGAGTGAGAGAGAGAGGGGGGAAAGAAAGAAAGCATGAGAAAGTAAGAGAAAGAGAGGTCAAGGGGAGGAAGACAGCCACATATTTTTAGACACAGCATGCAAGGAGTGTGTCTGCTGTAAAACACTCAAGGATGGAAAAAACAGAAGGTATCTGCCTCCCTCCTGACTGCAGCACAAAGCATCTATCCTCCCATCTTATATCATATCATGAGGCATCCATCCCATGATGCTTTACTGCTGCTCATTACCGGACGGATCAGGGCTGGTTTCTCAAACATCATAGCTGTGAATATATGAGCGTGGGTCAGTATGGGGTAATAAAGCTGGGCCCCGTTTTTACTTTTACTTTACTTGCTGATGAAAAAAAATAAGATTGATGTGTGTAAATCTCATAAAACCGGTCAAGCACACTACTGGCTCATATTTCAACCCCAAAAGAAAAAAAGGGAGGAAAAAATAAATAAAATTCAAATAAAATTAAATATAAAAATTCTAATCAACTAAAATATTAAATTATAAAATAAATATGAATAAGAGTTAATAACAGAGTTATTGCTAAAATAAAAATTACTTTCAGTAATTAAAAAAGTTCAAATATATGTTGCATGAAAAAGACAAGCTAAAATAAATAAATAAAATGTTCAAATAAATTAATCTAAGTACTAAAATTATTAAAAGTAAAAAAAAAAATACAAATTATTAAATATTTTTTTTATATTTGAATATTAAATAAATATGAACCAAGTACAAAAAGTAATAAACCTAAAATTGAAAAAATAATAATATATATATTAAATAAAAATACTAATTACATTTATTAAACATTTATTTTTATATTTAAATATTAAACATGTACCAAACTAAAGTAAGAAAAAAGTACTAAAACTAAACTCAAAACTAATTGAAATTGCTAAAATTTAACTGAAAATATAAAAATATTTATTAATCCTATACTAGTATATAAATAATATTAACTAATTAAATTGAAATAAAAAAAAATAATATAATTTTGGGATTTTAGGGTGAAATATCACAGATGTGTTTTCATGATATTCAACCTTATTTGAGTTATTATTTGAACACTGACCCACACTACTGCCCATAATGGCCAATGTGACAATTAATATTCAACTTAAAGAGACACTGCCCTCTTTTGGTCCCTACAGGAAGTGCAGCAGAGTTCAGGAGGAGGACAGTTATAAGAGGCTGTATAAGCGTCCCCGTGGACTGATCTGAGCCCTGTGTATTTCTGCATTAGAAACGGCTCTGAATATCATCATCATTAGTGAGTTTGATAGTCAGGACTAGGCCCAGATCAGTGCTGAGGGGAACATTCTGTGCAGGCAGTGACAGGAAGTGAGGAGACGATGATGAGCAGTGCTACTCTACCTGACGCTGAGTTCACGCTGTGCCACCGCGGGGTGGGGTGGACAGAAATGGAGAGAATAATCCAGTGCGGTGAGGAAGCAAGGTCAAACAAAACGTGTCACACCAGTATTACAGAAAATTAACAGGCCCACATAGAATCTGTGACTTTTTTTACTGTTTTTTTACTGATGAGTCATTTCAGGGAGTGGAGTATATTACATTCATATTGATAAGTGAGAGAATAATCACATATTAACAGGCAAAGGCCTGGAAATGTCTAGAAGTTTATGAAGGCCGACTGTTCGGATTTTGTGAGAAATATAGATCCCTGTAGGCCTGAAAATGAGGAACATCCTTTGCTGTTCAAAACCACAGACCACATGGCATGTCAGATATTAGACCACTACAAAGCATTCCCAAATCCAAAACGCACAAGCGTTAATTCAACTACTTCTCATGAGGAGCGCACACAGATTATCGCTCTAATATATCACAGAAAATATATCACTTATTCAGAACCGAGGCTCTGAGGGATAGACTTCCCGTGTTTTTAGTGTTGTAAAATGTTGTATAAAGCTCCTAGAACACTAATATTTTTCCACAGCTTTTTGTCTACTGAATTTTCTCAAAGATATTTTTAAGTGTTTTGTCAGCAGAACAATTCATAAACCCATTAAATAAATAACACTACAACCCACTGAAGAGATGTACGTCTATCCTCTACAGCCTCGCTTTCATTTCCAGTAAAAATCATAGATGGCGCTGCTGGGAATAAGGCCTATACAGGATATATTTGTGAATATCTCATATCTCATCTCATAGTGAATATCTCAAGAATAAGAATTTTTTTCCTGAAATGTATTGCAATATTTGGGGGAATGACTTAAAATTAGAGATCGGTATCGGCCAATAAAATAAATAAATGTTCAAACGTTTTTAAAACAAACAGCCGATTATATCCCGTCAATCAAAGGGTGCGGATACACACATCAGACTGCAACTTGTGGTGTGTGTGAAGAAATGTCTCTTGAAAAGGGGGCCTGAAATTGACATGGTGGCTGGTCTACAATTAATTATATCATCCACAAGAGGGCGATATTATACACCCGAAATTCATGATAACCAAGAACCAGCATGATGAAATGGTGCATCAGATCATCTACCCAGTATCTTTGATTGCTTTTAAATGCTAAATATGAACATATTCTTAATATGTGTGCTGTGCTTACCTCCTCCAGCTGACTGTGTACATGCTGCACTATGAGATCAATGGCCACCATGTTGCCGCCACCTACAGGAGATGAGCACAGGAATCAAAATCAACATTACTAACAAAGCTGCTTTAAAGGAGTAGTTCATTTTTAAAAAAACTTTTGCTGATAATTTACTCACCCCCATGTCATCCAAGATGTCCACGTCTTTCTTTCTTCAGTCGAAAAGAAATTAAGGTTTTTGATGAAAACATTCCAGGATTTTCTCCATATAATGGACTTCAATGGGAGCCAAACGGTTCAAGGTCCAAAAGACAGTTTCAGTGCAGTATCAAAGGGCTTTAAACGACTCCAGACGATGAATAAGGTCTTATCTAGGACCCTTCGAGTCATGACTCGAAAAAAGATTTGTTAATTTTGATGAACGAGTTCGAACAGGAGTCACGAACGCTCATCACAGAACAGAGCAAGGCAAGCATTTGTGCTTATAAAACTTAAACTTTGTTATTTATTTTTTAAATGACCGAGCTTTTCACTAGATAAGACCCTTATTCACCGTCTGGAGTCGTTTAAAGCCCTTTGAAGCTGCACTGAAACTGTCTTTTGGACCTTGAACCGTTTGGTTCCCAATGAAGTCCATTATATGGACAAAATCCTGGAATGTTTTCATCAAAAACCTTAATTTCTTTTCGACTGAAGAAAGAAAGACGTGGACATCTTGGATGACATGGGGGTGAGTAAATTATCAGCAAAAGTTTTTTTTAAAGTGAACTACTCCTTTAAGGCAAGCCTACAAGGTTATAAAAAAATAATACACAGGGAAGGAGACCAGAGGCCTTTTTTTATTTTTGAATGGATGCATGTGATTGGTCATCAAGACACATATGATCCAAGTTGGCCGTTACACTTTCTACTGTGCATTTGTATGCAAATTGAATTAAATGTACAACTAAAAAAATATTTTATTATAATACATTCTAATATAGTAACGCAATCTGAATGCCTCACTCACCACGTGGCACCACAATATCTGCCAGTCTCATCGTGGGCTCGATGTATTGTTCAAAGGCCGGCTTCACAAACTTGTTGTATTGTTTGATCACTCCCTCAATGTCGCGGCCTCGCTCTGTGATGTCCCTCCTGAGCCTCCGTACCAGCCGGATGTCAGAATCGGTGTCCACAAAGATCTTCATGTCCAGCAGCTGAGAATCAGACAGATGATGCTCAGATCAGCTCAGTGAGAAGATGACAAAATCCACATCATGAAAGACAGATGTTTACCTTCAGCAGCTCTTTATCTGCAAACGACATGATGCCCTCAAATATAATCACACTGGCCCCATACACCGTTTTCTGCAAACAGATACACACTCATTAAAAGTCAAGCAAGGTATTATTCCATCTAGAATTATTTTCTATACTTGGGGGATTTTTTTTTTTATTTGTGTTTAAGTGTGATTCTAGTAGAGAGAAAAGCAAACCACCAACATTTAATTTGTTAAAGCGTAAACTGCATTTTAAGCGCTTTTTCAGTATATAACAAAAAGTTGATTAATAATGCAGTTGGCCACTTTCTCAAAAGGTATCTTGCTTGCCATTTTAAATCCATGAAGCAGTTTTCTCTCACAAGTGATCATTTACATAAACCCAGTGGTGTAACTTTGCTTTGAAAAGTGGTGGGGACACCGCACAACTCGTTTAGCTATTTGTTTATTTAATAACCGAATTTACTTGGGGACTGAGTTCAGAGTTGGAAATACGCTTAATTTTCACTTTGATGTAGGCCAACACACATGCATGGATCACATTCACAAATATGTCTATAAGCAGCATCCGAATAAGCAAAACGTAACATTAACAACACATCTAGGGTTATTAGCCTAATAAATATATCAAAAATACGCAAGATCAGTGAACTTTGGGACTGTTCGTTTTTTTATTTAAGGGACTACCGGAGGAGTTTTGAGAGTCAAAAAAGAATTGACCCTCCCTTCGCCAGTAGGCTAATACATTTTTCAGACACTCCAGAATGATTGTGAAAAAAGGCGACCCTCCCTGATAATTTATTGATTACGTTTGCGCTTGGCAAAGATGTTCAGATAGCCATTGTTTTTGTTTTTTTTTACAACCATGACAAACGACTAAACTCCTGCTTTGTCATCTTACTAGGGCTGTAACGATAGACCAAACCTACAATTCGGTTCGTATCACGATTTTTGATTTTAGATAAAACAAATAAAAAAAAAAACATGTTTTTGGTGCTGAAGCAGTGGTGACGCCTGACGCGTTCATGTAACATGGCGCTGCCAATAAAGCAGCCACAAAGAACCAGCAAAAGTAATGATTATGAATATGTCAAATATAGCAAGGAGACATTTTAATAGTTTTAGTTTTCTGTGTCAGTGTGTCGGCTGCAAAGATGAAGTTGACGATGCTGCACTGCGATCTTTGTAGTAGTGAACGCGCCAGAGAGAAATGCACATTTCATGGATTAAATAAGCAGAGAGCAGTCTGTTTTCTTTCGTTTTAAATTGTTCTGTTTACAAGGATAGGCCTAGACATTTCAAGCTTTCTATATATTTCTCAGGTCTGTGAGAGGCAAGTACATTATACGCTGAGTTTCGGTTCATTTATGAGACGCGCCGGCACCTCCGTGATATTTTATTTATCCAGGAGAGGCCCATTGAGATTAGGAACTTCTTTTAGAAGGGTGACCTGGCCAAGACAGGCAGCAGTACAAACACATAGACAGACAAATAAATAACGCAGAAGCGCTAACATTTAAAATAATCATTTAAAATAATGTTTACAGTCTAAGAGCATTTACATATTAAGGCATCTGCCTCTAAATCTTTCATTTTGGATTTAAAAGCATTTAGCGAGATTAACTCAATGAGTTTCAAGTCCTTTTGCAAAGTATTTCATGCTGAAGGTGCAGAATACAGAAATGCCTTCTTTTTTCGTTTCCGTACGGGCCTTGATGATCTATTTTCTACTATATTTACTTCTTATTTGTTAAATCCAGGCAATTGGTTGATGAAACATTGATTAAAATTAAGATACAATTAATAAAAAACGAAATTCACTTTAAAGAAAGGCTTTGTGCTTTCTGTTTGAGGTCTCTGTAGCCCCTTTCACACAGAGATTCCGGAAAATACACGGATAATGTGACCCGGCATTTGTCCCGGGATTGTTTGATTTCGGTTCATTCACACTGCCAGTGATTTGCCGGGATCTGTGAGTGCGTTCACACACAACCCATTAATGTCCCGGAAAGCCGCGTGACGTCAGGATGAGACGTGTAACGTACGTGTCGAAAACATGTGCACGCGCGCACCTTTCCACAGAGCTGGCGAACGATCTCAGATTCAGCGCGGATAGTGAGGAGCTCCTGTCTCTGCTTCGTTCCAGTTTGCAGACATTTTTTCGTTCTTTCTTTGTTGATGACGAACATAAACTTTCTTCTAAGAGCAACAGAGTCGCACGATGGCACATGCGTCATCACTAGTATTACACACCCCTTAGGCATTGGTTCTGGCTTTTGTTCACACAGCGCGCGTTCCGGGTCTGAACACGGCAATGTTACTAGGAGCCCAACCCGGGATCGATCCCGGCATCAATCCCGGGTTGTGTTTGCGTTCACACAGAAGGCACTCTGGCAATTGACCCTTCGCGTGGAGCTTGATTGACAGGTGTTCTAACCAATCATACTTCGCCATCCGCCATTTTGTCCGAAAAAGCAGCCAGTAGAGTTGGGAGGATTTGAACTTGGTAAAATGAATATACTGACGCCTTTCCGCGGTTAAAACAACATTACTTCTTATGTTCGTTCATGTTTATTTGATGCTATAAATGAACTAGAAGGAAGAGATGATCGGATCACGAGCAGCTTTGACGGATGCTCTACAGCGATCTGTCACGGCACATTAAAGAGCCCCAAAACGGTATTTATTGTTTAAATTTCTTTCAAAAAATGACCACATTTGAAAGCTGAGACTTTGTTTAATATGTTTAATGTCAAAAGTAACCGAAAAGTAACCTGGTCTGACCTGTCTGTCCGCGTGTTGTCAGTCTCCTCTCTGCTCCGCGATGTATTTTTCACTGCGTGAGAACATGGTGAGAGTGTGAGAGCGGCGTAGCTTGTCGGAACATAGCGACAGTAACTAAGGAGGGCGGGTCTTTGCGAAGGGTCCATTTGCCGGCAATTTGCCGGGTTCAAAGTGCTGTGTGAAAGGGGCTTGTGAAAGTTTTAAAGTCGCTTTCAGAGCGGTCATGTCCATAACGGAGAACTGTCACGTCCGTAACTGTTTTTTTCCCCTCATAAATGCGAACACGAAAAATAAAATAAAAAGAATATTTTACGTTCTATGGAGGCCGACCATTCTTCATCCGGTTAGTATCGTGCTACAGCGCACAGTATATCAGCTGCAGTTCTGGCGCCTCAGTCCCAATACTGTAAAACTCGACGTACATTCACATCACATGTTAATGCTGCAGCGGTAGTTACACGCAGGAAACTGTTATTCGCAATCACAAAAGATATTCATCATTGAGAGGACGTTGAAAAGCTTCTGACCGCCATAAAAAAAGAGTGTTAAATTAATGAATTCGATTAAGAAGGATGCCGATTTGTAGATTGTGCGTTTCCTTCAATAGCCTACCTTCCGCAACCTATTTTTCAATTACTTTTAAAAAGTGGTGGGAACAATATCGAGCCTGGCAAAACGTGGTGGGGACATGTCCCACCTGTAAATTACGACCCTGCATAAACCTGACACTTTTCAAGCAAATCAGTGTAGAAAAATGACAAGGTCAAAAACCGTGTGTTTCCACACGATCACCTGTCCGCACTCACCCATTCTTTCTGCCGGCCGTGCGTGGTGAAGTCATACACTGGGATCTTCACACTCTTGCCCTGCTTGAGTTTGCGGAGTGTGTGCACCAGCAGGCTGAAATCAAAGGCGTCTGGATGGTCAAAGTTGTAATCGTTATTAGCAGCCAGCAGCTGCTGTTCGGCCGTCAGGACCTGCGGAAAACACGGCACAACAGACGCCTCAAGGTTACACCTCTGACTTCAGCTCCAATATCTGCACGGTGTGCTTCCAGATCAAAGCTGAGAACTGAGAGGTTGAAGGTTCAAACCAGACAAGGGTTAAACCATCAACTCAACGATGCCGTTGCAATTCCTGTTTTTAGTAAATGTTATGAGCCATGAGTGTGCATTAGCAGTGTTGGGGAAAGTTACTTTTAAAAGTAATGCATTACAATATTGCGTTACTCCCAAAAAAAGTAACTAATTGCGTTACTTAGTTACTTTTTATGAAAAGTAATGCGTTAAATTACTTTTGCATTACTTTTTCTCATTTGGGCTGGGCTTGCTTGTTTGTTTTTTAATAACAACAAAAAAGTTCTATTTTTGGCAAATGTTAAGGCCCTTTCACACCAAAAGTGATAAATGCAAGGAAATGCATGTTTAATCCTGTACAGTAGAGGGCGCTGCTCAAACAAACTGTTCAGCCATTCTTCATTACAGAACAATAGGATACAGGAGAAGGAAGTTCAACACGCTTATTTCTACATCTAATCTTGAGTAATTTTTGCCTATTAGTATAGTTGAATTAGATAATTGAAGGTTAGCAGCATTGGTTAATAAATTGAGATTAAATACATAAAATATATTTGTGTAATTTACTAAGTTAATTATAAAAGTTTTGCATAAAATTCTGAGATTGCATTTTACTGTTTTTATTCATTTTGAGGAATGCTGAATGTTTTCCTGCAAGTGAGATGAGTAAATGCATGTTCATATTTAGTCTAGAACTACAATAAGCATCATGTTTACTCTGCACGCACACGCACACACACACACACACACACACAACACACACACACACACACACCACACACACACACACACACACACACACACACACACACACACACACACACACAAAACACACACACACCACACACACAACACACACACACACACACACACACACACACACACTCCTCACTTTGTTTCTATCAATATGAGGACAGGAGAATTGTCAGTCCATACATGTGAAAAAGTAACTAGCGTTACTTATTTGAAAAAGTAACTCAGATATTTTGTTGCAAATTGAAAAAGTAATGCGTTACTTTACTAGTTACTTGCAAAAGTAATCTGATTACGTAACTCA
Source organism: Chrosomus eos (assembly GCA_036326025.1). Classification (NCBI taxonomy): domain Eukaryota; kingdom Metazoa; phylum Chordata; class Actinopteri; order Cypriniformes; family Leuciscidae; genus Chrosomus; species Chrosomus eos. The sequence goes on from CM070837.1 coordinate 29,156,540, forward strand.
AGTTACTTGTAATGAGTTACCCCCAACACTGTGCATTAGTGCTTTTACCACAGGTAAGGCGTGCTGTTAGACATGATGCAAAGGGGTAAACTATCACTGTAACACACAACCATGAGTGGCTTAATACTCCAATAAAAAGGACAGCAAAAGAAAATCTGATAAATATTAAAAAAACATATTACATATTATTATCATCAAAAGTGTACATTTATCAATTGCTTAGCATTTAAGTAGAGACCATTATAAACGAGAATCCTGAAATAATGGTATTTCCACAATTTTGTTATAAATAAATCTTGCACATAAAAATCATAATAGAATGATTTCTGAAGGATCATGTGACACTGAAGAGAAGACTGGAGTAATGATGCTATAAATTCAGATTTGATCACAAGAATAAATATTTTTTTTAAATAAAATATATTTAAACTTTTTTTTAATTGTAATATTTTATATTAGTTTGTACTGTATTTTTGATTAAATAAATGCAACCTTGGTGAGCATAAAATACTTTTTAAAAACATAGAAAAATTGTTACTGTCAGCAGTGCATTATATTACTAATAAAGCAGATGTACAGACTTAAAATGATAGAAATAGAGACACTGACTGCTCTCACACCTCGACTAATACATTTCCATGATTTTTTCCCAGTCATTTTAGATTTTCAAAAAAAGGTTTTTTACATTTTTTAAAAGAATTTAGTAAAGAATGGCAAAAAAAAGCTACTTAAAAGGAGAACTCCGGCGCAAAATGAACCTTTGGTCTAATTACACATTGTTACCTAGTCAACCGTTATCTGAGATTTGTTTTCATGATTATCGAATATAAATAGTTTTATCTCTAAAAACAGTTTAGCCTATAACGCTAGTATAAGGCTAGTATATGGGGCATAGAGTAATGACAAATAAAAGTCGCTTGTTAATCCCACTAACAAGGCTCAAAATAGCCCAACACTAACACGGTAGCATAATCAGGGTCCCTACATGCAAACCGAAGCATTGAGAACGTTGTAAGTGTACAGACAGTTTAATAAGAAGATATTTTATAAAGACAGTCCACTTCGCGTATACAGGCAGGAGCCATCTTTGGAAAACAGTCTCGAGCAATCGAACCACAAACGGCGAGACAAGTTCTGGCTCGTTCACATCTCACCAGCGCACTTGGCTCGGCGTTCGTGGTTCGACTGCTCGAGACTGTTTTGCATGTAGGGACCCTGATTATGCTACCGTGTTAATGTTGGGCTATTTTGAGCCTTGTTAGTGGTATTAACAAGTGATTTCTATCTTCATTACTCTATGCCCTATATACTAGCGTTATAAGCTAAAAAGTTTTTAGAGATAAAACTTTACATTCAATAATCATGAAAACAAATCTCAGGGAACGGTTGACTATGTACCGTTTTGCGCCGGAGTTGTCCTTTAAAAAATAAAAATAAAGAATATAATTGCTTTTTAAAACTGTACTAATTTCCACAATTTTAAAACTGCCTGATTTTTCCATGAACCCTGAATTAAAAAATGAAATACATTAATCCTAGCATTAACTGTCTATAGTATGAGTTGCATTAAAGGAACACTCCACCGTTTTTTGAAATAGGGCTTATTCACATTCTTTCCTACATTTCGATAGGTGTGCAAATGCATTTTTGTCTCAGTGCATGCATTGTTTTAGTTTGACAGGGTCGGCGCTAGCTACTTAGCACAATGAATGGAATCCTTTGTTGCCAGCTAGCATGTCCTGAGTAAAAGTGATAAAAAAAAACAAAAAACCCACGTAATTACTTCTTGTGGCCTGTGTATTCACAACGAGTACAAATAGCGCTGCAGATTAACACTAGGCGATTTCCTAGGCAGATATTGACTTGGGACTTTATTAGGGGAAGCACAGGCGAACACTGCTACTTGGGCGCAGAGATATCGCGCAACACATGAAATCCCAAGTAGCAGTGCTTCACCTGTGCTTCCCCCTAATATAGTCCCAAGTCAATATCTGCCTAGGAAATCACCTAGTGTTAATCTGCAGCGCTATTTGTACTCGTTGTGAATACACAGGCCACAAGAACTAATTACGTGTTTTAAAAAAAAAAAATTATCACTTTTACTCAGGACATGCTAGCTGGCAACAAAGGATTGCCATTGTGCTAAGCTAAGCTAGGGCCGACCCTGTCAAACTAAAACAATGCATGCACTGAGACAAAAATGCATTTGCACACCTATCTAAATGTAGGAAAGAATGTGAATAAGCCCTATTTCAAAAAACGGTGGAGCGTTCCTTTAAGCAATATTCTCCAGACAAGAGAACATTCTCAAAACACATCCAATCTTCCAGGAAGGATATATTCTGTGTCGTATGTGCCACCCTGCACAGACAGTGCCAGACTACTGAGTAAATGAAGTGTGTGGTGTTATTACCCCCCACTCCTCTTGTTGGGCACAAGGCTAAGGCCAGCTGAACTAAATTTAGGAGGAACATTTACACACAGGTACATGTACACATACACACACACTCACAGGACATTTACTTCTTTCGCTGTGTTATTTGGCCTTTTTCTCTCATACAAAATGTAACGATTTCTCTTCAGATATTGCAAGAACAGCTGGTAAACCATTTAAACAAATGCCTAACTAGTCTAGTGATCCACCTGACAGGGTCATTCGCATTCCCGACTGTTTAACACAGCTTACTCAAACGTCATTAACACATAACGGCTTGTGTTTTAATGCTGTGAAGATAGTTTCTCAGCAGCACACCTGATTCCTCACTGAGCTGTGAAGCCACAAGCTGCCTGAAAGACTTAATGGATTATATCAAACAAACCAATGGTTTTGGACCAGTTTTTCATGTACTGTATAACTTCATGTTTGCCATTGCCATTTTGCTGATTTCTGTAGTTTTGTTTACGTCAAACATAAGCCCTCTCTCCTAAACCCTGCCCACAAAAGACAAAAGATAAATCAGAGCCAGAAAGACAGCCGTTTTTTTGTATTGTAAAAAAAAAAAGGGCCACTCCCCAAAATGACTTTTTCCGGTGTGCAGAGCTTAGGACTGTCACAGATATGGGTGTGATTTCCCAGAAAACATTTCACTAATATCTGTATTAGGTTGCATGAACGTTTAACGTGCGAGAGATATACAATGAGATGATGGCGTTACCTTGTAGAAGGAATCCATTGAGAGAAGAACGACCCAAGGAACATCCAAAGCCTCGATAATTTTACGAGCAACTGTTGTTTTGCCTGAGGCACTGCCTCCACAAAGCCCTATGGGTAAAAAAGACCAGTAAATTGATATGTGACGATGATGGTGATGGTGTATGAGTTAACAATAGGGGTTTTCACACTTGATTAGTTAACCCTGGGTCATTAAACTTTGGGTAAACAGAAACCTGGGTTATTTTCTTCACATTTCACACTGCTCATAGTTTACCCAGGGTTAACAATTAATCCTGGGTATTCACTGTACCCTGGGTTAATGTCCTAATTTGCATATTTGCAGCCAGTGTCACTGATTGGACGAACGCAGTACATAAAGGCTCTTTACAAGTTTATCATTTCTCAAGTTTAGTATTGCAATGACAGCGCAAAAGGGGTCCTAACCCTGCTCAGGTCCAGCAGTTTATTAAAAGCAGGGTTAAAAGCGACGACAACCCGGGGTCAAGCACAGCGTGAAAAGCCCTACTGATGTTTTTCCCCTGGAACGTTTTACTATACCGACCAATAACAAAAGCTTCTTTGGACTGGGTCCCGTGCTCATTGTACCAGGGTGGGCGTCCGGCTGTGTAGATGGTCCTCTTACTGGTCCGAAGCAGCGGAGGCTCGGATTTGCACTGGCTGGTGGATCGTTTCCGTGGCGACAGGCCAGTGTTGACGGAGGGGAGGAGCCTGTCCAGAGAGCCTTCGACACCGCCACTGTTGAAAAGAGGAAATAAGATACAGTGAACTCTTCCTGCGGTTTCCTGTGTGAATTATGACTTCCTGATCACAAGCTGTACAAAGACCAGTTCACTCTGTGGCAATCACGGTTAACGCCCCTAAACTATTTACTAGCTGGGTAACAGGGCATACAGCTCTATCCATTTCAATTAGGGTAATATGTCAAGATCTGATAACGGTGGTCATCAGTTTTGTAGCATGTTGCAACCTCTGGAAAAAACAACAACAACCCCATTTTACTCGGCAAACATGTTAGCTGTAAATATAGCACATCATCGTGATCAATGAAACAAGGATAACTGGAATATTGTGTTGTCATGTCTAATGACTTATGACAGTTGAGCTCAAACAAAGCAACTGACCTGATTTTGATCAACTAGTTTGAGTTCTAAACAAACACTACCTTGTTATTAATAATGAAAACATAATTATGGCCAGTGGAAGCACTAGCATGGCATAATTAAACATAACCCAAAGGACCTGGTTCAAACTAACAACGTGTCCTAACCAGACATGATGCGACAAGATTCAGAACAGGCTATTTGATGCGACAGCCAATCAGAAGACCAGGTGGGGGAGTCACTCTGAAGACTAAACCATGTAAAGTCTGACATATAAAATACAAGTAAAAAATCACTTTTTTTAATAGAATATTAAACTTTTAGCCATATGAAAAAAAGGTTTACATATGTGTTTTTTTTTAAATATAATATTTGATACATTGGGCTTTTATAAAAGTTTAAGTCGATTTAAAAGTTACTCCTGTTTACTTTGTAAAAATGTCCACCTTCAGGTCATGGGACATGACGGATTTTTATAAAGCGTAAAAAAAGTAACTATCATTTACATGGTCAAAAGGTAGATTGTGTACAAAAGGTTTTTCATAAAAGTTTTGAGTATCAAATATGGTACAGTAGGCTTTAAAAGGTTAAGCAGCATCAATATGACTTGTATCACAATTCAAATCAATCAATGTATATATCATGCACCAAATTTTAAAGACCTGGTTCAGAGGCCAATGAACAACGGTGAAAGTAGGTTGGATAAAAAGTAACTGCTAAAAGACCAATAAATACATTACATAAAAAAAAAATACAGAACATTTCAGTCCTCACATTAGGCCTACATATAATTTATGTAAATAATAAAATTTTAAGTATATATTACATGTACATGCGTTCATACTATTATTGCTCTGTTATAAATTGCTTATGTTCTACATTCTACTAAATGCATAAATATAAATTATTAAGTAAATACTTGCATACAATAAATACACTGTAAAATTACCATTTATATAAAGTGAGGCTAAAATGTCATTACGCATTAAGCCAACCATGTTAATGGTGCATTTAGTTTGATGAAAACATGCTCTGGTTTTTTGAATGCTGGAAAGCATTGGTTTCTAAGAGCATTTCTGGAAAAACTAATGAGTCATGAATAAACAAAAGAGATACAAGTGACAGCTGTGGAGCTCATAAGCAGCAAAACATTTTAATTTTAGAGAAAAATACTTACTGAATCAGGCGATATCGCAAGATGTCCATGTACTTGTCCATTAAGTAAAATAAACAAATGAATATTACCTAGTACCTACTCTCAACTAAACATCATGGCTGTATAAAAAAAGACATTCAGATTAAATGACGCACGACTGCGTAATCCCTAAACATGCTTACATACCCCGGTAAACAAAGCCTACTTCACATGTGCAACTATAACTGGTAAAACTAGAACAAAGCAAGTTTACTAGGCAGAAAATATGTTGTGTGTGCCGAGTATGCCTTTGAGTTTCTGTTTGTGTGAATAGAAATCATCTTGGATCATCTTTCTAGTTTATCTGCCCTGCTACAATATGAGAGAGTGATAAGAGATAAGATGACAAACAGTGGACTCTGCTCTTGCATTTTTTCAGAAACCGCAAGCCAAGTCTGCCAAAGTCTTTCTCTTCAAGGAAATGGCCAAATGACTAATCATTTACTATATGACTTTCTTCTATACAGTGACATATCTTTACAAGTGAATGGTGACCTGACCACAATTTTCAGGGCAGGGTTTTCAGAGAAAAACTTTAATCTGTTTAGCACTAGCCATATGAACCATTAAACAGCCCATATTATTGTGGGCACTTCAAAAATATGACGTGATAACATGAAAAAAAAAAAAAAAATTCTGCCAACAGTGGAAACAACCTAAAATACTCAATCATTTTTGAGAATACATCATTCAAAACTATAAAGGGTATTTGTGTAAACTCACAATAACAACAAAAAGTTGTGCTTTTGTAAAACATAGAAAACAAACACGATGAAATGAAACTCAGTGTATACTTGCCTCACAGACATGAGGAAATAGATCTATAGAAAGCTTGAAATGTCTACTTTTAAACAAACCAATTCAAATCAGGAACAAATACTCTCTTATTATGTAATCCGTATGAAGTATATGTTTAAAGGGCACCTATTATGGAATTTTGAAAATTACCTTTCATGTTGTGTGTAACATAGATCTAAGTGAACAAAAACATCCTGTAAATGTTTAAATATGAAAGTTCACCGTATACAAAGTTATTGTCTTTCAAAAGTAAGAGTCGACTCTGAGTCGCTGATATGAATCGATAGACGAACGATGCTTTTTCTCTGTCTAGATGACGTCAACTTGACAAGTTATTTGAATAAGATACGCCAACTTATTGCGCACACACCGAGCAGACAGCAGTGAAACTTGACAACATCATGTCGACGAGACGCTGTTCTAAAGTGCGAATCAAAAGAAAACTTTTTTTTCACTGCCCAGAGACGAGCATGTGAAGAATCAGTGGCTAGAGTTTATATTTACAACTATACCACACAAGTATAGCCGAAACTTGAGCTGTGTTCGCGTCATTTTAATGACGATTCCTTTACAAACATAAATGCTTTCAAGTGTGGATTCGCGAGTCGGCGGATATAGAAGAGTTCACTACCAAGTTTATTTGGATCGGCTTCCTCCTCCGAATCACAACCTGTAAGTACTGTTAATAATTGTTGCTTTTATGGGTTTTGTAGCATGCTCAATAAGTATGTGTGTGTGTGTGTGTGTGTGGTGTGTGTGTGTGTGTGTGTGTGTGTGTTGTGTGTGTCAGTTACGCTCAGCGCAGCTTCTAGGTCTCCAATGTCATTTGTTTTTTGTTTTTTTAAATATGTAAATGTCCTTGTGTGTAAATAAAATATGTAAATGTTTGTCGTTGTTATTGGAGTTGTCATGAAGAATATAGCGTATTGTAGTACTGCAGTGTTTTATCAATATGTTTAAGCTTTGGGTTAACGCAAAAAATAACTGACTGCGTCATCTGACCAATCACCGCAGATTAGCATCACATAAAGGCGGGGTTTGAAAAATGAGTCGTTGAACGAATCATTAGGGAGTCGGTGAGCAAATCAGGTAAAAATAAATGCATATTATAAGACAACAAAAGTGTTTTTTGTCATTGCATGCATGTAAAACTGTTGTTGGGGACTCCCAGAACATTATTAGGAACATTTTAAATGCCATAATAAGTGCCCTTTAAAATTAACATAAACGTGCGATAAGTCGACTAATGGCTTAAATGAAACGAGTAAAATCTCTAGTTGGGGCAGCCCTAAATTACAACTGGTCAGATTGTCTCTCCAGTATTTGATATTGTTGATGTTGGTCTGCAGCACTCCATTACACAAGTTCTCTAAGTTACATTTTTAGGCTGGTCTGCCATCTACCATCAGTCTTCTAACAGCGTTCATCGATGTCAAAATAGTTGACCAATCAAATCAAAGAAAAGCCTTTACTGTCCAAAGAAGAGCTCCAGAGAGATGCTTCAGTTTGAACCGTGAAAGAGAAGAGAGGCAAGATGTCAAATATTAAATGTTTAGCGACTTACAAATTTTTACGATAGAAATATTAAATAACAGTAAAGTCCAGCTATGCTAATACTCAACTTGTTCAAATTTTCCCCATTTTGGATTGAAAACAGGCTAAAATGTACATGAGCCATGTTATTCATTACAGAGTGTGACGACAAGAACAACATTAAAGGTGGGGTATGTGATTTTCTTTTGACCATTTTTTCAAAATCACTTAAATACTATTCCTAACCACTTACTGGCTGTAAATTAGAAGCACTGAAATGAAAATTAAGCAGTTTAATCATCCGTGGAATGGGCAGGACTCGAAAAAATCCAGCCAATCATTTTCAAGACCATCTAGAATCATTGGACAGAAAATACGTCACTCAAACGGTTGTACTATGCCCCCCCCTCCCCAACCCCCCTCGCGCACGTGTCCCGTTTGTGCGCATACTCAAAGCTCGTGACCCAGTCACAAGAGAGAGATAGAGAATCTGAGTTTTCGCTCGTGCTTGAATGCGCATCCATTTGTTTTTCGAATGGGTGGAGACAGGGCCAGCGTTGGAGGAGAGAAGGTAGGACCTTATGTGTTGTGTATTTTCAAAATCTGCCGGCCGTTTTGCAAATCACATACCCCACCTTTAACAAAGCTATTTTTGACATATAGCCTAGAGAGAGAGTGTGTGTGTGTGTGTGTGTGTGTGTGTGTGTGTGTGTGTGTGTGTGTGTGTGTGTGTGTGTGTGTGTGTGTGTGTGTGTTGTTGTGTGGTGTAACTTCCGATGTGTTTGGCACATGTTGCATTCCCAAATGCAAATTATAAACGTCTTAAACACGCAGCAATTGCAGAGTAGCATTTACTGTGAACTGAAACTGAAAACGAACGTTTCTTTACTCCCAAACATGCAGAGCGTCAGACTATATATTTACATAATTACATTATACATTACAACCGTTGGGATTTGATGATCGCACTAAGCCATATCTCATTCTAACAACCATGCATTGTCAATATTCATAAAAAAGTTATGGGGCAACGGGTGCCGATTTTTACTCACATTTGGCGCTTTGAAAGCAAACCATGCATGAGATAAATATTCATAAACATACAATTTTGGGGTTTATTTAATAATTGGCCAATAAAAGGCCATTTCCCGATTTCAATCATTACACAGTTTTTTCTTGGATTGAGAATTCACATGGGTCATACTTTTCAGGATGAAAAATACAGAAATGCGTATAACTGCGGAAATTGTAGCCTACATGCCTAAATTAAACATTGAATGTACAGAGATATTAATCACATGTACTTACAAGGGTTAGTTGCATGAAATTATGCATAATTTACTGTTATTACAGCAGTAAGTGCATGTAACAGATCAAGGACGCTCTCAAATAAAGGGTTACCAAATTTCATACGTCACATGATGCCACAGAGCAGTGTGAGCATTCTTCAAAACATCTCCTTTTGTGTTTCACAGAAGAAACAACGCCAAATGGGTCTAAAACAACGGATGAATAATGTGACAGGATTTTCATTTTTGCCGAACTATCCCTTTAAAAATACACACACACACACACACACACACACAACACACACACACACACACACACACACACACACACACACACACACACACACACACACACACACACACACACACACACACCTCGATGACAGCACATCAGCAACTTCTGCTTTGCATCACAAGTTCACTCAAGGACAGGATGAGCATTGTGCAGTTTACTTATGAAACATGTTCACTGTAAAACACCTCGAATAATAAAAACAGCAAAGAGTGAACAAATCAAAACCTGACAGTATGTGCCAGTCGCACGCTGAGGTTTTCAGCAAATACATAAAACTGATGGATATTTGCTTGTAAAAACAGAGCAAGCAGAGAGTCCTGTCAGCGACAGCTGTGTTGATGAACTCACTATACACAACGCGTCTTTATCTATGTACTAATATTTAAATTAAAGACCCCTTGTGGTGAAAATCAAGCTTTTAATGTTGTTTATATGTCTATGTGGTGTTTTCAATATGCTTTGAGACAACCATGTGCAAATTCATGTCACACCATTGCTGAGTATTTTCTCTTTAAAACTGCAGTGAAACAAAGACAGTCTCAAAAACACGGTTTGAAATCGCTGGTGTTTCTGACGTCACAAACTACGTGGTAACCAATCACTTCTCGAGGGGGGCGGGCTTAGGCATATCATTAACTATGACCGCTCTGAAGCAGGGGAGTCTCAAGAGAAGACAGGTTATCCCGGTATATGTTTCTGTTGATATGAAAAATCGGCTACATTTAGCAATATAGCGGGTGAATTATGTAAATTATGTATATTACGATGTTATGATGAACTATGTGCGTTTCTCCACTGACGTTCTGAATTGTTCATAGCGTTTCTAAGGATGTTGGTTGTTAGAAGGAAGATGTCTGACTCTGCGATGTGAACGGGAACATGGTTTGTGTGACATAAGCAACACATTATTAGCTGCTCGATAATGTGCTAATCATATTAATTACCATTATGCGTCCGCCGTCGTAGAGAGGGATTCATAAAACGCATCACCATTCTGATACATTGACTTGTAGACGAGCCTGTATAATTCACTCTTCTGCATACGTTTCTGGTTCAATCATATTTGTCTGAATTAAACCAGTATTTCCACTTCGCACTTTGCATATTAATGGTTCCGCATATACTAAATGAGGCAAGGGTGTAGAGTTACATTCAAGCTATTTTCGCATGCATGAATTAATTATTTCCCCAGGAAAAAACGTTTAAATATGTCATTTTGGTGATCAAAGATGAGATTTAAAGGGGTGGTATAATGCCCTTTTCACAAGATGTAAAATAAGTCTCTGATGTGTGTATGTGAAGTTTTACCTCAAAATACCCCACAGATATTTTTATATAGCATGTTAAAATTGTCACTTTTTGAGGGTGAGCAAAAACAAACGTTTGTGTGTTTGTCCCTTTAAATGCAAATGAGCTGCTGCTCCCGGCCCAGGGGGCGGAGCTTCAAGAGCTCATGTCCTTTTACCTCACACAGAGACACACTGAACATTTCAAAAACTTTCAGCCTTTTATGTTAAACCGGAGTCAGACAATGATGGAGAGACTCAAGAAGAAGTGGCAACCTGTAGACAACATTTCTGAAGGGTTAGTTGATGAATTTAAGTAGCTTATGTGTAGTTGTCTTCTAGTCGTTGATTAGCAAATTCTGGAATGATAATCTATAAATCGAGTTCCTGGGGGCGGGGTTTATGATGTCACTAACCCGGGAGGAATGATGTGTAGTCCCTACCAGCCGTTTGTTATAGTCCTTAAAAAGCGATTTCTTTAAAAGCAAATATCTTCCTTTGCTTTGAACTTCGTAACTTTGCAGATGTTGTTTATGCTCAAACAGCAACTTTACACAACTTAAGTTAAAAAAGTGATCAATCATATAATTATACCTTTAAGGGATAAAATGATTGACTACAGGGGGTTTTAATAATTTGATACAATGCACTTATTCTGTACTTATACATTTTTACATGACACTTATATTTTAAAAAAAATCGGTAACAATTTATTTTAAGGTAAGGTACTTTATTATCCCCAAGGGGCAATTTGTTTCACAGCCAGCAGTTAACCATACAATCATACAAAGAATAAACACCACAACACACAAAAAGAAAGGAAGAAAAAAAGGACTTCAATAAATAATTTACCTTGAATAATAATTAAAAACAAACAATGGCAGCCGGTACAAAATAATTTTTAAATATTAGTCCCATCTAGATTTGCCAGTAGCAGGTGATGTAGTTACATGTTACGATACTTACCATAGTAAAAACAGTAAATTATGCACAATTACAAATAACTAACCCTAAACATAACTCTATAGCCTAGTAAGAACATGTAGTTGAATAATATTACTCTGTACTTATTTGACTACGTCACCTTAAAATAAAGTGTATCCAAAAATTCCAGTAAGTAATTACATCTATAATGACCCTTTCCCAGCCTTAAAGCTACCCATACCAGCAAACCTGTCCTAACCTCACCTGTATCCCACCTCAATAGCAGCACAAGCGTTATGCAACACAACATCAACACAATACGTACATTGAACCTAACAAGTATTGATAACACTTTATTTTACAGAGTCTTTGTTACATGTAGCCTACTTACTACAATAATAACAGTAAATTATGCATAATTACAAGCAACTAACCCTAAACCAACCCCAATCATAACCCTATACCTGTAGTTAATTATTATCACCCAGTATTTTATTGTATAATTAGACTGTAACAAGGACATTAAAACAAAGTGTAACCCAATTGTTATTTTTGATGCAAGTACATAGTAGTTAAAGACAGCTAATATAAATTGTGACCAAAACAGCAAACTCAAAACCTGACAGGATGTGCCAATCGCACGCTGAGGTTTTCAGCAGATAAATTCAGAAAACTGATGTAAATTTGCTTGTAAAAACAGAGCAAGTAGAGAGTCCTGTCAGCAACAGCAGCATTATCTACATGCAATTGCAAGTGTACAAACTGCTTAATAAACTACGCAAGAGCGTCCAACACACTTGAGGATGGAGAAAGACAAAGATGCTAAGACCAGCATAATAAAATAATTTTTTTTAAAAATCAGTGAGTTACCAGGCTCACCTTCCATCCGCCCTAAGACACCAGCAGCCGGAGATCCTTGCTCCCGAGTATGCTGGGAGTGTGTTCATGATGGGACAGACAGATGAGATGAGAGCTCCAGAGAAAGATCAGCGCTAATGTAACCGCCGGGACGTACACACACACAGAGCGCCTGCCCTCTGGCAAGCCGAGCAGAGCGAGAGAACAGGAAGAAAAACGAAAGTGAAGCGCAGAGGGGAGGAAAACAAAACTGTGCTTTCTACGTCGGTTTTGTTTTACCAGTCACTAGCGTTACTGGGCCGGGACCATTCAAGACATACTTTCTCTCGCCCTAACATGCTACTATGGACACTGCCAACAAACGTAAGAGGATAACCTGTCCCGCAGATTATGTTTGGCGGGTGGTATTAATAGCAGCAGGTTGGAAACACGCAGAGCTCACACACCCCTCCGCTGGCCTCTTACGGGGCGGCTCATCTGTCTGTGACACTCACACAGGGCGCGAGGGAAAGCAGCGATTTTGAATTGTGTTCTTAGGCTCAGGACATAAACAAATGAGCTTGCTCTGTGAAGCGGTGGAGAGACGCAGGTCTGTGCGCGCTCTTCATTACACCCAAGGGCTCTGAGATCACCTTATCAACCGGCCCGTCCTCTGGGGCGCCGCTCCACCTGCTCCCCCTCCCGGGACACCCCTCACAAACATCATGATGAAACTCACCACCACCATCACAGCCCGTACTGGGGCGTGTTTCCCAAATGCATCGTCGGCCAACTATGATCGCAATTTACATTGCGACCATGGTCAAGCCAACAAAATAAATACACAAACATAACTCTGTGTAAAGATCCTTAAAGGGTAGTTCACCCAAAAATTAAAACTCTGTCATTATTTACTCACCCTCGTGTTGTTCCAAACCTGAATGAGTTTCTTTCTTCTGCTGAACACAAAAGAAGATATTGTGAAGAATGTCAGTAACCAGACAGTTGATGGACCCCACTGACTTCCATAGTATGAAAAAAAATACTATTGAAGTCAATGGGGACCATCAAGTGTTTGGTTACCGAAATTCTTTAAAATATCTTCTGTTCAGCAGGAGGAAGACACTCATACAGGTTTCGAACGACATAAGGGAGAGTAAATGATGACAGAGTTTTCATTTTTGGGTGAACTATCCCTTTAAGAGTCAGCATCTAAACTGATTGAAACTAATTATATGTTTAAGTGTTACAGTAGTATTTTAATAATTGATTATTATTATTATTATTATATACAGAAAGTTGAACATGTAAACTTGCTATTAGAATCAACAAAAAAGATTAAAAGCTGTTAAACACACAAACTCAAAAATCACAAATCCTAAAAATATTGTGTCACATGACATGAATGATCCTCCAGAAATCATTCAATATGCTGATATGAAGCTCAAGAAACATTTAGAACTTATCAAATATCAATGTTGAAAACAGTTATTGATAACCGACAACAGTTTAATATGTTTAAAGGGGTGGTTTACTGCCTTTTTTCTTTGCATGATTGTGTTTATGGGGTGCAATATAACATGTATTCGTGGTTTTTCTTTTTTTAAAAGTCTTATTTTTCATAAATTTCACCTTTATTGTAAGCCTCTTTCTCCTCTGTCATTTGAACGACCGGTTGACTTCCTGTTTCTATGAAACCACTCCCTCAGAAACAGGCAGTGGGCTCAGATTGGTTAGTTTGGGCCGGTGTATTGTAATTGGCTAAACTGCGTAGCGCACGTTGTCCGGAACCGCCACGCCCCTTACCTTTACGGTCTCATGTGCTCCGGACCGGTTAATGTAAATAATACTGCCGTATCAGTTTGAGCCAGAATCAGACCCAGAAAGCGGCGATGAAGAGAGTCAAGCAGAACCCCCCCACGGCTGTTACAAAACGTTTCTGAATGGTACGTTTTTTAATTATTATTATTCTATTATTACATAAGAAGTTTGATACCCTGTTATACTTGAAAATGCTACTGCTGCTTGTTAGCTTTTTGAGATACGTTTTTATCTTGATTAAACATTTTGAACAAATGATTACATGAGTAATACAGTTTTTTAAAGTTATTGTTTTATCGATATAATGAACAACCGTTTAGCTATTAACAAAACTTAGTTTACTCTGTGTATCGTTTTCTTAGCATCGATATAACTGGCTACTATAAACAAACACTGTTGACATTGATCACGTTCATGATCAAATAGAAAAATTACGTCATAAAGTAGCTATACGTGGCAAATACATTTACAAAATCTATATGATTACAAATTCAGGTCCAAAATGTTTGCACGCGTTTGCCATAGAAACACGAAATAGCATAACCAAGTGACTATAAAGCCAGCGCTGGCATTTGTTTACGTCCTTGATAAAACGAAACCATTACGTCTAAAATTATACAAATACATTTAAAATGATTAAGTCTTACTCACAGGTTGTGGCCCAACAACTGCTGCATCTGGTTTTAACGTTGGAACAGCTTCAGGTTTTAGCATTTGTTTCTTGTTGAATCCGGCATTGAATTGTTGGAGATTCAGGAAGCTGTCTTCAGTGAAATGTGCCGCACAAAGAGCTAAATTACGATTGTAATTGTCAGAAACATTATCAAACATAAATTGTAGCCATTGTTGGCAAACTACAGCGTCCATATGAAGCCCGAACACAGAAGAGTTAACAGCTGGATGAAAATAACACACTTTCGACGGCATGGCTAGCTCTCCCTGTAACTCTTCCTCTTCGGCAAAGCCGCAGAAATATGGCCATGCCCTTTTTTGCGCATTCCGGGGGGAGGGTTGATGGGTTAGTGACGTCTAAAACCCAGCTGTAGTCCCAATCGAGTCGTTTTTGTAGGCATTTACACTTCCTGGTTTTTAAAAGACGATATCTCTGCTTACATTGAACTTTCAGCGCTGCAACTTTGCAGATAATGTTCATGCACCAACAGCAACATCACACACTATTTAAAATGAAAAAAGTGAAATCGCAATCAACCACCCCTTTAAGGAAACCAGGACAATTTTTCAGAATTTTTTAACGAATATAAAGTTCAAACGAACAACATTTAATTAAATTTAACATTAGAAATCTTTAGTAACATTATGAATGTCTTCAGTGAAGCGATGGAGATTCTCTGTACGACATAAACATATTAACCATCTTATATTCTCCTATTAGATCTCGCTCCCAAATGTCAAGACTTCCTCTTTCTACTTCAATCCTAAACACGTGTATGAAGGACATTCCCAACAACAACAGCTGCTGGTCTGCTGGAATATGGGTGAAGGCACAGTCACGTGACCCGTGCTCGCAGTGATGTCACAGTAAGACGAGCGCGCCCTCTCGCGTCGCTCTGCCGCGCTGCAACGCGGAGGTGATCATGATTCAGCTTGATAAATATAAACTATAATAATAATAATAATAATAATACAGTTGCAGTGTCGCATACAATATATTACATAATACTCCAAATTTGTTGAGTTACTTATTTTATTTGACCTATTATTAGTTTAAAATACCATCACCCATATGTAATTAAGCCAACCCGACTACAGGTGTCTGTTTAGAGTAACGTTAGTTTAATTACATAATAATCTATGGTAATAATGAGGTGTGGCTGAAAAACGGTCCAAAGAAATAACGGCGATGATTCTACATGGGTCTGACTCTCATGAGACCTTCGCAACGTGTGCTTCAGTGTCATTCACCAGCAGTAACACACATTTACTGACAAGACCAGACGGATAAACTCAACACATTCACACAAATATGACTGAAACAAGACGAGAAAACAGGGTTACAGTTTCATAACTATGTGCTTAAAGAGACACGTCTCTCCTATAGACTGTAAGGCCTCTCCACACATCTTGTTAGTTTAGGGGGGTTTATAAATATCACCAGAGGCATATATGATCAACGCGTGTGTTGCAGAGTGCCAGAAACACGCGAGACGCACCAGTAACTCCAGCACGCGCGCGACAGTCACTGTGCGCTCGTCGCTTAATGTTTAGCTACTACACACGCATTTTAAGATCACGGGGACTTCATAACTAAGAGGTTAGAGGTAAAGCTCTTGAAATGTACCTTGTGCACCGCATAGAGGATTTTTCACCGCACTCCATCGCCGAGACTCTTCCGTCTCCGCACACGGCAGACATTGTTGGATTCCTAGTTGACAATCAGCTGTTGCGAGTGCGACTCTGGCCTCGACTAATGCTGCTGGGATATGTAGTTTTATGTTTCTTATGGTCGCGCCAGGGTCGCGCATGTCTTCAGCGAAGCGGGACTACAAATCCCACAATGTAAATTGTAACGTTAGTGCATATTTTTTAGTAGGCTACAAGTTTAGGTATGATTCATTGTAGCGCTTGCTGTTCTGAACTTAATTTGTGGTAATTGTACTGAAAAATAAACATCACATTTGGAAAACATACATTTTCTTTACGCAAGCTTCAAAATACAGTTTATTATATACTTTAGTGATACTTTTCAGTTGACAGGCCTATGTTATACATACACTGTCGTTCAAAAGTTTGGAGTCAATAGGCTACATATATATTTTTTTAAATAAATTGTTTTTATTCAGCAACAACGCATTCAATTGATAAAAAGTACAGGGTCACTTAGGTAACAAAAATATATAGCCTACACATACATAACTGTGTGTAAAGATCCGTTCTAGCCGCCATCTAAACTGAAACAATGTCCTGATAATTACTTTTTTTTATATTATAGTTTTAATTTAATAATTGATTATAATAACATACATGAACTTAACAGAGCACGTTTGCATGCACACATCTATTAAGAGAATCAACAAAAAGGACAACGATAATAGTTATACACGAATAATTTGTCACAACTCCTTAAAAAAAACAACCACTAATAAAATAGGTTATATTTTACTAATATATATATAAGCAAAAATCTTTTTAATTTTTTTTTTAAAGAAATGAATACTTTAAATCAGGAGTCATCAAAAGTGACAGTAAAGCCATTCACACTTTTTTTTAAATGCTGTTCTTCTGAACTTTCTATTTATCAAATCCTGAAACAAAAGTTATAATATTAAAATATTTATATTATTTTATAAATTATATTTTTGTGACATGTTCATCCAAACATAAGAAAACAATTCAGCCAGTCAAATCTTTCTCAACATTTTATTAATTATTTGAGGGGTATTAATGCACAGTTAATACACCAGGGGAAAAAGAGAGAGAATAATAGTTTAGATTCAGAACTCTTGCCAACCTAGTTAAAAACCTCAAAGGAATAAAGGATCATTTTGTCCATTTGATACGTATTAATAGATTTAAAATGTACTCCTTGTCATTTTGGACCATCCTTTTGTACCTCAGTGGCCCTGCTCCGAATCACTTCAAATCAATCCCAATGACTTTTGTTTGTAAACTTCTTTGAGGATGTTCTCCGTCAGAACACGGATGGGGCAAATTCTAACTTCTGAAATCCTCATTTCACACAAAAGTTGAAGTAATGTAAAGAATGATTTTTAAAAACTGTTAGGGGGCTCCACTTTCTACAGACCCCCTTAGTACAAAATTCCACAGCACACAATCAAATTCACCAAAATCTCTACCGACACTCCATATTCAAGCCTATTTCATGGGATTACAAGTGCACTAAATACAGAAATACACACCTACACACATTCATGCTCACACGCACACACACACACACACTCACTCACACACACACTGTGTATAGCGTTTTTGACAAAAGGACATTTTCAACATGTACTTCGACCTGTATAGAAAAGCGCAGGATCATATTCAAATAGTTTAAAGCAACTATGTCACAAAGAAAGAAGCAACAAGCAAAAGAAAGCGAATACAGTTCGCACTAAGCTTTGTAAATCATATTTAACGTTGCAGTAGTGCTTCCGACTGCAAGATATTGCTGTAATTTTGAAATAAATCTGTTGCGATGTCATGATCGTACAACGTCTGCATATGTGTACTCCACATAATCTAGGAAGACGGGTAATTGAAGCCACGCACAATATTCCTAGCGGAAACTACACGCCATCTTTCAAATCGAGCAATATCGTGTGAAAACTAAACTTCCATTGAGAAAGATACATTCTACTGGGCGAAACTCAAAGCACATTGTCTATGTTAAAGTAGTACGGTAGTTGGTTTCATGGACCCAAGATGGCAAGATTACACCGGCTCAGAGACGGTATAAAGACAACATAATCAGAAATGTCATGGAGCAACATTGTCTATCTCAGTTTTAACCTGGCAACATGCATGATGCATATGTTGCCTTGTCCTTTCCTGCAATGTTCTCTCAAGAGGACAAGAACCTTCATGAGGAGAATCTCACGAAACCTGTGAAGAACATGCCAAAGTTATATTTTACCAGAAGATCAAATGAAAGAAATGTATATTTTGCTTAAAGGGGTCATGATATTAGAAATCAAATTTGCCTTGATGTTTTGACATACACTCACCTAAAGGATTATTAGGAACACCTGTTCAATTTCTCATTAATGCAATTATCTAATCAACCAATCACATGGCAGTTGCTTCAGTGCATTTATGGGTGTGGTCCTGGTCAAGACAATCTCCTGAACTCCAAACTGAATGTCAGAATGGGAAAGAAAGGTGATTTAAGCAATTTTGAGCGTGGCATGGATGTTGGTGCCAGACGGGCTGGTCTGAGTATTTCACAATCTGCTCATTAACTGGGATTTTCCCGCACAACCATTTCTAGGGTTTACAAAGAATGGTGTGAAAAGGGAAAAACATGCAGTATGCGGCAGTCCTGTGGGCGGAAATGTCTTGTTGATGCTAGAGGTCAGAGGAGAATGGGCCGACTGATTCAAGCTGATAGAAGAGCAACTTTGACTGAAATAACCACTCATTACAACCGAAGTATGCAGCAAAGCATTTGTGAAGCCACAACACACACAACCTTGAGGCGGATGGGCTACAACAGCTGAAGACCCCACCGGGTACCACTCATCTCCACTACAAATAGGAAAAAGAGGCTACAATTTGCAAGAGCTCACCAAAATTGGACAGTTGAAGACTGGAAAAATGTTGCCTGGTCTGATGAGTCTCGATTTCTGTTGAAACATTCAGATGGTAGAGTCAGAATTTGGCGTGAACAGAATGAGAACATGGATCCATCATGCCTTGTTACCACTGTGCAGGCTGGTGGTGGTGGTGTAATGGTGTGGCGGATGTTTTCTTGGCACACTTTAGGCCTCTTAGTGCCAATTGGGCATCGTTTAAATGCCACGGCCTACCTGAGCATTGTTTCTGACCATGTCCATCCCTTTATGGCCACCATGGCTACGTTCACACTGCAGGGCTTAATGCTCAATTCCGATTTTTTGAAAAAATCCGATTTCTTTGCAAGGCCGTTCACATTTCCAATTAAATGCGACCTTTTGTGATCTCCTGTGTGAACGTGAAATGACCCAGAAGTGACCTGCATGCGCAGAAGAGTACTCAACGGTCAACGACGTCACTTGCTGTTTGCGGAAGTACCTAAACATGAATGTCAACAGGGGAGCTCGTTTAGCAATATTAAAGTTATTTTCCCAACAGAGCCAGCACAATTACAATCTTTTCGTTTTAAGAAGAAAATTAAGGAGGAGAGCGTTTGAGCGCCTTCGATTAACTCACGGGAAGAGACACGTCTGCGGCGGACCATAACAGTGCAACACGTTGGAGTGTATTGACAGGTGCGTGCTATCGGTGCTATCGTACGATAGCTAACTTGTTTATCTTCTCATTCCCGCCTACTTCAACGCAGAATTATGACGTTTGTCGCATATCAACGGCGTGCGGGTCGGATACATGCGACCTGGCCGTTCAGATTGAGGTCGCATTTCAAAAGATCGGATACGTATCGGATTTGGACCACATACCCAAGTGGCCTGGGTCGCATTTGAAAAGATCGGATCTGTGTCGTTCAGACTGTCATGAAAAGATCGGATACAGGTCGCATAGGGGCAAAAAAATCGGAATTGGGTCGTTTCAGCCTGCAGTGTGAACGTAGCCCATGTACCCATCCTCTGATGGCTACTTCCAGCAGGATAATGCACCATGTCACAAAGCTCTAATCATTTCAAATTGGTTTCTTGAACATGACCATGAGTTCACTTTACTAAAATGGCCCCCACAGTCACCAGATCTCAACCCAATAGAGCATCTTTGGGATGTGGTGGAACGGGAGCTTCGTGTCCTGGATGTGCATCCCACAAATCTCCATCAACTGCAAGATGCTATCCTATCAATATGGGCCAACGTTTCTAAAGAATGCTTTCAGCACTTTGTTGAATCAATGCCATGTAGAATTAAGGCAGTTCTGAAGGCGAAAGGGGGTCAAACACAGTATTAGTATGGTGTTCCTAATTATCCTTTAGGTGAGTGTATAAGAGGGTTTTGTATCATTAAAACATCATGTAAGTTTCATAGCTTAAAATGTTGTCGTTATAAAACAAAGCATTTCATTAATCAAACTCCAAAAATAGCTCGTTTTGATATTGTGGGATCTGTGATGTCACACTAGCAAATATATTTGCATATGACTGCCTCCAGAGCAAGACATTGACGAAGAGCTTTACATTATCACACCATAGGCTCCGCCCACTGGCGTTCAGTCGCGTAACAACTATAATAAATGTGAGCGTAACGTCGAAACTCGAAAACAAATAGAGTCTGTCGACAACCGGACAAATGGAAGAGTGAAAGAACGTCCACTTTCGGCTCTGTACTTCAGAAGGTTTGTAAACGAAGAGTTCGCAAAGAAACTTTTGTTGAAAGTTGAAGCAGTCAACGGTATTGGATCTGACAGCAGTTACATCACAAACCATAAATAAATGTTTTCATAATGCTATGTCTGAAAATTATAATAAATGGGTATTGGTACCGTTTCCTATGCAACGACGTTAGCCAATCATAACATTTACGTTTACTGACAAGCCTTAAAGGGTACCTATCATGGAATTTTGAAAATTACCTTTCATGTAGTGTGTAACATAGATCTAAGTGAACAAAAACATCCTGCAAAGTTTTAAATATGAAAGTTCACCGTATACAAAGTTATTGTCTCTCAAAAGTATCGACTCAAGAGTCGACTCTGAGTCGCTGATATGAATCGATAGACGAACGATGCATTTCGTACGTCACTTGTACAAGTTATTTGAATTCGACACGCCCACTCAGTGCGCGCGCCGAGCAGACAGAGAAACCTGACAACATCATGTCGACGAGACTCTGTTCTGAAGTGCGAATCAAAAGCAAACTTTTTTTTTCACTGCCCAGGGACAAGCATGTGAAGACTCAGTGGCTAGAGTTTATATTTACAACTATACCACACAAGTATAGCCACCTTGAGCTGTGTTCGCGTTATTTTAATGACGATCGCTTCACAAACACAAATGCTTTCAAGTGTGGATTCGCGAGTCGCCTGATACTGAAGGAACGTTCAATACCAAGTTTATTTGGATCAGCTTCCTCCTCCGAATCACAACCTGTAAGTACTATTAATAATTGTTGCTTTTATGTGTGTGTGTGTGCGTGTGTGTGCGTGCGTGCGTGCGTGCGTGTGTGTGTGAGAGAGTGAGAGTTACGCTCAGCAGGTTCTAGGTCTCCAATGTAATTTTTTTGGTTTTTTGAAATATGTGAAATTATGTGAAGCGTATTGTAGTACTGCAGTGCTTTATCAATATGTTTAAGCTTTGGGCTAACGCAAAATATAACTGACTGGGTCATCTGACCAATCACCGCCGATTAGCGTCACGCAAAGGAGGGGTTTGGACAAATGAGTCGTCAAACGAATCATTAGGGAGTCGGTGAGCAAATCAGGTAAAAATAAATGCATATTATAAGACAACAAAAGTGTTTTTTGTCATTGCATGCATGTAAAACTGTTGTTGGGGACTCCCAGAACATTATTAGGAACATTTTAAATGCCATAATAGGTACCCTTTAAAGGAGCCGCTCCTTAAAAACTGATCATTTCAGACAGAGGGTCAGAAAGGTTATATAAATAATATAAATATAAATAATAGTTTTTCTGCAAACATTATAAGAGAACCTCAATGAATATGTTAAAATAATGTCATGACTCCTTTTATACACACACACACACACTCACATATATACATGTTCTTCAAAGGTTTTATAAGATTTCCTCAGACAAAATAAAAGTCCATTTTTGCAGTGCATTAGGGGGATTTCAGTGTGATCTTCAGTTTCAGTCTGAAGGCGCAGAAGATTTTTATTTGCCATTTAATGCTTGACGCTTCGTTTCTGATGCAGGACAGTTAAAATGAGATCTGCTACAGTAATTCATGTCATAAACATGGGACTCGATGGCAAGTTGACTAACTGGTTCACAATTTCATGCGCAACATTCCTTAAGGTAGATTGGCTACTAGCACCTTTTGCCTAAAACCACGACAAACCAACCCTAGTTTTCTGAAGCTATGAGAATAAAGTCACATTTACAAGTATTAGTATAAAATAAATGTATGCAACTTTCAGCTTATTCTTCTTTTCTCGTTAGATAAATATATTTTTAATAATTTATCCTTTTTTTTCTGTGTGTGACCTGTATGCTAATAATTTTATGGCAATTCTTTTTCATGATTTCAAGTACCTCAGTTAGAATTAATAGGGTTTTGGAATACATAATTTCTGTTGCAAATGAAATTAGTTTTTTTCAATCTATAATCTTTTATACAAACTGAGGAAGAATAAAAAGACACACTGCTTCCATTAGTCACCTTCGAGGGGACTGTTATGGCTTCAAACATAATTTTCATTTCATATCTGACATAGATTTGTTTTCTAAATTGGGGAATGGAGGACAGGCTTCATTTGCACGGATCACATGACAGGCGCACTCTCGTGGATTTATGTAAAGGAAACTGATCCGAGATCTCACAGCGCAAAGCCACTCATTTAAGGTCGGGAGAATGGAAGCCTAACAGTGCCTGCAAAGTGCAAGATAAGGAGGGAGGGGGAGGAGGGGTTAAAGTGCAATACGAGCATTTTTCTCAAACAGGCCCTGATCAGAAAGTTGGGAATCAGTGTGTGCAGGACCATTTAGATGTTCCGTTTGTTTTTGGACAGACGCTCTGATTCGGAAACGTTCGGATAAAGCCTGCAGTGACCATTCTGATTGTGCTCTTCAATGCTTTACACAACATGCTTGTGCACCCAAAACACTCTCACTATTGCATACAGGTCCTTTAGTGCATACCACACACATTGCTTGTACTCCTATCAAAAGTTAACGGGTGAACGTCGCAAAAACATGCCAGGACAATTTTCACCCTAAAATCAAATAGAAATTCTATTTTGCATTAATAAAGTCTAATTTGACTGACAAGATTGTTTATATTGCGACATTTGCCTGCCAAATTCTCATTACCGCAATGAAAAAGAATCTAAATATATATATTTTCACATTTTAAATTATATTAGGCATTACAACAAATACTAATATAAATGTATTAATATTTTATATATATATATATATATATATATATATATATATATATATATATATATATATATATATATATAATATATATATATATATAAAAAAACAGAAATATGCATTAAAGGTGGGGTATGTGATTTTCTTTTTTGACCATTTTTTCAAAATCACTTGAAATCCTATTCCTAACCCACTTACTGGCTGTAAATTAGAAGCAATAAAATGAAAATTAAGCAATTTAATCATCCGTGGAACGGGCAGGACTCGAAAAAATCCAGCCAATCATTTTCAAGACCATCTAGAATCATTGGACAGAAAATGCGTCACTCAAACGGTTGTACCATGAGCCCCTCCCCCCTCCCCCCACGCGCACGTGTTCCGTTCGTGTGCATACTCAAAGCTCGTGACCCAGTCACAGGAAGTGCAAGTCGCCCCGGTACAGAGAGAGAGAGAGAGAGAGAGAGAGAGAGAGGAGAGAGAGAGAGAGAGAGAGAGAGAGAGAGAGAGAGAGAGAGAGAGAGAGAGAGAGAGAGAGAGAGAGAGAGAGAGAGGGAGAGAGAGAGAGAGAGAGGCATCTGAGTTTTCGCTCGTGCTTGATTGCGCATCCATGTTTTTCGAATGGGTGGAGTCAGGGCCAGCGTTGGAGAAGAGAAGGTAGGACCTTATGAGTTGTTTATTTTCAAAATCTGCCGGCCATTTTGCAAATCACATACCCCACCTTTAAGGTGATGAGAAGTGGGATGTAAAATGTGCTTAAATGTCATACATTTTTTGCAATGCAAATAAAAATTAATAGTCCTAAAAACCTAACTGAAAGTGAAATCATGCTTGAGAAGTTTTGCGAGATTCACCCAAATTTCCTGTGTTTTTATTTCTTTCTATTCGACCACTATCATTTAAATTTGAGCCAGTTTGAGTCTTAGGGGCCGTTCACAGAGAACGCATTTTTGCATTCCACTGCATTTTTCCCACTGATTTTCTATGTAAACATGCTCTAGATGGACGTGTTTGACCATTGCACACGCATTCCATATCTTTTGCAGCATCCTGCGCATGACATGGCGATCTAAACGTATGGAGCTCAAGTTAAAAGAAATTCAAATTTTAAAAAACGCATCTACAATACAACTTCCACTGCCTCTTTTTGTGAACGGCCCCTCAAGTTTAAGCAAGGACTGATGACATCACAGATGTCAAAGGGCATTCCTGTGCTTTGAAGTATTACATTTTTCCTGCCAACACATTTGTAGTCATTAATTAGGCAGTGCATGCCTGCTGCAAACGTTAAATTTTGCAATTGATTTGAATTTCTCTAATTATCTGCACTGTATATTCCTTCTAAGTTAAACATCACAAGCTTATATTCCCATAAAAACAATCGGACAAAATGAAAGCACATAGCTCTACCAATTCTCAAAGCATTTAAAGGTTTTAACAAAGACCTCCGGATCAATTGCAGCAAACTACAAACTACTGCAAACAGCCCAAAGGGATGCGGGATAAGGAGTTACACAAGGCTACGTGCTCAGACCTCTCACGATTCCGAGCAAGAGACAGGACAAGAAACCACAAAAGCAACACTATTGCACAGTAGCACAACAGCCGTCGATCTAATCCCAACCCTGCCACTGACGAAAAACAAACCCAAACACATCTGAGGAAAAGCAAACTAAACAATGACCAACTTTTTTGACGCACTTTGTTTGAAACCGATGGACGAAAATGAATTGCTTTGAATATATTCATATATAGATATAGATATTATATATACACAGCAGAGTTTTACCATGATAAAATGTTAGCAGTAAATTAGCTCACCATGCTAACTGAATGAGTTTGATATTCTATAAAAAAAATCGTTCAAACCACCAGACGTGTTGACTCACTGTAGCTACCCAAAAAAATCACATAGAAATGTAACTAATCTAAAAAATATATCAACTGGGAGCTTAAATGTTATTGACCCCTTCAGAGTGAACAACCTTATTAAAATGAACTATAAAATGGAATGAAAAATCAACAGGAGTAATATATATCAGAATACACAAGCACACACATAATGTATATACTCAGCTTAAAAAACACAAAGATCAGTGTGAAATCAATACAAATCGTTGTTTCCTGCTGTTTTTCTTCTGTTCATCTTTCCGAGCGCTTTCTTCTGTGTCTTCCTTCATTTCCGTGACCGAAGCGAATAAAGTTTACCGGTGTAGTTCGGAAAAGCATCCCTTCTGGTGCCGACGTAGTGTTACTCAGTGGCCAGAGCTTTCTTAGGTTTGGCTCGTTTCTTTATAGGGGGCGGTGTGTCTCTGGTTTGGGCTGGATTCCCACTGTCCACTGGGTCAGGGGGTGTGGTTGGGCTGTGGGTGATGGGGTTGGGTGCAGGGCTTCGGGTTTCTGAGGTTATGATCTGGGGAGGAATCGGGGCTGGAGCAGAGGTGAAGCTCTTAGTCTCTGCTGGAAAGGAGGCTGTCACCAGGTGGTGATCTTTGGGCTTTCGTCCCCTCTTCTTCCCAGGCACTACGTTTTTTATGTCCTTCTGTAAGCCATTGCTCTCTGGCTCTTTTCTCTTGTTGTTGGCCACTTCATTGGTAGATGTCCGAAACCAGTTCTGTGCACATAGAGCCACATCAAGTTTAAAGAGGAACTGAGTCTAAGGGCTCAGCTGATGGATTTGCATGAATTTTCAGCAGTAGAACATTTTTAGAAGGAAACTATTCATCCTTATAAAGCCCTTTGACATAGAAAGGCACAAGGTGATGATTTGTACATAGTATGACTTTTTTTGTGTGTACTGAAACTGAAACTAAAGATTAATTTAAAAGCATATATAGAAATAGTTCTGTAATGCCCAAAAAAATGACTGGACATTACTCAAGTTTGCATCATCACAAAAATATTTTAATGATCAACGCTTTGGTCAATTGCTTGCAAACCTGAAGATGGTCGACTGATCAAAATGTTGCTCAATAAAATATTTATGTGATGATGCAAACTTGAGAAGTATATGTGCGATTTATATTTTTCAATATTTCTGTAAATAATTATCTCTATATGATCGTAGAAATGTTGTAACCTGTGTTAAAATAATAAATAAAACCTACAGATGTCAATATAGCAGATTTTTTAGAAGGTTAATTTAAAGATTGAACTGATTTTCCGAATCAAAACCCTGCATTAAATGTTTAAAATGCATTTAAAACCAGAATATTTTCAAAAGTTAATTGAATTCAAATGTCTTGGTTATTCAGAAAATGTTCTGATTATTTCTTAGCAGTTTTCTAAAATATAATTACAAAAACGAATATATATATATTTATATTATTAAGATAGAAAATGACTTTCATTGCTTACAGACAATGGCCCTCATTTATCATTCTTGCGTAGAAACGGGCGTATATGTTGGCGTAAGATTATGCTTACACTCCTCTCACCGCCTGATGTATGAAGCTGTGCGTACCTTTGAAATCCTGGTGTACGCAATACCTCTCCTTGATAAATGCAGCGGCTGAAAACGATCGTCATTAGAATAACACGCCTCTAAATATTCAAGTCTCCGCTTCCCCCACGCCCTCATTTTACGCCATGGACACACGGAAGACGGCAAAGAAGAGAAACTTCTCCGACGTGGAGATCAAATGACCTATCACAATGCATTATTTTACAGCACGTGTTTTGAAACAATTAGCATTTAATATCGTATCATGTACAATAGTGATGATGATGTGATGTGGAGTAGCCTACCATTCATTCACATTAATAATTGCATGTCCATTTGTAATATTCTTATTCTTATTATTATTCGTGTTCGCATTTATGAGGAAAAAACAATGATACGGACATGAGCGCTCTAAAAGCGGCACTAAAATATATTTTAAAACTTTCACAGAGACATCAAACACAAAGCACAAAACCTTTCTTTAAACTGAATTTCGTTTTGTATTAATTGTATCTTAATTTTAAACAATGTTTCGTCAACCAATTAGGCCTACCTGGATTTAACAAATAGGAAAGTAAATAGCAGATGATATGAAACGGAGGACGCGTGAACTGAGCTCATCTCATAAATAAACCGAAACTCAGCGTATAAGGTGCCTCAGACATGTCTACTTTTAAACAGAACAATTCAAAACGAAAGAAAACAGACTGCTCTCTGCTTATGTAATCTGAAATGTGCATTTCTCTCTGGCGCGTTCACTACTGCGAAGATCGCGATTCAGCATCTCAACTTCATCTTTGCAGCCGACACAAAGAAAACACTTCTTTATTAATAAACAATTAAAATATCTCCTTGCTATATTTTACATATTCATAATCATTACTTTTGCCGGTTCTTTGTGACAGATTTTTACACTGAAGTTTATAATTAGCCTATGTTGTTGTTGTTGTTTTTTTGTCATATGTTTTAGTTTGTCAGCGCATTTTGTGGTGTTAGGAATTGTTTTTCTGCGCATTTCCGCACTAACTCAAACGTGCGTACACCACCTCCTGAGCTGGCGTGGGATTTGAGCGTGCCGTACGCCAACGTCCATATTGATAAATCTCAAAGTCACCGTGGTTTTGGGTGTACGCCAGGTGTACGCTCGAAATTTGGTGTACGCACTTTTGATAAATGAGGGCCATAGAGTAGACATAAACAGTAGACATTTTGTTACAGAAGACTATTAAGGACAACTGTTCAGATTACTCTGCATTGAACACACAATATACAGGGTGAGCGAGTGTTTGGTTTACCTGCGAGTGTGTCTTGCTGATATGATACTTCACGCCGCTCTCAGAGTTAAACTCCTTCTGACAGAGCAAACACGTGTACTTCCCTACGTCGCCCCCTCCCTGTGTGGAGAACAATAACAGCAGTGAAGCTGATACAGTATCAGCAATGTCTGAGGCTAAAAGTATACACAGTTATATACAGTTGTAAAAATTGATCTATAATTTACAACTACGGGAAGAACGCAGAGGACTTGTTGTACCTTGTTACAGCTTGCCAAGTGAGCTTTAAGTCCAGATACACTTGAGTAAATAGCCTCACAGTTCTGTTATGGAAATCAAGAAAAATGTATAGAGAAAAACTGAACAAATACAGAAATTTCAAGAGCAGTTTAGTTTCTCAAGCAAATCTAAATCTACTGATATCATTCAGATGTTCATTTTGATCTGCCATTCAAGCACTAACAGCTATTAAAGTAATTGTTAAATGAAAAGTAAGGTGGCGTTCTTACGCAATTGGGGCAGCAGATAAATCCTTTTTCCTTCACCTCGTTCTTCCAGCTCTCCACAGTTTCAGGGCTGAAGTTGGGGAGGCCCGGTCGAGTGTAGTTTAGCTAAAACAACAGATATGAAGCAAAGTATGTACAGTAAGTGCAAAATAAGTAGACAAATGTGTATATGAGTAATTAACTAAATTTACAAACACTACTGATTTAACTCTTTTTTTAGCTTTTTGTGGCACCAAAAGTGGACAAATCTTTATAGTAGCTATGTTTCCAACCAAAGTTGCTAATTGAACTTATGTGCAAAATTAGAATATCGCATAAAAAATGTGCGAATAAAGCAATGTTTCCATCCCATGTGCTCAAGAGAACAAAATCTTCACTTCCTAGGAAATTGGCGCAAAATATCTGTATTAAAAATGGAAATTGGTGCAACCAGGGAAACCACTTTGGCTCTTTTTTCGTACATTATAAATGACTTGCGCCTCAGAGCGCGCAGACGAAATGTTGTCAATAAACACTGTCATGTTATTTTGCATTCGGGAATGATTGTGTTTGGGAATGCAATCGTGTGAGTCAGTCTTGGGAGGTAATTATACTGAATAATTTTGATGACAGACTTGACACTTCAGAACGACAAATGTAATTGTTCTGCTGGTTATTCCAGTTATCCAATCACATCCACTGTTGAGGTAATGTTTTTTTGTTGCGCATTACAGGATTTATTCAGTAAATGTCTTTCCATTGTAGTTTATGTGCATCGTAGTCTTCTTATCAGATCAAAAATGATCCGCCTCAATTGAGCGCATATGTTTTTTAAGTGCGTTTTTATAATTTATGCACAGCTTGCGGTTTCCATTCAGCATTTTTTTAATGCGATATCCCAAGTTTTGCACAAGAACAGGTGGATGGAAACTTAGCGACTGAAAAAGTACCTCTAATTGAAATCCTCATTGTTTAGAGTCAAATAAATGCTGATAATTAACAAATTCCAGACTTTCAACATATATTACATCATTTGACAAGCCACTTTTTGTCAGTAACTCATAGTGTGTCAGTTTCAAAGTAGCCTCAACACAGCCGTACCCTTTTGATGTCTGGCACGAGGTCGTCTTTGATGCGGCGTTTGTTGCCCCAGTCTTTGGCCAGCTCGTCCTCTGCGATCTCCTGCAGGTGGAAAACTGCCACCTGAGCCGAGCGCCGTCGCACCCGTCCGCTGGGCGTCCTCTCCAAATCCAGCAGCTCCTCCACCTCTGTTTTCTCCTCTTTCCTCTCCTCCATCTTCTCCAGCTGCTCATCTACTCTCTCCTTTGCTTTCCCTCTGGCCTTTTTCAGCTCAGGCTCTTCCTCCTCCTCCAGCACATCCTCCTCATCTTTACTGTCTTCTTGTTTCCAGTCCTCAGATGTGCGCTAAATAAGGGAGGCAAAAACAGTTTGTGAGATGAAGAAATCTGCCTATAATGTGTTTCTAACATCACACTTTCCAGATGATGTCAGATTTGGACGATGAAGGGTAGTCTGTGTGTGTGATCTCACCGAGTGAGTGACGGGGTGCTCAGTGCGCAGGTGGTAGTCACGGCCAGCTTTGGAGCTATAGGTCTTACCACAGTGCTGGCACAGGAAGACTGGCTGTGTGTCTGGCAGCTCTCTGCCACAGCGCTTCTGATGATACTGATAACCCATCAGACTGGAGAAATGAGCTGAACAGCCCTGTTTGATAGAGAATCAAACACACTTCATTACTTCACTTATTGATCTGTGGGATGACAGTCTGGGTACAGCATTCCCTTGAAGAGCCTGTTTGTTATTGTTAATGCAAACTTGGTGACCATACTTGGTGACAAATAAGCTATTTTTCAAAAATGCTCACATCTTCTCCCCTCCTCTCTATATTTCTCTTCTTTGAATCAGACTGCCCTTCTGAAAAGACTACATTAGAATGAAATCCCATGCTGGTTTACACTGGTCTAGCTGGTGTACCAATACATCCACGCTAATAGACAGACAGAGAGAAATAAAGAAAAAATACAGATAGATGGGTGGACGGATGGATAGAAATAGACAAACAGATAGACAGATAGATAGATAAATAGATAGATGAATAGAGACAAACAGACAGACAGACAGACAGACAGACAGATAGATAGACAGACAGACAGACAGACAGACAGACAGACAGATAGATAGACAGACAGACAGACAGACAGACAGACAGACAGACAGACAGACAGACAGATAGATAGATAGATAGATAGATAGATAGATAGATAGATAGATAGATAGATAGATAGATAGATAGATAGATAGATAGATAGATAGATAGATAGATAGATAGATATGGATAGACGGAGGGATGGAGATAGATAGATAGATGAATAGATAGATGGATAGAAATAGATAGATAGATTGATAGACAGATAGATAGATAGATAGATAGATAGATAGATAGATAGATAGATAGATAGATAGATAGATAGATAGATAGATAGATAGATAGATAGATATGGATAGACGGAGGGATGGAGATAGATAGATAGATAGATAGATAGATTGATAGATAGATAGATAGAAATAGACAGACAGATAGATAGATGGATGAATGGCTAGATAGATGGATAGAAATAGACAGATAGATAGATAGATAGATATGGATAGACGGAGGGATATAGATAGATAGATAGATAGATAGATAGATAGAAAGATAGATAGATAGATAGATAGATAGATAGATAGATAGATAGAAATAGACAGATAGATAAATAGATACATAGAAATAGACAGACAGATAGATAGATAGATGGATGAATGGATAGATAGATAGATGGATAGAAAGACAGATAGATAGATAGATAGATAGATAGATAGATAGATAGATAGATAGATAGATAGATAGATATAGATATATATATAGAAATAGACAGACAGACAGACAGACACAGACATATAGATAGATAGATAGATAGATAGATAGATAGATAGATAGAATAGATAGATAGATAGATAGATAGATAGACAGATAGTCATAACACATAAAGTGAGACAGAAAGGAGACATATTAAGGACAGACAGTGCCGTCTAGGGAGACAGACAGACGGCAGCCACCAGTGACAAATCCCTACCTCATTGGGACATTTGATTCGGCCCGTCTGTTTGAGGACGCGGCGTAGCCTCTCTCTCTCCTCCTGCTCCTCCCCAGACACATTCTCACTTGCCGAGGGCTTACAAATGGGAAACAAATACAATGCAACACATTAGCGTCCCTCCAGAAACTCTTCCTCAAGTCTTTACAACAATGTGTTTCCAATAACTGCTTTCTGAAAGCCAGATGCCCGGCAGTCTTCAAAACCTTTATAGAAAGGCCATTACTCAAGGCATGGTAATGGCAATTGTCAGACTGCACTTTATGAAACACAGTATTTGGTCTTATGAAAACATCAGCAGAGGAAATGAGGCATAAGAGGACTCTAAACAGGACTCTAGAAACCTCAGCACAGCACCTGAGGGTGAACGCTAAGCCTGAGACGCAAACACTCACACCATTAAAGCTAATACCCAAAGGCACACAAAACACAGAGAATGTGTCCATACAATGTGTGATCACCTGACTATATCAGCCAGTAGCTCTCGCCTGGTTTCCCACTAAGGCTACGCAGGGTTGAGCCTGATCAGTACCTGGAGACGTCCTGGGAAAAACTAGGCTTATGCCGAAAACACACTGCCCGATTTTCAAAGCCACAGAAACAAAGATGTGCAACGATTGACAAATTGTACAGTTGATAAACTAGGTTTCCTTACAAACCAGCTATTCCACCACTATAAACAATCCTCATCAGAGAATCTATTTTAGAGTCGAATCGTGACTCACTGAATCGAAATACTGTAGAATTGAATCATGAGGCATCTACAGATCTCCATTCCTTATCCAGCAAGCAGGACAACTTAAAAGTATTTAAGTATCAACTGAGATAGATAGATAGATAGATAGATAGATAGATAGATAGATAGATAGATAGATAGATAGATAGATAGATAGATAGATAGATAGATAGATAGATAGATAGATAGATAGATAGATAGATAGATAGATAGATAGATAGATAGATAGATAGATAGATAGATAGATAGATGATAGATAGATAGATAGATAGATAATGATAGATAGATAGATGGATAGAGTGGAGAAAATAATTATTTGATCCCCTGATGATTTTGTAAGTTTGCCCACTTACCACTTTTATGGTAGGTTTATTTTAATGGATAGAGACAGTATATCAACCAAACAATCCAGAAAAAAACACATTATATATAGGTTATAAATTGATTTGCATTTCAGTGAGTGAAATAAGTATTTGATCCCCAAGCAAAACATAATTTAGTACTTGGTGGAGAAACCCTTGTTGGCACAGAGGTAAGATGTTTCTTGTAGTTGGTCACCAGGTTTGCACACATCTCAGGAGGGATTTTGGTCCATTCCTCTTTACAGATCCACCCTGTCACTTGGCAACTTGAAGTTTCAGCTCCCTCCACAGATTTTTAATAGGATTAAGCTCTGTAGATTGGCTAGGCCACTCCAAGACCTTAAGGGCGGCATGTTTTGGGTCATTGTCATGCTGGAAGACCCATCCACAACCCATCTTCAGTGTTTTGGCTGAAGGAAGGAGGTTCTCATCCAAGATTTGACGGTACATGGCCCTGTCCATCAGCCCTTAGCAGAGACATAGCCCAGAGGATAATGTTTCCACCGCCGTGCTTGACTAGGGATGGTGTTCTTGGGGTCATAGTCATCATTTCTCTTCCTCCAAACACGAAGAATTGAGTTGATGCCAAAGAGCTCAATTTTGGTCTCATCTGGCCACAGTACTTTCTCTTAAGCCTTCTCTGAATCATTAGATGTTGATTGGCAAACTTCAGACGGGTCTGTACATGTGCCTTCTTGAGCAGGGGGATCTTGCGGGCGCTGCAGGATTTCAATTGTAGTGGTTACCAATGGTTTTCTTGGTGACTGTGGTCCCAACTGCCTTGAGATCATTAACAAGCTCCTCCTGTGTGTACTGCCCTACAAAGGCAAAGACCTTAACTCGTTAGAGTGTGGAACTGAGAAAAAATACTTTAGTTGTCAAGCCAAATGTATTATAGTTTAGCTAGGACACTAGAAATCTGGTAATTAGATATTTTAGTAATTAAAAATCTTGAGCTCAAACTTGACTTTTGACCCCTATTTTGAAATGACTGTACTCTGCCTTTGTATTGGCTGCAAAAAGTGAGAAGTCATGCCAAGGCAAAAGGCAGTAACTTCCACATTAACAATATTTAGTTGCTGATCACCATTTACAAAATCATTATAGTAACACATGTATAAAATAGTGATCATGGCATTTGCTTTGGAACGATTTACAATTACTTATAGCCATCTACTTATTGCTATCCAGTGCTTTGGTTGCATTCTGATGGCATTATTAATACATTATACATGACACAATACCTCCATTGCGGTAAAGAGTATCTTCAATTGGTACACAGTGGCGTAAGAACGCGATGGCGTAAGACTTGCAAAGCGCGTGTTTAAAATGTTCAGATTCTTGCGCACATTCGACCGGGGGACTGGTTTATAGCAGTGGTGGACCCGAAAGACGCATACACTTTTCACATTCAGATAGAATCATCTGATAAGCCTCATCACAGTGTTATCCTGATATTCGTGCACGAAAAGTATGAATGCAGTGCTTTCCCCTTTGAGACTCAGTGGGGAGCGCGTTGTGGACTACCTCGAAGACTAATGCATTCATAGCACAACCTTCTGTGTTCTGCATCTTTTCAGTATGCGGTGGTTTCAGCTGTCTGCCCTATTATTGTGCTTGTGAACTTGGCTCATCCAGCGGATTTATGCCAGACGCTGTGATTGTCTGCATGACCCGCTTGTGCCACACTGTAAAACCCAACAAGTTAAGCTAACTCATTTCATTTGATTACCTCAATTAAATTAAGTTTATAAAAAAACAATAGCTATGAGTACTCTGAACTTATTTTAATCGAGTCCACTAAAACAAGGATATTTCTTAATACACAATTAAACGTTACACTGAATTCAACAACGATTACCTTCTTTTAATTTTAGAAACCAATAGTTATGAGTACTCTGAAATTATTTCAGTTGAGTTCACTAAAAGAAGATATACATTGCAGTCAAGAAATTAAGTGAGTATTGAGCATTAGTGATGAACACTTTCATCTAAGGCTGTGGCTGGAATCAATAGATCTTGTGTTTCTCTTTCCTTCAGTGATTCTGATTGTTAACAGCAGGTGTTCATCACTAATGCTCAATCATCACTTAATTAATCACTTAATTATACAATTATTATACAATTATCATGCTGGGATCTAGAAACGTTCTACAACTCATTCAATTTGAGTTCTGTTTCAGTCATTGTGTCCACATAGGTTTCGGTAATATTTGAGTGCAGTGAACTTAGTTTTATTCAGTACATATAACTGTTAGGTTTTACAGTGCAGCTGGTTTGATGTTGTATTCACTAATAGGCCTACACTTGTTGCTTCATTATTATCACTCCCTGTGTTATTACGACTCCAGTGTCGGCTCGACCGTGTTCAGGGCGGTGCTGAAGGCGCCGGCACAGTTTTGACACAGCCAGCTCGATGCAAGAGTAGTTCTTTGTTGTATTCACCTGCTATGGCATGAGTAACATTTTTCTGTCACCTCTGCATATATCCTTTGAGATCGATATCGCACATTTGTCGTTGGAGTGGGTTCAGGCCGACCGATAGCAATGCGATCGATTTCGCACATTGTGGGTGGGTTCTGGGTGAGTCTGACCACGTTTGTGCAGGACAAAGCTGTCCCTCTGAGGACATTTCAGAGGTTACAGGGACTGATGGAAGCGGTACACAGTAGGCTACACCGTAATTTAAATGCGGCAAATTTTAATGGACAGTAAAAAGGCAGAACACCGTACAATCTGATAGGTAGCATTATTTGACAGAACACCGGCACAGTAACTTCATATTGACGCACGGCTAAACAAAGGCAGAGTACCGTAACTCAATTTGAGCATTCCAAAACAAACCCAAAGAAAGGTAACTGATGTTACGGTGTTCTGCCTTGGTTTCTCATGGGCTTTTGAAGTTACTGTTAAGACCCAATATTTTCTCAAAAAAACAACAAAATTGACTCAAGATACTTGATAACGGAGGTCTTGAATGTGCCAAAAATATCAATAACTCATTTTCGACCGAAAAAGAAGTTACGGCCTTTTGCCTTTGCACGGCATTGTAGTTCTGGGCTGATCCCTCACCTTTGTCATGATCATCCTTACCCCATGAGGCGAGATCTTGCATGGAGCTCCAGACCGAGGGCGATTGATGGTTATTTTGTATTTCTTCCATTTCCGAATAATGGCACCAACAGTTGTCTCCTTCTCACCAAGCTTCTTGCTGATGGTCTTGTAGCCCATTCCAGCCGTGTGCAGGTCTACAATCTTGTCCCTGATGTCCTTTGACAGCTCTTTGGTCTTGCCCATGGTGGTGGAGAGGTTGGAATGGAAGACACATATTCTGTGGACAGGTGTCTTTTATACACATAACAAGCTGACATTAGGAGTACTTTCTTAAAGCGACAGGACTAATCTGTGTTTCACATGAGCGCATAATCTGTGGGAGGCAGAATTCCTGCTGGTTGTAGGGGATCAAATACTTATTTCACTTGATCAAATGCTAATAAATTTATAACCTTTATATAATATGTGTTTTCTGGATTTTTTGGTTGATATTCTGTCTCTATCCGTTAAGATAAACCTACCATAAAAATGATAGATCCTTCATTTCTTTGTAAGTGGGCAAGCTTACAAAATCATCAGAGGATCAAATAACTATTTTCTCCACAGATAGATAGATAGATCCCAAAACTGCTTCACACGCTTGACGTTCTCTTCCTGTCTAAGTGGGCGGTTCTTGGCTAGAATAATCTGGCCCAGACCGTATGCTGATTCTCAAATGTTTGGCTCAGTCAATCTACTCAGCACCTGGCTCAAATAACAAAATCACAGACCCAAATGCACATCCTCATTAATGTTTCATACTGTTTCTGAGACATTTGCTTGTGCATAATTTAACACATTTCTTTGGAAATATTGTTTGCAGCTAATGCTTGAGCTTGGCAGATGGAGCTTGCATCCTCATGGCCCTCTTTAACCAGTTTTTCTCTCTCATGTTTTTACACTAAACCTCACAAGGGTCACAAGGGACGCCATCATCATTACGGGATGTGCCGATTCTATTCAGATGTTGGCGAATTTGACTGGAAAGAACAGATTAACTTTACTCATAAAGCAGATTACCATGATTTGCTGTGAATAAAGATTACTGGCAGGAACTGTGTTAATAGCTTAGGAATGCTGAGGAAACTATTACAGTAAAGAAATAAGACTCGGGAACAGGAGACAATCATTACAGTTGAAATGCAGCTTGAAGACTGTTTTAAAAGGCAGTATTAGACCTTTTCCCATATGTGCAGTTAATGGTTAGAGCCTAATGGATGCTTTAGGTCTTAAAGTGGTGCTGGACTTTGGAGATGGTGTCAGATATAATAGAGATTTGCGGCCGATGTGGACGTAGGGCACACTGTACAAACACAGCTCCACTAGTTCATTAAAAGTATTAAACATGTCTTCCTCTGTTGAGGTCGCATTAAATGCAAAGTGATTTTTTGCCTGTGGACAGAAATAATCTCACAAAATAAGTGAAAAGAACGAACCTCACACACTTCTAGAGACTCAAATTTTCATATAAAGAGAAAAGGTGATGCAATTTTAACAGATAAATCATTTAATTTCTAATCATATGTTTTCATCGATTTTGACATCTTGGAGATGAGCTGTACGATCTCTAGATGAATTCTTATTAAAAAGATGGAGTCAAATGTGTTCTGGCGCTGTTGCTTACCTTAGTGTGGTCAGACATGCTGTGGTAATCGAGTCCAGCTTTGGATCGGAACTGTTTCTGACACTGCTGACATTTGAGGGCGTCCCGCAGCTACAAGAAAAAACACCACAGTTTATAATGTCAACATCAACTATCATGAAATCATGGGTTCTAAATGTGACATTTATATTTCACATACCAATTATACACACTTGACTTGTGAACTGTGAAAGTCATTTGTATGTTTATTAACCTGATAATTATCCAAATATTCCCTACTAGCCCCACACAGCAACTTTGACAATATTTGATTTATTTTGTTTGGTAAAGAGACAGAGAGACAGAGAGAAGAGAGAGAGAGAGTTATCAAGCATGTGTGAATTAGTCTGTGAGTCTCTCAACACTGTTCGGCAGCAGCGTCTCTACTAATCGCGAAACTGTATGTTTATCAGCTTCAAGAACAGCGCCATTATTACCTCACTACTGAGAAATGTCTTGTAGTTTTTAAGTTTCTAAACTATTTTACCGATAAAATCGTCTTTGTGTGTGTGTGTGTGTCCGAACTGTATGTGTAGAAAGAGAGTATGTGCTTTCCGTACAAAATAAAACATAATAAAACATTTATCCTATTGTTTACTATATTTAATTCGCTTAGTCAGTGTCATTGTGTGTTTTGGTTCTTTTGCTGTTGTTGTCAGCTGTAAAGAACTAAAATACTAAATAACTAAACTTATTTGGCGAGGTGATATGTAACTGTAATGTGGTAAATACCTGCCCTTACTTTAGCCGTGCGTTTCCCTGAAAATAACTGCACAGTGCACACCTTAGTACATTCGTCAACCAATCAGAATCAAGCATTCAACAGGCCTGTGGTATAATTTGAATAACTGAAGGGGTGTGAAAATTCTGTCGACAATTTGCTTCTTGCTACATCAGCGAATGTTTACACTACACTACCATATCTGGGGTCAGTACGTTTTTTAAGTGATTTAAAATAGTAATCACTTATAGTAATGACTGAATAGTAATATTGTGAAATATTATTACAATTTAAAATAACTCTTTACTATTTGATTATATATTAAAATGTAACTTAATCTTGTGATGGTAAAGCTTGTCTTCTGAAATTATTCTAATATGCTGATTTGATGCTCAAGAAACATTTCTGATGATTATCAATGGTGAAAACAGTTGTGCTGATTACCATTTTTGTGAAAACCATGATAATTTTTTCAGGATACTTTGACGAATATTTGAAATAGAAATCTTTTGTAACATAATACAGTGAATGTCTTTACTGACACTTTTGGTCAATGAA
Source organism: Chrosomus eos (assembly GCA_036326025.1). Classification (NCBI taxonomy): domain Eukaryota; kingdom Metazoa; phylum Chordata; class Actinopteri; order Cypriniformes; family Leuciscidae; genus Chrosomus; species Chrosomus eos. The sequence goes on from CM070837.1 coordinate 29,195,961, forward strand.
TAAAAGTAATACTTTCTGCATGGAAATACACTAAAAATCGAATGAAAAAATAAGGTCAACGATTATCATTTTAATACATTTTCTTTGCCATAAAACGTCTTCTCCTTTAATGCCCATCACAGCCATCATTGATTTCACACAGGGCTGAGGTAGAGGCTAGAGAAACTACAATTACTCGTGACCCCGCAATAACGCAGCCGATCGATTCCCCCTTTAATAGACATGTCATCATTTTTATAGAGTTGTGCTATACACTGGGCTGGCACCATTAGACTCTACTCCAGATGCACACTGGGTAGGGCCACTCATTGCATCGCTCTCACAGACGCTCAATCAATAAAACGCCCCTAATGACTCCCTTTGGCCTCATGCGCGAGGTCCCGAGAGAGGTGTCTAATTGCATGCCTGAAACATTCTCCTCTCCGCTTCCTCTGCGGTTTAGTTGTATAAACAACAGAGGGAGAGTAATACATTAAAGGTTTGATTCTGTCTCTTACGCCATGTCGGCCTCGTTCACAAAACGCAATCAGTGTAAATCGCTCATAAATACGTTCTTATATAAACCATGAATGAATTGAACGTGACAATTTACGTATGAATGCTTTTGCATATGATTTACATTCAGAAACTCTTTCTGCTTGTGTTTGATGAATAAGGCTTTGTCTTTCTTCATAAGAAAGTGATTGTGCACATCTGCCACATAATGTTTTATGCGTTTAGAAACTGAGACAGATGTTGTCTTCATCGGAGGAGTGGGATTGTACGAACAGCACGATCCACAGAAGTCCACAAGGCTAGTTTGGGTTATTAATACCTGAGAGAAAAGAGCTTCAGGCGGATGAGAAATCAGTGTGGATTCCTCATGAGGTCAATGCAAACATCAATGACAGCGCTCAGTGGTGGTGTCTTGACTAGATATCTTCTTACGTGTAATAAGTTAGATTTCATGGTTGCTGAATAGAGTGAATTGGCTTCAATATCTTGAGGAAGGAAAACATACAGGGATCAATGGTTTTGGTTCAAATGTTAAGTGAGTCATTCGTCACCAATAAGTAGGTTTTGCAAACACGCTTCCTGTTTGCTTTTTTAGTCCAACAGATCTTAAACTCCATTGGGATCCCACTGGGTTGGGATGCTCAAAACAACCCAAAATCCACCTTTAACCCATGTATTACATATTTCACCAATCATTATTACATATTTGGGTCTTTAGTGACCCGGACCTATATCTAACACAGATGGCTCTCTATCTGCCGAAATAGTAAAACGCTCCTGATATTTTACAATTACTAAACTATACTAAAGAATAAAATCATATTTTGTTAACTTTTGGAGCTTGGAAGGGTTTAGATTAAGCAGATGTTTTATACCATCATCACTGTCCTCATCAGAGCTCATTTCCCTTGGTTCATATTCGCCATCTCAAACATATTCTCAAATCTATCGTTTTCGACGTCTTCAAAACCAACATTTTGATCGCTGACAGCTTCTTCATCAGATCCACCATCAAGTGACCGTGACCATTCAAGATGAATGAACAAATTCACTCCAGAAGCTTATTGTGGCTTTATCTTTAACAGGTTCCGAAACAAATGCTCCAAATAAACCAGGTGTGAAAACGCCCTAATATTTGATTGTGTTCAGTACTTGCTCCGCAGTAAATCACTGAGCCATTTACTAGCTGTACCGATGATTCTTCCTATTCTTAAAGGTGAACTAAGTAACTTTTTTACCTTAACCGAACAGCTTTGGAGTCATTGTAATGTTTATATTACTGATTTCGTGTTGAATGGTGGTCGTCTCGCCCCCCCCTGTTGGCTGTGAGCGGAAAAAACGCACTTGCAACTTTGAGCCGGCGGCCCGCCGGCCGCAGCATTAGGAAGTGTCGCGTGATATCAGGTCTCGCGATGTAACGAATTGCTTTACGGCAAGAAACATCTGCTAAAATGAGCATCAAACAGAAATAACCCGGCACCGTATACATGTGGTGTTCGAGGCGCACATACAATACAGACTGCCGACAGTTCAACAGGGCGCTCAGCTCTTAAAGGGGCCACACCTTATTTCCACTCGTTACAGCTTTCATCCTACTGAACAGGTACCGGTGTACAGGGGGAGGGGATCCGGCCGTGAGTGCAGAGACATCTCTGTGTGCGTGATATTTACGACAGTACAAGTATCCCACAGCGACTCTAGGGGTCACTGTTTGACAAAAACTGAAATCCTGCATAGTGCTGCTTTAATATTTGGTTTCTGCCTGCAGTGACTATGAGTGAAACATCACTTCATCATTATGTATCAGACATTGCCACCTTAAGGAATAAAAGTGAATTGCAGTCATCAGAGATTCAATTATTGTTGCGCAGAAAAAATATACTTACACTATTACATAACTCGCTAGCGACCCTATATAGTTTTTACAAAATATTATTAGAAAATAAGCATTCTTTTCTAATTTGTCTTTTTCTTGATGTATTGTTTATAATAAATAGATTGAGGAATACTTTAAAAAATGAATGAGGGGAAGGGTAGTGAATGGCGTTCCGGTTCGCTAAAGAGCCGAGGTATGCATTTTCAAGTATTCCATTGGGAATGTTGAGAGTAATTTGTAAAATGATGTGTCTAAGCCTATGCGTGTGTTGTCCAGGTGTCCAGAGTGAGTCCTGACCTTCTGACAGATCTCCATGTGCTTCTTAAGACCGGGGACGGTCTTGCGAGTGACAACAGAGCAGGTGGGACACACCACTTCCCCTCGCTCAGAGATGGTGTTCTGCCACTGGGCTTCAGCAGGGGGCACTGAGACAGACACAATAAGATAAAACACATTTAAGATCACACTCGTGTAAGCTACACTACAGTTCAATGGTTTAGGGTCGGTAAGATTTTTTTTATTGTTTTTGAGAGTCTTTAAAGTCCCTGTAAAGGCAATTTCAAAAAAAAATTCTAAACGCATTATAAATGTTAGAAATGTATCACTAAAACATATTACAAAGACTGTGAACTTTAAAGTACTGAATTGTGGAGTTAGACCGTTAAACAGTTTTTCACCGTTGCTATTTTCCGGGTTTTCTGGGCGGGGCTAAAAGGGGGCTCGATGACGCACTGGAGCCCCTGAGCTCCTGGACACGCCCCTACTTGATGACGCACTGGAGCCCCTCGAGCTGCTGGACTATTATTAGTAACAGCCTACAGATTGCTAGCTAGCTATGCCTTCGTCACAGAAATGCGTAGTACCTGGATGCGATTACCGGATCACGTACAAAACAGATCGGTGTCCTTATTTAAATTTCCGAAAAACGATTACATCAAGAAGAAGTGGATTAATTTTGTGAAGAGCCACCTTGATGGAGAGAGCTGAGGATCACCGCCAAAACCCGCCTCTGTAAGTGATCATTTTACACGGGATAGTTTATAAACTTTCGTCGGAGACAACTGGGAATCACTGATAATCCGCTGTTACTGGTGGTGAATGGGGCCGAACCGACTCCCGCCTCGGCATTGATCCTCCCGTCGCGCCGACAACTGGTGCCATCATCGGCAGTGCGTGCCCACCGTGCGAGCTTCCATTCCGGCTGTAGAGTTGAGTGTGGCGACGGCAGCTTTCCCGCGAGTGGGCGTGGTTTCAGCGCAGCCAGCGGACACGCCCCCAGCGTTTGAGAGCAGAGATTACTGCTCATTTTTTCAAGATTTTGATAGCTTATTTTATGTACTTGCTGGCTTTTTTTATCATTCAAATTTGGCTGGGTGACTAATAACACATTTTTCTGTGGTGTGACAAACTCAGAACACATACTTAATTTTGACTTTACAGGGACTTTAATGTTCACAGAGCCTGCAGTAAAAACGGTAATATTGTGAAAATGTTATTGTTTTATATTGTTGCATATTGTTATTGTTGCACTGCAGAGAGAGAGAGAGAGAGAGAGAGAGAGAGAGAGAGAAGAGAGAGAGAGAGAGAGAGAGAGAGAGAGAGAGAGAGAGAGAGAGAGAGAGAGAGAGAGAGAGAGAGAGAGAGAGAGAGAGAGAGAGAGCCCCTGAACTGATGGCAGCAGGATCTTTTCTGGAGTGAGCTTGGACCGACTGTTTTCTCTGTGACTCCTCGGTGAACAGAGTCCCTTCCGCCCTCTTCATCCGTCCTGCTTTTAACTTCTCCTCCACCTTATTCATTCCTGTACAACACATTACAAATTACATTCAGGGAAAGCAGAGACCTCACAAGTCACAGAGCCTTGTTGTGTTGTAGTCTGTCTTGTGGTGCAATGTTTCTTGAACATTATAACCATTATAACAGGAAATGAAACACTTCTAGAATAGACTTTATAGACCCCCTATTATCACCAACAGGGGTAATTATTATCAAAGAGTATAAGGTTGATAATTATAAACACACAGCAGTAAAAAAAAAAATACCACTAAATATCAAGGTGTATTTATTGAATGGAGGCCTGGACTAAATTCTGAAAGTCAATGTCTGACAGATAAACTTCAGATTTAACAAATATCAACAAACGCCTCAGAGAAGCAGTCAGTCATGAAAAGAAGGGGTCATGGCAATCTAGTACTGTAGGTCACTTAAGAGACACTTCCTGTACTTTACATCCCTTAATGTAAGAGTTTGGCTTCTCTGAAGAAATGAATGACAACTCAGGAAAAAATGCAGTAGAGACTAAAATAATAAGTGCATAAAATGCCCCTGTAATACTGTAAATTCTGCTATCATTTAACTTGTAATATTTGTTATTCTGGTAACACTTTACAAGAACCTTCCATTTGTTAACATACAATGAAGTTTTTTTTAATAAACTAACGTTAACAAAGATTAATAAACACTGTAACAAATGTATGTGCATTAAGCATTAACTAACATATTATAAACATATAACCTTTTGTATAAAAATGTACCTTACTGTAAAGTGTTTTAGGCCTAGAACAGGTCCGTAGCCAGCCTATTGAAAGGGGGGCTTCTTTTTTTCAAAAAGTGGACCTTTTTGCAGTTTTTTCCCCCTCCTTTTGTATTTAATTATGAGGTTCAAATACTTCATTTTGGTGAACTTTTATGTACCAATTTGTGCTGGATTAGTTTATCTGCTGGTTAACGAGCACGCTTTTTGATGCACCTATAATATTTTATTATTGTAATTACGCTACGTTTATATGGTTATTATATTGTAGACTATTGTATAACTCCTCCCCCAATTGAGAAGGATATTACCCATCTAGGGGGGTCCGGGGGCATGCTCCCCCGTGAGAAAATTTTAAATATTCCATATTTTAAAGCATCAATCTGATGCATTTTGATATGCATTTTTGCCATCTATCTATGCAATAGTTTATTGAGCCTTTTCTTTTAACAGTTTTAAATTTCAGTTACTGTGCGCGTGAAGAATGATCTCCTGTGTTGTGATCTAACAGACACACGGTAGAAAGGAACATGGTTAAGATACAGCAATACAGTCCAGCAATATAGTCATTTTATGCGAAACCATAGACCTTTATCTACAGATCAAGTAATAATATTAACATTGAATCATTTTGGAGAGAGTTTAATTATTGTTGACTGTCGTACCCGAACGCGACGCGCTGTTTGATGCTGAGTGGAGAATGACTGACAGCCGCAGCTGAGGGAAAAGTTTACGTGAACTTGAATTTAATGACTTAAAAATTAATTTGATTGTTTTTGTCGATTGATATCATAAATCAGATTTATTACTTGTCCTAAACTACAACGAGTAAGATCATTCCCCTTAATGGAATCGATTCCAACCTTTGCATTTTGAACCTTTGGAATCTACTCTCAGATTCTTTTTGGAATGGATCCCCAGCCCAATCATTCAGAGGCGATGCTTCTTTACCGTTGCTTTGAAAAGTGTAGCCTATTGCGAACTCTCTCTGAACTGCACGCGCGGCACACACACACACTTCCAGCTACAATAATCATATTAATTTGAAACAGCAACCCAGAATATTTGTCACAAGCATTGATTAAAACAATGAAGACAATAATCACATGAAAAAAAAACGAAAAAAAAAACGACTTAAATTCTGGACCTTTGGCAGTGAGGAGGGGGGGTTCGTTCGAACCACCCGAACCCCCCCTGCCTACGGGCTTGTAGAAGAGTTACTAATATCACATAAAATATGGGCTTAGAACCTGAAATTACCCATGGTGAATTTCAACATTTTTGAGTCTGAAGATGGACTGGTTCAATACCAAAACCCTTAAAAAATGAGAAAGATTCTCTGCTAGGCGTGTCAGAGCATCAAGCAAGGTCTGATTTAAACATCTATCACGAATGTACAGTCCCACTGGGCCTTGTGGTACAGCTGCACCTCTGGGCTCAGTGGGCCCCAAGATGCAGCTCCGCCTCTGGGCTTAGTAGGTCTTGTGGTGCAGCTCCACCTCTGGGCTCAGTAAGTGTGTTTAGTAGGGGTGTAACGAGATCTCGCGAGACTAAAACATGACAAGATTTCCCGTCGAGTGAAAAGCTGTCTCGCGATTTCTATTACCATAGAATATTCCACCGCTACACTCACATTCGCCTAAACTATCGTTTTGCTGTTTTTATAAAAATAATTAAAAACCATTATAAACTAATGTAAAAGTCTGCTCTGCTCATCCAGCACGAGTTGCCGTTGCAATCAGTGCAGCACGAATCACAGTTCACTGATCGCGTGAGGATGGCGGAGGATTCGTTGCGCAACATAGACTAAACGTCTGATCTTATGTTGTATAATGCACGCTCAGCACCGCTGCTATACACACAGAGTACGCGCGTTCATGATAGTGAAAGTAAAACACAAGCTCGCTGATGTGCATTGAGCACAAATTAGGCCGCGAACATACAATAGTCCGTCTCCCAATACCATCACTGGACTTAGGTATTTGCGGCTATCGTCTCAGTTTGCACTTTGAATATTGAGAGAGTACTGTAATGTCTTAAAGACAACAGACAAGAGGCTCTGTTTCTGAACTTATAATCGGAACGCAAGAACAACTGTGGAGACAAACACACCAGGCTCGTTTCTCTACCGGCATTTCCCGAACTCACCGCATTAACCCTATAACTGCCGGTGCAAAATTAAACAGCAATTTCAAAACAATTATAAAGAGTCTGTGCGCTAATTTGATTATGGTTGCACTTGCACTTATTGTTTGCACTTAATAAGACTTCTAGAGTTCAGTTAGGAGGTCACACACAGCCTCAATCAGAAGTCCTGAAAGCTCTTAAATGTACAGTAAGGTCTGAAGAGACTAATGTGAAATCATACAGGAGAAAAGCCAGTCAATAAAAACCTTTTATTATTAAAAGGTTATATTGTTGTATATTGTTTTCTTTCACTGCATTTGATAATTCATACTCCTTCATGTCATTTCAGGTCTACTTAATAAGATTATTAGTTAAACATTGCAAAATGCACCTGCATACTTTTCCAGTCATGAATTGTGTCATTGAGGATTTCTGTAAAATTGTGCAAAAATCTCGTCTCGTCTCGTTCTCGTGAACCCAATCTCGTGTCTGTCTCGTCAGATAAGCGTCTCGTTACACCCCTAGTGTTTAGTAATACTGTTATAAAATATTAACAGATGTTTTTTTTTGTTTGACGTTGATTGATTTGTTTGGTTTTAACTGCCATACTTGTTCACTGACTGATTCAGTTTTATATTTTATGGCTACAAAAATGTGCCCTCATAAATCCCTCTCAAAATCAAATCCAGAGGGCAAATATAGGCCCTTAATAAAACATTTTATTTACTGGCTGGACAGATGTGAGGATAGGAGGTGTGTGTGTGTGTGTGTGTGTGGGGTGTGTGTGTGTGTGTGTGTGTGTGTGTGTGTGTGTGTGTGTGTGTGTGTGTGTGTGTGTGTGTGTGTGTGTGTGTGTGTGTGTGTGTGTGTGTGTGTGTGTGTGTGAGAGAGAGAGAGAGAGAGAGAGAGAGAGAGAGAGAGAGAGAGAGGTATTACTAACTTACCATGGATGTTCATAAAGGGACAAAATAATCTTTTTCACATATAAAATGCCAAAAAGTAAAGGATTAAAGTTAGTCTATATCTAACACGTGTGTGTGTGTGTGTGTGTGTGTGTGTGTGTGTGTGTGTGTGTGTGTGTGTGTGTGTGTGTGTGTGTGTGTGTGTGTGTGTGTGTGTGTGTGTGTTACCTTTCAAACCGAATGTTCCTGAAATAGACGGCTGTTCCCCGGTGAACTTCTTTGGAGTTTTCTGCTTCCTCCCTGGCTCAAATGGAGAACAACAACAACAAGAGGTCAAACATCTCAATGACATGGCGAAGAGCCACATTCATGGTTGCTCTATGACAAAATACAGAGCTGAACGTTTATGAGTAACCGTCTCAATAATGACGCTCAAACTCCAGATCACCAAAGGCGAATCAGCCCTTGCTGTTTCACATTCTCCCGTGGAGAAGCCGACACAGCTTCATGAGCCAGTCATGGTCTCCATTTCGATGTGTTAGCATAGCCTTTGATTGTCAAGTTATGTCGCACAAACACAGCTGCACTAGTGCTTTTTTCTTGACATTTCAGACTCTGGCTCTGGCATGGAACAACAAACGAAGGGATCATGTACCCAAACAAAGGCCATAAATAGCGGACTCGCAGCATGAGCCACGTCGACGTCTGTGCCAGGCAGAGACAGAGACAGCAGCGCCACCAGGTACCAGAGAGACTTAATGACCAGCAGCCCTCGGATCTCACACAGAGCACTTACACACTGCTGCTTAAAGGGCCAGGCCACCATTTCCTACAGATGTAGGGCATTCTGGGACGTGTTCATGAGAACTGTTATAGAGAACTGGTCAAACCCTGGAAATTGTAGTACAGATTGAAGTACTGGGAGCTTCATCTTTTTGAGAGGAACTACTTTTCTGGATGGTGGAACTTCTGGTTGTGTTTTACCAACATAACCTCTGTTTGCTTAACCACCCAAAAGGGCAAGTTGTATTGCTCAGAGTGAAACTGCATTTGCGAGGGAAATTAAAATGTCATCGCTCATACAAATGCACACATTTTCACTGCCAGCTACACAAAAAAAATATTTTAAAAAATACAAAAATAAATGTTATTGTATGATTTTATATATAATGCATTTTTTTTTACATTTATTATTTAAAATCTATTTTAAAATAATTTTAGAAACCTTATTCATTATACATTTCTACACAGTATAAAGTGTTTCTTTTTGGTAAAGAACTTGTAACCTTTTTGCCCACATTTTCACTGGCAACAACACACATTTTTAATTGAATGAAAAATTCTAAATTTTATATTTTCATTTTTATTTAGTATAATTTTAATTATTTAAAAAAATATGTATCTACACACACACACAGTTTAAAGTGTTATTTTTGTAAAGACCTTAAAGAATGTAACTTGTATGCCCATATTTTCACTTGTAACAATTTAATTTAAATTTATAATTTTATATTCACATGTATAATTTTTTCATTTATTTAATATTTATTTGTATTATTTAATTTTACACATACACAGTATTATGTTCACAAAACGAATTTCGACAACTTGTCACTAGTTCATTAACTTCCAATAAAAAGAAAAATTATAAAAGTCTGTTTTCTAATTAGTGTTTTGTAAAACGCTAGCGTCCCGAGTTATGTAATATTGTAAGAATCATTTTCCGCGCAACAATAACAGAATCTCTGATGACTCAATAAGTACAAAAGTTTAAAAGAGTTGAAAAGCAGAATTCATATCCATAAGTCATTTATGTTTACAAGGCAAAAATATGCTTGTACATGATGCAACCGGCCCAAACTCTCTCACACTGGCCTTAACTAAGATTCTTACAGTTATTGGTACTGAACAATTACCACATTCATATTTTACAGTATTACATGTGATACTCTCCAAAGAATTTGATGACATTTCCACGTCCATGGACGGGTGTGTTTGGGGTGTGTTTGATGCACAGCATGAATCTTAGTGTGTAGCAATCTTACTGTGCTTCATTCTCTCGGGGTCCTCCTCAGGGAAGGGTGGGGGCAGACTGTCGTCTTCGCTCTCACTGTCCTCTGTATCTAAAGACGTCCCCTGCTGCTGGGAGCTGTGCCGCCTCTGGGGGCGCATTCCCCATTCTGTAAGAGCTGCGACACCTCCTGGGTCTTCTTCACCTTGAAAAATACGGGTGATGGAGGGCTGTTCTCCATGGGCCTGAGAGGGAGCACAGGGAACACAGGCTATTAAAGTCAATCCGCAGAGGACTGGTACCATAGAAACACATGGGGACTTCATCTGGAGCTTAATGATGGCAGTGTGGAAAACAAGTCATGTCCTGAAGCGATTTTTCCCGAGTCAAATATTTAAAAAAGCTCATTCAAATTTGCTGCAGAAATGATTCATGCGCAATTAAAACTGGCAAGATGGAAAAGGGTATTAAGCTTTCAGACCTTTTTTTGGCATTTCCCTTCACGGGGCTTTTCTGCTGTTTGGGTTCGGACTTGGGATCGGATCTGGTCTCCAATGTGACTCTTTCTGGATGATTCCACAGCTTGTGCTTCTGAAGACGCACCTTGGTGGCAAATACAGCCTCACAGTACGGGCATCTGTGACTCAGCTTCTCTGCTATGGTCGCCTGAACGAGAGAGGAGACACACACACACGCGCGCGGTCGCGCACACACACGCACGCACACACATACACAAAAAGTAAGTTCAAGTTAAAATGACAGTGGGTCTTTCCAAAGTTTCTTAAGTTACTAAAGTAGGTATTGGTCAAGATGGTTGACTAGTTAACCTGTCATATTAATTATGTTATAATTGTATATACACATTATATATATATTTTTTTTTTTGTTTGTTTATTATATGTTTTTATTATACTTTATATACTTTTATTCAGCAGAGATGCATTGAATTGATCAAAAGTGACAGTAAAGACTCTGAAGACTGGAGTAATGATGCTGCAAATTCAGCTTTGCATCAGGAATAAAGTACATTTTAAAACATATTTAAATAGCAACCAGGTATTTTAAATTGAAAATGTATTTAATAATATTACGTTTTTTGTTGTTGTTTTTTTTTACTTTATTTCGGATCTTACAGACCATAAAATATAATAAATAGATAAAATATATATATATATATATATATAACACACTACCGTTCAAGAGTTTGGGGTCGGTAAGAGTTTTAATGTGTTTAAAAGAAGTCTCTTCTGCTCACCAAGGCTGTTTATTTGATTAAAAATACAGAAAAAACAGTAATATTGTGAAATATTATTCTAATGTAAATCAGCTGTTTTCTATGTGAATATATAGTAAAGTGTAATTTATTCCTGTGATCAAAGCTGAAGTTTCAGCATCATTACTCCAGTCTTCAGTGTCACATGATCCTTCAGAAATCACTATAATATGATGATCAAGAAACATTTATGATTATTATCACAGTTGAAAACAGTTTTGCTGCTTCATATTTTTGTGCAAACCGTGATTCATTTTTTTCAGGATTATTTGAAAGTTCAAGAGAAAAGCATTCAATTAAAAAATAAATATTTTGCATTATTATAAATGTCTTTACTGTCACTTTTGATCAATTTAATGAGTCCTTTCTGAAGAAAAGTATTAATTTCTTTAAAAAAAATAAAAATTCGTATTGACCCCAAACTTTTAAACGGTAATGTATATATATGCACAACATGTATATATATTGTAGGTGTGATATATTTCTAATATACTTGTAAATGGGATCAATTTAAAGACTTCTCACAATGTTTTTGAAAGTTTTTAGTGTGCTGTGCTTAGCATGCTTAAACCATCTAAGAAGTTGTGTCTCTAAATTCATCAAATTTGCTAACTCCAAAACAATTACCGTTACCTGAAACAAGCCTAATTTTAAAGGGCTTCTTATGATTGACTGACTGACTGACTGACTAGTTGAGTATCTGTTCAAACAACCTACTAATAAAAAAAAAAAAGTTTTTTACATAACTATTAATGAATGAGAGTTGGTAGCATACATTAGTTTTGCAGTGTCAGAATGTGTAGTTTGGGTTTTGGTTCTTACCCCTTGGCATCGCTGATAGTGATATTTAAGTCCGTAAATACTGGGGAATTCCAACCAGCAGCCTGAGCTTGGACATTTCACCCTGGAACGACTCTTAAACTCCTCTTTCCACTGAACCATCATATGGGCCTACGTCCGAGAAACACACACACACACACACACACACACACACACACACGCACGCACGCACGCACGCACACACACACACAAGCACACAAGAAACTATTAGCAATCAATTCACGAACACACAGCCCTCTGTGAGATGTTCTTCCTCCAAATACAACAGTTGGAAATAGTTTGGAAAGTCCCTTTACCCCGTTCCCAAATGACACAAAAAAAAACACCCAAAATCCCAATCTGGCGTAGCTTCATTCCTTCATCAACAGCCAAAATGTATATTTTACAGCTTTACTCACAGGAATAATGCGCAGCTCCTGCACCTCCACACGAGGACGCCCTTTCTTCTTGCTCTCTGACTTCTCATTGTAGGAGGAACCTGAGAAAATGTCAACATGAAAGAACATTCCCAACTTAACAATGTTATTTACATAATGTGACGTCATTTGCATGTGATTTCATAGCGACTAATTGTGATAATCTTTTTTCTCACATCTGTCATTATATGCTATTATTACTTGCTGTTAGCTTTATTAGATTAACATTAAAGCTACACTGTGTGATTTTTACCCCCATCTAGCGGTGAAAAGGTATATGACCATGCAGTGAATATTAGTTTCTGTTCCTCTCAATTCCGATTTCGTTTTAACTCCTACGGTGGCCAATGTAGTCCAAGATTAACATGGCTTCCAGTTCGACCTCGTCCACATTCGACACGGTGCCATCGAGTGTTAAAACGCGAAAGGCGAAGCTTGAATTAACGGGTATGTCCCTCTTTGGCTAATGTACTTTCAAGATGGAGGGGCAACATGGCGACCGACATTAGAACCCCTTACCCGTATGTATTTTCAATGGCATATTATACACTCACGAGAATACTTTATTACTTGAACGAAGTAAATATACATTAATGAGCACATCTATTTTTGAAAGAACTAAGTGTTTTAGCTAAGAATAAACTAAAAAAGTTACACAGTGTAGCTTTAACTATAATTAAATGATTTTGGAAATACTGCATTTCTACAACAGCCATCGAATACAATTCCTATATACCCGCCCATGCATGAAGAAAATAATGGAAGGGAAAGATATAAAAAAAAATATAAACCTGTTTTTCTTTGAAATATCATGCACTGAAAAATAAGACCAGGAAAGTGAACGCGCAAGTCAGTGATTTCATGGTGGTTTCTATGGAATTCCAATCATATCCTCTCCTCCTTAAAACACCTTTATTTGATCAAAGAAGAACCATTAACCTTACTTCAGATTAATGATTGGCTTAGAAACCCCCTTCAACACCTGTCAACATGGCATCTCTCCATATGTTCCAGACGTTAGTGAGGCTGAACGAACATTTAGAGACACAGTCAATTGCAGATGCATTGTGCGTATAAATTAGTGCCATAGCTTATTTCATGCAAGTCCCAGGAGAACAGAAGGTGATAGCATGTGTTGGCTTTCTGCTTGGTGGAGGTCACAGAAAGTTGCCGCAAATCCATACTAACGGTGGCAAGGTCAAAACATTGAGCAAACGGCAGATGATTAAACACTAATTCTCCATAGAGGCCCGCTGGCTTATGGCTGCTAAGCAACTATATAATAAGGACACTTAAAAAGCGGCTTCAGACAAATTGTCTGCAGTGTGTGTGTGTAAATGAGAGTGATAAAGGCCTTTCACAGACTGGAGTAAATCAGCCATTAATCAACCATTTCTCTGACAGGGCACTATAGGACACACTCCTTGAGTTAAAGGATGGGTCACCTAAAAAGGAAAATTCTCTCATTCACTCAACCTCATGTCATTCCAAAACACTATACTGTTATCAGTAGGATAATTTTTTTTTTTATTTTCACACTTGTTTCTATAAAATGACAAATCAAGCTAAACACACACACACACACACCTGCTAAATTCTCTCTCTGGCTATATGGAGGGCAGACTCTTTCACTTGCACACTTATCCGTGTCCTCCATCACAGCGGCTCTCCACAGAAGTGTGTGGGAGGGGTACAGAACGCAGGGAGTGTGAAGAGGAGGGGGAGGAAGGGCGGGTCTGAGACCAGACAACGTGCTAATTAAATGTCACGAGTCCTGCTATCTGCCCCTTTCACATCTGAGCTGTAGAAGCGGCTGATTTGCTCTTTTCTCTTCTCCTCACAGATGACCCTGTTAACCAGGGTATCTACAGGGGGGCTGAGGCTGCTGACCGAGGCTACGGCATCAAATCTGTTTGGTTTATACATTTCCCTGATCTTCTTCTGCAGAATGAAAATGACTTGTATATGTATATATACATATATATACAGTGATGAGCCAAAACATTATGACCAGTCAAAGGTGAAACAAATATAGTTGATCATCTCCTAACACAGCCACATATTAAGGTATTGATGGTAAGCAAACAATTAGATCTCGTAATCAACGGATGCCGGAGAAATGGCAGGAATAAAGATCTGAGCGACTTTGAATAAAATGCCGAATAGTTATGGCAATGCGACTCTGTCAGAGTGTCTCTGAAACGGTGAGACTTGTGTGTTTCTCCTGGTCAGCAGTGGTGACAATTAACCAACAGGATCCTGAGGAGAGTCAAACCAGTGACAGGGTGTTGGGCGGCCAATTCCACATAACTTAATTTTTTCAATTACGCATTTAGTTTGTTTCCGCAGTATTTTCAATTTTGATATTTTTAGGTCAAACCGTTCTTGTCTGTCAGTCATAATGCAGGTCTATGGTCACCACCTCAAAGAGCATGCACAGAGAAGTCTAAATTAAACATGATTTAATGACTCGTAAATGTAAGTACACATTGATGGCCTAAAGCTGCGTTCACACTACACACGACTTTGTCGCTGCAGGTCGTCCAGTGGCTGCGCTGGAGGGCGTTCCCACTACTGGTTGCCTAGTAATTGACATTCCCCGATGTCATTCTATGTTAGACAACAAATAAGTTTTCTTGCCGCTACAAACACACATTTTGGAAGAAAAAGTCTAAATATAAATGGAATCAGTACATAAAATGAAGATGAACGAGAAACAGTGAGTGTTCTTTGCCATCGCGGCTATTTAATCAGAATCAGAAAGAGCTTTATTGCCAAGTGTGCTTGCACACACAAGGAATTTGTTTTGGTACTGAGGCTTCCAGTGCACATATACAAATACAACAAGAAACATAATTTACAACAAGAAACATAATAATACAAATTTTAAGAATAAAATATAAAATATAAAAATATGAGAATAAAAGTATCACAGTTGGGTTTAGCCAGAATAAACATTTACAGATTTACAGATTATGAACATATTTACAGTGTTTTGAATATTATAAATAAATAAATCTACATGTAAGTGTCACCTGAGTTGTAAGTTATTAAACAGTGGGGGTATTGCACTTAAAGGCATATGCCTTGGGAGATATGTTAACTGTTCAGAAGGGAAATGGCCTGTGGGAAGACTGCTAACTGCTGCAAACGGGCAAATACCGGTCTATCTGGGTTCCCGAAACCATCCAGGCACGCAGTCAGTACGGTGAATACCACTGTATGTACACGGAGATATATCATACATTATAGGACAGTTTCTGACTGCTAAAATGAGCTTCTCGTTCAACTTGCCTCGGTCAGACTCAGCACTGAAGAGTGACGCGCTCCACTGACTTCACTCCTATTGGTTGTCGCTCCCGAAAGTCGCTCTTCATTTGCATAAAGTTAAACAGATCTCAACTTTGTCGCGTCGTCAGACAAGCCCCATCCAGTCGCAACGGTCACGACCGCGCGTGTCGCCGAAGTCGCCCGCTCACCATTGAAAATGAATGGTATCGTGTCGCTTGGTCGCGTGTAGTGTGAACGCAGCTTAAGACACGAAACAAGCGGTTTGTGTGAGAAAACGAACAGTATTATATCGTTTTTACCTCTTGTAACCACAGCCACGTCCAAGTGATCTGAGGGGGAGGTTGTGGTTACAAGAGGTAAAAACGATATAAATACTGTTCGTTTTCTCACACAAACCGATTGTTTCATGTCTTAGGCCATCAATGTGTACTTACATTTACGAGTCATTAAATCATGTTTAATTTGGACTTCTCTGTGTATGCTCTTTGAGGTGGTGACCATAGACCTGCATTATAGGACTGACAGACAAGAACGGTTTGACCTAAATCAAAATTTAAAATACTGTGGAAACAAAGACACCTACATCTTGGATGCCCTTGAGGTAAGCTAAAACATACCAAAAATTAATTTCAAAGTGAACTATCCCTTTAACAGGAGGACATCGATCTCCAACTTAACTCAGGTAAGTATCCGCAGGTTAAATAGGTCACAGACATTGACACACAGCAGAAAGCATAACTCAGGAGAGTATTCACAGATAGATTCCACGACACGACATCAAAACTAACTAAGGGCAGTATCAACAGGTCACTTTTATAATCCTTGTTGAACGATATTAAACATGACTCAGGTTGATATTCATAATGTCTTTCAATCAGTCAGAAAACAGAAGACAGACTGCATCTCTGTCAAGTACACGAATAATTAACTTGACATTCTTAACATTCTGAGAATAATACAGTCACTGTGGTGATCATGAAGAGTTAGGTTCATTCAAGAAGAGCAAGGAAAGTATCACTCAAGCACTGATCTTAGGGTATGTCAACAAAACAACGATGTACTACAATTGGAAAAGTTTTTCCTTTGTACAGACGACAACTTTGTCAAAATGATCCCCATTTAAAGACACTAATGCTTTAATTCAGCATTTATTTTACACGGCTGTTTTCAACATAGATAATAATCAGAAATGTTTCTTGAGCATCAAATCAGCATATAAGAATGATTTCAGATTTCTGAAGGATCATGTGACACTGAAGACTGGAGTAATGATCCTGAAAATTCAGCTTTGATCACAGGAATAAATTACAGTTTACAATAGAAAACAGTTGTTTGAAATTGTAATAATATTTCATAATATTATTGATTTTTTAATCAAATAAATGCAGCCTTGGTGAGCATAAGAAGAGACTTCTTTCAAAATCATCTTACCATCCCCAAACTTGTGGTTAATGGTAGGCTATGTTAAACTAAATGCCACATAGGTGGTTTGTGAATAAAATAAAGGGTTTTGCGCTTAAATGCTGTGACTGTTTATTGAATTCACCACTTCTCTTTGTAAATGTTGGGTTCTCAAAAGTTGTTTTAAGAGGGAGAAGGTGAATTAGATTTATACTATTATTTGACCTAAAAAGATCATGTACAAAGGTTCCTGGGGCTTCTCGTCTGATGTATCCCAGTTAGTTTTGTGGTTATAGTAGTGTTGGATAAAGGATTAAACATAATCTTTGATCACACCCGGAGGAGGGCCAGGAAAGTCAATAGCAAAATGATATGCTGTTTAAAAGAATGTTTGGAAAGCTTAAAGGAAGAGCAACGCTTGGGCTAGAGGCTATTGTGGGTGGATTTGAAGGCACACTATTTATGATAACGAGAATTAGAGAGATCTGTTCAGGCTGAATTAGGCCAAAGCACACATACGACATTTGCCTGGTAGATAAGCACTGAAACAAGTGTGTGTGTGTGTGTGTGTGTGTGTGTGTGTGTGTGTGTGTGTGTGTGTGTGTGTGTGTGTGTGTGTGTGTGTGTGTGTGTGTGTGTGTGTGTGTTACAGTACTTAAGAGATATGAACGCACACAAACACATTACAATAACATGGGTTCAGTTTAGTTGAGAAGATTTTGTCCATCATTATAACACTTCTGCTGATGAGGAAATGAGGTATGAATTTTAATTTCTGTCTTCAAATATACAGGTCCTTTAGATAAAGAGCATAATTAAAAAATCTTGCTCTCGGGAAAGACATGTTTGTGTTGCTATGGGAATGAGACGAGCTACTTGTCTTATTATCTGTCAGGCCGCTTCCAGTGTGGATGTACTCACACACATTACTACCAAAGTGGTACACTTTAATAATACACACGCAAACTTTTTCATTAGTGGTGTTTACTAAGGCAAGCTCAAAAACCATTATCACAAGTGTTACACTTCCTCATGCACTGTTTGTGCTATGGACATGAATGATATCTCAAACAATGTGGCTTGTTGAGGAAAGATGTACTTTTCTAAGTGATCATACTTGTACAAAATTTTGTCATGAAACTCGAGATGGCTGAGAGGTCTATAGGGCATCATCCTCTATAGGGCACAGCTGATTGGTTCAGGCTGTTTCAGTAGCCAATGAGCTCGCTGCTCAACCTTTAAATACTTGTTTAGTTAGTTAATATTTGCCTTAGCAGTGCAGCATGCTTTCAGAAACCCTCCACCTTCCCCAGCTCCACCTGTATAGATCTGCTACGGGTAATTCATGTACGCTATTGTACAGAAGCAGCATGTCTTACTTGCTCACAGCAGTGTGTCTGTGTCTGTGTATGTATTGGCAGTAGCAAGTCCTGTATGAACTTGACTTTCATTGACGGAGGGACCTAGTTAGCATCACCTTGGTTCCCTCGACTAAAAACCTAAAAGGATTTTTCTTTTGGCTTTTGGATTATCGCAAACAATAAGCTGTGACTATCAAAAGTTCACAAATGACAAACTTTAATGAATTTAGAAATCAAGATCCGGTATAATCGCCAGAAGTAAAAAGCTAAAGGTAGGGTATTAACGAACTACACCCCGGTCACACGACTTCAACGTCACCATCACTTAACTTCAACAACTCTTTTGACGCCAGCGTATGCAACAAGCAAGTTAGACACCCTAGCAACCACGTAACAACACCCAAACAACCTCCCATAACACCATAACTACTGCATAACAATGTGTGAAAACTACCTACAATGCTTGGCATTTCCGATAGTTCAATACATTACAGCATTTGTCACTGGCTACATTTACATGAACCCAAATAATCCGTTAGTAATAGGATTGGCGGTTGGACTGAAAAGCCTTCATGTAAACAACTTAATCGATTCGATTAAAATTTCCAAATAAAATTTCGATCGAATTCAAAGGGGTGGATTATTCCTTTTCCAATCTGATCGAGAGAACATGCAAAAACTTGATCGGATTGAAAACCCAAACTAAAGGACTGCGCAAACAGCAAGAAACTCTGTATATTTGTGCAGTGTGCGCATGTCAAAAAATGAATTTCCGATTTTGAAGCCGTTCACATGTTTAGCGTTCATGTAAACACTACATTCAGATTCATCAATCGTAATGAATTCAGGGTGTCATCAACGCCAGCAACATGTGTTTTTGTTATTGCAAAACTTTTTTTCTGGTTTCTGCAGCAACTCTGAGCACTTTTCATATTTTGTTTCACTTTTGTTTATATTAATAAGTTGAGTCTTATGTTTATTTGAGGGTGATTTCAGACTTCTTGTGTTTGTATGAAGGCTAAATACAAATAAAAGGTGAACATTAATTTATTTGTACCGTTTTTATTTTTAAAATACATAGTTTTATAGGTTTTATAGACCTGGCAAATTAATTTTCCAGGTACAGACATCCGTTGTGGGTGTTTCTGAGCATTCTATATTGTTCATATCGATATCGGAATTATATCGTATCAATGTAAATTTATAAATATATAGTAATATACACCCACACGCACACGTACGCATGGACGCACGCACATACAAACACTCCTTGTTTTGTCCAAATAAACCGCTCTCTGTTCTCCAGCAACACCCCTTAAAAAAGCCTAACAAAAGGTGTGTGTGTGCGACACACATATTCCCCAAGACACAAGAACAACTATTGTGTAAAGACGTTGTACATAATTATAAAATGGTAAAATCTGTTCATGACTGCACACATATAACACACACACACACGCACACACACACACACATGGGTATGCTGTAATTTTTGAGATTGAGACCCTCCCAGCTGTCTTTGGCTGCAGCTGCATATTGCTCATTTTCATCCTCACTGGAGCAGGAGAGACAGAGAGAGAGACAGAGAGAGAGACAGAGAAGAGAGAGAGAGAGAGAGAGAGAGAGAGAGAGAGAGAGAGAGGAGAGAGAGAGAGAGAGAGAGAGAGGAGAGAGAGAGAGAGAGAGAGAGGGGAGGAGGGGGGGGGAGGGGGAGAGAGGAGGGAGAGAAAGGGGGAGAAGGGGGGGGGGGGGGCGGGGGGGGCCAGAAAGGAGTGCTGCCAACTGCATAATGATCTCAAATAACCCGGCCACTCCTCTTCGTTGCTTTGCCTGCAACAACTTCTTCACTCTCTTCTCTCTCTCTCTCTCTCTCTCTTCTTCTCTCTCTCCATCTCTCTCTCTCTTCTCTTCTCTCCTTCTCTCTCTCTCTCTCTCTCTCTCTTCACACACAACACACACACACACACACAACACACACACACACACACACACACACACACACACACACACACACACACTCCTTGACCCTCTTATTTTTCCCTCCTCTGTCTTCCTCTATTCATAAGGCTCCTCTCATGGGTCTTTCTGTGTATAATAATCAATTTATATGGCATACAAACAGTATCAACAATTACATATGAGGCAATATCTGGAGCTGATTGCAGGTATTAAATAACTGCTGTGAAAGGTTATCAATTTCTTTAGCTGTATTTAGAGTCTAAGGTAAACTCTTCGTTGTGTATTCTTTAAGTGTTAATAAGATGCTCATGATGTTGTCTTTGGGTTTCATAATGTTCTCTATGCTTCTTTTATGTGTCGTATTCGTAAAGTTCTCATTGTTTCAAGGTGTTCATATGGTTTTCATGGTGTATTCATAAAATAGGAACATCAAAAGTACTAAATCAATACTAATAAATAAATGTAACAATTTTCGTTTGGTTATATACTGTATATACATTTTTTAAATAAGTTATTCATTACCTTAGTACTATTTGCTGCGGTATCAATTTTATAAAAAATTGAATGTTAATGGAATCAATAATTGGAATTATCACCAATCATTAAGTGTTTATTAAATTTCAACATGCAAAATGTTTTGCTGCTAATGAAAAATACTTTGTTAAAATGAGCTACTGACAAATTCATTCCATTATGTTTAATCCACTTGAAGTGCCCTTATTATGCCATTTTAAAGGTTCCTAATGTTATTTTGAAATATCCTACAACAGGTTTACACGCATCAAAGGTTAAAAAACACTTTAATTTTCTCATAATATTCATTGCATATCACCACATTTTTCAATGATTCTCAAACGACTCGTCGGAAGATCTGTTTCGACCTCACTCTGACCGTCACTACGGTCTAATAGGATGATAACCTTCGTTCCGCCTTCTCTCGAGACCTTATGTAAACAAAGTCATGCCCATGACCCCGGAAGCGGAACGTCACGCACTATAAAAGGCGAGTTAAAGGTTCTCTTTACCTTTCTCGCCTATAGAGACCCGGTACAGGTAAGAACCGAAATTTTATTTCACCATTCAATTCATCACCCAAATGGTGCAGGTGCCTTGTGCCCCTGTGAATTGTGGTGTTTTATATTTTGTATTATCTGTGCAATCACTTATTCTTGCTGTATGTGCTTGAATTGTGATTAGTTTATTATTGACATGAGGCTAGCTTCTACATACTAGCCATTCTATATTTCAATGCAAGCACTCAATTCATGTTATAGCCTAACCTATGTGCTTATGAATTAAGAATTATTCTATGGTACTATTCAGATATTCTGAGACTAGTTTCTAAACATACTAGCCATTCAATATTTTGGGTTATTTCTGGTTTTTCTTTTCAGAGTATCCATCAATAACCTAGTGAATATATTTCATTACAAAATTTTGGTGAGTATTGTTGCCTTTGGAGCCCTATATCACTGTTCGCAGCTGTTGGGGTTTGATATAGGCCTGCTAATACGTTCGCGTACTAGTGCAGGTCATTTTTGCTTTCAGTGGGCTTGATATATCCTTTACGGCTGTGCGCAGTCAGTGGGATTGTGTGTGGCATGGCCTCTCATTGCTGCCGATATTGCCAATCACCAATGGACCCTCGTGATGGGCATAGAGAATGCCCTTCATGCCTGGGGATGTCTCATTTAAGAGAGGATGTGGATAATCCCTGCAGTGCGACTTGTGACCTGCCCAGAGGGGAACGACTTCACCGCGCTAATAGAGTACGCAGTTCGGTACCTGAGCGTGGTAGGGAGAGGGAACGCTCATCGGACAGGCATAGTCATAAGCGTTCTCGCAAGCACTCACGCGAGGGCCATGAACCACACCGATCAAGCCATGAGAAGGTGGTGGAAGTGGCTAAACCCCCAACTCCTGCTCCACCAGCAGAGGATACCAACACAGACACTCAACTACAGATCCTGGCTGCTATTCAGAGTTTAGCACGGAGGATGGACAGAGTTGAAGCCCGTCACTCATTTTCACCACCTCCTGGGCAGGAAGGCGTTCCTCCACCTGCACAGCAGAGTAATCCTGACACGGACACAGAAGATGCTGATGTATTATCCCTTTGTGCTCCCCACTCGCCAGTTGATAATGCGCAGCAGGCAGAAGGAGGGAGCCAAGGAGAGGGACCCCATTCAGATTCTGCCGAAGTGGATGGCGAATCAATAGGGAGGGATGATTTTTCAGCAAATACTCTTATGGCTAGAGTATTTACTGCAGCAAAAATTCTTTGTTTGCAGCCTTCGGCACCGGACCCAGCTCCTGTCGGGGGTGTCTGGGAAGGCATACCTCAGACTAATTCTCCATCTTGCATTCCAGTGGCAGATGATTATACCGCAATGTTGAGAACAACATGGAAGAAACCATCTCAGAAGCCTCAATTTAATGCAGGCTGCAGACGGTTGGCCAATGCCCGTTACCCAAAAGAAACTGGTCTGGGGGACATGCCACCAGTAGAACAGGAAATAGCATCATGGACAACACTGGGACCAGCTTATGCATCTGCTAACCCCCGCTGTCCCAAGAAGGAGTGTGCGAAAACTGATCGTCTGATCTCAAGATCCTTTAATGCCACTGCACGTGCAGCTCGTACAGGTAATGCTTTGGCTATCCTCTTAGCAGCCTTACGGAAAACAGTAAGTGCGGATGACCAGGATTCTAGGAACCTTGTTGATTCTGCTCTGGCAGCCCACTCACAATTGACCCGTGATGTAGGGGACGCTATGTCTTCGGCTGTTTTATGTCGTAGACAGATATGGCTGGCACAAACCTCTTTGCCAGAGACCATACGAAGTGAACTGATGAATTTGCCAGTAATTCCCGGTCACGTTTTTAATTCAAATTCTCAGGAAGTGCTGGATAAGGCGGAGCGTTCCATTGCAACAAGAGAAGCTGTTCAGCGGGCTTGTCATAAACCAGCTCCAGTCTTCAGACCAAGGGCTCGAGAAACACAAAGGCCGCAGCAACCTGCCTGGTCTAGACACATGAGTGGCAATCTTGTTAGTGTTCAAGGGCAGAGCTTTCGTGGCCAAAGACAAAATCCTGCCAATTATCCCCAGAGGAGATTTCAGTCCCGTGGGGGAGCCCAACAGAGAGGTTCACGAAAGGGTACAGGACGTGATGGCGGACCTGCATAGGGGTCAGGGGCTGGCCGTCGACTGTTCCTCTCAACTTTCACGGGCCAGTTGGGAGAGAGTGATCTCAGACCAGTGGGTTTTATCCACAATAACTCACGGTTATCGGCTACAGTTTCGACGGCGCCCCCCACCATTTTCAAGGGTCAGAATGACTATTGTCAAGGACCCACTATTGGAGCCCGTATTAAGGGAGGAGGTGCAAGCCCTTTTACAAAAAGGAGCAATCACAAAGGTTCCCTTCAACGCACAGCAAACTGGGTTTTATTCAACCTATTTCATAATTCCAAAAAAAGATGGCGGTCATCGTCCCATTCTAGATCTCAGGCACCTCAACCAGTACTTAAAAATTCTTCCATTCAAAATGATTCATACAAAGATGGTAATGCAATCCATACGTGCAGGAGAATGGTTCACGTCCCTGGATTTAAAAGACGCATATTTCCATGTTCCAATTTGTCCAGAGCACAGGCCTTTCCTCCGCTTTGCTTTTCAAGGCCAGGCCTTTCAGTTCCAGGTGCTACCGTTCGGCCTGTCTTTGGCACCGAGAGTTTTTACTCGGGTGATCTCAGCCGCCCTAGCTCCCCTTCAGCTGCGCGGTATCAAAATCCTGCCATATCTGGACGATTGGTTAATTTGTGCTCCCTCTCAAGAGCAAGTGATCAGGAACACAGAGGAGGTATTAGCTCACATTCAGTCCCTGGGGTTCACGGTGAACTGGAAGAAGAGCAGTCTCCAGCCTCAACAGCAGGTGAAATTCCTGGGGCTATATTTCAACTCCATAACAATGGAAGCATGTCTCACTCCCCAGAGAATAGACAGCCTGGAGAAGGCATTGTGTCACTTCCAGAAGGGGCGGCTTGTGACAGCCCACAGGGTTCAGAAGCTGGTAGGACTGATGGCGGCAGCATCAATGGTGATTCCCTTAGGCCTACTGAGGACACGGTCGATACAGAGGTGGTTCAATTCTTTTCGTCTTCATCCAAAAAAAGACAGAAGAACGAGGCTGTTGGTGACAAAGGCCTGCATGCGGGCCTTACTCCATTGGAGGGACAAGGACTTTCTCCGCAGGGGAACTCCACTGGGCAATCTTCCTCACAGAAGATCAGTGATAACAACAGACGCATCACTGACAGGCTGGGGAGCCGTTTGGGAAGGCAGATCAGTAAGGGGAAAATGGGATTCCCCTTGGTCATCAGAACACATAAATGTGCTCGAACTGAGGGCTGTTCATCTCGCTCTCAAGGGACTGATACCATTTTTTCACCACAAGCATGTGCTAGTGAGAACGGACAGTACCTCAGCAGTCTACCACATAAATCACCAAGGAGGGACGAAATCCCTACGCTGTCTGCAGGTGGCAACGAACCTACTGACATGGACATGGCCACGGCTGTCCTCACTGAGAGCAATCCACATCCCGGGTGTGACAAACAGAGCAGCCGACATTTTGTCCAGAACAGGGCCTCTCCCAGGGGAGTGGCGGTTGCACACGGAGGTAATAGCCCAAATTTGGACCCGATACGGGACAGCTCAGGTAGATCTCTTTGCTTCCAAGGAGACGACCCATTGCCTGGGATGGTACTCCCTCACTGTACAAGAGGGCAGTTTAGGCCTGGATGCTCTATCACAAGAGTGGCCGAGAGGCTTATTATATGCTTTTCCCCCCTTTCCTCTGATTTCTCAGGTCCTCCAGAGGATCAGGGAGGGTCATTGCACAGTTCTGCTAGTTGCTCCACGCTGGCCGGGAAGACCATGGTTCCCGGACCTAGTTCAGCTGGTTCAGGGTCCTCCGTGGCAACTTCCATCACGGGCAGATCTCCTATCCCAAATAGATGGCCAGATTTGGCATCCAAACCCGATGGCACTACGCTTGTGGGTATGGCCTCTGCAGAGTCCGTCCCTCAACAGCTAGATGAAACGGTACGTGAGACACTGAATAACGCCAGAGCTCCATCTACTCGGGCTAATTACTCCATAAAGTGGAGAATTTTTTCAGAGTGGTGTTTAGGCTTGAATGTTGATCCAATAACCTGCTCTGTCCCACTTGTCCTTAGATTCCTGCAGGCTCAACTGGATCAGGGCAAAGCGGCCAGTACAATCAGGGTTTATGCTTCATCTATTTCAGCATCTCATCGGGGAGTGGATGGCCAGCCATTAGGCCGACATCCCTTGGTAGGTCAGTTCCTGAAGGGAGCTGGTCGTTTATGTCCAAATCGCACTTTACGGGTACCCAATTGGGATTTGCCTTTTGTACTGGACTCTCTCACTAAGCCCCCGTACAAGCCTATGGCAGATGCAGATTTTAAAGCTTGGTCTCTCAAGACAGCTTTTCTCTTGGCTATATGCTCTGCTAAAAGGGTAGGAGAATTGTGTGCGCTATCTGTTAGTGAGGATTGTTTACGTTGGAGGCCGGATGGCACAGGTGTGACGCTCTGGCCCAACCCTGCCTTTTTACCAAAAGTACTTAATTCTCAGTTCAGGAATCAAGTTCTGGAGATAGCTCAATTTCAACCCCCCTCACAGGCAGATCAGCAGAATTTGCTCACCCTTTGTCCAGTAAGGGCATTACGCACTTATGTTAATCTTACTCAGACCTTGAGGAAGTCTCATTCTCAGCTTTTTGTTTGCTATGGGAGGGCCAAACTAGGGTGTCCACTTTCTAAGCAACGTTTATCACATTGGTTGGTTGAGGTTATTTCCCAGGCTTATACAGGAGGTGGGTTACCAGTTCCTATGGCAATACGGGCCCACTCAACCAGAAGTGTAGCTACTTCTTGGGCTGCACTAAAAGGAGTTTCAGTGGGTGAGATTTGTGCTGCAGCATCATGGTCTACACCATGTACATTTTCAAAATTTTACAGAGTTGACGTAACTAGCACAGTGCCTGTCAGCACTGCAGTTTTGATGTCGGTAGCCCAGCGAGGTTTTACAGAGTCTGTAGTTCCTCGCGACCCTGTTGACATGAGTCATCCTATTAGACCGTAGTGACGGTCAGAGTGAGGTCGAAACAGATCGTAAGTTATGAATATAACTATGGATCTGTGAGACCGAAGGATGACCGTCACTATCCTTGTCGCTCGGAACACTAGGGCGTTCAAGGTAAGAGAACGAGCCGGAAGTTTAACTCGCCTTTTATAGTGCGTGACGTTCCGCTTCCGGGGTCATGGGCATGACTTTGTTTACATAAGGTCTCGAGAGAAGGCGGAACGAAGGTTATCATCCTATTAGACCGTAGTGACGGTCATCCTTCGGTCTCACAGATCCATAGTTATATTCATAACTTACGATTCAGTCTCTCTAAATCCCAAATCATCCGACGAGTCGTTTGCAGGGTATATGCAGGAATCTTGAAGTTAATTTTAATACCTTTTCAAGACTTTGTCAAGACCTTCTCAATATTTTTTAATACCTCACCGCCACTTCAAGCTGTAACCATTTACATCAGTGATACTTTTAACTTAACAGTTTTAGTTTGTTGTAATACGCGTGATTTTTTTTTTCCCGCCCTGGGGAAATCCCGCCCAGCAAACCGATTTCATTGGTTTAGGTTACAGTGACGGGTAGGTTTAGGGATCAGTGTTTAGTGTAGGCAATCAGTACAGTGATTGACATGACAGAGAGGCAATTTACGAACGCACCCAAAATAGCCTAGTTTTTTATGTAGCTGTTCGTTTTTCTAATAAAAATGACTAAATTCACACACTTTTACAATGTTTTTGGGACTCAAACTGTTGGACAGCTAATTCAGAAAAAATACTTTCAAAATTTAAGACTTTATAAACCCGTGGTAAGACTTTTTAAAACTTTTTAAGGGTCTTAATTTTCCCAAAATTGATTTATCACCTTTTAATACTTTTCAAGACCCCGCGGATACCCTGGTTTGAGAATCATTGAAAAATGTGGTGATGTGCAATGTATGCAATGCAAATAATAATAAATAAAATTGCCTTTAGCATACTAACATGCACTATTGTTAGTATGACATAGGAACCTAAATTTATTAAAGGGGACATATCATGAAAATTGGACTTTTACCATGTTTAAGTGCCAGAATCGGGTCCCCGGTGCATCTACAAACCCAGAAAATGTGAAAAGTGGCAAGCCAGTAACTTACTACCCAGTAAGTTTTCACCCATGGCGCCGCCATTTAGTTTTCAAGCGACAACAGTGTAACCAGTTCTAACGCAATGGCAAAAGTTTGAGCAAAGCATGTAAACTGTTCTGTCACTGGCTGCACAGACGAGAATAATATTTGACCAAAAAATGTCACAGCTGTCTTATAAAGACCTCAGGGAACTGTGTTAACTTGTGTAAAAATTAAACATGACGGTTCGTGCAAGTCGATGAGATGAATCAGTAACTCCACAACAACTACATAAATGTATTCACTGACTACGTTTACATGCAGCCAATTTTCGGGTTATGGTCGGGTTAAGGTCACTATTCGGGTTTCTGAAACATTAGGAATAACCCGTTTACATGCGTGAGCAGAGAGAGTTTATCCTGTTTTCATGGAATTGCAATATCCCGATGTAAACGGCGACGCACGGTTAGCGTCTGGACGTACGGACAGTGTTGCCAGATTGGGACGGTGATTTCCAGCCCAAAAGCTCACCAAAAACCGCCCACTCCGAGAAAAAACCGCCCAAAATTTTACTGCCAAAATAATGTGATATAATTGTATTGCCATGTCATTCAAGGTTGATAAGCACCATTTTTATCTCCTTAAAACAAAATAACGATGATAAAATACAATAAAAAATAAATAAATTTCCCAGGAAAACGGATCAAAACAGGGCAATAATTAAGAAGAATTAGCAAATATGACTAAAATGTCCAGGTGGACACTGGCAAAACGGCAATCAAGAAATGTACCGATGACTTTAACCCTCAGAAGTAGCTGTTACACATTGTAGAACATAATGCAGAATTTAGCAGTCAAAACTGATTCATTGTTGATCAAACCTTTTTCAGCAGCTGTCAGGGACAGGAGAGTTCATGCAGTCTGGACGGTGTAAACGTTGCAGATGTCTGGTTAGGCTAGTGCACATGGACAGGAGTCGTCCCATATTCGATTCCAATTCAAGTATTTCAACTGAACTTTGCTCTCCTCTCAGAGTTAACCATCGAGTCATCTCCCACCACATGTGTACGTTTTTAGAGTTGATCACTATCTTACTCTTTACTGTAGATACATCTTACTGTATATGTAGGTCACTTTGGCATTATCGATCACTAGAATATACAGCTGCCTTCAAGTTATCGTGCTAAATCGCGTCTGCCTGCTGATCGCTGATTGGCTATAAGTGCGTGCGTGCTCATCGGTGACGTCAACACCAACGCCAGCTGACTCTGCATGGGCGTGTGTGTTTGTCATGATGACAGCACATGCACACTTTAGCTTAGTTTTTTAACCAATTAGATTTTAATAAGTAGATGTTTGAAAACCGCCGAACTGACCCCAAACCAGCCCAAATTTTGTCCACCCGCCCAAACCCTTTTTTACCCGCACAATCAAATTCAAAACCGCCCAATTGGGCGGGAACCCGCCCAATCTGGCAACACTGCGTACGGACAACCTTAAGACGCAATATGCGTCATTTCCGATTCTTCTTCCTGTATCCAAAGACAACAACAGCAGCAGCACGCGGATAATGAATAGTTCGGGGCGGATAATGAATAGTTCGGGGCAGATAGCGATCGCCTTTGTTTGCGCTTTGATGCTGGTAATGTTACTGACCTCGCTCCAGAAGTATTCTGTGCTGCGTCTCGCCATGTTTACTTCCGGTATACACCACGCGGATTTTTGTATGCGCCGAGAAGTTTCTCTACTCAAAAGACCCAGATTCCTTGCGAATAGAACATGTGCAGAACACAAATCACTCTGGGGATATCCCGATACGCGTTTACATGACCAAAAATTCGGGTTAGAAAAGGGGTACCCCAGGTACCCCAGGGATATCCCGGATTACCCCAGGGGTAATCCGGGATATGAGCATATTCGGGTTTTTGCCGGTGTTTACATGGTCGTTCGCGACCGGGTTATTGCTAATATCCCGGTTTTGAACGGGTTATTGGCTGCATGTAAATGTAGTCATTGATTAACCATTCAGAAACGTCCAGGTGCGTCTAAAAGTTGCAACCTCTTCCGTAAGGCTGCACTCCGCAACTGGTTATTTCTGAAATTTGACTGAAATTCACGTGTTTGTTATTGCAGGAGCCCGGAGTATCCAAAGCTTGAGTAAAGGATCGGCCTCTTAAGAACGGGGGCGGGGAGCAGCAGCTCATTTGCATTTAAAGGCACGTTTTTGCTCGCACCCAAAAAGGGGCAACTTTGACAAGCTATAATAAATTATCTGAGGGATATTTTGAGCTGAAAATTCACAGACACATTCTGGGGAGACCATAGATTGATATTGCATCTTGTGAAAAGGGGCATAAGATGTCACCTTTAAGTTGGATTAGTAAAACCTTTATATAAAATAAGTTGTTTTATACTGGTTGTACCACCTTGAACTTAAAATAAAAACAAGAAAGAAACCTAATTTACTTATGTTTTCACAATACCATCTTTCATTATTCATCAGAAGAATGTCACAATGTAAGCATGTCAAATTATTTTACAGCATGTGTTAGTATGTTATATATATTCCAAGCAAGTAACATTTTTCAGCATGGTTTTATTTTACTGCATGTGGCTCTAATTATCAATTAGCTCAAAGCCACCCTGACACCATTTGTCCAGCCTCTGTCTTTCCAATAGCCTTGGCAATAGCACAGCAAAACTGTTTCAGAGAAGATGGAAGAAAATCATTTCCTCTGAAGAACTGAAGACAAAACACATCCTTCTCTGTGAATGTTGCTCTGACAGCTACTCAGCCAAGACATCATATTTCCACTCCAGAATCAACACTTAAAACCCCACAGAAACTGTCCTTAACCTTCTCCATCATTACCCAACTCCTTCACCATCCACATTCAACACAGAACCCCTTAACTCTCTCAACTAATTGTATCTTCTCCAAGAGATCTCCTCTGATCTTATGCCTTCCCTGTTTTCTGACACCTTCTCAAACGGTTGTTCCATCAGAGAATCCATCAGAATATAACATAAAATATGCTAGGGATGCACGATATTGGATTTTGACCGATATTCGATATGCCGATATTTTCAAACTAATTTTGGCCGATGCCAATACCGATGTACACATTTTTCCCCTGATATATTTACATTTTGATTTTACTGAAGAGAAATCAAATCAAAGTCTCTCTCCTGTACTACCTTTACCTTATTACACTCATGTGTTGTAGATAAGGCAATACACAAGACAAACAACATTTGATTCTACCATAAATATATCAAATGTATACAGACATTTACCCCTGAAAAATAGATAAATCATTTCACAAGTTCACACTTCAAACTTCAGTCCTTAGGAGTAGGGATGTGACAGTGAGGATAATTATTTTCCCACCGGTTAATCGATCGCTAATTTAAAGGCAAACGTAAAATGCGTGCATTTGCACAGGCATGCATAATGTTGCGGTCATGCGGAGCAGCACTGTTTTGTAATTGTGCCCTGAATTGGCGCTAATTTGAAAACTAAACAATTTTTTTACATCGCTTATAAAAAGCTGGTGCGGCAGTGTGCACTTCACTTTCACTTTTAAAGTAGCATCAATTCATCCTTCACAGGGAGATTGATTGACATGCGATCTGGCCAATCAAAATCCACCATTTTTGTCCGACAAAGCAGTCAGGAGAGTTAGTACTTAAAAATTAAATATGCTGTATTCCATCATTATGTAAATCAGAAGCATTATCAAATCACACACTTTCTCTTACCGCTGATTTAGTGATGACGTAACGTACTTCACATCTCAGAAATGTCTACCTGCTCTCTCTCATGCCTCTTTAGTAAAACATTAAGCCTACTTTTTAATAATTACATTTTAATAATTTGATACTGTTCATAATAATTACACATTTGAAAGGATTCCATACATTTCCAAAAATCCTGAAACATGTATCAAGGTTTCCACTAAAACATTAAGCAGCTAAACTGTTTTCAACATCAAATCAACATTAAAATTGTTCATCAGTAATAGAAAACAGTTATGTTAAAGGTCCAATATGTAAGAATTTTGTAATAAAATATTCAAAAGTCACTTGCACAGTGTGATATATTTCCTGCAGTTGTGTACTTACAATATCCAAAAGTCTCCAAAGATTTTTTATTTCAGAGAAATTCCAATTTTAAATAAGTAGCCGTCCCGGAAACAAATGTCGCCTGTCAATGATGACGCAATATCCGCGCTATCCTCGGTTTCCGCTCGAACTGCCATATCCATTACGTAACCATGGCGACAGATGTGGACAACTGCGTAGTGCGTAACATTTAGCGGCACGCAGTTCTTGTTTCGTTCAAACATTATAGACCATGGCAAGCAGACTTTGGCACAAACAAGGAGAATTGAAATAAGGATCAATATCAGCGTGGCGTTTTTGAGATGCCGAGAGCTCCACGTCCGCGACTAACTTGAACTCGACAGAGCTTCACGAGTCACGACTTGACAGCTTTATTAGACAGGTGAGCAAATGTACATAAAATGAATCAATGATATATAACGTTAGCTCAACATGATGAAATGTTAGAATATGGTCAGTATGTTATTCTAATGTTGATCTAGCTTAACGTTAACGTTACTGCTAGTTTCGTATAGCAAACGAACTAACACACAGAATAACATAATAACTTTCAACACACATTAAAATGCCGTTTAGTGTGATAGTGTAACGTTAGACCAAGTGAAGCAGCGCTACATTACCTCACAAGTTTAATTCGTCTAATAAACTGACCTGTGTGAGCACTTGCGGGTAGTTCGGTAGAATGAAATTTCTTAGTCCTTATTCCTTTATATCCGCGGGACTCGCGTGTGATATCATTTATATCCGCGGGACTCTCGTGTGATATCATTTATATCCGCGGGATTTGCGTGTGATATCCTTTATATCCGCGGGACTCGCCGCGTGTGATATCCTTTATATCCGCGGGACTCGCCGCGTGTGATATCCTTTATATCCGCGGGACTCGCGTGTGATATCATTTATATCCGCGGGACTCGCGTGTGATATCATTTATATCCGCGGGACTCGCGTGTGATATCTGTCTCTTTAGCAATCGCGACCTGCTTCACACCACTATAATGTTAAAAAACGTGAATGTTTGCACTCATCCATAAACATTATTAGATCCATCAGCTTGACAGCAAGTCCCATCATTCAGCTCGTCACTGCGTCATAAACATACGCCTTTGTTATTGTTGGAAACGGCGCCCTCTAGTGGCGAAAAATCTTACATATTGTGCCTTTAAATTGTAATAACATTTCACAATATTCATGTTTTTTACTGTTTTTTGCAACAATGCAGCCTTGGTGAGCATAAGAGACCTCTTTCAAAGTCATAAAAAAATGGTGAACAATAGAGTGTCACAAACTTAGCAACGGTCTTAAGTGTGTGACTGACCAAATAAATCATGTGACTGAGAAGCTCATTCCAGAGAACAGCACTGTGGCACAGAGAATCACTAAGGACACAAAGTCCTTTGTTTAAAGCCCAGACTGAAGTTGTGCGAACTGAAAACACATAAAACACATACTAATACAGAACAGTGTTTGAGTATATGTGTTGGAGCACACAGAAATCTACAGTGACAACTACAGTACTGAAGATATAGAGGATCTGCTGAAGCCATTATGGGTGTACAGTATCATAACCAACAGCTGGACACAATGACCCCCTCTCTCCATTTCCCACTTTCTTTCATTGTTCAAGACTCATTGTTCATTTCCTCATGCTTTGGCCTTTTCCCAGATGAGAACAGGGGTCAGGGGAGCTCAAAAACATAACCCCATTTTAGGACTCTCAGGAGAGTTAAAAACAAACAAGATTCTCAGGATTCTTTTCCATCAAGAGGCGAGGTTATATAATTACTCAGAATCAATAAATAAACTCAATCATTAGTAATTTTTTTTGTGATATGACTAAAATCTAATTTCACGATTTGAGAAATTTTATTTCACGATAACCATATATGTATATATTTCACAATATAGTTATTTTTGTTATTAAAAAAATAACAAATTACAAACAATAGGACAAAATACAAATAATAATTTTTCTGGTGCAGTAGTTTTATTTGACATGTAGTAAGAAATACAAAAATTGAATTTTTAATTTAAATTTAAATTAAATTGCATAGTTTTCACTGTATTAATTAAATGTATGTTTATTCTTTATGAATTACATATTTATACATTTCAATTTTACATTTAAAATTTGTATTAAATTTAATACAAATTTTCTATTTGTATTCATCTTAAAGTTGGCATGAAAAGTAAGTTACAGTAGTCTTTTCTTCCCTATAGTGAGGTATATCCATTTGAAACGGCTTCTTGAAAGAGAAAAGCTGTAGGGCGGGACTTGATTTTGTCCATGTGGAATAGACTATGTGCACGTTAGCATATGCTACTTCCGGCTGCGAAACCGATATGGGGTGTCTAGTTTCCGGTAGCCTGATGGACAACGTAGATTATGTATATTTCTCCAGATGTCTTGGACATTAACCGAAGATTTCAGTCGATATTATAATATAATATTAGAGTCGATGATGTTCATCGACTGGTTAGTGATTTTTCTCCAGCTCCCCAGAGCAAGAGAGAGAAAGGGGTTTAAATGTTACATCTCTCAGTATGTCATACAGGGAGTACACATGTAATACAGGGAGTAAAGGTATCCGACGTTGGGAAAGGGAACTAAAAAAAGTCCTCGCTCTAGACTAGGTACTGAAAGAGTTATAGGAACTTAGTCCGGTCGGAACACGTGAAAAAAATGGTTATAGGAAGGTTCTAGGAACTGCAAAAGTCCCTCCGGACGGAAAACGGCTATAGACACCGTGAGTAGTGACTTTTCCCTTGTCAGTGGTTTAAAATATGTAGTTGGATTGTTTCATGTAACTTAGTTCTTCTCCCTCGCTGTGTTATGGCTTTGCTATGTGTGGATACATGTGCTGGTTACGTTCGTGAGACAGCTGATTAGTACTCTTGTCATTGACCGGAAAACAGTAACGTTACAGGAATCACCAACCCGTCGATCGCGGTCGACAAGTCGATCTTGGAAGCATTTTAAGTCGATCACGAAGAGTTTTCAAAATCAGAGAAAAAAGCCTATTGTGTGTAGTAAATGGTGTTCTAATCCATGTTGCTGTTACAATCACGTCATTTTTGCGGCGCGCACCTTTGGGCTCATGCGGACCCGTCGAGTTAAACAAGGCTTTACACTTTAACCATTAAACCAGCTCAGCCACAGTAAGTTTTTTTATGTTTTAGGTCCATTGCGAACGATTAAACTAAGTTAACGCCGGTCCACTGATGTAAACAAGACGGCAACCGGAAACGAAGTACCCAACGTCCGCCCTCAAGCCGGAAGTTAGCATTTTTCTCGTGCACAGAGCGAATTGCTTGGATGGTTGTGTTTTGCTATTGGTTGATCTTGAGTGACAGTAAACGCCATGCCAGTAAACACATCATCAGAGAAGAGAAGAGATGCCGCTGCAAGATGGAGGGGGGGGGGGGGGGTTATTTTGCTTAAAGATTACAAGGGCACAAAATGATGTAAATGATGTGATGATAAAATAATGTGCACGGATGGCAGCCAGTAAAATATATCTCGATTCATACATAAACGCGATCAATGACGGCGATTCACATGTATTTCCCTGTATTCAGATCACGCTGCATTCACGTGTTCACTTATTTTCTTTACAACAATCCAAGATGCTATATCAGTCAGACTTATTGGTCAGACCAGGAGGCAGACATAAACAGATTAGCCCACTGAAGTGGAGAATTTGTAGCACTATATTAATTACAATGTTTCAAATAAATCCTATAGAATTTTGCAATTAAGGTCATGTGTGTGAGTGTCTTTTTGAGGATGCATCTAGGTGGGGTGCTTGAAAATATTGTCTTCTACAAACGGGAGTAACGGTTATGCTCTTCTATGTCCTGCTTTAGCTTTGTTTTCACTCTGTTTGATTTCTTTGTTTCCTGTTTTCCTGTGTTCCCTAGTCAGTTTCATTGGCTGATAATTAGTTAAACTTCTTACACACCTGTTTCTGTTCTTCTCATTATGTACCTGATTTTTCCCGTATTATTTATGTCAACGTCTTTATGTGGTTGTGTAATTCTTTTTCTCCTGAAATTGTTGGATTTATTAAAGACTATTACTTTTAAATATTCCAATGTTTTCGTTGTGCGTTCTCTACTGTGACAAAGAGGTAGCCTGACTCCGCCCTCCTACGTACTTCCGCTCAATTTTCATTTTCCTTCAGTGCTACGTCTGGGATCCTGCTGTAGACTTTGGTTTTCTCCGAACAATTTTTTACCGGGCCAATCAGCGAACAGAGGGAGTGGCTGAGAACGATGACGTTGATGTCGACTCGTGCGTTATTTTGAGTTGTAGTTCAGTAATGGCAGTGGAGAAAGATGCGAGCGAAGCCATTCGGTCCGTTGTGGCAACGCTGCCAAATATCAAGAAGTTAAACCAGGAGCAAGAACAATCTTTGCTTAGTTTTGTTGGTGGCCATGATGTTGTGGCCCTCCTCCCCATGGGGTCCGGAAAAAGACATACGTCACGACCAAACGTTAGCGATTGGTTATGGCAGATCCAGATCTGACTCTGGGCAGATCCAATAGTTTTAGACTTCAATAGAGTTCCCGCCTACAAGGAAGTTAACGTTTGTCAATGGAGCGATGCCAGACTCTATGTACAAATGAAATTAAATGTACGAGAGTCTGGTGGGACCAGGCTAACAAAGAGGGGCCCGGCAGAAAAAATGTGGTAACCACTGGCTTACAGCTAAATAAAGATTATGAACTCTTTTTAATGCTTTATAATGCTTTCTCTGAGTGCTATTTATATTGAAAAGCTTCACAGAGGTGTTACAACTGAAGCTAATTCAGTTTAAGAGTTATTGATAACAGATTTTCTTATATGTTCAGGCCAGAAACAGACTAGCAAAGGAGCAGAAGCTACTCTGCAAAGCTGGAAAAACAGTTCTCAGCCAACGACCCGGTTTCAATCCGGACAGGTCTGAGGAACATCTCCATGTACAAGACACCACCCCATGATCTGTGGAGAAACAACAACTGGCTGAGGATCTGAATGTGTTTTACTGCAGGTTTGAAAAGCCCCGTCTCAAACCCCACAGAGCAAATGAAGCAGGCAACATAGGACTGCATTATATCCTGCAACATCTCAACAGATCTGGGACTTACGCAAGGATCTTATTTGTGGACTTTAATTTGGCTTTCTACACCATCAGACCAGATCTTCTATTATAAAATCTGACCCAGCTTTTCATGCCCACCCCAATCTGTCAGTGGATCACCAGCTTTCTGACAGATAGGCAGCAGAAAGTGAGACTGGGAAAACTCCCACTATCAGCGCTGGTGATCCTCAGGGTTATGTCCTCTCTCCACTGCTCTTCTCACTGAACACAAATAACTACACCTCTAAAGATCAGTCAAGCTCCTGAAGTTTACAGACGACACCACAATCATCTGCATTATCCAGGATGATGAAGAGTCTGCATACAGAGAAGAGGTTGAACAACTGGCTGTCTGGTGCAGTCATAACAACCTGGAGCTGAACACACTCAAAACAGTGGAGATGATCGTGGACTTCAGGAGAAACACCTCAGCGTTATCCCCACTCACCATCATGAGCAGCACTGAGGCCGGAGTGGAGTCATTCAGGCTCCTGGCCAACACCATCTCTCAGGACCTGAAGTGGGACACTCACATTCACTCCATTGTGAAAAAGGCCAAGTCAAGTCAAGTCAAATATATTTATATAGCGCTTTTCACAATACAGATTGTATCAAAGCTGCTTCACAGTATCAATCAAAACAACTTAACAATGTTTGTTTATTACTGGAAAAAGACATCCAAGTTTGGTAGGGCTGATCAATGGTATGATTGGTTAATTAATTTGAATATCCCCAACTGAGCAATCCAAAGGCAACAGTGGCAAGGAAGCGAAAAAACTCCATCAAGTGACCTAATGGTGTCCTAAAACTCCATCAAGTGACCTAATGGTGTCCTAAAACTCCATCAAGTGACCTACTGGTGTCCTAAACACTCCATCAGAGTGACCTAATGGTGTCCTAAAACTCCATCAAGTGACCTAATGGTGTCCTAAAACTCCATCAGGTGACCTATGGTGTCCTAAAACTCCATCAAGTGACCTAATGGTGTCCTAAAAGCATCAAGTGACCTAATGGTGTCCTAAAACTCCATCAAGTGACCTAATGGTGTCCTAAAACTCCATCAAGTGACCTAATGGTGTCCTAAAACTCCATCAGGTGACCTACTGGTGTCCTAAAACTCCATCAAGTGACCTAATGGTGTCCTAAAACTCCATCAAGTGACCTACTGGTGTCCTAAAACTCCATCAGATGACCCAAAGGGAGAACCCAGGCTCAGTCGGGGGCCAGTTCTCCTCTGGCGTTTATGAACTAGAGGCCGAATTTACAGTAACTGTAAGATAAAAAATTTATATGAATGCCTGGCTAAATAGATGCGTCTTTAGTCTAGTTTTAAACTGGGAGAGCGAGTCTGAGTAACGAACAATATCAGGAAGGCTATTCCAGAGCTTCGGAGCTAAATGTGAAAATGTTCTCCCTCCTTTGGTGGTTTTGGATATCCTAGGAATGACCAGAAGCCTCGAATTTAGTGATCTTAAAGGCGCGATGGATTGTAGGGCGATAGAAGATCCGTTAAATAGACTGGAGCTAAACCATTTAGAGCTTTATAAGTCAGTAGCAATACCTTGTAATTAATACGGAACTTTAT
Organism: Chrosomus eos; assembly: GCA_036326025.1. Lineage (NCBI taxonomy): Eukaryota > Metazoa > Chordata > Actinopteri > Cypriniformes > Leuciscidae > Chrosomus > Chrosomus eos. The sequence goes on from CM070837.1 coordinate 29,234,548, forward strand.
AGGTAACCAATGTAGTGATGATAAAATCAGTGTTATATGATCATATTTTCTTGATGTAGTAAGAACTCTAGCGGCTGCATTTTGCACTAACTGTAGCTTGTTTATATTGGATGCAGGACAACCAGCTAATAAAGCATTACAGTAATCTAGTCCCGAGGTCATGAATGCATGAACTAACTTTTCTGCACGTACGTAGCTTAGCAATGTTTCTAAGGTGGAAAAAGGCTTGTTTTGTAACATGAAATATGCTTTTCAAAAGACAGGTTGCAGTCTAATGTAACACCCAGGTCTTTTACTGTAGAGGATAAAGTAACAGGGCATCCTACTATGTTAAAGTCGTGCTGTGAAAGGTTTTGTGGACGGTTTTTAGGACCGATAAGTATTACCTCTGTCTTGTCTGGATTTAATAAAAGAAAATTACGTTTCATCCAATCTTTTATATCTTTAACACAATCTGTCAATTAGGATAATTTAGCGTATTCATCTGGCCGTGATGAAATATATATTTGAGTGTCATCAGCATACCAATGGAAACTAATTCCATGTTTCCTTATAATATTTCCAAGTGGCATCATATATATTGAGAATAATAGAGGGCCTAACACAGATCCCTGTGGCACTCCAGAGTTTTCCGAAGTTATGATCGATTTTTTCTCCATTTAAGTAGACGAAATGGTAGCGGTCAGATAAGTATGACCTGAACCAGCTTAATGCTTGTCCTTGAACACCAGTGTAATTTTGTAGTCGATCTAAGAGTATTGTGTGATCTATAGTATCGAACGCAAAAAGGCCCAGCAGAGATTGAACTTTTTTCACCAGCTGAGCCACTGGAGCTGCTGACACAGTTCTACTCATCTCTCATTGAGTCTGTGTTCATCTTTAACTGTCTGTTGTGGTTCAGCCACCAAATCAGACATCAGGAGACTACAACGGACAGTCGGGACGGTTGAGAGGATTATTGGTGCCCCCCTGCCCCTCCTACAGGACCTGTACTCTTTTACAGTGAGGAAAAGGGCAGGTAAACTGATCACAGACTCCACACACCCCAGCCACAACTTTTTCAAGAGCAATACCCCACTTTTTTGTGCAATATCCTTGTAAATTAATTTAGTTCTATTTATTCATTCACAATACTGTAAATATGTTAATATATGTAAATGTTTATTCTGAATAAACCTATCTGTCTTTACACTTTGTGATATTTTTTATTCTTAAAGGGATACTCCACTTTTTTTGGAAATAGGCTCATGTAAATAGGCTCCCCCAGAGTTAAACAGTTTTACCGTTTTTGAATCCATTCAGCCGATTTTCTGATATTTAGAAAATATCAGTAACCAGACAGTTTCTGGTCTCATTGACTTCCATAGTAGGAAAAAAAAATACTATGGGAGTGAATGAGACCAGAAACTGTCTGCTTACTGACATTCTTCTAAATATCAGAAAATCGGCTGAATGGATTCAAAAACGGTAAAACTCAACTGTTTAACTCTGGGGGAGTTGTAAAATTAGCCTATTTCCAAAAAAAGTGGAGTATCCCTTTAAATATTATTATGTGTCTTGTTATATTTATGAGTGTGCACTTGAAGCTTCAATGCCAAGGTAAATTCTTTGTGTGTGCAAGCACTCTTGGCAATAAAGCCCTTTCTGATTCTGATTTAAAATGAAAATGGTTTTGAATTGCTCTTTTATGCGTTACACTTTTTACCCACATACAGAAGACTTATAAAAGATTTATGCGATGGGAAAAGACAAAAGTACTTTTAAGATAGCTGACTGATTTATTGTTTCAAGATAACTAATGTAAACTCAGGTTTACTGTCAGTTCTCCTCTCTCTCTTTAGCTCCCAGACTGCATCACAGCTCACAGCTAATTTTAGACAAATCCAAAATAGAAAAGAGCCTTCATCTAGAAGCCACTCTTTTACACCTGATGAGCAGATAAGACAGCACGATGTCTGTTCAAACATTAAACTTGTGCAATTTGCTCTTTATTTGCAACAAATACAAATGTATTTAAAACTCTAAAGGCCAAAAATGAACCAACACCTAAAATCAACACTCACCAAGTGCCAAATGCGAGTAGATTTAGGCTTCAAGTAAATTAGTTTTTTTTATAAATTGCAACATGGTATGAATTGAAATTTTACAATAGTTTGTTTGATTCTCAGTGATGTGAGCAAATTGTATCAAAGAGATGCAAAGTTTTCAAAAGATTTAAATGAAATTAATTAATCTTATTTGGTACATTATCAAGAAATATTTTTGTTAAAGCTGCATTACAGAATATGTTGTGCTTAAATATTAACTAAATTATATTATTAAAGAAAAATATATATTTAAAAATCCAATTTACAACGTTAGGCCCACCATAGCAGGCTTTCTGTCATTCAATCTTGTGTGTTTACGTGTCCGTAAAATAGCAACCCTCCTTAACGTCTGAGGAATCCTCCATTGCCAAAACAAAGAAACCTCGAATTCTGGAGTGCAACAGGGGAAAAGTGAACAAAACAAACTCAAACCACAGCTGCAGATATGATACTTGCTTGCTCAGATCATTTTTTTCAGACTTTAGTTTCGTTGGAAACTCTTATTACTATCAGTGGGGCTTGATGTAGTGTGACAGATCCACTCAGACATGACGATTACAGTGACGGTGCAGAAGAACATCTTACTCCCCAATAGCAAAAACAAAAATGGCGATAGAGAGGCTAGTTTTAACAAAAAATATGCCATTTTACAGTAAAATAAACTAATATGAATGAATAAGGCATGAATATTGGCATCATGTAATAAACATTTAACTCTAATTTTGATTGCAAGTTTGTTTTGCTTCATAACACTGCTACTTAATTTGTCTTTATTTGCCTTATGAATATTCCTGTTGACTAAACATATGCTATATAATCTATTAAGTATAACATTGCTGTTAAATGAATTATAAAAAAGCCCAGCAGGTGGTATTTTAACAAGCAAGCCAAACTCGAATGACTCACTCAAACTTACACTGAGCCAGTGTAAAAGAGCAGAGCAAACTGAATTTCTGAATGGATTCAGATTTCTGCAGCAATGGGGAGACTGAGCGAGTGCGAGTGGAGATGGGTGGGGTGTGTGTGCGTGCGGGGTCACAAAAAAGCAAAGAAAAGCGGTAGGATCCATTTCCCTTGATTCAAGGTCCCTGCACTGACTCTTAAGGTCTGAATCGATTTTTAAACTACTCTCCATAAAGCTCCACCACATCATTGGCCTTGCAGAGCTTGTTCTGGGCATAATCTCCAGCTATCATCTGCTGACACAGGGCCAAAAGTCTGTGGCAGTCCCAGCATCCCATAATTCACTACTGCTGATAATGCTCCAGGAAAATGTTGCCCTTGTACACTAATCTAGGAGCATAAGCCTCGGAAGCTATTGAAATGATTTTTAAAAATGCCCTTTTTCTGCTGATAACATACAATTGTCTTTAAATAAAACGGTGCTAAGTAGCATAGTGGTTTAATCATTTCTATCTTATCAGTACTCTGTTGTTCAGGGATAATGGGTTATCAGATAAAGGAAGGAAATGATCATGTGAATCTGATGGACTATCGCATCTGTCATCAATATATAATGTCCACAGTCTGACAGTGACTTGATGATACAGGATAAAAAGGACTATCTATTTTATGGCACAAAAGAAAAGGACAAAATCAATATCTACACTTACTGTGTGTGAGAAATTGACTTTACTTGTAGTTTAATACACTACCTGTAGTTTACTATTACCTGTAGTTCAATACAATAAGTTAGCTGTATCTGAACAAAGTTAATGTGTTTTAAACCCTAGATTTAAGCCATTTAACACTCGATGGAGCAATACTTGACACTTGTAATTTTGAAAGTGGGTAAGCACCAATTTTGCAGTGATAACCCTAAAATGTGCTGCCATTGTGCCTGTTTGTGATATACATTCCCTGCTATAAAAATCCAGCATGAATTCTGTGTTGGTCCAGGCTGGTTTTTGCTTGTGGACCAGCAAACCAACAACCAGCATCCCATACCAAAACATACTATAGGCTGGTTACAGCAAATTTTATAAGCCTACACACAATAAGCGTTGATAAGAGAGGGCATCGACAGATCCGAGGCTGAAAATGACACACTCAAACTTTATTTCTGCATGTGCCACTGTTTGTGTTCACACCTAACAGCTCTCTTCAGTAATGCTGTGAAATGGGCGTTGCTCAGGCATGGAACAGATGGACGCTATGCAGTGGGTCAGAGATGAGCTGCATCTTCCCTGGCGGCCTGGCACCTGACAGCATCAGCACCACAGCAACACCGCCGTCCAATAAAAGAGCGGTTGCTGAATTCATCAACTAGGCGACTACAAACAGATTTATGGACATGATCCAGAGATTCGACAACCAGGGGTGCGTTTCCCGTACAATGACGTAACTCGTCGCTTAAAGGGTTAGTTCACCCAAAAAATTAAAATTCTGTCAGTAATTACTCACCCTCATGTTGTTCCAACCCCGTAAGACCTTCGTTCATCTTCGGAACACAAATGAAGATATTTTTGATGAAATCTGAGAGCTGGCTCACTCCTCCATAGGCTTCTAGGTAATTGCTTCTGCCGGCCCAGAAAAGTTAGTAAAGACATCGCTAAAATAGTCCAAGTGACTACAGTGGCTCAATCTTAAGTTTATCAAGCAACGAAAATACTTTTTGTGCACAAAACCCCCCAAAAATAACGACTTTATTCATCTATTCCTTTTCTTCCGTGTAGGCCTCTGACGCGAGTTCACGAGAGCTCTGCGACGCATGCGCGAGAAATGATGACGCTCACGGTCATTTGATGGGAAACTGTGAAAAGTAAGCCGTTCAATTCGCGGCATTGGTAAGGCACTTTTACGTTTTCCCGTTGGTTTCTCACAATTCGGATATCCAGCAAATGCACACATTAGAACCATTTTTAGATGCAATTACCTAGAAAGCTTATGAAGGAGTGATCCAGCTCTCAGGTTTCATCAGAAATATCTTCATTTGTGTTCCGAAGATGAACGAAAGTCGTACGGGGTTGGAACAACCTGAGGGAGAATAATTACTGACAGAATTTTAATTTTTGGGTGAACTATCCCTTTAACTACCATAGTACGATGCATCGTTGAAGAAAACAACTACTGTAGCTAGTCACAACTGTTTCCAGAAACCATATTGTCGCAAGTTTGTCGTTCAACCACGTTGGTTAATGATGTCACGAACTTGGTGGAGTAATAACTTCTTATAATGAATCGTTTGAGATCGAATTAATACTTTTTGCTATAAATTACGGACATGTCATCTGAGGACTATTTCTAATTTTTCTCAGTTATTTTGCTTTAATTCCATATTCAATCATAGGCCCGTTCTTACTACTAGAGCACGTTAAATGCACTGTTAAAAAACGCGGCTTTAAATCTCCTGACAAACTAAAAGACATAAATGACATTTATATGTATTCTAAATAAAAGATATAGCTTGCTTATTTGGCTCAAGATTAGGATTTATTAAGTCCACATGTTAGAAACTGCTTCTAACCACAGGCCGAGAGCTGTCGTTCAGACCACACAACTTTGCCATTCTGTTTGTGGATGTTTGTTAGAACGATGGTTTCGGGAAACACTGACTCCTTGAACTATGCTGATAATGATGGAATTTATGACCATAGTTGGCTAACGATGCTTTTGGGAAACGCGCCCCAGAAAATGTCCCAAATTACTTTTATATATTTTTATATAGGGGTGAATTCAGGTTGATTAGGACACTTTTTCCAAGTCATCTCAATGGCAAAAAGTGTCTCACTCACTCTGAATTCACCCGCTACACTTAGTTACAACTGACTTTATTAGGTACAACTGCTCGTTAACTTATTTAAATACCTTGTTGATGCCAGAAAATATTAAGCAGCATTTTTTTCAGCAACATTGATGATAATAAGATAAGGTGCGCATCAAATCAGCATATTTGAATGATTTGTGAAGGAACATGTGACATTGAAGACATAAATTGAATTTGTATCACAGGAAGGAATAATTGCATTTTTAAATATTTTTAAATATAAAAGAGTTTACTGAATATTTAACTTCTTTCTGCGAAATGTACTGCTTGAAAAGTGTGCTTGGATATCTTAAAAATAAGACTGGTTACAATTAATCATGAGACCATACAATGCATTATAAAGAGCATTACAAGGTATAATAAATGCATTAAATATACATGCTCAAATGCATTATTCATAAAGGCTTTAAGTAAAGTGTTACCTAGCTTTCAGACTGATGTTTTCAATTTTTATGTTTTCGTAAATAAATGCACTGATATTTAACTGTGAGTTAACCTCAAGCCAAAAAATGAAACTATTCTCTCATTTAGTTTTTCCAGCCTCTCTGACAGGAAAGAGGCCAATTACACAAGAGGCATATTTTACACTTGCACAAAAAGGTCTTAAGACACGCAGTCAAAAAGCGTGTCTGCTCTGCGCGAACTACAATTACAGCAGTCAGTAAGAATGACCTTATTTGTTCCTACTGCCTATTTCAGCTGCACTGGCCAACTGCACACAGCTGTTGCCAAAGGCTTTCCAATGCCTCGGCAAGCACTGCGATCATTCAGCTTTCCACAGGGAAGCTTTCCTAATGCTAGGAGAGACAGACAGAGATAAATAGTTTCAGAGATAAAGAAGGGGAAAGGGAGGAAAACTACGACAGGGAATTATTAAATGGCCAGTACAATTCACGCACACTGCAAAAAGAGAACACACTGCATGAAATAACTTTTATATTAAAAAAGATATTTTCATTAAAAAAAAATTAAATCCAATGTATAGAAAATATAAGCAAGAAAATAAGCTTTTCTAGTAACTATCTATCTTAACCATGTTTAAATATTTTTATAGGAAAACAAGACAAAAAATATTGGTTAACACACTGAAATGACCTGCATGCCATTATTCCTCTGTGAAAAATGTAAAATAAAGTAACTAAAAAGATTTCAAATTTTAAATGTGGATTATAGCTGTATTTAAAAATATTGATTTTTATTTTATTTTTTGCAGTGTATCTGCCATTTAATCTGAATCTTAAAAATCCCTTTCACTTTCATTGCAATAAAGGTTGGGTTTAGTCATATTCAGTACTTTTTTACGTTTATTATTTAATCAATTATTATTTATTATTATTATTATTTCTTTGACTTGAATTTAACCAGTTTATTTTTATATTACATTATAATTTTTTTCATTTTACTTCTTTTTATTTCCAGTTGCTGGTATTTTATTATCTATTTTCTAACTAGTGGGCAATATAATTCCGAAAATATGTTTTCTCAAGTAACTTGGGAGCAGACACAAGCCACGCACATAATGTAAAGAAGACAGCAAATTTTAGCAAAACTTTAACTAACAGTTTGCTACAATTCACACTGTATACAAAACAAAATTAGTCTGTTTTAAAAAATGTTTTTATGCCTACCTGTGTTTTCAAGAACTCCTACAGTATTTGTCGAAAAAGACAAATCGCTTCAGTTTTCCTACAAAAAGGAATGTTGACCAATCTGGGGGTGTTGTTCAATCTGGGCCACTCCGATTTCTCGTTCAGCTTTGGGGTTCGGGTGGCAACAGGGCCCACCCGTAGCTTGTTTGGTCCCCCTCACCGCGTTAATCTGTCCCTGGTTTTACATTTCTCACAGAACTGCAATTTTAACAGGGGTGTGTAGACTTTTTTTATAGCCAGTGTATATCATGGAAAAGATTTTCAGTGAATATAAATTTCATTCTCTTCCTCACAGAAAGTGACTTGTATGAACCCAGACCACTTGGAGTGTTGAGTTGAGTTGTATCAACTTTTATGGTCAACTTTTTATTAGGGGTGTAACAAGTCACGGTTCGTTATGAGTTCGTTACAATAGGAAAAATGGTCAGACTTCAGTTTAGGGTCCAATTCTCACTATTAACTACGACTTTTGCCTCAATAAACCCCTAATTACTTCTCATTAATAGTTAGTAAGGTAGTTGTTAAGTGTAGGTATTAATGGTTAAGGGATGTAGAATATGGTAATCCAGAATAAGGCATTAATAGGGGCTTTCGCACCGGAGGAACCTTTTCATTGTTCCTAGAAGTATTGGCGTTTTCGCACCGCAGGAACTAGGAATGATTTTAGTTTTAGGAACTCTTTTGGAGGAACTAATTTAGCTTCTACTTCAGAGTAGGGTCTAAACACTATAATAATAATAATACATTTCATTTATAAAGTGCTTTTCCCAAGTTCCAAGCGCTTTACAATTAATGAACATAGATACATAAAATAAAAAATAAAAAACAGAACAAATAGAAGAAAAAATGCAATATCAAACACCACAGATGATCATGGAATTGGCGTCAGATGCATAGACCAGGATGAAAAATACACACATATCTGACCATCAGTCCAAACAGAATGAGCAGCGGCCAGCAGAGTAAAAGTGAAGTAGATAGTGACTGTGAGTAGTCCCTCATGAGGTGGGTACAACGAGCAATCCGCATCGAACTGCATCTCGAATGCCACACAGCCCGAATGAGTAACTCCAGGACTCCAAACAGCAAAGGGAACACGCGACGGCAACCACGCCACGAAATCCTCCCGACAAAGACGCTTTGCAACCGCACTGCAAACACGGTCAGGTAAAGTTAGGCAGGCCGGTGGAATCAGGTAGGCCGGATGAAGCAGCACAACAAGCGGCAGAGGGAACACACCACCTCCGCGCACCGGCAGGAATCACAGAAATCCAATCGCAGTCGAAGTCCATCAGGTTAAAAACAATTCAAAGTCCATTTGTCCAAAACAGACAAAGAGCAGCGGTGTGAAGTGGCAGCAAACACACACAGCGTACTCGCACCAGAGGTGACATGAACGTATGTGGTACTATAGTTGTTATTCGATCTGCGTCATCAATGTTCGCGGCGGCCATTTTGTTGACAAACGGCAACTGTCAGTCTGTCAATTGACAAGCAGACAAGTATTATCCATGGTATTATCGCTGTATTTTTTTTAAAACAGCGCGATGGTGTGTTGTGTAATACACTGCTGTTCTAACAACAGCAATAAGAACCCCGGAGTTAGTTTTTATGCGATACTGACTTTCAGAAAACGTGAAGGGAGTGAGACAGAGGAGTTGAGCCAGCGCAGGAGATACTTGTGGCTAGCTAGGATAAACAAGCTAAACTGCCAACTCCCCACAGCAAAGTCTGTTCCCATCATTTTACCACAAGTAACGTTATTGATATATGTCTCATTGATACTAGGTAGGGAATTAGTGCTTGTGCTTGTGTGATGATACTGTGTTATTTTCTTACAATGATCCTTGTAAAAGTTAGTCTGGAGCCCTGCGAAGTGTAACGTTATGCGGATACTGTATGAACGAGATAGTTAACGTTATAAATATCCGGATAAGTTATGGCTGGCAATAAGGACGGATCTTTACTTAAGGCTATTGGGTCTATTTGATATGGGTCCACACCAATCAAGCTTATCTTCTCTTGATACCGACGAGATGAAGCCATTAGGCTACTGCTCACCTCGACTCAAATCTGCGTGCGGCTAGGGGCAGGACAGATGTCATGTCAACAATATGGCCGCTGTTAGCTACTTCCGGTGTTTGCGAATAAGGCCTATAGGATCACTATAGGAAATATCTGTGACGTTAGTGTACGCGGATTGGCCGAATGCACGCGAAACACCAGCACCCACCATTTTTAAAACAGCTATATGTAAACACACATATTATAGCCAAGGGGGTAATCCATCGACCGGAAGTTGAAGTCGGCCGGGTGCCGCCATCTTGTAGCAGAACTTCACTTGCGTTAGCAAGTGGCATTGACTCCCATTCATTTTGGCGTCACTTTGACGGCGAATAACTTTACATCTGAGGCGTTTAAAGACTCAATTTGTCCATTATTTATTTCTAAAGAAACACGACAATGTATAAAGGGCTCTGTGTGGAAATATTACTATAAAAACATAACGTTAGCAAAGGCCAGACACGGGACATTGGAACCACTGGACCATTTGCTTGTCAAAAAAATCGGCCATGAAAAATCCCGATCAGTGCATCTTTACCTCCAACACCATTTCATCTGCATGGACAGAAGCGTGACCATTACAATAATCCAACATTCATTCATTTGTGTTCCATGGAACAAAGAAACTCACTTTTTTTAGTTTTTGGGTGAACTACCCAAACCATGCCTTGCCTTTCAAATACAGTAGGGAAATCTCTAAGAGATGCAGTACACTATTACAAGTACAAATCTTGACTAACCTTATATAAGACTGATCACATTGTTTACAAATATTCAAACTTTCCCACTCAATTCATTATCGGTAATTAAATATTTGGTTCACAGATAAATAGCTTCATCTGTTTAGCCTCTAAATATAGCGCAACACCATTACACCACTGCAATTTCAACAGGAACCAACAGTGTCACGGGTAAATTGACTTTATTTTTAAAAGTTTTATCTTTTTTTTTTATCAATATCCAATCCAATATTAGGCAGGTAAAGCTGGTGAATATGGCCCTTTTAAAGTAAGATAAAGCTGTTCCAGACATTAGAAACTAAACAGCTGCAAGTTTGCAATTCAGCTGCTGACATCTAACTGACTAAGACCAGACAACTGTCTCGCACCCCTGCCAGAAGAAGCCATGCACTCTCTCACAAACACGTACGTGCTTTCACACACAACGTGCAATTCATGAACGACACTTTGGGTTAACCCACATCCAATGAAGGCCTGCCTGAATGCTTCGGGTTCGACTGACTAATCGGTGGCATTGTGACAACACAACCGGAGCTAGGAAAAAAAAACAATACTGTTTTTATCTGAATTTCTTCCAGACGCATTGTTTACAAGTTAAACGCAGTAGCCACGACCACAGGCCACAAATAGGAAGCCAAAAAGAATATGTAAATAAAGAGAAAATCTCCATTTTCCATAATGTAAATCATTTTGATGAACAGCCTCAAATGAACACTCATGATAGATTTCCTCTAAAAGATCTAACCTTGTCAAAAAGCCATCAATAAAAACCCTGATGAGAAAATAAAATGTGATCAATTAACCCGCTAACCCACTTAATCAATTCCCTGTCACTTACTTTGGTAAAGACGGGATTCAGTTCTGCCTCAGTGGTCGGTGGAAATACTAAGGGCAGATTGTTGTTCTACAAAAGCCGACATCCATTCCAGTAAGTGTTAAATGAATGCATTAGAAACCTGCTTTAGAACATGTAGTCTGTGTGGAGGAGAGGCGCTCAGCAGATCGAGGCTGCAAACTCAGCGATAAATATTCTACGGCAGAGACTGTCTGGCCTGACGCTGCGAAAGCAATAAAATGCTCTTCACAATCCGCAGTAAAATTCAAACAGCGTGGCCCGGCACAAATATCATTCTTCTAGCTCATTTGTGAGTCAGCGCCAAGTTTGTTTTCCACCAGACTTCTGCCAGTAAGACTGCGTACGCTTCAGTCTGAGCAAAGAATTATGGGATTTTTATGTTCATAGCAGTTGCTTAACAAGTGCTATCTCAGATATAGCTTACTAACTAAAACTGAGTGCTACAGCTGGCACATTTTGCATTTACCAAAACGATAAACAAATGGAACAGCTGAATTACATAATTTTAGCACCATAAGCCTCTCCATTTAGCAAAAAAAATCCATTATCATTAAAGCCTATCAAATTATGGTTACCAGAGAGAGCCTCAATTACTAATAATGGCCTTGCTGGCCAAATAGAGACAACAACAAAAAACATGAATATGGAACTTGCTCTGGTTCTCTTTCAAAGCACTTAACTGCCGTAACACAGATGAGCAGCGCTAGTGGAGTGAATGGACCAGAGCGCTGAAACAACGTTTTTTCACTAGAGCTCGTTAAACAGCAATACATATACGTACTCAATTACGACATTTGCCTAATTGTGCCTCAGATTAGTGGTCTGGATATGAGTGATAGCTGATTATTGTCAGAATATCTCTCCCTCTAGAACTGGGTTTTAACACTTTAAACGCTAATAATGTTGGATTGTATGTCTGGCCTTTAAAGCTACATTGTGTAACTTTTTTAGTTTATTCTTAGCTAAAAACACTTAGTTCTTTCAAAAATATATGTGCTCATTAATGTATATTTACTTGGTTCAAGTAATAAAGTATTCTCGTGAGTGTATAATATGCCATTGAAAATAATACGGGTAAGGGGTTCTAATGTCGGTCACCATGTTGCCCCTCCATCTTGAAAGTACATTAGCCAAAGAGGGACATACCCGTTAATTCAAGCTTCGCCTTTCGCGTTTTAACACTCGATGGCACTGTGTCGAATGTGGACGAGGTCGAACTGGAAGCCATGTTAATCTTGTACTACATTGGCCACCGTAGGAGTTAAAACGAAATCGGAATTGAGAGGAACAGAAACTAATATTCACTGGATGGTCATATACCTTTTCACCGCTAGATGGGGGTAAAAATCACACAGTGTAGCTTTAAGGTGCTCTATGAAATTTTTTTTTTCATTAAAAATGTACATTAAAGAAAAACAGTTTAAACCCGATTCACAATGGTAAGCTTATAATAATGATGTATTACTTGAGCTGTCGGATCAGATTTTGTTGGGAAATGTACATCTCTCAATTCTAAATTTTTATCTCAGAATTGCGTGATATAAAGTCAAAATTGCGTGATATAAAGTAGCAATTGCGAGTTATAAAGTCAAAATTGACCCTTCGCGTGGAGCTTGATTGACAGGTGATCTGACCAATCATACTTCGCCATCCGCCATTTTGTCCGACAAATCAGTCAAGAGAGATATTAGATTAACATGGGAGGATTTGAACTTGAAAAACGGAGTGTACTGACGCCTTTCCGCGGTTAAAACAACATTCCTCCTTATGTTCATTCATGTTTATTTGATGCTATAAATGAACTAGAAGGAAGAGATGATCGGATCACGAGCAGCTTAACTGATGCTCTACAGCGATCTGTCACGATACATTAAAGAGCCACAAAACGCTATTTATTGTTTAAATTTCTTTTTAAAAATGACCAAATTTGAAAGGTGAGACTTTGTTTAATATGTTTAATATCAAAAGTAACCGAAAAGTAACCTGCTCTGTCCTGTCTGTCCGCGTGTTGTCAGTCTCCTCTCAGCTCCGCGATGTATTTTTCACTGTGTGAGAACATGAGAGCGGCGTAGCTTGTCGGACGTAGCGACAGTAACTAAGGGGGGGCGGGTCTTTGCGAAGGGTCAATTGTGAGATATAAACTCGCAATTGTGAGAAATAAACACGAAATTCTGACATTTTCTCTTGGAATTGCATGATTATATCTCACAATTCTGACTTATTTATATCTCACAATTTTGAGATAAAAAGTCGCAATTATCTTTTAAAATGTTTTATTCTGTGGCGGAAACAAGCTTCCGTACCAAGCAGGATTACAAAAAGAAAGCTTATTTTCAGACAACCCTGCAAAAGTCTCTTTCATGCATCGGCCTCCCCGACTCAAGCATCAATACACAGCTCATACTGGTGCTTGTGAAGGAAAGTAGGCTGCATTTTAATAAAAGATTCAACATATTAGCGATACTTTTAACTGTTTCTATGTGTTATGAGTGAGCAACTGAGTAGTCAACAGTCCGTCTAGAGCGAAACGTGAGAGTATCGCTTAAATACACCCATCCACCGTTTCTGCACTGGACACATTTTTGACATGAGCCGCCATTGAGGCCGTCTACACTGGACACATCAAAGTAAACGTTATAAACTGGTACATTTGTCTTTCTGAAAGGGTGCATGATGATTCTCTATGCTATTGAGGTGCCCAGTGTAGTGTGCATCATCGCAATGCTTGACCCGTTTAACTTTTGAAGGTCTAAATGAAGTGAATTTTGGCTTGCAATTCTGTAACCAAAGCTGAATGCCTTTTCCCAAGTACCGCGTCAGTCATGGTCACAGCTGCTAAACACCTCCATTCTGCTTGCCATTTAAACAACTTTGTTCAGTATTTTGCTTGGGAACTCAAAGAAAATGAAACAATATTTAGTTTTGCTCCAGCACTGAACACTCGTATAGGCCTGAAGTTCATATAAGTTCAGTCATGCAGGGAGATTGTATGTTTCACTGACATTAAAAACAACCTTACTACCAGTGAAGGACTTCATCTGTCCAAATATGGAGCTATTAATGTGTCTGTATTACATGCGAGAAAATAAATGATCTGAGAGAAAAAAAAAGTTTGAGAGAAAAAGTTATCACACTGATAGCAAAAAAAGCATTTCATGAGAGAAAAAGTTTTCATATCAATAGCAAAAAATAATATTTGAGACTAAAAAAAAGTTTTGAGAGAATGTATTTTCTCATAGAACATAAAAAAAATTAAATTTGAAAATTTTTTAAAGGGTACCTATTATGGATTTTTGAAAATTGCCCTTCATGTAGTGTGTAACATAGATCTAAGTGAACGAAAACATCCTGCAAAGTTTTAAACATGAAAGTTCACCGTATACAAAGTTATTGTCTCTCAAAAGTAAGAGTCGACTCTGAGTCACTGATTTGAATCGATAGACGAACAATGCTTTTTCTCTAAATTTATGACGTCACCTGTACAAGTTATTTGAATAAGATACGCCCACTCATTGCGTTCGGAGACGCAAGGGAAAACTAACATCATGTCGACGAGACGCTGTGTTTTGAAGTGCGACGCAAAAGCAAACTTTTTTCATCTGCCCAGTGAGGAGCATTTGAAGACTAAGTGGCTACAGTTCATATATAACTATACCACAGAAGTATAGCCTTGTTCTGTGTTCACGTCGTTTTGAAGATGATTGCTTCACAAACCTAAATGCTATAAAATATGGATTTGCGAGCCGGCTGATACTGAAGGAAGGTTCATTACCGAGTTTATTTGGATCAGCTTCCTTCTCCGTATCACAACCTGTTAGTATTATTAATATTAATTATTGTGTACAACCAAACGCAACAACCAATGACACCCCGTCGACTCGGTGTCACTCCTTTGGGCTATGGTAGCTAACATATCACCGCAGATTAGCGTCACGCAAAGGCGGGGTTTGGAAAAATGACTCGCTAAACGATTCATATGGGAGTCGGTGAGCAAATCAGGTAAAAATAAATGCATATTATAAGACAACAAAAGTGTTTTGTCATTTCATGCTTGTAAAACTGTTGTTGGGGACTCCCAGAACAATATTAGGAACATTTTAAATGCCATAATAGGTGCCCTTTAATTATTTCTGAGAAAAAAAATCTCTCTCAATAAACTTTGAAAAAAAATCTTAAATATATCTTTTTTGCTATCAGTGTGAAAACATTTTCTCTAAAAGAAAAAAAGTGTTTCTCTCAAACCGCTTTTCTTTGCTCTCAATGCAATTTTTTGCTCTCGTGTCAGGATTTTGCTTTCTCTGTGAAAATTGTGTCAACATTTTTGAACGTTCCTATTGGCCAGTCGGGTGAGCATCATCTTGTCTTGGGAGTTGGGAGCTGAACTGTTTGAATCATTGCACCATTGTTCGCGTTCGGTTCACCTCCTCGGACACTCCAATGTTTGGGTCGATGATGATCGATGATGACACACACAACTCGATGGGTAGCTGGCTGAGCAAGTTCAGCATCACTGAAGATTAAACATTAAAAAATAGCACTCATGCAACCTAGCATGATGGCTAATTAATAATTAGCTTTACTAGCGATTAGCAAGCTAATAATATAATACTCATTCATGAATATGAGTGCTATTTTTAATGTTTAATCTTCAGTGATGCTGAACTTGCTCAGCCAGTTGTGTGTCATCATCTTACCCAAACATTGGAGTGTCCGTGCTCAACTTAGAGCTTAGATCGGGCCCAAAAAATAAAGCCCGAGCCTACCCGAGCCCGTGGACGTTGTGTACGAGCCCGGCCCGACACATTAACTATAATTATGAGCCCGAGCCCGATTTAAACCGACCATTTTAATACGTGGGTCGTTATAACTGACGTTCTCAACTACTTTCCATGTTACTTTCTCCTCCTCCTCTGTTCTACACCTCCAAATACTTTCAAGTTAGCGTACGTGTCGCCATCATACACATCAGCATAAATGCTCCTGATCAATTATTTGTTATTAAAGCATTAACACACTGTTATAACATAAAAGCAAGCAGGCTACGGCGTGCATGGTTTGGCATGACTGAATGCGCGCAAAGTGCGCTCCCATAATAATCCCTAAAAAGCTGACATCAGTTCATCACACATCTCTGATATTATCAATGAAGCTGACTGCACAATGAATCTTTCATAATATATACCCTTTGTTTGTTATAATTAGAGGATTTGCCAGCATACAGAATTCAGCTCTGAACAAAAGGTCCGTTTTGAGCGGTGAGGGGATTCTATCTTAAATGCTTCTGATTGGCCATTGCGTTCAAGAAATCAGCACATATGTCTGTGATTGGCTACATCGCTCAACGCTCAACATGTTATAAAACGAAACTCTGGCCTGTAAATCATTTGTATTTTGTTTTAGTTGTTCTTGTTGCTTTTCTGCAACCGATGAATAAAAATGTATTTGTTTTTATATGTTTTATTCATAGATATTTCTAGTTTGCGGGAGTCCCACGAATCGCTTTATTCTCCCTGAACCCTCACAGAGTGAGTGACAGCCCGCGCTCGAACTTGGCCATCAGATCTAGTCCCGCGCCGCACTCTTTTGCGTTGGGAGTAGGGATGCAACGGTACACGGTAAAATCCCGGACCGTTCGGTCAGCCCTGCACGGGACAATCTACCCTCGTGTCCCGCGGGACTTCGGTTTTGCCATTGAGTTCGCGCAGATCCTTTTAGTTTTTGCTTTACACGCCTTCAGGTGCGTTTGGCTGTCCAGGCAGACGAAAGCCCGCTCCCGCAAGTTAACGTGTCCCAATCACTGTTGTGCACCCACACGCTAACTTCTGTCACTCACTCGCTCGTACTAGCAGGGCTCTCAAGTGTCACGCATTGAGCGTGACAGTCACTCATAATTCGGTCTTTTGTCACGCTCTCCCGCCACACATTGTATTTCTCACGCTGAAAAACTATTTGTAATATATTTAATATGCCGCAGCGGCGGCAGCGCCCAAAACTCTGACCGCGCCGCTCTCACTGTGGAACCGGCTGGAATCTAGTGCGTCTGATTCGTCTCGTATTGTTAGCCAATCAGAAAATAGCACTATTGTATCTGGGCAAAGCCCGTCTTATTAGACATTCTCTGATCTGGGTAAGATTAAACGCAACAAACAATGACATCCTGATAATATTTTTTTTTATTATATTATTTTGATCTGCTTTTATTATTATTTTAAACCACAAGCTAATTTATGTTTCTTTAAAGGTAAAAGTGCACTTTTTCTTTCACATTGATCACTTCATATACCAGTTATCAAGGTTTGGAATTGGGATCCACTTGAATATTCTAAAGTGTTTGTTTACATTTTGTATTTCATAAGTGGTAGTTGAAGAGGTTGTATTACCGTACTTAGTGTTGTTCAGTAGGCCTACAGACTAGAGTGTTAATTTATTCCATACACATTGATTTTCTTCCTACCGTGACATTCTGTTTATGCTCATAAGAAAAATAAAACATAATTTTGGGATGAAATAGCAGTCTCTTTCTGCACAAAACATGTACCGAAACCGAACCGAGACCGTGGCCCAAAAACCGAGGTACGGACCGTACCGTGGGCTATCTGTACCGTTGCACCCCTAGTTGGGAGTGCACGTCTCTAGATCAAAGGCCCGGCCCGAGGATAGTGACGGGAAATATCGACCCGACCGCGGGCTCGGGCAGAGAATCTAAAGACAGAGGAGGCATCTATCTAGGTGAACCGAACAATAGTGTAATGATTCAGTTCGACTCCCAAGACAAGACGATGCTCACCCGACTGGCCAATAACGTTCCAATAGGAAAAAAAGAACGTGGCCCCGCCCATGACACAATTTTCACAGCGAAAGCAAAATCCTGACACGAGAGCAAAAAATTGAATTGAGAGCAAAGAAAAGCGGTTTGAGATAAACACTTTTTTTTTTTAGAGATGTTTAATGTTTTCACACTGATAGCAAAACAATTTTTATGTTCGATGAGAAAATACTTTCTCAAAACTTTTTTTAGCCTCAATATATATATAATTTTTT